>CM070537.1:30149731-30810056 GCA_036346415.1 Raddia guianensis | reverse complement strand
CTTTTGGGGCTGGGTAAAGCTGGAACTCTAGCTAGCTTGGAAAAATCTGCTCTCATTAGTGAACCACCATGCATCTATAGTCAAAATGGAGAGGGTACAAACCGTCTTGAAAGAGACGAGCATCCATCCTCAAAGACTTCCTCCACCAAATCTGGTTGAGTGCATTGTTCCTTATCTGCATGAGATGGCGAGTTTGATGTCGTTTTCCAGAAAAAGGGGTTTTTTAAAAGGCCTTTTCCTGCCTTTTTTGGAGGTTGTAAAGTGGGGCTTGGTTTTTCTGGAGGTATTATGTCAATCACAATACATGTTGTATCATCTCTCAATCCTTTTGATTCCACTGCTTCCTGCAAAAGATACAAAAGTAAGGGACCATGATCTGAAGATTCTGGGTAAGAAAACTAGAGGATTAGGGTACTGAACTTTGACAATTTGGTCAGCTGCAGCCTCTGGACAAAGCCCTCGTGCACAACTGAAAGCCATTTCCGCAGTCAAGGAATCCCAAACACCGTCACTTGAAATAATAAGTCGACCTCCAGCAGAAGATAGCTACAGAAAACAAGAGCAATTCAATATTTACATAATGTCTAAAAAATCAAGGGAGTTCGTAAAGTACTTGAAAGAACATCAGAAACACCAGAGTTCATCTAAAAAATTAAGGGGAACAGTAATGACATGATTGACAGCTACTTGATACAAAATTCTGAACAATTTAGCTTGACAAGATGATCTCACACTATAACTATATCAGGCAACATACTAGAAAACAAGCACAATTTAACTTCTTCACTCTTCTAACAGATTTGCATAGGGAAATAATGAACATTATAGATGATAAAGAGAACAACAATGTCAAAAAAGCAGAGCTTCTGGTGCAAGGATCTGTAACCAATGTTAATCGTGAATGTTGCAAGCTTAGATTTCTGAAAAACTAGCGTGGATAAACTTTTAGGACTAAGGTATACCTTTATCTGCTTCACATAAGGAATGGGAATGATAAATTCACCTACATCCTGATCACCAATTGATCTTGATAGGCATAAACCACCTGGCCAACATCTAAGGGGGCCAATCTGGATGGACAAAAGGGAAGCAAAGGTCAAAAAAGAGGTGTGAATCAGACCTACAAAGAAAAATGATAGCAAATATCCATAGTTATGCAAGTTAAAAATATGGAAATTAACCACTCAACAGTCAATAGCATTCCATAAACACTCATGAACCCAACACCCGTAAGGCCAATTTAGCTGATCTAGTTCATTTACAGAAAGGGTACTCATATGTTTGGTAGTTTGATTAATTAATCCTATCAATTCAATTTTAAAAGCAACGAATGGAAAGGAAAGTAAACAAGCCAACTAACCCAATGAAAATTGTACATGTCGAATTACTTGATACTACAGAACAAATTACGCTAACAGATAACCAAACTTTCCAGGCTACAACTTTTCCAAGTACATTGAAATATTGAATATTGCCCACATAGAACTTCAGCAATAGAAAGCTCCTTGTCTCCCAGCGGTGCAAAATAAATGGAAGACTTGAGTGGCCACGAAAAGGTAAAGAGCAAAACCTCTGCTCCACCAACAACATTTAGCCTCCCTACTTCACCACCGCATTCTGTTACTCGTCCAACCCTATAGAACAAAACCAACAAGTGATCGATATAAAGTCATTTCAGTGACTGGTGGACATAAGAACTCCTGTTAGAAATCAATCTTACTCCTCTTCACTGGCATCAAAACGATGGTCAGCTGACAGATGGTAAATGGAACCCTGAGATTCCAGGACACAGCGCGAATCGCCAACAGACGCAACAGTCACAACAAACCCATCGATTATTACAAGCGTCACCGTTGTCCCCGACGAGTGCGCTGAAACACACACAACAACAACAACACCAAGTGGATAAGCAAGGGTTGGCTCTAGTACCAGCGTACACAATTTGAATAGAGTCTCCATAGCAGAGTAGAAATAGATATGGCAGTAATTAGCAGTAGTAGCTACGACATGCTGTGACTAGTCTGATGCATGGAAGCAATTTTACCTCTTGTTTGGAAATCCTTGTCTGTCTTGACGAACCCGGCGACGAGAGCCCTCGGCAGAGCGGCGAGCCAGTCGTCCCTGCCGAGATCGGCGGGGACGCAGCGCATCACATTGCTGAGGATGTTCTCCTCGGCGTACACCGCGGCGGCGCTCCCGTTGTGCCCGTCGAACAGCTGCAGACCCCCAAAACAGAAAACAGCCACTCAGAACAACGCCAGACGCCACCGCCGAGCAGATCGCTGCCGGTGTGGAGATGGCACACAGACCGCGGCCGCGGAAGCGTGATGGGGCGGGGCCAAAGGCGAGCGCTTACGGCGAAGGCGGAGAAGGGCGGCGCGCCGGGGCGGCGCTCGCAGGCCGGCTTGAGCAGCGCGAGGTCCTCGCCCTTCTTTGCGCGGGCGGCCTGCCCCGCGGCGACCCCGGCCGCTCGCCCGCCGCCTCGGCGCGCTCCGCCGACGCCTCCCGCCGCAGCAGGTCCCCCAGCGCCACGCTCCCGGCCCTCCTCCCCTTCCCCGCCGCAGCCGCCATCCCCCCTCCCTCGCTCAGATCCCAGCCGCCGTCGACGCGGCGCGCATCGCCGGCCAAGAACCGAGCAGAGCAGAGCACACGCGGCCGCGCGCCCGCCTGGCCGGGGAAGCTTTGGGGTCGCCTTTTCTCCCCCCTCGCTGCCGTGCCGCTGCTTTGCGGGATCGGCGAGGGAGGGAGGGGTCCCGTCGCGTCCCGTGTCACATGGGGCGCGCGGCTACAAGACGCGCAAATCCAGCTCCGGCTCCAGCTCCAGCTCCCGCTCCCACGCGCGGCGTGGATAAAAATCGGCGAGGAAATCCCGCGGGGGTGGGCACGCGGCGCGGGGCACGGGCGTTTTTAACGGCCTCGGCGGCAGCGGCAGCGGCAGGTAGGCGCGGAACAGGTGCTGGTTGCGGTCTTGCCGCGGTCACAGGCGGACGAGGTCGTGCTGTGCTGTGCTGGATCCCTGCGACTGTTTCAGGTAGACTATCCAACGTCGTTCGGTGTGGGCATGGGTGAACAGTTGTGGAGACCGGAGCATGGGCGGAGGTAAACTGTTTCATCACTGTTTAATTGTTCCTCTGTTTATTGAGAGTTAGATTACGGATCCGACGTTTGATCTGGAGGAAAAAAAAATTGGACAATTGTTTCGGTCCTTGAAGGGTTGTTTCAAACATATACAATGCCCTGCTGGAAAAAATGCACAATGTACTGCCGTCTGCCGAAACATTTGGTTGTGCGTGTTGGAAAACACGATATTGTACTGATGGAATATGCAACCTGAAGTCATCAGAAAAGCAAAACAATTGTTGGAACATGTTAGTAAAATTGTTAGAACATTTTAAAAATATAATAGAACATGGTAAAAAAACTGTTAAAACATATTGAAACATAGCCAAGCAGTGCTAAAACATGTCAAAGAAACTATTGAAACATGTTAAAGGAAACTCCCAAAAATGACAGAAGAACTAATGGACTATTTCAAAAATGGATGAAAACATAATGTTCCGCAACGATTGTCCATCCTTATGCAAAACTAACTGCTACACGTGAACAAAATCGATGTTTTGATAAATAAACTCTAAAGTTGCAGTGTTGGATATACTAAATAGGCAACATATGGGTTTGCCGTTGGTTTGGCCAAACGCATGTTTACTATAGCAATTTACTTCTCACTATTGTAGCTTCATTGTTTGGAATTGTAGCTTCTGTTGTTTAATCTGGTCCGATATGTTCTTTTCAGATTAAATGTCTGATGTTCATTGAAAGGCGCGGTCATTATATTGTTCGTTGTTTGTTTTTATTATAAAGTTGCATGCATTAGTCAGTTTATCCAAAAATCTAAACTAATGAGGAAAGATGAATGATTTATTTATATAGCTTCGTGTGGAAGCTCTATCACGCCTAAAACTTGAGGAATATAAGCTACTCAAACTTAAGACTTCTGACTTTGATATTATATTAAATTGTATGCACCAGCCGATTCACTCAAAAGGTCTAAACTCATAAGAAAAGGTGATCAATTCACTTATATTTTCAGCATTTATATCATAACCATATTCCATACCCGAGAACCTTAGAAAAAGAATAACCTGAAATCCCGAGACACAATACAAATGATTTTTAGTTATTTTTTGAAGACCCTAATGTTTCTTCTCAAGATCCTTAGATTACTTTTTACTAATTTTTCTAGCTCATCAAAGGTACTTGTCAAGGTACTTGATAGATTCATCACAAGAGAGAGGGAGACATGTCGAATATGAACCCTAACTGATTCTATCATATCCTTATATTTTTGTCATACTATTCATATAATCTAGGTTATGTTTGGTTCAAGATTAAGTGGTGTATTTGGGGTTTTACCTACTGAACTCTGTTGAGTTAAGATAGATTAAGTTGATTCTATCAGCACCATTTGGTCACTTTAGTATGTGTTTAGTTATGTTGCCTTGGACCAACCCATGCAAACGTTCAGGATGAACTGAACTTATCTATTGACGAGGGATGAGCTGAGCCACCTTTTGTAGCAACATTTAAGCAGGTGGGATTAGCTCATCTGGCATCGTTTCCTCCTAACCAAACAACAAACTGGGACTGACGGTTTGCGTCGGTCCAGGATGGCGGAAGCAAACACACCCTTAGCTAACGCAGAAAAGTAGGATAAGTTATCACTATGTGCAGACCCCCTACATCAGCCAAATACATTAGGCTAAATGGGTTAGGTCTCAAATACGAAACTATGGCTAAGCCTGTACCTTTGTCAAAACTTAAAACCAAAACCACACGAATAGCTGGACACAAAAAAAGAAAAAGAAAAAAAAAGAGAGAGGAGGAACCTTTGTCAACAGCCTTATGAATTTTCAATTTTAAATACTGATCCAATGCACGAGCCAATGATATAATTGTAAAGGCATTGTGATTTTCTATATGCTAGCATGCATAATTGTAAAAGCATTGCAATTTTCTATATTTTAACAAAAAAATTAACAGTACATAAAAAAGAAAGTGAACCATATGCTTATTGAATTTTTTTTACTATCATGATAGTTATATTAAGTAATAGTGTATTTTGTACTAGGGTTCTTTCTATAAACGGTTAGATATGAATCATATCACCACTCTAATATAATTTGCCAATGTGCACGAGAGCTATCCTCTTTGAAAATGCCCTAGGGCTTGAAAATTAACAAGTGACACTATGATTTTTCTATACAACGTAACAAAAAACCTTGGTGGTTATAGCGCGACGATAATCAATAGTAGATACAATCCTCAATTTTTCATCCGCCTCGCCACGTGGCTCACTGCTTGCCCGGCGCTCGCTCGTGCACTGCTCGCTCGCGCTCTCTCGCTCGCTCGCCACGTCGCTCGCTTCTCGCCTCGCTCGCGCTCGCTCGCTCGCTTCTCGCCACGTCGCCGCGTGGCTCGCCCTTTCTCCCACACTCGCCTCGGCTGTTTTCCCCCGCGCGCGCGACGGGTCCGTTTTTTTCTCGTGCGCACATCGTGGGGTGCGACTCCCGCGCGCCGGTTTTCCGGTTTTTTCACGTGCCGGGCGCGCCAGGGGCGCGCTGTCGCGGCTAGTTAAGCTGAAAATTGAATCAAGCTTAACGAGAATCCCGCGCTGAAAGCGAAGGTAATAAAAGAGCGCTTTCGCCGTTCGTTTTCGTTTCTGCTTCACGCCGATGCAACCGAGGCAGTGATGCTCGCCGGGTCTTGGTCCTCTCGTCCCTTAGTTTTTGTCTCGTTTTGTTCTTTCGCGTCAACTCGGACGGATCGATGCCGATGCGTGCTCATTCCACTAATGAACAGCCAAGAACAATTAATTTTTTTCCCTTCCGTTTTAAAAGTTTTTTTACGAAACACGTAACGATCGAGTACGTACACATTTGTAGCGTCTCTGTCGTTTCGCTTTCTTGGGGTTAGGAATCGATCGAGCCTCTTGTGCTGTTCTTTGTAATAATGCGAGTTCTTGTTTGCGTCCGCATATACTAATTTGTTTTGGAAGTTTGATGTGTGATCTTGCAAGTTGCTGTTTCTTTTCGTGACTGGGGTTTTATCTGCTCGATCGCCATGGTGGGGGGAGCTGTGATCATAGAAGGCCGGCTGCTGATCGGTATGGCTTTGCTGGAACCGTTCTTTAATGGGCGTGTTCGGTTACAAGCAAACAACTCCAATTTGGCATGTTTGGTACAACTTTAGCTATTGTTATAGTTTCGAATACGAAGGCTTTTGATTTCTCAAATTTCTTAATTAGTGCGGGGCAAATCAAACCCTCCAATTTCTTATGGTGAGCCTTGAAGCTCTCAAAAGTCTACTACTCGACAGGTCTTTGTTCTTTTTTCTAGATTCAAAAGGAAAATGAGTCGAGTTTGAGCGTTGTGTAGCTCATTTAAAAGTCAGTTAAGTTTTTGAGCAAGGAAAATCAGTTAAGTTTGAACTAAGATCCACTTGCTCTATTTTGTCTCGCTATAGCTTGAACTGTAGTATATTTTATATATTTGTTATTTTTTATTGATAGAAACAAATAGAATAATCCTTAATCTTGTATAGCTCTGATCCTTTGGTTTGCCGGTGCATATGCATCATGAGGTGTGCGAGGTTGGAATCTTATTCTATTATCTCATAAAACTCTTCGAGAATCAAGCTATGTAGAAAACATATAATTTTAAATTAGGGCGGCGCCAGGCGTCGGACGACTGGACGGACGTGCGCACGCCGGATCAGCGCCGTCCGTCCGATCATCTACCCTGTGCGCTCGTCCGTTGGATGCATCTACTAATGGAAACTTCAGTTATGGCATGGGAAACATGGCTCGTAACTGCCGAAACTTGAATCTTATAAAGCGTAGCTCTTCTTCTCCCCCTGTCTTCTCGCGTCAAGGGCTCTGGTCGGGTGCCGCGGCCGTCGGTGTTGCTGCCTCCTCCCCGCGGCCGTTGGTGTTGCTGCCTCCTCCCCGCGGCCGCCGACAACCTAGCTCACCTCTCCACACCGCCAAACACGGCCGCCGCAAGGGTACAAATGCACTCCTGGAATCTCCATGTCTCACCTGCTTCGAGACATGGAGTCGGAGGCAGCAAGGCCGTCGGCGACGTCGATTGGAGATAGTTCCAGTCGTCTCCGAGCGCTTCCCATCGATCCACGTCCAGGTACTTCAGATGAGGTTTGTATTCTCCCCTTAGAAGAATCATCCCCATCCCCAGACGATTTCGATGTGGAACTTGAAATTAAAAGTTGTAACTTCAATAGAGATGCGACTTAGATGGTTTTTGTTGAATTTGAAACTTGAAACCCCAAAACTGGAAGGGTCAAATTCCACTGAATGTTTAGCTCTAAAAAACTGTTCTGCGGGATTGGAGGTGTTTGGGCATTGTCAAGTTTGCATTGCCTGAACTTGCCTTTTTTAGCACTGCTGAATTCACCTTTTTTTTTTGCGCGATACTACTGCACTGCTGCTGCACTTGTAGTAATAATCTGAAGTTGCATTCTCTTTTTGAGGCATTCATACAAATCATTGTTTTGAATTGTTTAGCTAACTTTTGTCCTGCACACATTTTCAGGAAGTTTCAGCTGGTGTACAGGTTGTTGGTACCAATTATGAGTAGGTTGATGCGTATATCTCATCCAGTGGGTCTGATGGGGAGAAGGATGGTACTGAAGTAGTTAGCTCACAGCCATTTGAACCATATATTGGAATGCAATTTGATACATTGGATAAACCATACATGGTGTACAACAAATATGCTGAGAAACTTGGGTTTGGCACAAGGAGGGCTAGTTCCAAAAACGGGAGGAGAGTGGAAGGGAGGATAAGACAGGCATTTGAATGCACGCAAACCCTGCCCCTCCCTCACATTCTGACAGTGGCACACATAATGTTGCACCTGTTGTGAAGACGCTCGGATCCTCAAACAGAAATAGGGTTGTTAGGCATGATTGTAAAGCTCGGATGGCGATGGGTTTGCGTGGCGATAGGTGGCAGGTCGTGGTGTTTGAGAAGGATCACACTCATCCCCTTATTAAAGCTGTCCCGCAAAGAAAGTTCTATAGATCCCATCGCAAGATAACAACTGCAGAGTATGAGTTCCTGAAAACCCTACATGACCGAAACATATCAACCTGTAAGACGATGGCCATGTTTGCAGATCTGAAAGGCGGCGTGAGAAACCTAAGTTTCACAAAGAAAGACGTCTACAATGTGAGGACAGTGTGGAGACAGACCCAAAGACTGAAGGATATGGATACGACGATGGAGTATTTTAGAAGGGTCCAGGTTGACAACCCAAACTTCTTCTATGCTGTCAAGGTGGAGAAAGAGAACGGTGCGAATGTGGTGAAGTCGCTGTTCTGGATTGACGGGCGTATCAGATTGTTGGCCCATGCATATGGGGATTGTGTCTTTTTCGACACAATCTTCATGACAAACATGTATGAGATGCCGTTTGTGCCGTTTGTAGGAATCAACAACCATATGAGGACGATACTGCTGGGTTGTGTCCTCCTAGAAGATGAAACAAGCAAGACATTTCAGTGGGTCTTCGAAACCTGGAAGGTTGCGATGAAAGGAAAATCGCCCGAGTGCATAATGACTGACTCAGATCGGGCGATGGGCTCAGCGATTGCGGCCGTGTTTCCTGATACAATACACAGACGTTGCAAGCGGCACGTTATGAAAAATGTGCATGACAGGCTTGGAGTCCTGTTGTTCCGCAATGAGGGCTTCTCAGACACCCTACATGGGATCGTGGATGGTTCAAAGGTAATCAACGATTTTAAAACTTCTTCGCAAAACATGGTGGAATAGTTCGGTCTGATGGAGAATAGACTTCTTCAGAGCATGTGGAACTCTAGGCAAACCTGGGCGCCTGTCTACTTTAGGAGAAGTTTTTTCCATTTACCAGCACCATAGGAAGGTTTGAGGGTCTGAATGCGCTTTTCAAGTCACTTGTCCACCCCGTCTGACTCGATCTGGTCATTTGTCAGGCAGTATGAATTCATTGTTGACACGATGTTTAGCTCAGAAGATGGTGACAACTTCAGAGATGAGACTACCGAGCTCGATATGTAGTCAAGGTATGGCAAGAAAAAAAATTTGGCATTAACTTTGCTGAACCTTTGACAAGTTTCATGTGAAACTTAGAATTACATTGCTGGAACTTGGCATTTTAAATGTTAAAACATGACATTTTACTTGAGAAAACTGACCTTGCTGAACCTTGATAAGTATCTTCTGAAACTTGGGATTACATTGCTAAATCTTAGCTTTAATATTGTGAAACTTCCCAAATTATGCACTAAAAGTTGGGTTTCGAAAAAACGTTAAGATGCTGAAACTTGATGTTGAATTTGTAAAACTTGGATTACTAATTGTTGAAACTTGGATTTGAAGTATTTAAACTGCAAGTATCAGTATGTGGTTCTTAGGGGGCTTGGAAAACATCCTTAGGTTTTTGCTGTGATGGCCATAGAACACTAACATACAAATTTCATCCTTATTTTTGAAATGTCTGTAGGTTTGCCATAGAACAGCAAGCTTCGGTTTTCTACAGAAGGACTGTCTTTTACAAGTTGCAGTCGTTGTTTCAGCAATCTACTTCCTTTACTTGCAACATGATCGGGAATGGTAATGCCAAGTTTGCATTGAGAAGCCCCGGACAAATCCCCCCTAAGGTGTATACGGTCTTATTTACACAATACACTGACGAGTTTGAATGCAGCTGTAATATGTTTGAGCAGGATGGATTGCTATGCGCCCACATATTGAGAGTGATGCTCCAGCTAAATATTCAACAAATTTCAGATAAGTATATGCTGAAAAGATGGTCGAAGCAAGTTACAATTAGAGCGGTGGAGCCCCGGGACGTCCCAGATGCAGTGTTTGGTGTCCCACCTATAAGTGTGCTCAAGTTCAATGCATTGTGCAGGAAAATGACCTCCTTGGCATCAGAAGCTTGTTTCACTGAGGAGGACTACAAACATGTTGCTGATGGGGTTGCTCACTTGAAGAACACCCTTCCATCGAAGATGGTCAATAAAGATGTTGCAACACTTGGTAGCTTCCATCCCGATAATGCAGAATTGGAGTTCCAAAACACAAAGAAAGTGGCAAGGAAGGAGCATCCAACGGAGAGGTCGAAAAGGAAAAAGTTTGGTTCAGATAAGGCAATTGCTAAGAAGGCTAGGTCGCAGATCCATTGTGGGCATTACAAACAACCTTACATAATGTTTAGACCTGTCCATTGCTGAAACTAGAAAGGGAGTCAACTGCTGTAATTGTTGGTGATGAGGGTGCTTGATTAATTTGTATTTACATGTAAACCCTTATGCATGTTACTATATAGACAATTTTGAGATTGCCCTGTTGTGTAAGGGTTTGAATGGTGCATTTACAATATCAAAAAAATTGTATTGCCGTGTCAAATGCTTGAATGCAATTAGGTCTTAAACATCTATGTGACTCTGAACTTTGGATTGAACTGATGTAATATCTTCTGTAACTTGTGAAACTTTAGATTGAACTGATGAAACTTACACATATACTAGCGAAATTTTGCCGTGTGTTGATGAAACTTGGCCATGTGCTGATGAAATCTGATGAAACTTGGATGAAACTTCGATGTAACCTGATGAAACTTGGATGAAACCTATTGAAACTTGATGAAACTTGAATTGACCTGATGAAACTTGATGAAATTTGGATGAAACCTGTTGAAATTTGATGAAACTTGACAGGTCGGCAAAAGTTTAACGAGTATGAAACCCAAGTTTCACCAGGTAAGTTTGTGGATTTATATGGCAACATACATCTTGTTTTATTCGTAAAAATACGAGGAACACGTTGATGCAAACGGTTTGTGGATTAGAGCAACTAGTCAAAATTTATGGTCATCTAAAAGAAAAAATGATTGTGGGACCCACCTTGCATGCTGCTGCAATTGGCTCCCCCTTGTACGTGAGCGCGTCGCTGCGGGCATCCAAACGCGCGCGCTCGTGCCGGACGCCCGCACATTAGCGTTTTCGTTGTGAAAAAATTGACATTTAAGTTTGTGAAACTTGGCATTGACATTGCTGATACTTGACTAACATCTTGTAAACTTGTCATTGCATTGTTGAAACTTGGCAGTGCATTGTTGAAACTTGACAAAAAAAAATCTTGGGAAACTTGGCATTGCATTGATGAAACTCGGCATTAACATTAGAAACTTCACAAGTTACGTACTAATTTGTGAAGGGTGACAAGTTATCACATACTGGCAGAAAAAATATATGAAAACGGAAGTGAAAAGACAGTATATAGATTGGCATTACATCATAGTCTGACATCAAGCAGTGTGTTAGTACATTACGTTGCCGTCTTTAAAAAACACAAGTTCGGTACAAAATGTGGCGGGCCGTCCTTGCCAAATACACACACAAAGCATGTGTAAAAAAATAAAAAAAGATGTCAGTAGAGAAGGCCTTCTCGGACTAAAGTCCTCCCATTCCTTACTGTTGAGCCCCCAAACCTCTCCATCACTCTTTTTCATTGAGGATGAATCTTGAGTCAATTGTGTTGTGTTGAGAGGTGATCAACGTTGCTATAAATAGTTTGCGATACTCCGGAATGCTCTCCTGACAAAGAAATACAATGTGTTTCATGTAACAAAATGAAGTTAAGGCACACAAGACGAGGGCAACGAACATAATAGTCATTTGTGTTTGAAGATACGTAGTGGCAGGAATGGTTTTAGTATCTTGCCGTCCCAGTTCTCCATGAACACCATGGTGTACACCTGTTAACACCCAAATTTGGCAGGAAAATCGGATATCGTAAAAGGCCAATGTTATCGGAATTATTGGGCTGCATCAGAATGTGGGCTTAATTATCAAAGGAAAGAAGTGTGTAAAAGATGATTCCGATAGTTGCAAGACTCCGAGAGAATTATGAAGCTTCGATCGGAAGGTGTCTTCAACGGCTTAGTTGCGATAAGTTAGGTTGTGTCGGTATCGGTTTTGTAACTTCAGTATAAATAGGGTGCCCAGGTTTCATGCAAAAAATATACGACATACACAAAACACAACTACTCTTTTTCGAATCCGATCGACTTCGTCGAAGGCTTCAACTCGCAGGTAGAGCTATCTCGATGAAATAATCTATTCTCTTCTTGTAACTCGTATGAATGGCTGCATCGCTTCGATCTCATGTATACAAAGCATGTTAGACTGTCTCGGTTTACCGATCTTTAACATGTCACTGCATGTTACACTATCTCGATTCGATCGATCTGTAATATGTATTTGTCATACAATGTTGATCGTCACATATCTTATGTGCTTTTTCTTGAATTCGATATATGCAACTGCCTTGTTTAGTCAATCTTGCGTATACTTGTTTTAGGGATTTGCATGTTTGCATTTTTTGCAGATTAGCATTGTATTTATCTATATTAGTTTTAAACCTTTAATCGGTTTATAAGTTTATACCTGGATTTAGATATGAATACTGTCTTGGCTTGACCAATCTATTTAATCTATTCCCTGGTTTAATCTGATAAATTGATTTAAATATTTATGGCCAATTTTATTTATAAAACAACAAAAAGAGACGAATGAAATTCATGTTTAAGTGTTTATTCATAATTATTGCTCTTTCGGACATTAAGCCGATAGATTTATAATCGGATTTCTTAAAGCCGATTCTTAAAAACCTGATTTGGCTGTTTCCTAAAGCTGATTAGGCCTATATCACTAACAGTTTATTCCTTGTCAATTCGTAGGTCAAATTGACTGACACGTTTGGTAATCGTGGTTGCGACACAAACACAGATTTGACGCTTCCGTGGTGTGTTTGCGAAATATCAATTTTCATGTCAACAACACCCCGCAATCAAAGCTATTATTGGAAGCAAAAAAAAAGGTGACCAACTATTGAAACCTGGAGTTCAACTAATGAAACTTGCAAATTGAACTATTAAAACATAGAGTTCAACTAATGAAACCTGGAGGTCACCTACTGGCACTTTTCATGTTTTTGTGCTGTGATCATTATTGTGACATTTTTCATGGTTTGTGGCATGTTAAAAAAAAGGGAAAAAAGGGTACTTACTTGTTGGCCTGTTGTGGGTACTCAGTGGGTGAACACCTCTGGAACTTCCTTACATCCTTCTTCAGAAGTTTCACAGCCTTAACCAAATTGATGAAGTTTGTGACCTGCGAAGATAAAAAAGTTTAAGCTCGTGACACTATAGTTTACTGAAGGAAAAAGTTATGGAGATGAATAAAGAGAGAATCAAACCAGATTGTTGGCATCAGTACATGCTTCTGCATCCTTCGAGTTCTTGATCAAGTCAAAGTAATTAATCTGTCCATGCAACACATTGACGCACACAAGAACCCAGTGCTTGTTTCGCACAATTGGAAAGAGCAGCTGAAAAAAGTGGAAAAGACACATGAGTCACATTATGTACAAAAACAAACATATGGGGCACAAATAAAAAATACAAAAACATATACCAAATCTTTCTTCGCAAGCATGTGCTCCTCATCGAGCCTCTTGAACTCATGTAGACAACTTTGTGGCATGAAGTTCTTGGGTGGTAGCAACAATTGAGACTATTTTCGCAACAAATGAAAAAAGAGCCACAACGTTAGGGAAAAAAAGATTTCAAAACATGGCCAAGTTACACATGAACATAGACGGAAGAAAACACGGACTATTGAACCCTGGAATTTGAACTATTGAAAACTGGAAGTTCAACTATTAAAACCTGGAGTTGACCTAGTGAAACCTGGAGGTTGAAATATTGAAACTTGTAATTTTAACGTCTGAAACTTGGATAATACAAAAGCAGCAACTATAACTTGAAAATTTTACCGTGAATAGGATTGGAAATGCGAACTTGGTTGCCATCCTCTTGCGTGTGCTATCCTCGGCACCCTTGGCGTTGAACAGCTCCACAAACACTGACATCGTCATGTTACAAATTTCACCCCTCGGCTTCATTGAGTTGTAGAAATGCTCGTACGAAATTTGGAATCCCCCAATGCTTACAAAAGAAGGCCTACATCCCGGCAAAAAAAAGGAGAAGGTTATCCATAATTAAAAAAGAATGGATAGCGAAGTACTATTAACTAGCGGACGAAAAAAAAAGTCACTGACAGCTTCACGTTTTTCTTGAACTTCTTGACGCGCTTGTGTCCTACATATTCTTCGTACACATCCTCGACAGATTTGTCGACCTTCAATTTCTTGATCTTCGCGCCATCATCAATAGTCTTGGCTGCCCGCTTCTTCCTATTTTTCTTCTCATGAGTACTTGGCCCGCTAGCTTCTAGTGCAAGTATGGTATCAATGTTCATGTGGTCATTTGCAACGGGTTCTGAAAAAAAAAACATATATGAAACTTTGTGTTTCAATTGGTGAAACCTGTAAGTTGAAGTATTGGAACTTGGAGTTGACCTAGTGAAACCTGGATGTTGAACTATTGAAACCTTAAATATGAACTAATGAAACCTGAACATGACCTATTGAAACCTGGACATTTAACTATTGAAACCTGGAATTTGAGATTGTGAAACCTGGAATTTTAACTTGTGCAACCTTGAGTTGACCTGGTGAAACCTGATAGTTCAAGTATGGGAACCTGGAGTGGACCTAGTGAAATCTGGAGGTTGAACTATTGAAACCTGAAATTTTAAATTGTGAAACTTGGACAACAAAAGAGCAAAGCAAAACTGCTATTCCCCCTCCCACTAACTAAATAGACATGCGACCCTGATGTTTTGTACAAATGCGAAAAAACTAACAAGAATAGAAAGCAAAAAAAAAACCTTTGGAAGGGCTTCGGACAGTACCTTCAATCTCTTTTGATGAAATTTCCCCAGCAGTGGTGTCCTCAGGGTTCTCATCAAAATCTGGCCCTAGACTGAAAGATGGGACTTCTGAATCTTTACAATAGGCAGGCCATTTGGATTCATCCCTGTTGGAGCTCCTTGGGCTGCTGGTATTCCCATCAATAGCTGCTGCGGCGTCACTCCTGACAGGGCTGATTGGGCTTGAAGGGCTTCTTTGGTTGATGTTTTTGCAATCAACAAGTGCTCCTGCATCACACCTGGCTGTTCCTGTTGGGCTTGAAGGGCTTCTTGGGCAGTTAGTTTTGCAATCAAGCAGTCTTTGGATCGCCACTCCTAGCGAGGCTTGAGCGTCTGAGAAGAAATATTGGCGTGCTCTGGGATGCCAAGAGAGCTGGGTTCCCCTTGCTTTGTCCCTGTGCCCATGCAGTTACAATTGACCATAAACTCATCTGGTTTTGGGCTGCTACTTGGTGATATCTGACTTGCCGCAAGCCTTTCTCTAGAAGAAGCTTCAATGGCTACCACTGGAATCCTCTCTTTATTTGCTCTCGGGCTACCAGCATGTGTAGCCTCATCGGTCACTCGCACCCCAACTTCTTCAGTCTCCTCAATCCCTTTTTCAGCAACAATGGAGCTGGGTGGGGCAGTCTGAGGCTAATGTCACTCGTTTGGTGGACAGGAGCTTGAGATAACAACTGACAAACATCTATAACTAATGCACCAACCCGACTGTTATACAGAGTTTCCATGTCTTTTAGCAATAGATTGCGGTGGTTATCAACCAAGTCTTGTACTGTCTTTTGGATCTGCAGCGCAATTCTTTTTAAAAAATTAATAAAAAAGACAGCCTAAAAGGATCATTTTTTCAGGAACACGGCCGAAAAAAAGGGAAACCACGCAAACAAAGGAGAGGTTGTCATGTGGGTTTAAGGTACGGTGGAAACCTGTCATATAGGGAAACACAGAGATAAAAAGTGTACCTATGGGGCTTGGTTGCTTGACTGTGAAAGCCGCACCCACTCCTCAAAGGAGGCAGATTGTGAAGCACCCATAGCACCCGCATTGCCGCTTGATTGGCCATTAAAGTAAGGTGTGCTAGAAGGGCTACGAAACTAGAAAAATAAGAAAACAAAAAGGAAAAGTAAGAGAAAAGGGTCAGTGGGTTAGTGTTTTCACATCAAGTTACAAAAAAAAATCACAAGAAAAACCACAGGTGCCCAAAAAGACGTACAGGCCGTTGCTCAAAGACAACATTGTTCAAACTAAGCTTGTTCCTGTCGACCATCATTGCAAACTCGTAGTCTGCATCTAAGAAGTAGCACAACCTTGGGGTTGAGTAGTTGAGTGCTATCTTGTTGATTGGGCCAACAGGGAGCTCCAAATGGTCGACATAAGCAATCTATAGGCCACAAAACAAAACAAAAAAAGAACATTGCATTTTGTGAGTAAACTTGTGAAACTTGTATGTTGTACTATTGAGACTTGACAGTAAACTTATGAAACTTGTGTGTTATACTGTTAAAACTTGATAGCAAACTTGTGAACTTGTATGTTGTACTGTTGAAACTTGAGAATGAGTTACAATAACTTATGAAACTTGCCAGTTAAATGTGTGAAACTTGGTGTTACACTAATGAAACTTGGTATGAAAACTGTTGAAACTTAGTAATTAACTGGCAAAACTTGACATGTATACTTACAGCCAGTATGTGCAAACTGCCGGCAACGTAGTAATTCTTGGCATGAGCCTCTGGTTTCATCTTCTGGAACTTGGTGACTTCACTCATCAAAACACTCAATATGAGTCCCACCCAATCATACTCACTGAGTGAAGCTACATCACGGAGGCTATGGAGATAATCCAAGTCAACGTTGTTCTGACTAGATGGACAGAGAATTGATGCAATTGCCACGAGCATGAAAGACCTCATGAACACCTCCTCGTCATTGCTGTTCTTGGCCTTCTCTAGCACAAGCGGTATTGGAGCACGCTTGTCTTCATTCCTATAAGCCTCCCTAAGCTCTGCAATGTCATCTGGATCCCCATAGTGCACAACGGGTCTCTGTCTAGATGGGATCCCTAGTATTTTTTGCATAATGGCACTATCAAAACAAATTTTCCTGCTTTTTTGTCGAAACTCACACAACACTGGATCAATCCTACCCATGATCCACTCTAGCAGGTGGTCAGGTAGGTTTAGTGGCTGGACTCGAAGCAAGGGTTCAAATCCATGCTTGACAATGAACCCACGTTGCACCTCGTTCACACTTGTTGCAAAGGCGTGCATCCGTTTCGAGCTGAAACGAGACTTCAGGTAACACTTGGTGTCCATTTTGACCTGCTGGTTGGAAAACACATATAGGAGGAATTTTTTTAAAAAGGGAAATGCGTATCGGCTATGATGTAACAAACCCTATTGGAGAAGCCTGTAACAAAACACTAAAGTACTGAAACTTAGCTTTCAAATTGGAGAAACTTATAAAACCCTAATCCACAACATACATTGCAGTCCACCCACAGCCCCCATGCATGCATACATACCTCAATTTTTTTTTAAAAAAAAATAGCTAGAACAGCAGACATCGTAAAAAACTAGAAAGTGAATTTGAATGTACAAACAAGCAGATAGAGGGATAAGGTGGGCGATGAAAACTACCTCAATCAGGAGAAAATTGCTCGTCTGTATATCCCCGATGCTGTGATGGAAAATCCAGTCGCCAGCGCCTTCGTTGTCACCACTGCCGAGATACCTGGAGATGGACGCGATTACCGTGTCAAAAAAAGGAGAGGAAGGCGGGATCTGGGGGAGATGAGGGGGAGGAGACGGGAACGGTGGAGAAGCATGTGGCGACAGCGCTAGTGGATGAGGCCACCTCGTCAGCGGCAGGGGAGGCGAGGACGGCTGTGGTGACATGCGGCACCTACGTGTGGGGAAAGCGGGGAGGGGGTGGGGGAATGGGGAATGAGGAGCGGGAGGAGAGGAATCGAGGACGGCAGAGGTGGCGCACCTCACGGCGGTGGAATCCGGTCGTCGCCGTCGCCGTCTCCAGCGTCGCCGTCGACGAAGAAGCCGACCTGCGGGATGTGGCTGGGTTGCGGACACTTCTCTCGAGTGGAGCGACCTGCGCGGGATGTGGCTGGGCTGGGCACGTGGATTAAGTCGGGCTGGACGCGTCCGGACGTGCGGGCTGAAGCCTCTCCGTTTAAATTATGTTTGGAACACATGAATTTATAGAAATTCTGTAGAAATTTCACATGAAGCAGATGAATTTTCATGGTAAAATCCAGGAAAGTCATGCACACAAAACATACCCGTAGGAATCTTTTAGCTATAAATACATATATCAAAGGCAAAAATAAACTATACTAGCTGTTGCATAATCGGTCAAAAAATTTGCATGCATGGTTAACTGCTTGATTACTGAAATTTTCTTCGCTTTCATATGCCTAGAAATAGCTCAAGATCGACTGGAGGTTGGTACGAGCTCAATTTATACCATGAGCGAAGCTGAGCCTAGATAAGTCAAACACTGCTCGTTCACGGGTAACGGTACGTAGTCCGTATAAGTATCTGAGATGACATTCTTCTGAGCTTAAACTAAAACTAGCAAAGTGATCGGCACGTTTGCGCGGCTATATTTGTGTCAGCATATAGTGTTTATCTCTAACTCATAATTTTTTTGTGGTATCTTCAACTCATAATCTATTTCTAATATATCATATTAGATTTAGAGTTTATCTCTAATATATTAGATTAGCTTTATAAATATTATTTATTTATGGTTTTTCCTGATTTGGTGGACGACAATTAAACGGTTATCTGATTTGATGAATATTGATCGAATGATAAAGGATTTTCAGACGATGTGGCGCATTGTGGTGGCTCCGTTTTCCTCTACTTTGATAATATAATAGATTAAAAGCTAACACTAAAATTTATTAATTTTTACAAGTTAAACAATGTAAGTATTTTTTAGTTATTTTTATGGATTTCTAAAAGAATTTTTTAGAGTTATTAAAATATTTTTTTACTCTTCAAGTCCTCTCAAACTTTTTTTTTAAAAAAAAAATTCAGCTACTTTCAACTAAGTGAGAAAATAAAATGTAATCCTTGTGAGTAGTCAACGGTGAGTTGGTGAGCATGACAAACATCAAATCTGTTATAACCCTAGGTGATTTATGGGCCGGAAGCCCATCCCAAACCCAAAGGGTATTATGGGCAAAACAAAATGTAGGCTAGGCTATATATATGAAACCCCATGTACAAGAGATCTATCAATAAAGATTATTGCGCTTGGCTTTTGTCTCTCTAAATCTGTGTCTCTTCTCTATTGTTATTGTGTTTGCGTGTGTGCGACGACTGTTTTACAACACGTTATTGGCACGAATCGCTCTCAGGTTTGTGATCATCGGTATGTCGCTACCCGCAACAGATCTGTTATTTATTCGATCTACTGTTTTCGCTTTTCGATCTAGTAGATCGCTTTTGTTTTGAATCGATCTATTAGATCGTTACCACAGATCAACCTTTTCGTGGCCGGTAGCCACGCTGCTGCCACGGCCTTGATCTTGCCCGGGTCTTGCATCATTGTCGGCGTCGCCGTCCAAACTGTCAGCCGCCAGCGCGCCAGCGCCAGCACTCAGACCAAGACGCCACGCCACCGGCCGTCGTGCCAGCGCCATACAAGCCACGCCCGCCTCCGATCTGGGCCGTCTTGCCGCGCCGCTGCCCGTCGGCAGCTGCCCAGCGCCAGCGCGCCTAAGCCGTGCCGTGCCACACGGTCGTCTGGCCAGCGCGCCACGGCCTCCCAACCACGCCCCTAGTCACATACTCCCTCGCCGCCCAGAAGCGGCCACGCCCGAGCAGCGCCCGCCTGCCCCGCCACCTTCCCCGCCGCATGCGCCTTGTACACATGCCATGCACCGCGCCTTCGCTTCTTCGGCCATCGCCGCGCCGCAGACGGCCGCGTCACCACGCCAGCCGTCGTCGCGCCGCCCGTCGGCCGCCGGCGCTCCACGCGCGCTTACGCTGCGTGCCTTTCAGCGTGCCTCGAAGGTGATTTATGGGCGAAGCCCATCCCAAACCCTAGGGTATTATGGCAAAACCAAATGTAAGCTAGGATATATATATATATATATATATATATATATATATATATATATATATATATATATATATATATATATATATAACCTCTTGTACACTAGAGTGATCTATCAATAAATATTATTGTGCCTGGCTTTTGTCTCTCGTGATCTGTGTCTCTTCTCTATTGTGATTGTGTTTGCGTGCGACGACTGTTTTACAACAAAATCGCTCCGTTTTTCCCAAGGCTATCGTCAGCTCGTCACACGTTTATGGGCATGTCCAATGCTAAGCCCCAATTGTTGGCCTAGTCTACATTTTGGAGTTAAATCAATTTCGGTATGTGAGCAGTAAATTTAGTGCTGGAGCTAGAATTTAGGGCTAGTGTTGAACATACACGGAGCACAATACTTTTCCAACCATATTTCTGAAGCCAGTTGAAATTTCGCAAAACGTTTCATGCAATAAAAAACATTCGCAGGACGGACATATAGCCCGGCAGGCCGGCACGGCAAGAAGACATCCACGCTGTTCTTGTCATCGACGCGAAGCCATTTTCAACGACAGATCCTACCTCTCCAGCTGGTAACCCGGGAAATCAGCAGGGGCACACTGAAAGAAAAGATAAAAAAGGAATAAAAGAAAAGAAAAGTGCTACTACGAGCCGGCTGATCTAGCCAGAGATGAAATCCTGTCTTAATTCCCCGTGAATCTCGCCGGGATTTGACGAGACGGGGAAGGAAATGGTTCGAGGGAGCTGGGGCGTTTAGTATGTTAATGATAATGATTTGTCAGGCTAATGCATGGCAGCTGGTCGCTTCCAGGTCGTAGCATGCATGTGATTCCCCTTTTTTTCTTGGCAGATTTTTGTCCTATCTTCGCCTAGTCAAGCCCGACGAATTCTCGCTCCTGACGTTACCATCCTGCCAGCTGTCACCGCAGCCCCAAAATGATAAGACAATTGGCCTTGTACATTTCAGTATAACGTAGCTGTTGACGCGGAGAAGTGGTTTCCTAATTCCCGGCACCAACTACAGCCGAACTCAGGGGATCGGGCTTTGCGAGGACGTGCCAGCCGATTTGACCTTTTGCAATCGGCAAGGTTTCTGATAGACAAGCTGCCGGCGAAGTAATAAGTGTTTTACCGATAGCTTGATAGATAATCCGATGATCGGCTTAACGAAAAGACGTCGAGCCGATAGTGGACGATCAATCAGCTTGACGAGGAGACGTTGAGCCGATAGAACGTGGCGAAATCTAACTCCTCCGGCGGACGGCAATGCGCAGCAATACCGCCGAGAGATAGTATTCCGGGTGAAACCTAACTCCTCCTGACGGACGGCGATGCGCAGCAATGCCACCAAGAGATAGTATTCCGATGCCGACGACGAGGAGATCAGACTGAACCGAGGCAGCCCTATCGAGGGAGTACGGCGAGGAGATCGGACTAAACTGAGACAGTAGACGCCGGCATTTGTACTTAGAACACCGATACGAGCGGATCGATCGGGTTCATGGCACAAAGGTAAAAGTAGACGAAATAGTAGATTGTATTGATATGTTGAAAAAGAGAGAGAGAGAGAGGTCCTTTACACGCCGCACCAGGGCTCTTATTTATACTGACGATGTACCGGCTAATCCGATAACTTGACATGGATTCTATCTCTTAGTTACCTAAAATAACTAACTGACTAGACTTATCGTGCAAGGCACGAACTAGATACAAACTGACTCAATAATATTACTTGATATATTTAAAAACCGACGTGAAGCTTTATCTCGTGGCCTTTAATCAAACCCGATGTATTCCTTAATTTGCCATACATCACGATCGGCTTTTGATTTTCCATATTTGTCTTCACATAATAATTCCTATCGGCTCTTCCATGCAGGCACATGAATATGTGAGTCAATTTGCCGATAATCTCATGAATCCAATCGGCTATCCAGTCTTTCCATACATGCACAATACGTGAGCCAAATCCAACCATGCACTTTCCAAATGTAACACGGATCACCTGAATATCCCATATACGCGCATAGCCGATTACCCCATATGGTCTTTAGTCATTAATCATGACATTCACGCCTTGACCAATAATCCAAGTATAGAAGCCGATTGTAACACATCCACGCTTGATCATATGTACTGTCTATCTCCTTTGATCGGCTCTCTAATCCTTCTATGTATATATGCATGTGTAAAAGCCGATCATAATCTTGTCCAAATATTAGCCGATCAACTAATAATGACATCCGAGTATACGCCGATCTAGCTCTCTTTTTGGCCGAATATGCTGTTTTTCACTCTCTTTTGGCAACTAAAATAACCGTATTTTTGTGCCAAATTTGGGTGTCAACAGTAGCGTAGCGTTTCAACAAAATTTGTCTTTTTTATATAGCCTATTTGGTGTAATAATTTGTAATGATTTTTATCAGGTTTTTAGTAGTGCTCTTAAAGATTCTAAAACTATTTTTAATTATTTTTAATAACATTTAAACCTATTTTTATAAACATTCAAATTTTGTTGAAACGCTACGCTACGATAAGCTGAATTGTACAAGGCCAATGTTTGTTTGAGTTTCAGCTACTTTGCCATCGCACCAGATGGGAATTATCTGTCTTTTGGAGAAATTTGTGCATAACCCATAGATGTCAGCAAAAAGGTTTAAGATGCTGGCTAGGGCAATGACGTCGCGGAGTTCAGGTTTAAGAAAATGGCCGCGTCATCTGCGAAGAGAGAGACTCGAAGGTTTTGGTGGATGCCGCGAACCGGGGATAAGGTCCCTTCTTCAGTGGCCCTTGCTAGGAGAGTGACAAGGGGTTCAATAGCGAGGTTGAAAAGGAGGGGTGAAAGCGAGTCTCCTTGGCGGAGGCCTCTGCGGTGGAAGATTTGTTTAAAGGGTAGCTGTTGAGGAGAACTTTGGAGGAGGAGGAGGCGTGTGATAGGGATATCCAATTGCGCCAACGTTCCCCGAAACCTCGAGCGCGAAGGTTAACGAGGAGGTAAGGCCATGATACCGAGTCGAAAGCTTTGGCTAGGTCGAGCTTGAGGAGGAGTGCTGGTGAGCGGGATCGGTGGAGGTATTTTGCCTTTCCCTGTACAAAAAGGAAGTTGCTTTGGATGTGGCGCTTATTGATGAAGGCACTTTGGCAGGGAGAAATGAGGGCATCCAAGAAGGGAGCTAGGCGGGTGGAGAGGATTTTGGTGAAAAGCTACCCAATGCTGCCAGCAATCCTTCAGAACCTGCTAGCAACACGCTCATCTTTTCCCATCAAGTACCTGGGCCTCTCGCTCTCTGTCAAACGCCTTCGGCACGTCCACTTCCAACCACTCATTGACAAAATCGCAAACAGGCTGGCCGGCTGGCGAGGTCCTCTAATGTCCAAAGGGGGTAGGCTAACCCTTCTCAAAGCTGTTCTTTCGGCTCTCCCAGCCTACATCCTATCCGTCATCAGACCTCCGAAGTCGGTGTTCAAGAAAATTGACAAGATCAGGCGAGCCTGGCTTTGGAATGGTGCTACTCCAGTAGTGGCTGGAAAATGCCGGGTTAACTGGGACACCGTCTGTTCCCCCTCTCTCCTCGGAGGCCTCGGTGTTTTAGACCTCAACCGTTTTGCCAGAGCACTCCGTCTACGCTAGCTCTAGAACAGCAAGACGGCCGTAACCTCCTCCTCCTGGGAACCCTCGTTAGCCCCCATCGCCGATGCTGACCTCCTCCAAGTGGGTGCGTGCATACGCTTGAAAGACGGGTCTACGATCTCCTTCTGGGAAGATCCCTGACTGGCTGGCCTCACCCCTAGAGTACTGGCGCCACGGCTCTTCCTCGCCTCTTCTAGGCGCAACAGAACAGTGAAAGATGCCCTTGCGAGCAACAACTGGCTGAGGGATCTACATCGCGGGCTCTCCCCCAACTGGTCTCTGAGCTCATCTCTTTGCTGCATCGCCTGGCTCACACCACCCTCGCAGTTGGTGAATCAGATCAGTGGAACTGGCGTTTCACCACAGACGGGTCCTTCTCGGTCAGGTCCGCCTACCGCCTTCAATTCGCAGCCCGCCGCCTCTCGCCGGCATCTCGCAGCGTCTGGAGAATTTGGGCCCCATCTAAATGCAGATTCTTCCTCTAGTTGCTGCTGTTCCAACGCGTCTCCACGGCTGACGCTCTCCAACAACGACACTACCCAAACGCCTACTTCTGCCAACTCTGCTACCGCAACCTCGAGACCCCGGAGCACCTCTTCTTGCAGTGCGAATTCAACACCTACATCTGGATGCGCCTAGCTCAGCTAACGGGTTTCACTATACTTGACCCGTCATCTTGGAATTGGGCCACCAACCTCCCTACGTGGTGGGATGCAGACATCCTTCAAAATTCCCCCTCAAGTGGCGCTCTGTCGGTGGCCTTAGGGATCATTTGGTACCTATGGTTGGAGCAGAACAACAGAATTTTCCGCTCGGTTGAATGCCCTCGCGCCGCCTTCCTTCAAAACCTCATCGACGACCTTCGGCTTTGGATCCGCAGGGGCCAATTTTGTAATTAGTTAGATAGTACCGTCGTCTCCCTGGGGGAGAGATTTTTTCCCCCGAAAATTGTAACTTTTTTCTCCTTATAAATACAATGCAGGCAATTCTCCTGCCCTTTACTCTAAAAAAAAAGTTTCAGCTACTCTAAGACCTTGTTTGTTTTAGATTAAAGCTAAGTTGAGTTTTACTGTAGCAAATTTGTGACTGCCTTGAAAGACATTTTAAAATTTTCAAAAAATTATGAAAAATATTTTACGAATTTTAAGTACTATTTGAAACCCCACAAAATGACTACAAAATATTACATCATTTGGCTTATACAAAAATGATAAATTTGTATTTAATTTAATTTAATTTAATCTGAAACAAACAAGGCTTAAGAGCTGTTTCTAGCTTTTGAGTTTTAAACCCGAGAAGTTAGCTTTTACAACCCATAAAAAGGTGGAAAAGTCATTCAAAACTTGCTTCTTATGTTACATTACACTACAATTTGGTCTTTCGGAAGCTTTTGGCTTCATGGAAAGGGGTTGCAAAAGAAAGCTGTTTGTTTTGGTTTCTGGTTTATGAGGGCTTAAACCTCAAACAAACAGGGCTTACGTTTTATCGTCATAAAATTGTTTCTTAAGATTTTAGAAAGACAAGAATTCTTTGGAAAATAATTCTTAAAAACAAGTCGAGTTAAGTTGGTCAAGCTATCGAAGTTCAGAGTTTTATCAATTCAGTGACTTAAACATGCTGCCTCTAATTCTAGGAAGGAAAAAAAACACATCCATGCTCGGCTAAAGATTTCCTGTCCTATCCTTCTCCGTTTGTCTTACTTCGAGATTTGTGCGGGTCCTCTCACTAGAGGTGAAAAATAGACAAAATAGCCCATTTAATTATTCAAAAAAGTGATATTCGTATTTGTATTATTCGCATCCGGATACAAAAGGTGAATTTATTCAAAAGCACTATTATAATATCTTTTACGAATTTTATAAATGAACTGAAATAGTAACTAGTTGTCAAAAGGTGAATTTTTAAAATCGCATCAATGTCTAAAACATCAAGTTTTTAGGGATGGAGGGAGTGGCCGAGAAGCAGCATGCTAACTGCCAGATAGGGAGCAATGATGCAATAAAAAAATAGCAATTGGGGGATAAGAACTCGTAAGTCAGAACACATCTGCGTGACTGCATCTGATCTGGACGGATATATACAATAATTTACACTGTCACGGATGAGTCATGTCTGAATTGGAGCCTGATATATACAACAACTATACAAAACCTCCTAGTAAACGTGGAAAACATAGGCACTGACAAAACGGCGTGCGATATTTACTGAAGAGAAAGAGCAAAATAAAATAAAATAAAAAGAAATAAAGAGACGGGCTATCTAATTCTGAAGGTGGCTGTGATTACACTTCCATTGGCGTTATTTCGAAGTAAGAGTTTGACTGGCCTGACGCGGATGATCTAAACGACCCTTCCCTCTCAACGGAGTACGTGACAAGCAGCTTCACGACATGTCTGTATCTCCTCCTGTGTGTAGGGAACTTTGACATGCTCCTTACAATTCCAACCATCCTGCGAATAACGGAATAAGGCAGCATTAGAGAAACCTGAGGTAGGTGATTGTATTTGTCCGAGGACTATATAGATTGTAAGACAGGCCGGTATATTTTTCCATCATCTAAAAAAAGATGATCATATATCTGTCTTATTTGTCAGATACACATGCCATGGACCAAATGCAATAACGCTTCGTGTTAGTAACTAAAAAATCAATTAGCTCTTTGCCTCTTTGGGATACTAACAGAAAAAATCAACGACGAAAGCATTGCATAAAGCTACTACTTTTTTAGGTAATGGATTATTCCGGCCTACACCTCAAGGTATATATGGCCCTACTAACTTTGCTCGACTTGACATTTGTGATCTACAGGATTCAAGTTCACCAAAACAGAAGGGGAAAAATGGCCTTCAGTTCACCAAATCAGCCTTCTAAAAAAAATCACCAAAATATAATCTATATTTTTAGTTACTATAGCATTACAAACTAACGTCAGAAAGAAAATTACCAGCATGTCCAGTAGTTTCAGTTATGAGAAAAGCATTATATAACATCGCTACTGAGACGAACAACAAGATGTCAGAAGTAGTAGTAGGAAACAGCACCTTCTACTGATGGCCTGAATTTGTGCTGTCCTTACAGGATCTTGGGGGATTACAGAACCATTATCCCACCCGTTTGCGCTTGCAGAGTTACCAACAAAAAGTGTCAACTTTTCTAGGAATTTTACTTCTTCCTCCGTCATTTTCAGCACCTGTATTTGCTCTTTCAGTACTAGCACAGGATGGAAGACCCAATCTAGCAACCGATCTTGGGGCCGGTTATGCTGATTGACCTCAACACCATTGCCTAACAATAGTCCTGAAGAACCAGCCTTGATTGATTGCAGGACGGTACACAGCAGAGAATAAGATGGTAGTCCGAGACCTATTGTTTCACGGTCACTTTCTTTTGTTCTCAACCACTCCGTCAGATCAACAGTTGTTATGACATTTAAATTCAAAAGATCCCTGCCCCTCTGTTCACATGACTTCATGACATATTCCCATATCTGCAAATTATGGAGTAAATTATGACTTCAAGTAAATTGTATCATCTATCTTTAATAGGACATAATCCAAATTGATGGCCTGTGCCAACTTCGATTTTTCCCATTCATTCTAAACTATATACAGAATACCGAATCTGGTATTGTCCATGTAATTCATTGGCTCATACATAAGTAAAGGGGTAATACTAATTCAGAGCATGTAATTGTAACGTTCAGTTATATATATTAAGATTTCTGAAGTTATTCATTTGTATCTCATTCAACGAAATATGATAATGAAGCCTAGATATCATATTCACAAATCCTTATGAGTTACCAGGTTGGTAAATATTTACCAATGTGAACAAAGCAATTACAGAAAACTGGGCATTACTCAAATATCTTAAAGCTTATAGCACACGTCAACCCCATGCATTTTTTCAGGGGAATGAGTTCACAGTTTAACTATTCTCATATTTGGGCTTCATTTCATCTACAAATCACTATAATGCCTCATTTAATCAAATTTAATATATAATGGATGCAAGAATTCAAATGCTAACTATTCCTCATGCTACGGCTTCAATTAATTTATGACATCTATCAAATAGAACTAGCTCACCTAATGCACGAGATCAACTAGCTCACCTAATGTACGAGATCACATAGGTAACAATTAAAATGTTTTGAGTATCCCTGCTCTTATGCATTCCTTTCATTTATGACATTTCCCTCAATCAGAATGAACTCACCTAATCTAACATAGCATGGACCCAACAGCCAAAAATACTAAGCTATGGTTGCTTTCATGGCATCATTTCATTTATTGAATCTCCTCAACAAGAGCTAGCTCACCTACTATGACAGAAAATGGATGCAACGATAAAAATGTCTAGCTATCCCTTGAAAGGAACATACCTCTTCAAGAGTGCAATGCCTTTTCTTTCTAGACAGAGCAAATATTGAGTGTACTGCAAGCATGAATGCACTCCCTACTAGCTTTCAATAACAATCATAAATTCAGCTAAGAGAGGGAACTGTGTGACGAAATTAATGATGTGTCTTGGTAACTTTTGTGCAAATGAGACAGACAGTGGTAAGAATTTAACAAACAAGGAAAACGGACCTGGACCATTTTGACTTCTTGTATGGCCTCTCTAACTGATCTCGCCGGAGCCAAAGTGGGAACCAACATTGCTGGAGCTTCACTGGAAGCAGTGGGGTACTCACCTCCCTTGACAGAAGCATTTGTTCTAACCGAGAACTCAGTGGAATTGGACGATTTTCTCTTCCGATAGGAAGGCCTAGTGGGATATATTTGCATCATGAGGAAGTGTCACATAACAAAGTACCACAAAGTTCACATTACCTTGGAAGAACTGTCCCTTCACGAAGGTATAGCCAGTCATTGGTGTATTCATCAAACTCGGCAACCATGGCCACCACATAGGACACTCCCCTCTGGAACGACTTCTCCTGAAATAGGGCCATGTCAAGATTTTTTAGTACATTGGACAATCTCTCGCACATTCTTTGGATTAGATGTGAGAGAATGGGCAAGAATGAATCCAAAACAGTGGCAAGAATGCAAGATAGCAACCTGGTAGACAATGACGGCCCCATAGAGCCCCACGAAAATGCTTGAGACAATAGCTAACAGGACACTCCCAATAACCACCAGGGGCCAGAAAAGGATGGCCAAGCCAGCGATGGGCACACAAACTGTCTCAAGGAACGGGCCTTCGCGGCTTATCAGGTCATGCAGCAACCTCTGCCAGCCCTTGAAAAGCATGTAGGGGCTCTTTATCAGCGCAATCACCGTGTAAAGAGGTATGTCAACGATCAGCCCCAGCAGAGCAACAATTATGCACGATGGCACATCCAACAACCTGCACATAGAAAACATGCATGGTGATTTTACGCGTTCAATCCAGTTAATCTATTGCCGGTCATAAATGCTAAATGTCAAGCAGCTCGCAATCATCATAGCAACGCCTATCGTAATATCGCCACAGCACAAATTTCACCAACAGTCTGTCTCCAACATGAACCACGGTCCATGACAGGTTATCAAAGCAGAGTTCTTTTATCGTAAAGATGCCAAATGGCCAATGGGCGTCCTTCTCATGACAAGAACTCTAGAACATCCTTGCCAAATGGATCACAAGTTACAACACAACAAGGCAAGGCAAAACTAGCACTGCTATGGTAGAATCAGTGAATCACGATACCTCATTGAATGGGGCTCGCAATTCTGGGAGCATTCGCGCAGCTCCTTGAGGTAAACGGGGTAGGAGTGGAAGCAGATGTCGGCGAAGTCCCTGACCACCGTGCAGCTTCCTTTGATCGTGCTCCACGTCCCGTCCTGCCCAAACCGAATCACACAATCTCAGTGCTCCACCTGGAGCTTGGATCGTGCAGGGGTGTATGTAATGTAACCATACCACAACGCCATGCATGAACTTCTTGGCCTCGCTCTCCTGCCTGAACGCCTCGAAGGTGGAGATCCATGGCGTAAAGAAGCCGTAGCCAAGAGCCACGAGCGCGCTCCCGAAGATGCTCAGCCCCAGCCACAGCCCGAACAGCACCGGCAGCGCGATGAGCACCGCCAATTTCAGGCCCGCGTTGATACGGTCAGTCCTGAACCAAGAATTTGATGCAGATTTTACTTAAAAAAAGGAAGAAATTTGATGCAGAGGACCAGAAGCGGCCGGTTGATTAGTGATCAGCTCATCTCACGCAGATCATCATTTGAAGGAACCGAAACCGAGTCCGAAAACCGTGGAGTAAGCAAAATCAAAACTTTCCCCGGAAACATTGACTGGAATGATCGCAGACTCGCAGTCAATCAAGAACCCAGTTGCTTAAATGCGCTGTCTCTAGTTGTCCAGAGCAAGAAATGGAAGAATCAAGATTACTTGATGAGCGAGTAGATGGTCCACCAGACGTGCGCTGGGAAGAGGACGAGTATGACGCCGATGTTGCCCAGTATCATCAGCGCCGCGGCCACCGGGCCGACCACCATGGCTGCACCCATTCCGCAAGCAAAGAGAATGAATAAGCAGAGCAGGCAGGCCCCTGGGCCCCAAACGGAGGGCCCCAAAATCAAACCGAACATGGCAAGGGCGTGAATCGCGTGACGGCGGATTCATGGTAGGAGGAGACATGCCTTTGATGCCGCCGAGGAAGAAGGCGGCGCAGAAGGAGAAGACGACGTACGCGACGCGCAGCGAGCGCTGCATCGACGCCATGGGCTCCGCGTCGCTGGCCGCCACCCACTCCTTCACTGTGTCCATCGATCGGCGCCGCCGCCGCCGCCGCCGTCTCAATCACATATACCCACCGGCCAGCCGCCGCGCGCCGCCAGGAGCAGGGGGGCTCCGCAAGAATCGAAGGACAGCTGCAAAGACAGCAACTTTCTGCCGCTTCCGTGGGACGGAGGGCACAAAGAGGAGGACGAGAGAGAGAGAGAGAGAGAGAGAGAGAGAGAGAGAGCGAGCGAGAGAAAGCGTGCGTCCTCGCTCTCGCGGGAATCTGCGGCCGGCGGAGGCGGACCAGGAAAAATCAGCGGCTTGCGCGGCAAGCCGTCGAGCGCTTTATAAACCTCGCGTCGCGGTGTTCTTCGCCTCGCTGGCCGGTCAAAATGGTGGCTGTGTTCTCGTTCTTGCGGCAGGCAGGCAGGCAGGGCCGCAGGGGGAGGAGAGAGGAAGAAGGCAGGAGAGAGAGACAGAGAGGGCGAGGTGAGGGGGAGGAGAGAGAAGTTTCGCAGCCTTTTCAGATTTATTTTCCTTTGAGAGAAGTTAACCGCCGCCGACGAGGAAGCGGCCAAGCCGCCCTATTTATCGCTTCCTTGTCAGGGTTTGGGGAGGGAGGTCGCTATGTTAATGGTGGGCCCACTTGCTTGCCATGGCCCATCACCCTTGTTTCCGGTGGTGCCCGTGCTTATCGGCAAGTGACGGATTGGCCTCGATGACATGCATTATCAGCGAATGGTTAGCTCGCTCCTTCTAGATTGTCGTATGCAAGTCTATACTCGGTCGCAAATGCAGAAGAAATGCCTACAGATCGGAGAAAGTAACTCGTACCCTTCTACTAACATGAATGCATACGATCATTTTACAACCACACCCTAAACACTTATTACAACAATGCGCAGAATAAATTGTCACGCTAAAACTAGCGTAAGAATATCCACGACATCCTCCTCAAATTATTGTTGCTACAGTAATTAGCAGAGAGGTGGCCGTCTTTTTTACTGCCTGCATGCGCACAAAGGTGTCTGTTGTTTGCGATGTGTTTGGATTTGAATCTCCCATTCATAGTCCGAGTCTAATGCAGACAGCAATAGGGACGCTGCTGTCCATACTCTAAGAAAAAGAAATAAAAAATAAATATTTTTTAGTGTTGAAGCCGCACCAAATAATACCAGCACCCACACACAAATGACAGAGCCGGTACATTGTACTTGTATCCTCACACCCACGTCGCATCGGTGCAACCAATCATCATCAAGCTATGCTAATGCCAAGAAGCTCAACCAATGCAACTCAATGTAATTTTCCTCTCAATTGAATGGAATGGAAAGCATAGGAGAGAAGGCTTCTAACATCTCAAGGGTATGCAAATAGAGTGCTATGAAATAGCAGTCTTTTTTAGACTTGCTCTAAGTTAAAGTTTTAAAACATTACGTATCCATAGAAAACTTTTAAATTATTTAGATTGAGGACATAAAAATCATATAGATAGATTCGTCTTGAAAAAAACTTTCATAATATTACAATTTTTAATGTATTATAAATAAATTTAAAAAATTATAGTCAAAATTCTATTTTGAAGACCGTGTCAATATACAAAACAACTATTACTTTATAACGGATGGAGTATTATAGTCTATTTCAATTCTAGCCTTCGGAGGCATGCATATTTTAGAGAACCAAAGCATGTTTGTAGTGGTTGAGCTGAATTAATAAACTGATTGGGCTGAAGTGAGTTTAACGTTACGTTTGACAAGGACATGTTCTTGAATCTGCTTTATGTTACTATTAAGATATTTTGAGGTTGTTTTATGATAGAAACAAAATTGGATTAAAAATAAAATATTTTTTGCAAAATAAGCATAAGCCAACCAGAACATGCTTGGCCTTGTTTGTTTCAACTAAAAGTTACCCAAAGAAATTAATCTGAAAAAGTCATGGGTTTTCGAAAGATGTCTTAAATAGTTTAAAAAATTATATAAAGAATATTTTACGAACTCTAAGAAATTTTTTTTGAAACCCCACAAAAAATAATAAATTTTTTAATTTAATTTAATTTAAGTCGAAACTTCGTTGCCATGTACATGTTGCACGGATAAAATGATGTTGCACGTAACGGTTACTAATGGCTGAATTAAATGCCTAACACTCGAAATTAGAGCATGTACAATGGTTGAGACAACAGTTGTTTCTAGCTATGTCACCTAGAGACAACACTAGAGATAGCATATATACAATGGTAGAGATGATTGCACGTTTTTATAGCTAATTTGCTCTAGGCCTGTTCATGGGCAGCCCGACCTAGCCCGGCCCAACAGGTGCACCGGGCCAGGCTCAGGCCTCGTGTAACACCCCAGCCCAATCGGCTCGGAGTATTACTAACTCTACAAGAAATTACAAAATTTCAGCAACACCACCTTTGTTTATAAGGACATACACGACAGGCAATTTTACAAACAGAAGCACAATAATTATCATCCATCGACAACAAGAATATAATCGACAATAACATAAATCCCAATTATAGGACCACCTCATCCCAACTGGAGCCAACATCATATACCAAACCACCATTACCTTTAACGATGGCGACGAAGAAAACAAACAAAGAGCAAACCATTTAACCAATGAACAAAATTAACATCCATCCCCACCAGACACGATTCATAGATGGTTCTCTAATAAAGATAACTAAAGTTGCTAAGTCATGCTATTGTTAAGATATGAAGGTGCTTGTGTCAATAGAAACTGTGCTACAATCCCCCCATGCTTATCGTCTTCAAAGTTCACCTAAAAACCAAGTAAAGCAAGAGTGAGTATCGAAGAATACTCAGCAAAGTATATGTATAAACATAAGGAGCATCCAGATCTCATCGACAGTTACAATAAAAGGAAACAACTATTACATCAGCCACTCCATCAAACCCACTCTTCCAACATTCGATGCAATGCAATGCACATGCGTCTGTACTGTGAGCTCATACCGGTATAGCTAGGTGCACACCCGTCGATGCCACACCTTGCCCGTCCTTTGAAAGGCCGGGGACCAATTACTCCACTCCCTTGGAGTGCCTATCAAGTAGGACTTTAGAGCACTCCAGACTAGTCACTTTTGACTTTCTCACCGACCTCACCGGACTAGTCAAAAGTGACTTTCTCACCGACCTGGCTCATATGCACATGATGCAAAATGCTCTTCTTTCATATAGTCATCACATACTTCCACCATATAACAATAAATATCCAAATACTCAATTAAATCATCAAATAGCCACTAAACTACTCATCAAATAGCTCAATGCAACCAACAACTATCTGTTTAACATATACTTGCCTTTAACCGTGAGGACCAGCACGATCAGTTGGCGCCGAACTCCCACCACCACCTACGAAAAAGGACGAACTTCAATGCAAAGTCCACACGGTTGACATGATGAGTAAACCAAGCCGTACCTACGCACACACCCCGTGACTCTTACTATCCAAACACCTAGACCGAGAAACTGACAATTCATAATCTGGACGGCAGTACTAAAATCGCCATATCTCCCAAACCGCTTGACCGATTCCAGCGTTCTTGTACTCAAAACGAAGCTAGAACATAGACGCACACATTCTTTCATAGGACCCAACCTTGAATCGAATCATAAATAGATGAAAACCTCGTCCGAACCTGCTGCATTCTAGATTTCTCTTCTACAGCTTTAATTCCACCTAGTAATCCTCACTAATCCACGAAAACCACCATCTAGAGCGAGGAAAACCTAGGAGAACTCATCTAATTGCACCATTAGAATCAAATATCAAGTCTAGCTCCCCTACATCCTCTCCCCATCTACTAAATCACTACGAGCTGTACCTTCTAGGCGGCAGCGACCCTGGTCGGAGGACCCAAGGACGGCACCGGCGACGACGACGCAATTACGGATTCAGCAACGCCCCGGATCTGCCAGCAAAGTGGCGGCAAGCCTTGGCGAAAGGGAGGGCAAAGACGACGACAGCGACGGCACAGACGGCGCCTGGCGGCGACTCAAATGGCACCACTGGCGAGAGATGGGGGCGGGGAGGACAGGAGGACGGCGGCGGCTCGGGGTTGAGGGAGAGAACAGGAGGCGGCGGCGGCTTGCCCTGGGGAGGAACCGTCTGGTTCCCTCCCCTCCCACTGCCTCTTATTCCCACAAAGTGGGCCGGGCCAGGACGACGGCCCATGGGCTATCACACCTCGGTCTAAAGCCTGGCGGCTTGGCCAGGCCGGGCTCGGGCCTAGGAAAAATGCGCATCTAGCCGTGGCCGGGCTGGGCTTTCGGGTTTGGACCAGGCCTTTTGGGCTTTGGGTTGGGCTCGGGCCCGAAGCGGAGGCTCGGGGCGTCAGGCCAAGCCAGGCTCGGGCTTGGTCTCGCAGGACCTGGCTTTTCTAAGCCCGGCCCGACCAATGATCAGGTCTAATTTGCTCACACACAAAGTTTTCTAATTCTCGTGTAGAGTTGACTTTTGTTTAAGAGACGGTTCAAATAACTGTGCACACTCTCTCCCTCAGATAATCAAATAGCTGACATGACTGTATGGCTCTGCTTAAAAATGATTTATAAACTGTTGAGATGCATTCCCTCCAAAAAAAAAAAAATTTGCTGAGATGCACTCACGTACTTGCACTGTTGCACATGCTCTTCCACAGCCATGCTGATGGTCCGCCTATAGCATGCTGATGATCCGGCTATTTGAGTCCGGGCCTCTGAACAACATCTGGGTACGCCAGTGACGCCGTTTAGCTATGGGATGCGTCCGTCCGTGAGTCTGTCCAGCATCGTTGGAGGCTTGTTGCTAGCAAGTGGCCACAAATATTTTTTTTTTTTGAGACAAAGTGGCCACAAATATATTTAACTGCTGATCTGGCTGCTGGTTGCTGGTTGCTGTCAACAAATATATTAACTGCTGATCTGGCAGCTCCTCTGTTGAGACCGTGGCTGCTTCAGCTGTCGCAGTCGCAGTCGCAGTCGCAGACAATTTACCCCCTGCCCTATATCCCTAATCTACCACTGTACCAGTAGTCCTCCCCTGCCACACGGTGCAGCCACTGAGAGCCACTCAGGTTCATGCAGCCACACGTGTCCCGCCTCGCTCTGCAGAGCTGCGCAGCTGAGCTTTGCCCGAGCGGCCGAGCACTGCTGCTGCAACGTGCACGCCTTTGGTCTTTGCACGGGGGCTCGGATATCGAGGCAGGCGCGTTCACGCTTTATTTTGAAGCTCCAGTGCGCGCAGCTTTTTCCCGCCTCTATGGAGTTGCTCTCCCTTCAATGCCGGTATACGTATCTCCCAAAAAAAATACGATACAATTTTACAAATAATAGGATAAATCCATGGTTTGTCGCTCTGAATAGAGGGACATTTCATGGGTATATGTCCCTTCAAACGTAATCTTTGAGAAAATAAACCATTAGTTGTTTTGCACAATACTTGTGTTTGAAAGAATGTTGAGCGCATCATTAGAAATACTAATCGATTTATCTAATGTTAGTTGGGTTTAATTCTTAAAAATAAACAAAAACAGATGTTTCGAAAATTTTGAAGGAAGGCCTTTTCCATTTATTGGATAACTGAATTTTATTATTTTGGAGGACTTATCACCATATAGTTATTTTTAATTCATTTAAGTGGCTAGAAAATATAAAAAGTTATTACGTGATACAAACAAAATCCTTAACATCATAATTTTAAAATTTCACAAATCATCGTGAGTGATATATAATTTATTAGTTACATATAGCTGTTTTAATGGACGTACATATTAGGCAGCTTGACATGGCAACTTCTTGAGGGTTAAAATCAATTGAAATTTAAAATTCTCAAACTAAAAATGAGCGACAAAAAAAGAAAAAGTGAAGAGGGTATTAATTCGAAGCGCTTGACTTTTTTAAAAACAAATTATTTGTGTAGTTTTGTACAAAATAGAAAAAAAGAAGAAGAAGAAAGAGTGGCTCCAAAGCGTGCTCGCCATCGGCCACCGTCCCCCACCATGCATAGATCCTGGTGGCATCATGAAGGAGGAAGGGATGGAGGGGGAAGAGGGATTTTGGGAGACAGTATCGAAAAGAGGAAGGAAAAGGGATGTACTATTTAACATGTGGTTGATTTTATATTGGATTAATTCTAATTGAATTTTGATGATCTGACGTGAAAATTAATTGATTGATTACTATTGTAGTAGGGGACACCCATCCCCTACGAACTTGGGACAGACGAACCAGAGTAGATACAACCGGACCAGGTGACGGCGGCCCGAAGGAAGCTTCGCCACCCCGTGGCACGGCAACGGCGGATCGGAGGGGTGGCAGCCCAAAGAAAGGGTCACCCCGACCCGAGGGGAGCTTCGCCACCTGAAGGCGAGGCAATGACATACTAGGGGGACGGCGGCCCGTAGGAAGTCTCGCCTTTCGAAATATGTTGTCTGGCTCGGGCCAACGACACTGGCGCCGTCCGTGGGGACTTTTCATCGAACAATTGAGCGCCGGTCGCTTCGTGCGCGGTCTTTCCTGCATCAAACGGCTGATCGCCGGCATCTTCGTGTGCGGACTTTGTTCCGAACGACTTAGCTCCGGCTGCCCTACGCGGACTTTCCTCCGAACGGCTTAGCACTGGCCGCTTCGCGTGCGGACTTTCCTCCATTGAACGGCTGATCGCCGGTCGCTTCGCATGCAGACTTTGCTCCGAACGACTGAGCGCCGGCCGCTTCACGCGGGTGCCCTGCAAATGGTAATTTGCATGGCCAAGAGCATGGCGAGGCAGGCACTTAGCCACGAGGGGCTTGTGTTGTAGCAGGGGACACCCATCCCCTACGAACTTGGGACAGGCGAACCATAGTAGATACAACCGGCCCAGGTGACGGCGGCCCGAAGGAAGCTTCGCCACCCCATGGCGAGGCAACGACGGATCGGAGGGGTGGCAGCCCGAAGGGAGGGTCGCTCCGACCCGAGGGGAGCTTCGCCACCTAAAGGCGAGGGAATGACATACCAGGAGGATGGCAGTCCGAAGAAAGTCTCGACTTTTGAAGGCGGGGCTATGGCAGACCAAGGGAACAATGGTTCGAGGGACACGAAAGAGCAGAGTTTCCTTGATCGCCAAGAAGCTCGGAGACAGCCAGTACAAAGGGCCCCACATGCGCTAGGAATCGTATCGCGTGGCAAGAAGATACCCGTACGGAGCGGAACGACCCGGTCTCTCTATAATCCCCCTTATAACCTCGCTTTTGCGAAGGCGTTGAGGGCATTTGTGTAATAACGCATTTGCGTATGAACCCTAAGGGTTGGGGTGCCTTCCCAGAGGCACCCTATAAATAAGGAGGCCTAAGAATAATAAGGGGAACGGATCCATTCACAACAAATAAATTCTGGCTAGCTACTTTGTCTACGCTCCGCTCCTGAGCTGCATTACGAAAGAAATCAATTTCTAGTAGAAAAAATAGGTCGATTTTTCCTTTGATATTCATTTGGTTATCTGTAAAAGCAAACCGCTTGCTGCTGGTAAAACCGACATGTTTTACTACCTACATTATTTTGAAAACCGAATTTCGGCTGATTCCTACCTATTGTCGATTTTTTTATATCGGCCATGGTGTCCGAACGACAACCCAGGACGTTACTACGAGCTCAAAAGCTTGCAACGACAACAGGGTTATTTCTAGAAGACCGGTCTCAATCCATACATGCTAGTTGGCGCTCCCTAAACGTCAAGAACACCGTCAGCTCTAGAAGAGGCAGAGAAAAGGATCGTGCGAAGATAACCACCAAGAGTCGGTTAAGATAAAAGAAGAAGAAAAAAGAAGCAGCCGGCAGCAACAGGATGATGATTGATGAGTATTTTTTAGAATGTAAACGGGCAATGATACACGTAGTACGAGCTCGTTGAATCTGTCCTGAGCTGCTGCTGCTTGTGTCGTCGTCTCAACCAAACGTCACAGAACCAGAGAAGTTTCTTGGGAAACAACCAAGGCTTCTGTCGCAGAGCCGCAGCCGCTGAAAAATTCTTGGGAGAGATGGATGGAATGATGGATGGCTGCGCGGCTGCGGAGTCGCAGCCTACCTCTGCTGACCTATCGCGCTCTGGCTTTCTTCGTGCGACGTCAACGGTGAGGAGGCGGTGGGCCATCGATCATCCATTCACATGGCCAGGTCGACCACGGACAGAACGGAAGAATGGATGAGGTTAGCCTAGCTTGCGAGTTGCCACGCACTCCTGCAGGAGAGAATCGAGAGATGGATCGATCGGCATGCATGCATAGCAGTAGGACTGAAATTCCTTGTCTATTGATTGGATAGTCGGACCGATCTAAAAGGAAAAAAAAGGAGTCACCCGACCCGGATAACCCTAATGGTCGGTGCTCTCCTCTACCCTACAACTACAACGGCTGGTACCCGGCAGCTAGCACTGGCGATGTGTCTTCCACGCTCGGCAACTGGGACCCAACTAGAGATGCAAACGGGTTGCTTTACATACAATGTTTAGTGTGTTTTAGTGAATCAAGCAGTCTCGCGGCTACCACGAAGCAACCACTTGCATCTAGGGGTGCTAATGGGTTGGAAAGAAATGGGTTGTATTGGTTGGGGATTCAATTGGATTGCTATTGGATGGATGAGAACGGGTTGAGCCAACTAACGGGTTGGGGTGGTTCGGGTTTCAAACAAAAGTGGGTTGGTTTGGGGTGGGTTGGGGTGTATTTTTTCGGGTTGAAATGGGTTCTAACTCGTGGAGTTGGGATGGATTACAACCCACAGTTTCCACCAGATCTCCACGCCTCCCTCCTCTTCTCCAGCACCGACGGCGCGAGCTCACTCCGCCTCCTCTCTCCGGCCCGGCGCGAGGCCTCCTCCCCGCTCCTCCTCTCCACTGGCCGGCGGCGTGTGGGGCCTCCTCCGCCGCTCCTCCTCTCCAAGAAGGCCCGGCGTGGCCTGGCGCTCCTCCACGCCTCTCGCTCCTCTCCAAAGAATGCCAGCCCGCCTCTCCAAAGAATCGGCGACTCCTCCTCTCTCTTCTCGGCGTGGCCGCGCCGCCTTTCTTCTCTCCAAAGAATACAGGGCGGGGCCTATGGCGGCCGACAATGGTTTGGGCGCCTCCTCCTCCTCCTCTTCCCGGCCGGAGCTCCTCCGCCTCCTCCCTTTCTTCTTCTCCGATGCCCGGCCTTGCGCTCTATTTCTCTCACAAATCTCTCCCGTCGTTGTATGCGACAAGCGACTGCAGAGATGTTCTATCTCTCCATGAGAAGCGGGTGAAAGCGGGGGTGAAAATGGGTTCAAACCCATGGAAGTCAAGTGGATTGGGTTTGGATGGGTGCAAATTTAAAATGGTTTGGGTTGGGTTGGGTTGGGTTGAGAGGAATCGTTTTTGGGTTGGTTTGGGTTGGAAATTCAGACATAACACTTTGGGTTTGGTTTGGGTTTGGGTTGGGTTTTCCTCCATTACCAGGCCTACTTGCATCCCTATACCCAACCCTCCCCTCCACCTCCGCACTAATTCCTTCCCGTTTAGGTTCCTTCCCTCGCATGCCGACGGTACGTTGCGCCGTGACCTATCTCTCCTCGCTGCTTCTGCCTGACGAGTTCGGTTTTTATCTTCCCTTTCCTTTTGGCCTACGCAGAGGAGTATTTTTTTTTAGCAGGAACAAAGTGATTTTCATTGCATTATCCACTTCCAACTTACAAGATAACCCTTAAGACATGAAGAGAATACAAACTCCGCTCTTAAGCTACAACGTGGAAACTGGAAGCTGGAACCTCTCCACCTGCCGACGCCAAGGCAGCGAACACTTTGGACGAGGCAAAGAAATTGGCAATCCTCACTTTCGCCTGAATCCTCTCAGGATGATGGAGACACAGATCCAAATCAAGCATATTCAACACAGCACACACCTCCAACACAAGCCAGGAGAAAGAGAAGCCAAACCTACCGCCAGCGACCACGAACAACACCTCCAAGCAAACCAATAGAGGAGTCTCCCCACAAACAAAAAACCTTGGCTGCTCAAATCCTACCAATGCCCTCATCCCCTTTCTCATATCCAAAAGAATCCAAGGAGAAGACAAGAACATCGAGGTCTTAGACAAACTACAACTATTGCGAGAAGAACCAAGAGCCATGAAGACCTCTCACTTAAGCACCGCCAGATCACGGACACAAGCAAGCAGCCGCCAAGAAGCTCCGAAACCTTCTCGTCTCCTTATTTCTACCTCTAAAACTAAACCTAAACCTACTACTGTACATCCCCGGGCCAAGATCCTGGTCTCTCCTACCTCGACGCCGTGCCGGAGGGCACGGAGGCAGAGGAGACACTGGATCTGGCAGGACAACTCCTCCTGCACCCTTTTTTCCGCTAGAGGATAAGGCTGAACCGCTTGCGCAGAGGAGTCTGGACCAGCTCGATGTGCTCTCCACCAAGCTCAAGGGCTCAAGGCCAAGACGATCCGAGTGGAGGTGCCATCGCATGCAGTCTAGACCTTAAGTTATTTAAAATCAAGGTAGTGTAGATTGGAAATATCTGATTTAGTGTTCCGAAGAATAATGTGGCTATTCTCATATGGTGGTCGTTATATCGATTAGTTTGTTTGGTTGAAGATTTAGACATTTTGTGCTACCGTTGGTTAGCCTCTAGGGCTATTATAAATAGATACTAGATAGGGATGAGTTTATTTAGTGCGTCAGATAGCTGACATTAAACCTGATGAATTATAAATGCCAACATCTTATGTTTTACTCCTTGCACAGTGTTCAAAAGCATTCCAAAAAAGGTGTTGCATAAAAGCAAGGCAACTTCTAGAATAATCTACAAGAATCAAGATACATGAGGTCTCTTGCCTTGATAAAATTAGAATAGTTTAGAAATTTTAGTATGGCAAAGTCAAGTATCATAAAGATTCTATGTCTAGATATTTTGGCAAGGCATGGCTAGGATATTGCCAAATGTCATTGAAAGAGGATCCTAAGGCCTAGAGGGGGTGAATAGGCAATTTTAATTTTTCTTTGATTAATTGTTGATTAAGCATCAAATTAATAGTGACCCAATCCTAGTGTCAATTGATACATAAGCGAAGCGATAAACAAGTTAACAAGCAACTAAGTCATGGCATCACAATCAACACATTCAATGCAAAGGTAGTAAGTGCGAAAGTAAATAAGAGGCGACACGGTGTTTGTTTGATCAAGTTTGGAGCCGCAACTCCTACTCTCCGTTGAGGCTACCCTTGCGCAAGGACCGGCTCGCTCTCGAGCCTCACGCCTCACTTACTCCCGGTAGTCGTTCCGCCACTCCGTGAGGTGGACTCAAATCACCCGTACACCGACTCAAGAGTAGCCACACGCCAAGGCCTACTCTCAAGCCCGCCTCCACGAAGGATATCTTCAAAAGTAACAAGTTCAAACGCCCGATCAAGCGGATCGAAGGACTTCCATGAAACTTCGGTATTGGGGTTTGATGGATTGTGGCTTTGGATGATCTTGTGGGTGGAGGGATGGCTCTAGAACACCTAATTGATGAGCTATGAATGTGGTAGGTGAAATGGAGCGATAAACCTCGAAATAGCCGACCACTAGATAGGTATTTATAGCCCTAGAGCAAAACTAGCCGTTGCCCCTCGGAAGAGGACAAAAGGACTAGCCGTTACACTCTACGGACGCCGTCCGACGGACTCCGGACACCGTCCGAAGCAGCGTCTTGCTCAGCAAAAATAGGTTTACGGACGCCGTCCGTCCCCACGACGCCGTCCGACAAGAAGATCGAGCAAGCCGGAACCACCGGACGCCCCAGACGCCGTCCGTGGAGAAACTCAATTTTGAGCTTATCGGACGCCGTCCGTAACTACCGGATGCCGTCCGACGATGGCGTCAGAAGGACCGGACGGCCACCCAGACGCCGTCCAACCGTAAATTGCCTCGGATTATAACCTTCTGGGACGCCGTCGATAACTCTGGGACGCCGTCCGAGCAGAGAGTCTTGTTTTGGTGTTTGGTGGTGGACGCCGTCGACGAGAGGAATTTTTTCGAGCTAAAATTTGTGGGGAATTTAGGTGGGTTTCTCTCTCTAGAAATCTCACAAGGATATACATGGGTATTTTTAGAAGTGGTGGACTACGAAACCGAAGTTTTCGAGAATTCACAAAGATCCGGCATAGTCCGAGATATTGAACCCTTTTGAAATCCGACGAAAAACAAGAAATAAACCTAACTACTCCTAATTTATATATGACCTCTTCTCTCCTTGGTCACGCATTTGAAATCTTGGAGCATTTCGTAAAATTGTCGACGCTTCAAATTAGGGTTTATAAAAATCGCGAGTCTTCGCTAGGGTTCCGAGAAGTCCAAAAACCACCTAGCCCTTTATATTAATTAATTTTATCATCAATGCCACTAACAAAAATTAGGGCTCAACGATGCTCACACAATCTCCCCCTTTGTGGCACTTGATGACAACCCAAAAGAGAATAAAATTTTGAGTCAGTAAAAGGGTTAGTGCAATACAAATATCGAGCAATTTTAAATTTAAGACGACCACAACTCGACCACAAGGATGTGCAAGTAAAGGAAGCTCCCCCTAAATTCATGCATAAATTAAATTCAGAAGCCAACAAGGTTCAAATGTCATAAAACCAACCAAAGTATCAACCACAAATTTCAACGAGTATCGAGGCAATAAATAATATTACAGGAAAACACAATCTCGATCTCACTACCCACTACTAACCCTCTAACTTCTCCCCTTTGTCACCAAGTGACACAAACGGAAAAGGTCCTATTCTTGCTGATCTTGATCCATGTCGCCGCCTCAAATCATCTCCCCGGCAGCGGTAGAGGAGCCCGACCTCTGGGGCGCTTGAACAAGGGCATATGAGTTGCAGAGGGTACCGACCGAAGGTGAGGATGGATCATCATAAAATTTGGGTCGGTTGAGGGTTTGGCAAAGAAAAGTTGAGATAACGAGCGACTTCTCCACCCGTGAAATGAATCTTACCCGGAGAAGGATATGACTGTGGTGGAGGCACAAAAGAAGGAGCAGGCCCAGAAGGAGAGTACACCCAAGGATGAACCGATGGTGGGTAGGTAGGTGGGCGAGAAAAACTCTGAGTCTGCTGGTAATCCTGATAACTGTTGTGGGCATGTGAATACCAACCATATGGATTTGCCCCTTCTGGCACTGGCATAAACATCGCCCCATGTCTTGCATACGTGACTTAAATTCTGCGAACTCATCTCGCCAAGTCGTCTGCTGCCTCGCCAAGTCTGTCATCTCTCTGCGGGTGGTCGCCACTCTTCTTTCATCTCGGTGTGAAAATTTCTCATATCCGTATGTAGCCCTCATCTCACCTATCAAAGCATCATACCACGGAGGAGGGATCACGAAGAGGAGCTCGCACAGTCTTGGCACAAATGGTCGCATTAGGCGCAGGAGCAAAGACAGAGGCGGTGGAGGAGCATCATCACGTGTCTAGCCAACTTAGGCTTGCTCCCAAGAGAATTCAAGAAGTTCTTCATCGATGCTTTTTGATTCATTGTTCCAACTCCTTACTTCATCATTTGTTACACGCTCGTCACGGAGAGCAATAGACCAATATAGGGAGCTAGAGGTAGTGCCCTATTAACTTCTCTGAAGATGGCGTCATCAAATTCTCCCAAGAGGGTAGCTCCAACATTGATGGTCTTGCCTGTCAGAAGAAATAACATGAACCATTTGCAAATGGGAAGAATTACATCGCGATTGCCACCTCGAACAAACAATGTGCTTCTGAGTATAAGATTAATAAGGGCAGGCTCCTGTCACAACTGATTTGCCTTATCAATACTAATTTCTTCATCATCAAGATCCAGGTACATAAATCTGACTTCAGCCAAAGGAGGATATTTGCCCTCCGAAACCATCTTCATAGCACACCTCATTTAAATCGGTCTTGGAATCTGAGTACCCAAGGCGTGATTCATCTCGCCATCGTGATCCTTTGAACCCGTCCATCAACTTAATGATAATAGTTTGACTCTGTCTCGTCTTGACAATCAAGAAAGTAGCAAAGAACTCACAGTTCCTTTCTTGACTCGTGTCAATTTCTTGTTGGAGATCAATTACGCTGGGCACGGTGTGGTGCTAAATATGGTGTGAACCTCGGGCCACCTTGCTTCTTGTGATCTCGATCCAGTCTACAGTGAGGGTCCCTAGGACCCGGTCGAGGGAGCAGAGAAGCACATGTACAATTGTTTACGAAACTTGGTGTAGAACACAAGTCCCTGGTATCCTCTCGCCTCTGAGGGAACCACTTCGCATAAGAGACGGACCTTCTCTTTCTCAGAGTCTCCATAGATAGTTTCAGAACCTGATCATCCACGGGGTCGTCCTCAGCGACCACTGTCTCAGTGACATCCTCATCAATCGGGTCCTCATCATATGTCTCGTCAGCATCCTCTGCGGTGGCGAAAGAAGATCCCGCCATCAGAGTCCAATGGAGCCCTTGATCAGACTGCTGCTGTAAATCTGCTCTCGACACTCTACTTGGGCGAGGAGGAGCGGCACTGCTAGCTGTCTCATCGATGTAATCCGGATCGCCCTTACTGCCGCTGTCGCGCCGACCACTGAGGGTCCTGCCCAGAGCCTTCCCGAACTTCTTCAATGATTTCGACATGATGAATCGCTTCCTCTGATAATATGACCACTGACCAGAACAACCTTACTGCCAACTGTCACGACCAACGATCCACTGACACGGTGCCAACCCACCACGGTCCAACCCTAAACATGAACGCGGGAAAAACCTATTCAAAACCTAGAACTCGGTAAATAACGAAATTTGATGGGAGGATAGGCGGGAAGCCGTTACCGAGTCCTAAAGGCGAAGGAGGAAGACGCCGTGCGCGAGGAGATCGCCCCCAAGGCCCTTCCCGGTAGGGGAAAGGAGGGGAACTCGACGGAGACGAGGCGCCTGACGGGGGCGTCCACTTCAATCCACGCGAGGAATCGAAGAGGACGACGAGGGAGGCCGCCGTGGTGGTGGAGATCGCGGAGGTCGCGGAGGGTCTTCCGGTGAGGAGAAGGGCGGCGGCGCCGGTTTGGGAGGAGAGAGGAGATCAAATGGGGAAAGAGAAAGCGGAGAGGTAAGTTATAAGCGATTCACATGATTTAGTCTGTCGGACGGCGTCCGACCGTTACGAACGGCGTCCGAGCAGAAGGGTGCAGCGCCAGGAACCTCGTCGGACGGGTCGCGGAGAGGCTAAACGGCGTCCGACAGTGAGTTGCAGCGCGATAACGCTTCTGTCGGACGGCGTCCGATAGCTCACGGACAGCGTCCGACAGAGGTATATCTGGCGCATGCAAAGACGCGATCGGACGGCGTCTGAGAGTGGCCGGACGGCGTCCGAAGAGGGCTGAAAACGCAGCTGCTGGCACTTCTGACCAGTGGGCCCCACCAATGCGAGAAATATTATAAAAATAGTATTTTGAAGTGAAGATCTCAATTTTTGCTCAAAATTCAAACGAAGATTCAAATGTGAGCAATTTCAATCTCAACTTTCTTCTTTGCACTTTTGGCTTTGGCGGGGAGAGCGATTGACTTCTTGTTGAACGGAGACTCTTCACTTTCAAGAAGTCGCATCTCATATGAGTTGAGTTGCCCGAGAAGCTTTGTCGGTGTCATTTTCTTGAGCTTTGACTTGGATGCTCGAATCAAGGTCACAAGTGGATTAAAGCTAAATGGCACAACATCAAGCATCTTTCGACAAATGTCAATGTCTTCCAAGACCTCCTTCTCCGAACATCCGGCAATTTCATTGACGATGGGGTTCAACCTAAGAAACATTTCATTAACACTTTCATTAGGGAGCATCTTGAATTGGTCAAATCTTTTTCTAGCACGAGATAGCTTCTCCTCAAGCATCTCGGCACTACCAACATGAATTTCTCTAAGATGCTTCCAAATGTCATAAGGTTTAGAGCGATTGCCAATGCTACCAAAGACTTCGGAAGACACACTAGAGAGTAAAGCATTTCTACCAATGGCATTAAAACGTTTGTACTTAGCATGAACTTCATCAAGCGCAATTGTTCGTACTGAGGGTCCTGGATAGCCTGCTTTCACAAGCAACCCACACATCATAACTAAGTGCCTCTAAGTAACATTGCATCCTAATTCTCCAATAGTTGTAATTTGTTCCATCGAAAATAGGAGCTTTTCCAATTTCTATCCTAGGCCCCTCTTGAGCCATCTCCTAGCGGTTAAGCTAATACCGGAGAACCTAGATGCTCTGATACCACTTGAAAGAGGATCCTAAGGCCTAGAGGGGGGGTGAATAGGCAATTTTAATTTTTCTTTGATTAATTGTTGATTAAGCATCAAATTAATAGTGACCCAATCCTAGTGTCAATTGATACGCAAGTGGAAGCGATAAACAAGTTAACAAGCAACTAAGTCATGGCATCACAATCAACACATTCAATGCAAAGGTAGTAAGTGCGGAAAGTAAATAAGAGGGTGACACGGTGTTTGTTTGACCGAAGTTCGGAGCCGCAACTCCTACTCTCCGTTGAGGCTACCCCTTGCGCACAAGGACCGGCTCGCTCTCGAGCCTCACGCCTCACTTACTCCCGGTAGTCGTTCGCCACTCCGTGAGGTGGACTCAAATCACCCATACACCGACTCAAGAGTAGCCACACGCCAAGGCCTACTCTCAAGCCCACGCCTCCACGAAGGATATCTTCAAAAGTAACAAGCCCGAAACGCCCCGACCAAGCCGGATCGAAGGACTTCCATGAAGCTCGGTATTGGGGTTTGATGGATTGTGGCTTTGGATGATCTTGTGGGTGGAGGAATGGCTCTAGAACACCTAATTGATGAGCTATGAATGTGGTAGGTGAAATGGAGCAGCAAACCTCGAAATAGCCAGCCACTAGATAGGTATTTATAGCCCCTAGAGCAAAACTAGCCGTTGCCCCTCGGAAGAGGACAAAAGGACTAGCCGTTACACTCTACCGGACGCCGTCCGACGGGCTCCGGACGCCGTCCGACAGAGCGTACTGCTCAGCAAAAATAGGTTTACCGGACGCCGTCCGACAGCAAGGATCGAGCAAGCCCCGGAACCACCGGACGCCCCCCAGACGCCGTCCGGCGGGAGAAACTCAGAATTTTGAGCTTCATCGGACGCCGTCTGGTAACTACCGGACGCCGTCCGACAGTGAGCGTGCAAAGGACCGGACGGCCACCCAGACGCCGTCCGACCAGAAATTGCCTCGGATTATAACCTTACCGGACGCCGTCCGATAACTACGGACGCCGTCCGACAGAGATCTTGTTTTGGTGTTTGGTGGTGGACGCCGTCGCTTTCCTGCACGCCGTTCGACAGAGAGGAATTTTTTTGAGCTAAAATTTGTGGGGGAATTTAGGTGGGTTTCTCTCTCTCTCTAGAAATCTCACAAGGATATACATGGGTATTTTTAGAAGTGGTGGACTACGAGCCGAAGTTTTCGAGAATTCACAAAGATCCGGCATAGTCCGAGATATTCGAACCCCTTTTGAAATCCGACGAAAAACAAGAAATAAACCTAACTACTCCTAATTTATATATGACCTCTTCTCTCGCCCGGTCACGCATTTGAAATCTTGGAGCAGCTCAGAAAATTGTCGACGCTTCAAATTAGGGTTTATAAAAATCGCCGAGTCTTCGCTAGGGTTCCAAGAAGTCCAAAAACCCCCTAGCCCTTTATATTAATTAATTTTATCATCAATGCCACTAACAAAAATTAGGGCTCAACGATGCTCACACAGTCATCCATCCAACAGCTCTGTATGTCTATATAAAAAGGCTGTATGTCTATATAAAGAGGGTGCCATCTCTTGTCAATGTCGTTCATCTAAGAGTGGTAGTAGTGCAACGTGAGAGTGTGAGAAAGGGTGAGTGCTAAGATAACCGCTCTTGTAATATTCTAGTGTAGTAATAAATTTTGTTTGTGTAAGTGTTGGTCTCCTGGTTATGTCGTGTTATTTCTAAGTGCTTAGTATATTGTTTAACTAGTGATTTATTAGCCGGTGGCTCGGTCGCCTAGAATCACTAAGACCTTTGACGCGCCATAATTATTCCGCCGGAAGTAGGAAGGTCTTTGTTTCAACGTGAGCGGCTCAACCGCCTAGAAACAATTACGATGCACTAAGTAGAAATATAAAAAGGCTAACCGATTACACTTGAAGTAACAATAAGTATGAATAATAAGTATGAATAAAGAATTAGGTGTTAAATCCATCTTAACTTCCAACAAAAAGAAATGAAACGAGAGAGAATTTTGGTATTATGTTTCGGACTTTTTTTCCTTTTTTATGTCATATGCGCAATGCGAATCATCTCAGTGACCATGGGTGAGAATTAAATAATATGCAGGCGTGCCAGTGTATATAAATATACAAAATAAATAACAAATACGGAAATAGTTACTCATGGTATTCTTATTGAATTTTAAAAATTTGTCGTCAAACTGACAAGCGTTGGGGTTACAATTGATGATTTTGTACTCATAAAAGATGGTGATAAGCATACACTTTACTACCGATGAACGCTTCCATCAGTATAGGGATGGTAAGTTAGAAATCTATGAAAACGAATAGCATGGCCATGGGGTGTTATTAATGGAAGACATTACTAACGACCATATTTGAAGTGTCATTGATGGAAGGCATTACTAACGATTATTTTTAACTATTTTTTAGGTGGTCATTAATGAAAAGAATTACACAAACTATTTCTCAGGCGTGTTTCAGCTGACAGATTTTTCTGGACCTACTCCGGTGGTTCGGCTGTGGGGGTATGCACGATCGGGGCACTCCCCTCCTCTCGCGGAGGCTTCTCGGCTCAAGAACAGACACTAAGAGTTTACCCAGGTTTAGGCCCCCTGATTGGGTAACAGCCCTAATCCTGCTCGAGCTTCTTTGGAATGTGTGAACTGGCTAGCTTCTCTGGATCTCATCCCCGGGAGAAGCAGAGTCCAACCCATTTTACAGATGCACCTCCCAGCCCTTATATACCCGGGCTAACCTCGATTACAACGTGCTACACAGTACACATTAATGGTCTTCCCACGGGGGCCTGCTCGCCCGCCTGCGCGCCGGGCGCCACACGTCGATCACACTGTTTGAACTTTCTTTTGTCTGAAACTAGACTTTAATCTGTTTGGACTCGATATTGCTTTGTACATCACCTTTCCTTTTTTGGGGCGCTGGTCCCACCTGCCAGCGACGCGGGGGCACACCCGGTGTAAAATACACCGACATGGTCTAACTTAATTATTTGTGACCTCAAGAGATGAAATTTCGTGATAGGTAAATAGGTTTCTTAGTGGCAGTGACGGATATATGATTTTTTTTTAAGCTTGGGCAAAGGCTGACAACATTATAAGTGTTGGTTGGGAGTTCATACACCCGAAAGCTTGTTCCACACTATTAGCATATATGTTTGTTTGGTGAGATATATTTGGCTGACAACATTGTTAACATTGTTAAGTGCCGGTTGGGAGTTCATACCCCCGAAAGCTCCTACCGAACATTGTTAACATTGTTAAGTGCTGGTTGGGAGTTCATATCCCTGAAAGCTCCTACCATCCCTGGAGTGGCTTGTCATGTGCAAGCTTAACAATAAACATCAAGGCCCTTACCAAACATGAGTGGAGAATGGACTACTTTGTAGATACAAGGAAGATCGTGAAGTTACAGTTAGCTGGTCAAGTGGAGGGGAACATTTGCGAGCTTGCCCAAGCCTTGGAGAGATGCCTATTCCGGCAGAACGATTGCACTATGGACGAGGTCCCGGATATCCACTGTTTCAGCCGATGCGGACCAGAGCCAACAGCACGTAGCCTGCAATAGTAAACAAGCTAGGATTCCGTGACTGGAGGCTTGCTAGAGGAAGCATGGCGGTCTCCATTTTTTTCTATAGAGAAAGGGATTTTTTTTTGTTCTTTAGCTTTTAGCATTTTAAAAATAATAATCTCTTATTATCTTTCCTTTGTTCTGTATAGGAAATATGTTATTAACTAATTATATACAACTCGAACTCATTCACAAATTGTATTTGAACATTCCAGAGAGTTTGAGTAGAATAGTTTTGATGTAAAAAGAATTAGCATTAGCAATATTGAAAATAATAAGCTTATGCGAAACTTCATGTCTTATACTTTATTTAGTTGTACGGTTCAAGAAATTGTGTGACTCACAGGCTCACAGCACACTGTAGATTTGTTTTTCCGTGGCTTAGATCCTACCTAGCATATTATGATAATGTAATAATCTATTTATTTTGTCCGGGAACTAATTTCTATTTTGCTTCTTCTTTATCATGGCTTAGATCCTACCTATACTTCTTTTTGTATAGGTGTCCGAATTTAAGGAAGAACTACAAGAAGAAGGGTTTGGGGTGAACTTAATGTCAAGTACGCTTTCCTGGTTTTGTGGACGTCCTGGTTTTGTGGACGTCTCTGCCAACCTCAGTTGTCCCTATTGATACCCCTCATGGCACACAGAGAAAGGCTGATATTGACATTGAAATAAATGATAATGATGAGGATGAGTATGAGTATGATTATAATTATAATTATGAAAAAGACAATGAAGACATTGGGTCTGATATAGTTGGTATTACATCTAATCTTGTATAAGAACTAAGAAAATTTCGGTTCAAGGCTTGACGTGAATTTCTGTTCCTATTCATGTGGTAGCGAAGTTACAAAAGGAGAATGTTAACATTACAATGTGTAGATTGGAACAAGGTGTGTGATATAAACAAATGCTCTACGAAGACATTTAATGAAATGTAAAGAAAGAAAGAAAGTTCATAGTGATAAATTGAGTGCAACAATAGCGAGGCAATTGAGATGTCAACTGAAAATAGTTATATGGAGATGTCAACTGTTTGGTAGGTCCCTCCCCTACCTGACAAGCACGTTGAGATTTTCATTGGCATCATATCATCTATTTTTGCTAAGCATGTATGGGTGTGAGAAAGACATGGCATGGGTGTCTGTTATCTGAAAGTCACCGAATGTGTTGTTAGGGGTGGCAACGGGGACATTCCCCACAGGGGAGTGCCTCCCCCATCCCCATCCCCATGATCCAAAAATTTCCCTATCCCCGTCTCTATTCCCTGTCTTGGAGATAAAATTTCCCTGTTCCCTACCTATTCTGGTAACGGGCCCCTCGAGGACCCATCCCCACAAAAAAAACCCACGCAAAAAAGCTACCATCACCATTTTTACTCTAAAATTATGCCAAGTGAGAAGAAAAAATAGGATGAGTGGATACATTGAATATCCGGTTGCTACATATCAATAAATGTGGATACGATGGGCTAGATGGCATGTTTGCGACCTAACAATTCTAATAGACAAAAGTAATTTCGGGTCCCCAACCGGGTCCCCGCGAGAAAAAATTCCCCGTCCCCGTCTCCACCATCCCTGACCGGGGATGGTTTTTTCCCATTTACATCCCCGTGGGGTAAATTACTCCCCATACCCGTTCTCTGATAGAGGAATTCTCCGACGGGGAAAGAGGAACGGGTCCCCAATACCACCCCTAAATGTGGTAGCTCATTTCCCATTTTTTATTATTGGGTCATGTGGGTCGGATACTTGGATAATGGGTAAAGGGTCGACCCACTCCCACGTCCACACATGCAGAAAGATTTGTGGGCAGCAGGTCCTGACACTCATTTAACGTAGTTGGGATCATCTAAATCCTAAACCACTATGTTTTTTAGTTCTAATTTGTAGTTTTTTATGTACATACACAAATAGGTTAATAATAATAACCAAGGGTTATCGAAAGACACCGAGGCTCCTTAACACCCGCTTTAACACTCTAGATCCGCACTTCATTGTAGACAACAAGCTAACTAGGGGCAAATGGATTGTTGTTGTGTCACCGTCGCCAAAAACACTATGATTCCAACATCAATAATCAATGTTTGTTGTTCAACATTTGGCCTATCACCTTGCGATCGGATTCTGATTGTGTAGGATATTATTTATTGTTTGATATTTTGCAACTTTCTTCTAAAGATCTTAGAGCATGGCTAGCAGCTACTCCATCTGTTGGCCTGCATCACGAAAAACTGCGAATCTACAGCCACTCCCACATGCATGCACACAATAAAATTCGAAGTAGCAGGCGGGAAACAGCGCATGTACAATTGTTTGCCGGCGCTGCTAGCCATGCTCTTACTATTTCCTCTTAAAACTCTCAAAACAAAATTTTACTGGTTTTCCTGTCCTTCAAAGCTTTACATCAAGGATCTCCAGGTTATAATCAAAAGCAGCTTTACATCCTTCTGGTGTGATCGCTAGCTTCTTGACTTGGCCTCGGCCAACCTCGCCCCAAACCTCTACAGGCAGGCCAAGCGCCGTGGATCTGGCACTATGGCCCCATTTCCTCCGACACCCTTTTTAGTGAGTGCCTGCTCCTTTGATGCAAAATTCAGCAAATTACTCTCTCCTACTCTCCGGACACTATTCATTAGCACTACTCCCCGGACGGGCGCTACTCTGCCAAGTCGGCTTACAACCTCAAATCGGTGGGCAGTGTTGACCACCAGCTGGCAAGCGCCATCTAGTCAGCGCACGCCCCAAACAAATGCAAGTTCTTCGTTTGAACCCCGAGCCACCACCTCATCAACACCGCCAACCTCCTCGCTAGGAAGAGGTGGCCGCACCAGAGAACTTGTTGCTTCTGTCTCGGCCCCCTAGAAACAATCTGAAAGAGGATCCTATGGCCTAGAAGGGGGAATAGGCAATTTTAAACTTTTTCGGTTATTTGTTGATTAAGCATCATATTAAGAGTAACCCAATCCTAGTTTAGATGATCAAGCGAGCGGAAGTGATAAAACGAGTGACAAACTAAGACATGGCATTACAATTTATCACAAGCATTGCAATGAAAGTAAATGCGGAAAGTAAATGAGAGAGAGCGACACGATATTTGCTTCACCGAAGTTCGGAGCCTCAACTCCTACTCTCCGTTGAGACTACCCCTTGCGCACAAGGACCGGCTCGCTCTCGAACCTAACGCCTCACTTACTCCCCGGTAGTCGTTCCGCCACTCCGGCGAGGTGGACTCCATCACCCGTACACCGACTTGAGAGTAGCCACACGCCAAGGCCTACTCCCAAGCCCATGCCTCCACGAAGGATGCCGTCTTCAAAAGTAACAAGCCCGAAATGCCCCGATCATGCCGGATCGAAGGACTTCAATGAAGCTCGGTATTAGGGTTGTGTGATTTGTGGCTTTGATTGGTTGGCGGGTGGAGGAATGGCCCTAGAACACCTAATTGATGAGCAATAAGTTGTGGTAGGTGAAGAGAGCAGCAAAGCTCAAAGAAGCCAGCCGCTAGACAAGTGTTTATAGCCCCTAGAGCAAAACTAGCCGTTGCCCCCCGGAAGGGGACAAAAAGACTAGCCGTTGGCCTTTACCGGACGCCGTCCGACGGGCACCGGATGCTGTCCGACAGCGGCTACTGCTCACTAAATTTGGCTTATCGGACGCCGTCCGGTAACTACCGGACGCCGTCTGACAAAGAGAAAAGCTCACTGGTTTTTAGCTTATCGGACGTCGTCCGGTAACAACCGGACGCCCTCCGACAGAGTGCACCGTGCACGGGTTTTGCTGATCGGACGCTGTCCGGCCGTTCCCAGACGCCGTCCGACAGAGAGTTTATTCGTGCTAGAAGGTGTGGAAGAATTTAAATGGGTTTCTCTCTCTCTAGAAATCTCACAAGAATATTTTTAGGTAATTTTGGAAGAGGTGGACTAAGGAAACCGATTTATCGAGAAGTCGCAAAGATCCGGCATAGTCCGAGAGTTCAAACCCCTTTTGAAATCCAACAAAAACAGAAATTAAAAACCTAACTACTCCAAATCTATACGTGAACTCATCTCTCGCCCGGTCACGCACTTAGAACTTGGAGCAGCTCACAAATTTGTCGAGGCTTCAAATTAGGGTTCCGAGAGAAGCCGAGTCTTCGCTAGGGTTCCGAGAAGTACAAAAACCCCTAGCACTTAATATTAAATAATTTTGACATCAATGCCACTAATAAAATTAGGGCTCAACAATGCTCACACAGTCGACCACCTTTACAGCTCTTGTTCAATCGCCTTTGTGATTTGGCAAACATTCATGCCTCACCAACCTCCTTCTACCGGCTCGGTTGGTTTCTACGACTGGTGGACCTACAGTCAGCATGGCATCCCGAAGACTACTGTGAGATCTCTCAACGACATCATCATCCATGTGATCTGGGAAATCTGGAAGGAGCGTAATAGGTGTATCTTCCATAATTAGGCTCTGTCCGCTTCCTAAGTTGTAGCCGTAATTAGGGATGGTCTCGTCGCTTGGGTGGCAGCCTCCTCGCCTGTAATTTCTCTAGGCTGAGTTCCCCTCCCCCCTCCCTTCTCACCTTGTATATGTTGTACAATTCGTTCTTCCGCTTTATTGAAATGACAGTATTCCTGCTTGTTACCTCAAAAAAAGAGAAAATTGCAATGTTGCCCCTGAACTTGCAGCGATTCTCATGTAGCCCCTTGAACTTGAGTTTTACTTTCTTGACCCCCCGAACTTGTCTCTGTTTGCACAGTTGCCACAACACCGTTAGGGCAACCGTTAAGTACTGGCGTGGCAATTACGTGGCCGTTAAGTGTTGATGTGGTTGCCACATGGCAACCCACATGGCTAACTTTTTTGGTGAAAAAATCCTATAAAAATCAGGAAAAAAGTAAAAATTAAAAATTGAAAAATATATAAAAAATCAAAATAAAAAATAAAAATCATATTTTTTTTGGAAAATCATAAAAATGAAAAAAAAAATAACAAATAAAAAATCATTCTTCCCTTTTTTATGTTTTTTGTGGGGACAAATTCCCGGTAAAAGATTTATCTAAAATTAATTCCAAGGATGAAAATTACACCACACTGGAATTACATGTTTTAATATCAGTGTGCAAAAATATAGTACCAATTTATGATAAAATTTAATACTCCTTCCTCTAAGTTTGTGATATAGGATAAACTAGATTTTTGAGCCGAATGATCCATATCTTCCAAAGGAGAGAATAAATTCCAAATCTGCAACAGAGGAAAATGGGGTTCTGTTCATGAAAAATGAATAGTTCCTAAATAACGGGTATATACCAACCGTACTTGCAGGTTTATAATAGGAATAGGAATATTTACTATATGCAATCAGTATCAAGGAAGGGTTAAGGCTATATTTCTTGTGGTAATAATGCGATATTTAAATAAAACTTATCACATGATTAAAGCATATTTTAAAACATAAAAATGGATTTTTAAACAGTTCTATCTCCTTTCGCCACAACCTGTCACAGTCACCTCTTCCAAAAATCATGAGTATTATGAATAAAAGAAGCATCACCCAGTTGACACAACCTCATATACCCGAGATAGGGTCCATCGATGTTTTTGTTGTCAGCTCTGCAGAACCTATCCAACTTTACCCATATAATAGCTTTTTATATGGTTGGATGATTGATGTGTAATTTTTATTCAATAAAACTCAAGGTTTTGCAATATCCCACATACAGTGCAGATAAAAGAACCCAACAATGCTGAGCTCCGCAAAATCACCACAGTAACCTTGCTAGGACTCACTCGCTCCAGCATTGAGAAAACCGCGCAAGCATTGCGAAAACATTTGAGGCAATGCCTCGCCCTCCAAGTCATCACGGTAACCTTGCTAATGACTTGAGCATTTTCCATTTTTCTCCACGATTCATTCCATATCAATAAACCACATTATCATATGGACAATGATTACTATTCTACCTTTTGAAATACACATATTTAGATTACTTATTCTAGAGTATGTAAGGTTTAACCATTTTAGGAAGGCTTTTAGCAGTGGAGTTTGGAATATCTATACTACATAAATGATGGAATAAAAATAATTCAAGTAAGGGAATTTCCATAAATAAATAACTAAAAGGTAATGCAATAAAAAATAAATGACAATTAGGAATTTCAAAGTGCATCAAAGAATGGTAATACCTGCTTTTATAAGATTATTTGGATCCTACGATTTTTTCGGACAATTCTGAGCAATGAATCCAAGGGCTATGACGTCTATTCAAGGAAAAGTCAGAGAAAATCCAATAATCATTTAAGTTAAAAGACCATATGAAAATGCATGAGGCATGGATGCATGGGGAAAGGATTTGGGTGGGATCTCCTTCGGGGAAAAAGCTAGGGTTATCTTGTACGGTGATGGTTTGTATGACTTTCAATATTCTGGAGAATTTTCATAAATGGAATGGGTGTAGGGGGAGTTTGGCATTACTACAGATAGAATGATATGGAATGGAGAGAATGATTTTGGCATTATCCTGGTAAGTTTTTGGATGGAAAGGATTGACATGGGGGGTATGACTTTATGTGGGGTTTGAATTTCTACGGATTGTATTTATCGGATTTTTTAGTTTTGGAAGGGAATTTTCAGGAGATAAATAGGGTGGAAATTTTGTAAATATAATTTAGTTAGGATATTAGGATGAAATGCTATCATTTAGAGTTTTAGGGATTTTTAAGAATAGGAGTGAGTTTTAAAGACATTTTTCTTAGGAAAAGCATAGTAAAAGAAGTTATTTATGGTTTTTAATGGGGAAATATTTCAATATAGTTTTGAAATGGAATACTATAGAAATAATTTTATTTGATCCTTGGGGAATATAGATAGAGGTAAAAGGGCTTTTTCCTCATAAAGAGAGGAAGAAAATATTTTTTTGAATTTAATTATGAAAAGTGGGATTTTTTAATACAATTTTAATCTGAATTCTACAATTTTAAGTATTTTGTAGAATTTTTGGAATAGATTTGCTATCAAATCTAAAATGGAGAATCATTTGGTAGTATAGGAGGGGGAAGGAAAAAGGAGACAAAAGGATAGGATTTGAATACTGGAAAATTGAATGAAATGGAATATTTAAAAAGAAATAATTTTATTTAATTTTTGGTAAAAATTTACTATTAAATCTACATGGAAATTTATTTATAGAATTTGGTAATGAATAGAAAAGGAAAGGGAAAAGGGGAGATGGAAGGATTTATAGAATTTAATACTGAAAGATATGAATTTTATATTTTATAAATTACTACTTTGAATGTTAGAATTTGGAGATTTTTTTGTAGATTTTTTGTTGAAATTTGATATTTTAAATAAAATAGGAGGTGTTTTTGGATTTAGAAAATAGAGAAAAATTTCTTGGGCCGCGGGGGGGGGGGTGCCTGACATGCGGGCCCACATGCAAAGAGAAGGCTACTGGTGAGAGAGAGAGAGAGATGAGAGACCGACGAGTGGGGCCTGGTGGCCAGTGGCACAGAGAGAGAAATGGAGGAGCCGGCGGGGAATCACCGGTGACGGCGAGCTGTGGCCGGAGGCAGGATGTTGATTCTTGGAAAATGAAATTGGTGGCGCGGGGAAGCTAACCAAGGTGGCGGCGTTTCTTGAGGTGGACAGAGATGGCGGCACGGCGAGACAATGGCGGCGGCGGCTGGCAAGGGCGGTGTTATCTTGGCGTCAACGAGTGGTGCCTTTTGTGCTTGGGTCAGGGCCAGAGAAGAACTGTGGCGGCCAAACGATTGTTTGCTAGAGTTGGGAAAGGAGGCAATGCGGGAGGTGCTTCTGGTGGCGGAGGAGAGGGAAATGGGCTTGGGAAGGAAGCTTGGGGTTTTAGTGGATCGCCAGCAGTGCCATTTACAGCTGGAGCTTGCCGAAGAAGGCAGGCCATGCTGGCGGCCGCAATGCAACGCGACGGCGAGCAATTGGTGCGCTGCCGTGGCCGGATAAGGGTGCCAAGGTGGAGGATGAGAAGGCCACAGCGGAGAACTATCAGCAGAGCACAAAAAAATGATGCGATGGCTTTGGGAACAGTGCCGGGTAGTTATTTCGGTAAACTTTGCGGCGGAAACTAACAGCGACGGCAGTTTCGGGGCGGCGGTGACGTCCGGGGGTAAATGACGACGCCGGAACGTCCGATCCCGGCGAGAACAAGCTACAGTCGCAAGATTCTCATAGCCGAACCGGTATGGTAGTATTGGTGATGTGGCGGCATGTGGATCGCCGGATTAGGCGGTTTCGATCGGAGCTGTCCGATGCAACTTAAGTGCTTCCGTATGCTGGTTTGGGCCGGACAGCCATGGGACAAAATGGGCCGAGGCCGAGGCGGGAGAAGAGAGGGAGGGTGACATCGAAGGCGTACTCCAAAAATGGAAAGCGCAATTTCAAGAGTTTTCGGAAAACAATAGGTGGGATTTTAAATAGGAAATGAATTCTAGAAAATTAATAAAAGCTTAAAGAATTTGCAGAAAACTGTAGAAGTCTCAGAAAATGTGTTCTTGGGCTTCAAAAATCCAGAAAAATGAGGAGAATCCAAATATAGGTTAAAATATGATATTTCATGAGATGGTTTTCTCTGTAAAACTTAGGGGATGGTATTTCATAATGGGACTAAATAGGAAATGCATTTGTTAAAATATTTAGTAATGCAGTGGCAGCTTTAGTTGCTTAAATAATAGTTTTCGCGAAAAAGTTTCGTGCAAAATTTGGAATTTTTGGGGATGTTACTGTCGGGGATTAAACTACGGCCCATTGCTATGGCCCACTCCCTGACGGCCCAATCGAGTAGCCTACCAGGGCCCAGCTCCCTGGAAGGTTCTATCGAGCCTATATGCATCCCGCCAATGCGGCTTCTTGGTCAAGACGCGGTGCGTAATAGTCTAAATTCTGTTTGAGTCCGACTCGAGCGAGTTCTCTGACTACGTGAAGACCCTTGACGTTGGTTTCCGGATTGGAATAGAAGTCGTGATCCCCAAGAATTGGAGTATACCTTATCTACCTCGGGATGTATTTGGCATGTATGAGTTCGTTACAAACTCGTAGTTAGCCCGGCCCGATTATCCCTTGATAGGTCGGTTTGCTCAACACTATATAAACCAGCCCCTACGGCGTGTAGAGGGCACGAGGTCTTTACATAATACTTCCTGTACACCATAATCTCGCCGAGACTTGTTCGTCTCGTCGAGCCACCTCTTGTATTCATCTCTGAGATATAAGAAAGGCTGGACGTAGGGCTATTATCTCTCCCGAGAGGCCTGAACCAGGATAAAAACTCTGTCTCCCTGTTCGTTCTTGTTCGGCGTGTCTCCTATCTCACTTCTAAAGAACCTTAGCGACTTAGGTCAATATCTCAACCGTCGACAGCTGGCGCCGTCCGTGGGGAGCCGCAGATCGAACATGTCGAACTCTATCAGCGACCAGGAGATTCTCCATGAGGACTACGACTCAGAAGGGCAGGATGTCTCTTCCCCTGTCATATCGGATTGATCCCTTCGATCTTGATTGCCTTCCAGATCTGGTTCCCAGCTCCGCGCGAGGCTCGATCTCTCGCGCCGGCGACTCTTCGCCGGCGCGCGTCTGTCCCGCGACGAGCTCCGCTTCGAGGCTGGATCTCCTCGCCGGGCAGCTCTTCGCCGGGCGCGCGTCTGATCCCGCGACGAGCTCCGTGCTCGAAATTGGATCTCTTCGCCGGGCAGCTCTTCGCCCGGCGCGCTGTCTAATCCCGCGATGAGCTCCGTGCTCGAGATCGGATCAAAACTCCTTCGGATCCCGGCTGTTCGCTGACAAGGGTGACGGAGAGAGTGACCAAAGACTTGGAACATCGACCAGCTTCGTCAGTTCCTCATGTAGGTCTTTCGTTTCCTAGCTTCACGCTTTTTCTCAAATTTCGCGCCTTAGTTCGTTCAAGTCTCTCGGGCTGCCATGTAAAGTTCAACCCATTGAACGGTGAATGTTCGCGGCCCCCTACGGCCCTTCTCACCACTTGTCTTTTCAGACTATCTTTTCTCTCTGGTAACACTTGATGGCTGCCCGGTTTTGCGAACTCTTGGCTCCGCAATCTTAAGAGTTTTCCCTGTCCGTATCTAGCTTCAACAAGTTCCTAAACTCAGAGTTGCGTAACACGGCAACCAGCCTTGCGGCTAAGCCTGCTCTCGTAAGCCCTCCGCGGCAGAGGCACTTACCGCTCACGGCACGACCACTTGGTAAAGCTCGCTCTCGTAAGCCCTCATGGCGAGGCACTTTCCTTGTTCGGTTACCTTGAATCGCCTAACTTACGTTAACGGCGGTTCTCGAACGAGTCGATCAGATACGGTGTCGCTCTAACTCTCTACGACGTGCTTGAAGTTGCAAACTCAGTCTTCATGCATCGTCTGCACGGGCTAGGCGTCGCTCTTTCTCTTGTGCACTGCTCGAGTTCGCAAACTCAGTCCTCGGCGGCACTGCACAACGGGCCGAGAGTTAGGCTAAGCGTTCTACCGGTTTTCTTAAAACTTTCTAGCGCATTCGCCTTGCTCTTGGTTTCTGTTCGTCTTTGTCTTTTCTCGCTCTTTTTGCGAGGAAAAATCGCTCGAAAACTTTCGGTCGACTCTCGCTCGATTCAAGCGCCGCTCGGCGGTCTTGAGTTGCTCGGCGGCTCCACGGAGGACTCTCCTCGGTTAGTTGGGACTTGAGCTGAATTTCGCAATCCCATGCGTTTTCGTTTTCCGGTTCCTTTCCTTAGCGTTGGTTTTCCAAAACCTCGTTGGTCTTCGCTCCGTGCGCGCTCCCGCGTCTTGGCATGTCTTTATCCGGCGGCGACACATGCGGTTCCGGTTAACCGAAGCGGTGCACCACCGATGGAGTTCTGTCCACCGTAAGTCGATTCTTATCGCAACGGGCATGCCCACCGTAAGCCGATTCTCATCGCAACGGGCACTCCTGGCGCTGGTTCCGCACCCGCCGAGGCGACACCAACGCTGCACGGGTCCATGCCCGGATAAGATTTCGCCTCGCACGTTTTGCCTGCGGCTAAGGTCCCGATCGCCTTCCCTGATTAGCGGTCTTAGCCACAGCGGGGCTGCACTTGTCCGCACACGTCCTTTTTATCCATGCTACGTCCTTCCTGGCACGGTAATCCAGAGCAATGCACCACCAACGAAGTCCTGCCCATCGTAAGCCGATTCTCATCGCAACGGGCACTCCTTGCGTCGGTTCCGCATTCGCCGAGGTGACACTAACGCTATCGGGGGACGTACCCGAAAAAAATTATGTCTTGTGCGGGTAGGTCGTCTTTTGCGTGTTTTCTAAAACTCGCTTTGCTCTTCTTAGAGCCTGTTCTTGCTCTCTTTTTCCCCTTGCTGGCTCGTTTCTTGTTTGTCTTCTGCAGGAAATACAGGAACGGGGAACATCAGACTCCGGTGATGGTCGTGGCGAGGTTCCAGGCTTCCCCACCAAAACCGATGTCTGCATCCCTCTCTTCCTGGGTTTGCTCCGCGCATGCCCGGAGACTGATTCACTTCACTCGCGTATGATTTCTCGCCTTTGCCCAGCACTAACCTTCACAGTTCGGCTAAGTCAAGGTAGTGCGCCACCAATGGGGTCCTGCCCACCGTAAGCCGATTCTCATCGCAACGGGCACTCCAAGCGTCGGTTCTGCACTTGCCAAGACAACGCTTACACTGTCGCAAGGAATACGTCATGGGTAAAGCGTTGATTTCACACGTTCTCTTGCGGCTCGATCGCGCCGGGTTGTGATTCACCTCGCACCGGGCGGTTCTTCACCGGAGCGCGATTCGTCCCGCGACGAGCTCCGTGCTCGGTGGTGGATCACCTCGCACCCGCGCACTCTTCGCCAGAGCGCGAGTTCTACCGCACGTCTTCGCTGGTCGTACTTTCTGGTTCCTTTAATGAGCTCCGTGCTCGGGGACTGGATCGCTTTACCTGGTTCCTTTGGCGAGCTCTATGCTCGGGGGTCGGGTCGACTTCCCCTCGTATGCATTATGCGCTCTGGCACACGATCTACGTCTGGGGGCACATCACTTTCGCTCCTGAGCATAACGTTTGCTCGAAAGCGCAATCTCTATTTCCTCGGGCAAGCTCTAGCCCGAGAGGTGGTTTCTCTATTTCCGTTCATCTTTTCCTAGGCATATGAATGCCTGGATGCAGCAGCACGAGTCCGTCTCACGACTTTCTATGTTCATTCTCCCGGAAGATCTGATCTTACGGATGCGGTGGTACGCTCTTCACTACTAAGAATCAATCCCTTCTTGATGACGTTCAAATTCAAGGAGATGATTCACCTCACTTCTTCCGATTTACGTATCGAGGGTCGGGTACTCGCTTTCGGACGGATGTTATTCCTGCTCGATGCAACAGAGTTGCTCGGCACCGGCGGAGTTTATTCGGTCCCGAACAAGTATTGTTCGGTTGAACCATAACCTGTTGATCGCTTTGTTGCACGCCTTTGTAGCAGAAAAATACCCTCTTCGTGACTTAGAGTCTCAAGAGGAAGACCCCACTCTAGTGAGTCCTTCCACTTGAGTCTCGGGGGCTAGCTGTCGGGGATTAAACTACGGCCCATTGCCATGGCCCACTCCCTGACGGCCCAATCGAGTAGCCTACCAGGGCCCAGCTCCCTGGAAGGTTCTATCAGGCCTATATGCATCCTGCCGAACAGCTTCTTGGTCGGCACGGTGTGTAATGGTCTAGAATTCCTGTTTGAGTCCGACTCGAACAGAGTTCTGCACGGCTACGTGAAGACCCGGACGTTGGTTTCCCGGATTGGAATAGAAGTCGTGATCCCCAAGAATTGGAGTATACCTTATCTACCTCGGGATGTATTTGGCATGTATGAGTTCGTTACAAACTTGTAGTTAGCCCGGCCCGATTATCCCTTGATAGGTCGGTTTGCTCAACACTATATAAACCAGCCCCTACGGCGTGTAGAGGGCACGAGGTCTTTGCATAATACTTCCTGTACACCATAATCTCGCCGAGACTTGTTCGTCTCGTCGAGCCACCTCTTGTATTCATCTCTGAGATATAAGAAAGGCTGGACGTAGGGCTATTACCTCTCCCGAGAGGCCTGAACCAGGATAAAAACTCGGTCTCCCTGTTCGTGGTTGTTCGGCGTGTCTCCTATCTCACTTCTAAAGAACCTTAGCGACTTGGGTCAATATCTCAACCGTCGACAGTTACATTCTCCAAATTCATTCTAATTTAATTTTTTTGTTTTTTTTTGTTTTTGATATTTTATTTTTCTGATTTTTCTGATTTTATATTTTCCCTTTTCCCTTTTTAGATTTTTCCTGATTTTTCTTTATTTTTCTATTTTTTATAATTTTTTCATTTTTTATATTTTTATGTTTTCCAATTTTTCCTTTTTCCCTGATTTTTCTCTTTTTTTTCAATTTTTCCTTTTTTATATTTTTTATGATTTTTTGTACTAGTAGCTAGCCATGTGGGTTGCCATGTGGCAGCCACATTAGCGTTTAACGGCCACGTAATTGCCATGTAAGCACTTAACGGTTGCTCTAACGGTTTTGGGGTAGCCGTGCAAACAAAGATAAGTTCATGGGGGTGAGAAAGTAAAACTCAAGTTCAGAGGGCTACGTGAGAATCGTCGTAAGTTGAAGGGGGCAATAGTGTAATTTTCTCAAAAAAAAAAAAATCAAAAGCAGCTGTCCAGCTTAGAAGAACACATAAAAGCGTTAAAACAAAATTCGTGCTTCTATCCTTGTGCACGCCTTTTGAAAGCGGAAGTGAATGGTGGTAGGCACCATTTGCACCCAGGTTTGAGCTACCCCTGCTCGGGGGGAGAAAATTGAGTTTTTTCCACTCGAAACATTGCTACTCGCAAATTTGCCTCTCTCAAATTAACGCTCACAAAAATGCCACCGCAAACAATTTCCGATCGCACATTTGCCATTTCGGGACTTTTTCGCCTAATACACGAGGCAAATACGCAACAAATATACCTGGGGCCCACCTGTCATCCTCTCTTCCTCCTTCCTTATACCTAGGGCCACCTGTCATACTCTCTTCCTCCTTCCTTCCTTCCTCTCTCTTCTTTCCTCCAGTGGACATGTCGTCGCCGAGCTCGCGCCGCCGCCGTTTCTGAGCTCTCCTCGAGCTCGCGTCGCCGCCGGCTGCTCTTGCTTATCGCTGCTTGCCTTCGAACGCCGCCGTCTTGAGCTAAATCCAGAGCTCATGTGCCGCCGTATCATCGTGCTAAGCGCCGTCGCCGTCGTCGCTGAGCTCGCGCTTGTTGTCGTTGTGTTTCGCGCCGCCGCCAGACTCGCCGCCGCCGTCGGCGTGCTTTCGCCGCCGCCTCGCCTCCGCCGTCGGACTCACGCCGTCGCCATCGCCATGTCCACCGGAGAAGAAAGAAGAGAGAGGAAGGAAGATGGAGAGGATGGCATGTGGGCCCACGTATATTTTCTGTATTTGTTGTGTATTTGGCTCGTGTATTAGGCGAAAAAGGTCCTGAAATGGTAAATGCACGATCGGAAATTGTTTGCGGTGGTATTTTTACGAGCGTCAATTTGAGACGGGCAAATTTACGAGCGGCAATGTTTCGAGTGGCAAAAACTCAATTTTCTCGCTCGGGGGAACGAACGAACCGATCAGGTCTGCTTGGGAAGCAAAGCGGTGAAGCAGGCAGACGGCAGACCGCACGTGTGCTGATAAGACTAGAAACTCAAAAGAAGCAGCCATGAATTTTGGCGCGAGCAAGCCAGGGACACTGGAACAGGAGGTTTCTGTCAGGGCCTCAGGGGTCCCGGATTCGAGAGCGGAACAATACCAAAATGCTCTATATATAAGTTGTTGGGGGAGGCATCCGTGGATAGGGGTGGGCAAAAAAAACCGATAACCAAAAAACCGAACCGAACTAATCATAATTACGGTTATTTCGGTTTTTTGGTTAGTGTTCGGTTATTTTTTCCCGCCTAGCCGCCGGCGCACGGCGCAACATCCTTCCCTTCGCCGGCAGTCGCTGCTCTCCTCGGCATTGAAGCTCGCAGAGACTCCACCCCGGCGGCGCCCCTTTAGCCTTTGCGCCGTGCAGTATCCAACAGCTTGTAGGCAACAAGTTGAAGGCAATGGATCCAAGTGTTCGTGCAACGTATGTACTTTGATCTACTCTTTGCTTGTTCGATCTGTTCTTTCACTCTTTGCTTGATTGATTTGTTGTGTGTTGACTGCAGAGAACGTGGGTTCATTGGGTAATAATTTAGTTTATTGCAGTTAGGCTTATTGTTGTGCTCACATCTTAGTTGCCATGAAGTGAACAATTCGGTTATAAACCGAAAACCGAATTAACCGAACCGAAATATTTCGGTTAATATGGTTCGGTTAGTAATATTTTAGAGAAGATTTCCGTTTCTATTTTTTACTAACTGAAATTTTCAAAAACCGAAATAACTGAATCGAAATAGCCGATATAACCGAATGTCCACCCCTATCCGTGGAAAAGGCAATATAACAGATGAGTTTAGCTTATAAATTTTTTCATCTATTTCATTTGTATTTTTTCGACGTCATCAGTTAGCAGAAAAGCCATGTATTTCAAATGGAAAAAATATGGAGTATCTAACGTGCGCACCGCATCACGTACGTGGTAGTTGCAACGAGGATGGCATGCAGCCCTTGCATGCGCGTGTATGGTAGTTGTGAGGTCATAGCACGCACGGCGGATGGCTGTGCATGCCCGGCCCGATGCTGACTGTTTTAAATTTTTCACCAAATGAATATATTTTTTCAGAAGAAAAATATGAAAAACATACGAAATAGATTGTAAAATACATTACGAAATTCGTCCGCACAAAACACCAAATTACGGCCGCATGTAGAATAGCCACAACGCCAAAATAATTATTGGCATTAGAATTTGCTACCGTGCACGTTTAATTACTAATTATCACAAGACACTTTTATGCTACAAGTATGACGGGCGACCTTTTATGGCAGCATATTTTTTTTAAAAAAAATTAGGCAAGTTGCCTAAATATTCATTACAAGGAGGAAAAAAGGTTTGGTGGCAAAACTGAAATAAAAAGTAACAAATGGGTAGCATGTAACACCCCAACCTACTATGAACACAACCTACAAAACAATACCCCATAGAAAATTTCGACAGCATATCCCCTGCAAATTGGTCACTTTTGCACAGAGGATTCACATTTTCACAATATTAAGCCATCACACAAGTTTAAAACAAAACTGTCTGAAAACCTTTAAGCCTAATTAAGGTACCATCCAAGCATTAAATTTAATCAACACCAAACAATAACGATCCAAATTAATATTTAACCAACGAATGAAAACTAATGCTCCCAAGCTCTAATATCAAGCAACTAAGCTTATTTAAATCACTACGGGTTGAATGTGTAGTTTAACGTGCGTGTAGCAACAGTGAACTACGCCCATCCCATGCATGCTTCAATGGTCACCTAAAAAAAACATAAAAGCAAGAGTGAGTATAAAACTCAGCAAGTACATAAAACAAGACAGATTATATCTTTAACTAAAATAGCAAAAGGCAACAGATCATATCTCCTTCATAATTCCATATGCAAACATGCAATGCATATGCTCATGCTCATATCTCATATGCGTGTACCGGTACCGCTGAGTGTACACCCGTCGGTGTCATACCCTACACTCCATCCCGTGGAGGTTGACCGCCGAAGCAAGTCTACCCCGCCATCCCGTGGGGGGTGCCTGTCGAAGTAGGCCTTTCATGCCATCATCATGCTCATAGATGCAAATGCATGATTAATCATTATGAAACACTTATCATCAAACCAGCTCATACCATTAATACATCATTAGCACAAAGATATAAGCATTCAAAACATACGGTGTACCCAGAAGGGTCACCAACACTGAAATATGCACTTGCCTCTTCTCCCAAACGATGCCGAATGAGCTGCAGGTGGAACCGACCCCGAAGCAGCGCTCCCTACAATAAAACTCCCCAAATCAACGCCCGAGCAAGCAAGGGAGATAGTTACCGACTAGCACTAACTCATGGCCATCTGGAATCAGCTAAACCCCCTTAGCAACAATTTCTAAAACTCGAAATTCATATAAATAACAATCTGGACAGCAGCTTAAAACGACCATAACGACCAAACCGTAAGTCCAAAATTTGCGTTCTTGGGCTCTACGGAAAGATAATTTCGGTACCTACAACTTCCGTAATATGGCCGAAGTCTAATTCCCAACAGATTTAAACCAATTTAAGGAATAAGCGTACTGCTGTAGAAATCGATCTAATAAACCCTCACCTAACAGGATTCACTCCTTTTAATCACGAAAATTAGCATCTGTTCAGGTGAAGATCATGGGAAAATAAACAACTTCATCATCCTTAAACAATCAATAAGAATCGAGACACAATCTCAAACCCTAACTCATCTTACTTACCTTCCTCTTCCCCTCCCTTCTCCTTCCTCTACTCCTTCCCTTCCTTGCTCCTGGCCAAAGACAGGACGACGGAGGCTCAAGGCGGCGGCACTGGCTGGAAGGGGCGGCAGTGGTGGCTATGGGAGACGGCGCCGGCTGGGAAGCGGCGGCCAGCAGGAGGGCGGCAGGAGGGGGAGAGAGGAGTACGGGCCTCCCACTCTCTTTGGGTCTGTTAAGCCCACGAGTGGGCCGGGCCAAAGGATGGGTCAAAGGCCACGGAGCACAACATAGCAACTGCCCAGCAACACCGGCATCTGGCCTTGGACGCCTGTAAGCACTAAAACCCTAGTACACACATTATCTCGGGCAATAAAGGCTGATACATCAGAAGTCCTAGCATTCTGATCAAAGAATCACACCATCCGCACCCACATGTGACTTCCCTCTGCTCAGAAGCTCATTCCACCAAGACTCAATGAAGTATGGCCCGCCATTAAAACTGGGCTCGACAGGGTAGTCTGCATTAGCCACCTGTGGGTTTTTGCCCACACCCTAAGGGCAAATCGTCAACGAATGAACAAGTGAGTGGTCATTTCAAGCTGTAAGTCACAGAGGATATAGGTTGCAAAATGGGCCCATCCTCGAGTCGCCAGACAGTCCACTATCAAAAGCATTCCCTAAGTCGCAAGCCAATCGAAGATTTTGCACTTTTTCTCCGTAGAAGCATCACAAATCCGCATGTAATCATCGTCAGGATCAAAGGAACCATATGGCGGCAGAAATAAATGTCACTTGCATGTATCTCACCCTAAACCATGAAATCATTTATTATGCCCCAAAATTATTTAAACTGGTGCAAATAACCCTCTAAGATAGTTTTGCGGTATGGTATTACCATCTATACAACACATCGACTAGGCCCACACGCCAGTCTCCACTCATCTCTTTTTCCTCTAGTATAATTTCCTCCTATTCTCTTATATCTCTCTCCCATCTACCCTCTTAGCCTAGCTTTACTTCAGTGGATGTCCATCCATAAGAAGAAGCCTTGCTCCTGCTCGCTAGCTAGCTAGCTCCATGTGCCTTCCGAACCCCTTGTAGTGGTCACCATTCTTACGGGCAATGAGCCCCACAACGGTTAGAGGCGGTGCATACCATGACGTGCAGTGGCGCTGCTACACTGTCATGGTCCCTAGCACCTTGTTTAGCTCGACGCGTGCCTCTTGGGTGCGCGTGCCTCTTGGAAGCTTCGTTCGGCCGAGAGCTTCAGAGGAGAGGTTCCGACATGGTTGAGAAGATTTAGCTGCTTTGGGGGCTTTGCTTCAATATATAGGTGGCGCAACTGCTCCCCCGCGTTGCCCTTTCCACTCCAACACCGTTGTTTATCTCTCCCCTCCCTCCCACATGTACTCTTCTTGTCTCGTTGAAGATGAAGGAGGCACATGACAGCGTTGAATTGAACAGAATATATAGTACCAAGTTGCACCAAACCTCTCACGAGCACAAAAACGTGTGTTTTGGTGAGCCAAGTCAAAGTCAGCTCGTTAATACCCTCGACAAGCCCAAACGTTAGCTTTACTTAATTAAGCTCGGATCAGTTGGACAGCCATAGAGAACCCTTGTCTTAGCCACGTTGCCGGATGCATGTATGTGGTGACTGTAAGAGCATCTCCATAGGTCTGGTCACCCTGGCTTAAGATGGTAATCTCACCTTTATGTGGAGGAGAGAGGATAGAGACTAGCTTTTACCAAGAAGTCGATCTCTTAATTCTGAGTCGATTGAGATTATTACATATGGGTCCAAATCAATTTTAAAGCCAACACTAAAACTATCACCATTGAATAAGTTGTCTCTAGTGCTGGCTTATAGCCAACTGCTATCTCTACCACTGGAGATGCTCTAAAATGTGGTGGCCATAAAAATCACAAGATTCGCCCCTTTCTCCTGCGGTCCTGCCTTCCTGGTGCCACAACTCACAACTAGTCACACGAGCTAGCGCGCGAGAGACAAATTAAAGGCAGCTGGTAGCGTCACGGCTTCCATCACCCTGATCATAGGTGCGATCTGTTGCGTGTTTCGCTTCGCGAATTGCAGGCCAGGTAATTAATTAAGCACGTATCACGTCACGTGGCAAGAAAAGGAAGTCGTTTGCCACGAAGAGAGTGCGTGCGTACGTATCAGCGTATGTACAACAACTGGAGTCAACGGATGCATATATATACTAGTAGTTCGATCTGTCAAGCTACGTGCCTATGCTTGGACGACGTGCATCAGTGCATGCATGCGTGCATCGAGATGAATGTACAGGCGCGTCACGCGCGTATGCTTTGAAAGATCGACGACGTCTCCGGCGATCCATGCACAGAGCCGCCGCCGGCGCGCGGCCGGGTCGGCTTCACTTGTGATCGCGATGGAAATTAATCCACCAGCGGTCACGTCGCTTTCGGGAAATTTCATCATGACATCCAATTCGTGGGTTCATTTCCAACAACCATTAAATTCGTATCAAATTTTCCACATAAACTCAGTTCGGAATCTCCTCAATTTCATTATATTTTGATCATTTCTCAGCTTGTTCTTTTCTTTTATTGTTCTTTTGTTTTACCGTTCAATGTGCTCTCTGATGGCACCGCCTTCCTGTCATGCGACGCCACCCGCGCCCACGCTCTCCCCATGCCGTATTTCGCGTTCCTGCACCTTTGCTCCCTCTTCATTTATTGCTTCTTTTGTTGGAATTATTGGGCTTTGGTCCATTTAATAGACAAATAATTTCTAAAAAATCTCGAAGGACGTGTTTGGTTGCCACATGAGCCCAGCCAGGCTTGGCCAAGGCATGCAGGCCCGCCGGAGCCAGGCTGAGCTTGTGCAGGTGATAGTGTTTGGTTTGGTTGCACAATCGAAGGATGTTCCACGATGACAAGTGTTTGGTTACCTACACGGATCCGGGCGCCGCCGCCGGGCTCGCCTTGCGTGGATCCGCCGCCGCCGGGCTCGCCTCGTGCGGATCCCCCACCGTCGGGCTCGCCTCGCGTGGAACCGGTTGCCGCTGCGAGCTCGCATTGGCTCCTCGCGTACTGTGCTGCCAGGCTCGAGGAGAACGGCCATCGTGGGCGTTTCGCTGAAGCCTGGCCAGTACAGTGATTTTGCATCTCACGGGCCAGGCTCTCCGAGCTTTTCAGCCAACCAAATAAGCAGCTGGTTGCTCCCATGGGCCAGGTCAGGCTTCATACAGACAACCAAACATGCCCAAAGACCCATGTATGGCATAATGCATATGAATTTTTTTAGTACCATATTGCTAGTGGGAAAAGTGGAGGACATGATTAAATAGTAGAGCTTGCTCCTTTCCACTAGCTAGAAAATATGATGGAAGAGATATAGAGAACCACACGCATGTTTGCTCGCCTCGCGTTGGTTGAGAACCTGAGGCTGAGATTCTAAACCTCGGCCAATTGCTTGAACAGGACTTAGAGAAAAATACGACAAATCCTTAAGAAGCATGCCAACTTGCTCTATTTTATTGTGTCTAAAAGGTTTAACGATTAAATCCTTCGCCTGGACAAACATGTCTAACTTGGATATTTGAAACCGAACGCGAAACCTAGGGAATGGATAACTTTAACAGTTTGAGGCATGTTTTTTTAGAACATGACAAAATTTTATTCAGACGAGATTATTTGTGCGAAAGCTAGGGAATGGATAGCTTTAACGGTTTGAGGCATGTTTATTAGAACATGACAAATTTTCATTCAGACGAGATTATTCGTGCGAAAGCTAGGGAATGGATATATAGCTTTAACAGTTTGAGATATGTTTTTTTAGAACATGACAAATTTTCCTTCAGACGAGATTGTTCGTTTTAGCCAATACAAAAATATTAAATGTGCTTGCAAATGGTCTAAATGCAATACAAAAACTTCTAGTAGAACTTGTTGTCCAACCGCTACCATCAATGATAGAGCCGCCGAAGTAGTGGCAGCGAAAGATTATGTTGGAAAGTATAAGCGAATTGTCTACCCTTCTCCATCAGCTTACTTTTGGGTGAACTGACTGATTAGGACATGCAGATGGTACAAGAGTTAGAGGTCTTGAGTTTGAGTCCTGGTGTTAGACGTAATTGTCGTCCGCTCCTATTTTCTATGTGTTGAGGTCTGAGGCTCCACGTGAGGGGAGCATTGGAAACAAAGTATAAGTGAATTGTTCACCCTTCTCATGTTAGACTTTTATACGGACTGGTTATATCACCAAAGATAGCACACGAATTTCTTAAGCCTGCCTATGGACACATCCTGTGACACGTCGCCTCAAACAAATAGCCGTCGTAGAGGACCCCGAAGAGCACTGTTAAAAGTCTCTGGTTCTGTTTATAACCGGTCTCGACGCATGTTACACAGGGCAAATTAAGTTCCAAAGCCAGTCATGCTGTAGCAATTCAATGCTTCGCTGTATTACGGCCCGTTGAAAGATCCTTTTCTACTTGTATTGCGGCCCAGAGTCTCAGTAGTCCTGGGCGTCAGGCTGGTGCGAACGGGCCAGCACAGCGGCCTGACGGGCACCATACCGGTTCGCGCGCAACGCAACGCACCGCTCACCTACCTGACGAAGCTGAGGAGCCTCGTGGCTCACCTACACACCACCCACCGTCCCCGGCCATGGCCATGGATGCCGCCGGTGCAACATGTGAGTGCGCCGTGCAATCGTGTATAAACCCAGCCTTGGAGAGAGCGTCCTAGGGCACAGCCGCACGGATCGGCGCCCACTGATGTCGGGGGACGCCACCGCCGGCGTCGACGTCGGCGTCGGCGACGGCGACGGCGACGAGGTCGTCCACGACTTCGCGCCGCTCCTCCTGGTCTACAGGAGCGGCCGGCTCGAGCGCCCGCTCGCCACGCCGCCCGTCCCGCCCGGCCGTGACGCCGCCACGGGCGTCGCGTCCAAGGACGTGGCGCTCTCCGCCTCCTCCTTCGTGCGGCTCTTCCTCCCGCCCGGCGCCGGCGCCGCCGGCGAGAAGCTCCCCATCGTCGTCTACTTCCACGGCGGGGGCTTCGTGATGGGCTCGGCCGCGTCGGGCGCGTACCACCGCTGCCTCAACGACCTAGCCGCCGCGTGCCGCGCCGTGGCCGTCTCCGTCGACTACCGACTCGCGCCGGAGCACCCGCTCCCGGCGGCGTACGAGGACTCCCACGCGGCCCTCCGGTGGGTGCTCTCCGCCGGCGACCCGTGGATTGCCGACCACGGCGACCTCGCCCGCGTCTTCCTCACGGGGGACAGCGCCGGCGGCAACATCTGCCACCACCTGGCCATGCGGCAGGACGCCGCCGAGGGCGCGCTCCTCGCCGGCGTCGTGCTGATCCACCCGTGGTTCTGGGGCAAGGAGCCCATCGGCGGCGAGCCCCGTGGGGGCGGGGAGCAGCGGGGGCTGTGGGAGTTCGTGTGCCCCGGCGCCGCTGCCGGCGTGGACGACCCCCGGATGAACCCGACGGCGGCGGGGGCTCCGGGGCTGGAGAAGCTGGCGTGCCGGAAGGTGCTGGTGTGCGTGGCCGAGCGGGACTCCCTGGTGTGGCGCGGCAGCGCGTACGCGGCGGCGGCGGCGGCGGCACGGCCGGCGGTGGAGCTGTTCGAATCCGCCGGCGTCGGACACGTGTTCTACCTGTTCGAGCCGGCGGCGGAGAAGGCCAAGGAGCTGCTCGAGAGGATCGCGGCGTTCGTTGGCGCGGGCTGAGAGCATGAATCATGCGCGCGTGATGGAAATGGATCAGAAACCTGCGTGCCCTTAATATAACGGAAATAACAGAAACCTGCGGGAAAGCGAGGTCGCACAGGCCACGGCTCCCGTGTCTTAAAATCAGCTATAAGCCCGTTCCGCTCTCCCCTCGTATTCTCTAGCGCGAGCGTCCTCCTAGGGTTTCTTCCCCGCCGGCGGCGGCGCCACCGGCCTGCCCAGCTGCCGGCGGGCCTCTCTGGCGCCTCCCCACGCTGGTGGACATGCTAGGCGGTGGTTCCCCCTCCCTATCCCTCTCCTCTTCCCGTGCGCTCCAGTTCTGGGCGTTGATGGCTCTCCAGCGAAGTGCTCGGGACGGCGCACCGGTGGCGGGGTGGGAGGACGGGGTGGCTTGGTTACGTCGTCCCCCTCCTCGTCGTCCCCCTCCGGGTTCCGGGGGAGCTCGCCGGTGTCGGTAGCGACGGCTTGGCGGCTCCAGGCGAGGGCGGCCGTGAGACGGCGAGGGCCAGAGGCGGAGTGGGCGGCGTCCCTCTCCATGCTATGCTGGCCGGGTCGGCGTCCTTCCCTCGGCTTCGACGACTCCGTCGGCGTCCAGTGGCTATGACTCGGGTAGAGGGAGGTTGTAGGAGGATGTATCTTTTCCTTTTCTTTGGTGTGCTTCCACAGCTCGTAATAAGGCCCGGGCTCTCCGACGGCGGCCACCGCTAGCGGCGGCTGGTGGTGGTGGGCGCAGCGGGAGTGGGGAGGCGACCTGCATTGTCGTTGCTTGGCGTGACGGCGGCAAAGGTTGGCGACTTGTCTTTCTTCGCCGGCGCCGGCGTTGTCTTCCGGTTCGGCGTTTGTGCTCGACTGGCAAGGTGCAGCGGTGGTGCAACGGTCGGATCGGGTTCCGCCGTTTCCCCGGCATCGTGGTGGCGTAGGGGGAGTGGCAAGGTTCCTGATGTCGGCGCCGACGTCGAGGAGGTTTCGGGGTGTTCTTCGCCGGGTTGTGGTTTTTCTGTTTTGTTTTGTTTGTGCTGGTCCGCAGTTGGTTGGTGGTTGGTGCGGCCGCATTCTTAGCAGGGTCTTCGCAATGTCACTTGCTGAGTGCTTAATGCTTTCTGGTGAGCCGATCTAGTCCTACCATGGTGGTTCATAGGTGCGCCACATCTCCGATAATCCAGGATTGACGTCTGTTGCAGCTTGTGTGTTTTTAGAGTGAGTTTGGAGTGGTCTTGTAATCTCGCTCCTTTTGATTCGCACTGAGTACTTATTGTGAGTCTAAAGTCTTCTATACCAGTTCTCCCCCTGGATGTTCGTTAGAGTTTGTACCTTAGGCATCTTCTGCAGTGTGTGTCTTTGGGGTGTTTGTAAGAGTCCGCTTGTAACTTATTCTTTGATGAAATGAAATTCGACCTTCTCAAAAAAAAAAAAAAAGGAAACCTGCGTGCCCTTAATATAACGGGTTTGCTATTTGACAGACGCTTGGAATTTGCGAAATCGTGGCGCAAAAAATTTCACTAATTTCTATTGTTTTTCCACATTTCTATTTATTGGAAAAAATGTTTCGCGATAGTCAAATTTTTTACAGGAGGTCAAATTTATTATAGAATTATTTTGTTTTTCTGTTTATTATAGATTTATTTGTTTTTTGTTTATTATAGATTTATTTATTTTGTTTTTTATAGATTTATTTATTTTGTTTTTTATAGTACGTAGCAGCGGGTGTACAGAATTTATGGTACGTAGCAGCAGTTTAACTAGCTAGTAAGCAAAGCGCTCATACGTAGCTAGCAGCGGCAGCATGCAAATGGCGCCTGCGCCAAATGCTCGGGCGCAGGCACCTGCGAGGTAGTCCCTCCATTAATATAGCGCCTCGGGTATACGGTTAATTCTTGTGGTGATTTTTTCCCCTTTTTTCAGCTTGTTTCAACTGTTTTTTAGTAACTTTTTTCATCTAAAAAATTACTGCTATGGTGGAAAAAAATGAATCACTAAATTTCTTCTAAAAAAATAGTACTACTATAGTGGGAAAAATGTCAATTGGCTATGCTCGCATCGTCGTCTGTAGCATTGTCGGTGAACGTCCACCTCGTGGAGGGCGGTGGCGGTTGTCTGACACAACAACGACTGAGGCGTACATGCAAAAAAATAATCGTCTTGCGCAATTGACTACACCAACCATTCATATGATGACGTGCACACAAGTCGTCTCCTAATATAAAGAGTTCCTTAGACTAGTTGGTCCTCTTGTACGATTCATGCTCTAGTCTCTGAAAATCTCCTTTTCTTTTTTGCAAACCCTTGCTAAGATCAATGTTTTCGTTAAAGTTTTCATCTCTTAGGTATCTGTCATGGATGGGGTATATATTTTCGATAGGATTTCTATCGGTTGCGAGGCTTTTGACGAAGTTTTCAAAGGTGAGTGGGGCGACACTAAGTAGGGTATAGAGCCTAGTAGCCTATCACTGCAACTAAGCTTAAGCTATGCACAGGGAGTATGAGAGAGAAAAGGAAGAGGGAGTGTATATAGGGGAGAAGAAGAATAAAGAGTAGGGCTTGTTTGCAAAGTGTTTGCACGAATTGTGATATTTCTTTGATAGCTTAGATTATACAAGTTTCTTTTTACAATCATATACCTATTTTCGTTAAGCCGCTAAAAGCCCCTTTTCTTTTTCAACAAACCCAACTTGTTTTGCCTTCCCCCTTTCCTCAATCTCCCTCCAATATAGACTATAGACTTGGAAATTGAACAGGACTTTAAGGGGCCAGCAAGAATATAGTCTAATTGATGGCCCGAAGCACGACACGACCTAGATTTATATGAGTTGTATTGCATGGCTCGAACACCAGGTTGGGTTGTGCCTAGGGCGTGCTCAGACTAGCATGGCCCAAAATAGCCCAATCATTGCTTGCCTGCGCTTGAGACCGTTGAACCATTCAAATGTCATGCTTTTGTTCTTGCTTTTGAGATTGACCCCTTCATGTAGTGCTTTACAGCTATCATCTATCAACCTCGCAGCAAGATGGAGATGGTCACAACGACGTGCAATGTCTAGTCCTATGAGAGAAGGGTTATGCCCATGCCAGCACTGTCCAGTAACAACGTGACGTGCTATCAAGCTATGCTAGATCTAGAAATTGACAACTAACCAAATTCGGCTCGGTTTTGCTTGATCACCTATCTTGTCGGGGATTGATGCTCAACTATTGTCCAACCATACGCTCCCGCGCCCCTCGATGGCACTCGATGGATGCAGTCAATGTGTGGGATGGCACTAATAGACGATGTGCCATGCGTAGGAAGATCGGAAAAGGGAGAGAAGGAAAAAGTGGATGAACAAGGCCTTAATTCATTGTGATAATTTGAAGTCATAAGAATTTTTTTCCCCAAAAAAGGCGAACAAAATCGCATAATTAAGCAGGACCAACGGTGCGTTTTTGCGTGATGGACCTCCGTTAGAAGCGTACGTCAATCACCCCACGCGCCTAAAATAAAAGTCAGACCAATCGATCGATGGATCGAGCCTGTGCTGCGGTGCTGCAGGCAGCCGGTCGGAACTCGGGAGTAGTAGTTGATCAGCGGTGGCGTGCCATTTCCCTTTGGTCGCTTCGTGTCCCTCTCCAACTCCAAGGGTTGAACAGATTTGCGTCATTGTGAGAGACGTCGAACGTGACAGCTGACGGCAGCACAGCAACGTTCCTCGTACGCACGATATATAGGGGTGGAAACGAGCCGAGCCGAGCCTGGCTCGGCCCGGTCAAAAACGAGCCGAGCCCGAGCCGGCTCGCTATTTTCTCGAGCCCGAAAAGTGGGCTCGGCTCGAGCCAGGTAATACCTCCAAGCCGAACCGAGCCTGAGCCGAGCCACAAGCCAAAGGCATTTCACGTTCAAAATATGATAACGAGCCGAGCCGAGCCGAGCCAGACCGAGCTCGGTCAGAAACGAGCCGAGCCCGAGCCGGCTCGCTGTTTTCCCGAGCCCCAAAAGTGGGCTCGGCTCGAGCTCGTAAACACCTCCAAGCCGAGCCGAGCCACGAGCCGCGAGCTATTTTTCTAGCCCTAACGATATATATCGATCATGATGATCGAGGCGATGTCATGCATTGCATGATGATCGAGGCGATGGAAATGGTATATTTTGTTGGAAATTACTGCAATATGAGCATGATGAACTATTATTCAAATAAATTACATCAATAAGATAAATAAGGAAACAATGCCATGAATCATGAGAAAATCATGCATTCTCATAAATATGCACTTAAGCATATAAACACATGATTGGCAACAAAATTAGATCCATGGCAGCAAAAAGACAAGTATAAAGCCCAATTATATTGTCTCATTAAAAGTCTAAAGACGAGAGTTCTGCATAGCTAAAAGCTAACTCAGGTTTTACTTAGATTAATGAAACAACCTTCTAAATCAGATTATCACTTAAACAGCAACAAAACTCAGTTTAAGTTGAAATAAATAAACTAGCACAAGCTCAAGTTTATTTATCGATAATTGCTCTCAGATTACAAACTAATGGGTTACTAAACAAGTTTAGCCTTCCATCATTAGTTCTGCAGTTGATTAGGCTCAAAATCATAGTGTTATATAATCTGAATTTAGGTCTTTACACACTAGATCAGTACTGCTCAAAGATAAGTCAAAGATCATGTATCAATGAATATAACACTATGCACATAGGAGCAAGATCAAGATTAGCCGAACCAGCAAGGGTCAGTTCAACTGAACCAACTCAAATCATTCAAAAGAGTGAAATGATAACAAGAGCAGACCACTCCAAAGACAGAAACTAGTAGAAAGATTAATCAAACTAGTTCTCCAATTAAAAGATTCTTCGGCCAATCTGTTCTTTGATCCAATGGGCAACATGTGCATAGACATATACAGATCAATATATCACAAATAAACATTGAGCAACACTTCACTTTGTCTAACAAGAACCTAAACAGATTATATACCTCATATATTGCAATCATCATCGAGCATTTAAGGATTAAGCCCACGGCGTGCATTTCACCCAGATTGAGGTGAACAGCCCCAATGCCCATGGCATGGTCCCAAGTTCACCAAAATCGGCACAACACACAATCATAGAGAGGGAGAAGAAAATCTCACAGTGCACCGGAATCAAATCGGCGAGCAGTGGCAAAGCGCGATTGGATCGCTGTCCCAGAAATCTTATCATCGTGCTACACACGCAGCCAACGGCAAGAGACCCGGAGATACGATGCCGTCGCTCCTCCACAGTGAAAGGCCACGGAAGGAGCCCAAGGAGCAGAGAGATGCAGCAGCGAGCTCACGGCGACCACCCCGTGGCCACCGGGAACCAACTCGTGGAAGATCACCACAGCAGCAGCTTCCACCGGCCAGCGACGATGCCGAAACGCCGGTGAACAGCAGCAGCAGTAACCGATCGAGGAAGAGGAGAGTGGAAAAACGAGTGAGTCCAACCACCGATCGAGCGAGAGAGAGAGAGAGAGAGAGAGAGAGGAACCCATATAGGCATATGGCAGCGCCACGACTCCCGAAGAAGCCGACCATCGCGCCCACGTGCGAGCGCCCGCAACGGCTAGGGCCAAGTCGCCGCCGCCTCTCACTGGCACTACAGGAAACGACTTTAATTTCGTCGGCCTGAAACCGACGAAATTAGGGGAATTACCGACGAAATTACTATAATTTAGGCCCACGAAATCTGGGCGACGAAATTACGGACCGCTTGCTTCGAAGAATCGACGAATTACATAATTTAAATTGCTTTCTCATCGCCGATTTAAACTACTTGATGACGCTAGGGCAGGCTATAAAGCTGATGTGGCAGATGACGTGGCGGCTTAATTTCGTCGACCTAGGCCGACGAAATTACATTTTTTATATATAAAAAAATTACAGAAATACATTGAAAAATCCAGAAAAATCACAAAAATCACAAAACAAATCACAAAAAATTCAGAAAATTCACAGAAATTCATATCATCACAAATACATAGACTCATAATACACCCAAACAATACACATGTTGGCATAAGCTGATAAATCAAATTATTTTACAAGTGTAAATGAAAAACTGTTAAGTAAAGCAACCACATGAGATGTTTCATGGAAAAAATAATCATTATAACTGACTAGAGTCCAAGTCTTCACACTTCAGCAATGCAGATAGCATCTACAATAAAGCACAGTAAATATTAACCACTTGCATGTGCTAATAAAGCAGACAAACATAGTTATTAAAAAAGAGTAATCAGTTAACTCATTCAAATTAAATTATTTACTATTGACAAGTATCAGTACTGTACTTGCACAAAAAATATTGAGAATGCTACTTGATTTGGTTCACATATTATAATTACCTGTGTATACAGAGCTTCATATATATCAACTAATAGCATTGTTACCTCCAACACAGCCTAACTCCTGATAGTGATATACAAAATCCACAAGACCAAAACAGCCTAACTTGTTATTCCAAATACTTTTCTAGCTATACTAGCAGGAGAATAGTAGGACTAAAAGTAAACAATACGATATAGCATCAAAACCAATAGAAATTTCTTAAATGTAATAATAAGTTTAACTACATTGGTCATTTAAATTCATACAAATGGCTATGTCAATGCATGAAGTGCCATGGATTTAGCAAGTTTTGTAAGCCATATGTATAGTGCTTCTATACAACTGTCCAGCAGATGGCAAGCAAAGAATGCTTTTCTAAAAGGGAATATATATATGATCAGATGCAGGTACTTTTCCAGATCAAGGAAAGCTACTTCCAGCAGATATACAATAGAAAATGACAAACAAGGATGCAAGTTTTACATGTAACAGTATAGTACAGAAGGCATAAACACACTTGAGACATTCTAGTATAAAAATACCTGACTGAAACACTTTTTAGTTTTAACAGTTAATCAGCTGAAAGGCATTGCCAAAATTCAGACAAGCACAAGTTGTGTGAGGGGCCAGGGGTCTAAAATTTGTGTCAAATACAAACTGAATTTAACAGCAAGTTCATCAAATAGCATCCATATAGTTCTGTTATCATTATACACCCAAGATTGGTTGTTGAACTGTAAATTAAGTTGCAGGTAGCTAGGTTTGAATCAGAAATTTACCGCAAAGCAAAGTTGCGGGGAGGGCGGCGGCGGCGCTGGACGGGTCAGGGCGGCGCGGCGACCGGCGTGGAGGGCGGGGCGGCGCTGGACAGGACGGGGCGGCGTTAGCTCGGGGGCGGCGGCGTTGGACGGCGCGGCGGCCGGCGCGGAGGGCGGGGCGGGGTGACGTCGGTGGGCAGGACGGGCGGGGCGACGGCGGACGGCGGCTAGGGCAGGGCGGCGCCGGACGGGACGGGGCGGGGCGGGGCGGCGGCGGCCGGAGCAGAGGGTGGGGCAACGGCGGACGGCGCAGATGGCGAGGCGGCGGCGGGCGCAGGGGGAGGCGGCGGCGGGGAACAGACGCAGAGTGGCTAGCTAGGGCATGTTTGTAATCTCCTTTTAATTTTACCCACCTTTTTATTAATTTCATCGGCCAAAGCCGACGAAATTACAAAAATAAAATTTTTTATCTTATTTTCATCGGCCCAAGCCGACGAAATTACAAAAATAAATATTTTTTTATTTTATTTTCGTCGGCTTAGTCCGTGAAATATGCCCCGCGCGGTTTCTCGGGCACTTTCGTCGGCCCGCTCAGGCCGACGAAATTATATTTTTAATTTCATGGGTTTCCAGAAACCGACGAAAATATATTTTTAATTTCGTCGGTTATTTGAAGCCGACGAAAACATTACTTTAATTTCATCGGTTTTTTTCAGGCCGACGAAATTGCCTCTGGCCAACGGAAAAACCTGTAATTCCTTTAGTGTGGGTTCAGGAGGAACCCTAAGCACGGGAGCAAGCCTCAGGCAGCAAGCTGCCCCTTCCTCTCTCTAAGTGGCTGAAATGGGCCAAAGGCCCATTCTCCATTGGCTGTAGCCCAAAAAGGGCAAAAGCCCAACATATTTCGTCTGGGTGGCGTATGGAGTTGGTCTAGAGTTAAAGATGGCCCGCTATGCATGGCATCTCCCCAATAAGGCCTTAATTCTTTTACGGCGTAAATTAAGTTAGGTTTAGTTTTGCTGTAACAAAATTTGTTATTTTATCCCATATGTTGTAATAATTTGTAGCGGTTTTTTCAAGACTTTTAGTGTTCATATCAAAAGATCTTAAAACTATTTTTAATTATTTTTTCAACCTCTTTATACCTATTTTCAAGAACTCTCGATTTTTACTATAGTAAAATTCAACTTCACTGAACACTGAAAAGAATAAGGCCTAAGGCTGAACCACCGGCTACCTGTGGTAACAACCCACTGGCTGACTTGGGGTCACCTATTCATCTTTGAATTAAACAATTTTTGGATTTGGAATCGAACCAGATAGCCTTTGATTATGATCGGATATTTATTCATTCAAAGTAGATATGGATAAAAACCAAATTATCTGTTCTCTTTCTCATAATACAATTGGTTTTACGCAATTCAAAAGCTATAGATTAAAGGCTACGTTCTTTTGGGCTTAACAACTCTACGCCTTAAAAAGATATATACTTTGGGTTTTTTAGTCCGTTTCTTCGCTGTCTCGAAGGTGGATCCTAATGTTTTAAAAAGCAAGTAAAACAAAATGGACCTGAATCTAGAGACTACCTCGAGAAACTCTCAAAATTCAGTCATTTCAGTTGTTCAGTTATTCAGTCGTTCAGGTTAGCCAAAAAAAGAGAACCTAAAATTTCACACATTCTTGAATGTGCACAATAAGTTCAATACGAATACAACACAAGCTAAACACGAATACAATAATCCAACAATCATCAACTCCTCAAAATGAGTACTCCCTCGGTCCCTCTATTCTTTTTATTTGTCACTGTTGACTTTTAGAAATGTGTTTTGAACTTTTGTCTTATTCAACAAACTATTTAAGTATCATTTATTTTGTTATGCTTTATTTTATACTTTAAGCATGACTCATATTTGTACATATTTACACTAAATTTTTAAATAAGACGAATGGTCAAAGGGCATGTTAAAAAATCAATGGCGACAAACAAAAAAGAACAGAGATAGTACAAATACATTAATTATTTTAGATAGTTTGGATTATCTGAATTCAAAATATCTAATTAAATTTTAGACTATATCCAAATTCGAATCCAAAGATATAAACGGTCTCCAAAATCAATACCAAACTTGCTATTTTTTGGATTCGGTAAACGGATATCCAAAGACCCGGCCGATGACACCCCTACCACTAGACTGGGTGGCTTAGCAAATTGCTGGTTTGAACTGAATAAATCATATTCAAATAAAATTCAACATTGAAAATCCTTAGATTTTCACACACACACATATATATTCTATGTATGGCTGCAACTATTTATGTGACCAGTGTGTCACCTTCTCCCCGAGCTGCAACATCTGCATGAGATGTGCCACATAGATTCCACTATATGGTCAAGATACCACGTTCCTAGGTCATATCCTTGGTGCTACAGAGCCGGTGACCGACATCCTCCTCCTCCAAGACCAGCTCATATATTTTAGATAATGATCAAACATTTCGCATCTACATTGTGAGATGCATACAAGCATAAACAAAATAACAAACAACTTGAACTCAGGAACAAAATTCAAGTGGTGTACAACTTATTAGTATCTCCCTCCAAGATTAGTGATCAAGAAAACCAACGAAATCCATGTCTAACGTGATGGTCGATGTACACAAAGAATGCAAAAAGTGGTTAATACCGGAACCATGCCCAAAATGGCGGCGAGTGGAATATCAATGATGTTTGGGATACTTGGAAGTGCACATTGGCTTCCCCTTTACAGTATAACTTTGTAATGGCCTATCCTCTCCAGGAGTGAACACAATATCGCTCGCCTTGTCGACAACAGATAGGGGAGGAGGTGATGCAATGACTCCCAAACGATGGCACAGAGAGACACGACCAAGGCAAGTTGACACCGAATCATGCATGTGGCTCCAACATCCTGTGACATAGAAATATACACATCGGAGAAGGAGCTTGTTAGAGTTACTCTAGTAGATAATAGGACTGCTCAAAAGGAGTGCCAATCATGACTTGATAGGGTCGCCGTCTGGACACTGATGCATGATCTTCCGATCCATGGATATGTTTCCGAGTCCCCTGTCAGCTTCCATCCTACTCCAACATCGTGGAGTAATGTCGAATTTTGGTTTTGGTGGAGAGAGGGGGGAGGATACAACTTTGTCAAGAGCTTGGGAGAGATAAAGAGGCACCCCTCTCTGATTAATTAAGAGGATTGAACCAAACGCAAATTTGGATGAATCCAGAGAAAATACAATCAAGCATGTGATAGAATAATATTAATAGATAGTCCATCCCTCACATCCCATTTCTTGTACGTCACACATCATTTCTCACATTATTTAGCATCGTCGTGGATGTCCATCGGCCTTTGGGAAACAAAACATTGAAACATTTGGTCCTCTTTATATTTTTAAACTTTAAGAAGACATAAGAGCATGCATAACAGGTACTTCAAAATACTATATCTTTGAATATAGCAGCAGGTGGAGGGAAGAAATCAATTAGTTTGTAGTGTAAAATGCGAAGGAGTTTTTGAGGAAAAGATCTATGGAGGGAGCATGGAATAGTGAAATTGAGTGGAACTGTGGGAGGATGAAGTAGCCGCTAGAGATGCTCTAAACAACCAAGACCACTCATCTCAAATGGATTGTGTGCCACTGCAAGTCAAAGCGAAAAAAGTTATTGCAGCTGCATGGCCCCTAGAGCTGCCATGTTCCCAAGACGAAAGCTTTGGATAGAGATGGTCAAATGGGTCGGTCCAAATGAACCGAACTGGGCCGGCTCTCGCACTGTTCACCGAACCGAACCTGGGCTAGCTCCTGGCCCGGCTCTGTTCGCATAGTAGCGGCCCAGTTCGGTTCGTTATTGTAATATATTGATTTAATTCAATATATGTATTTCTATATATAATTCAATATATTTATTTAATTTATAATATATATTCATGAATTATAATGGTTTTTCTTAATTATATATTTTTTAAAATAAAATAAACCGGACAACAAAAAATCGAGCCAGTCCGATTCGGTTCGTTTGGTTCGGTTCACTGTGCGAACCGAATCTGGACCGAGATTGCAGCCGGTTGGCCCGATTCGTATAGTAACCAAACCAACTGGGCCCAAATCGGGTGGGTCCGATTCGGCTGTCGGCCAGCTATAGCTTTGGAGGAAAAAACCCCTAGATTTCACTATTCTGCTCACATATACAAATGTAGGTGGCCAATACAGGTCAGCCTCGGCATAAAAAATGTTGCCTCGCAAAAAACGAAAACAAAATCACGTAACATGATCGCATTATCAACTAATGATCGTGTTATTCAACCTAGCTCACTACAGGAATCACTTGAAATCTCGAGAGCTACCGAAAATCTCGACGGCTAGATCTGCGCGGTCGAGAGAGATCACTTATTCTTGACGGCTAGGTTCAAGCCGTCGAGAAAGCCTGCTAGTCTCGACAGCTTGATCCTGGCCGTCGAGACAGGCTTTGCTCCAGGCCGCCTCCGTCATATTTTCGGCTTTTCGCTTGCACGGGAAACCATCTATCTCGACAACCATATCCAAGCCGTCGAGAGAGAGTCGATGGCCGATGTGCCGAGGCATATTGGGCTGATAAATCTGTAGCTCTGTGTGATTGTAAATTTTGGCACTGAAAATCCAGACCTGCTATTTGCACTATGTGATGACTAACAATTGACATGCTTGTGGCATGGTAGCACCATGATATTACTTCAACATTGACTTGTAGACTATTAGCTCCATGATATTTATAATTTTTTTAATCAATATAGTCGCATACATGTGTTGAATGTAATTGTGTGGCCATCGAGCCATTTGGGCACAATATATATTATGTGGACTATTTTGAGATTTTTAGAGTACAGCAGCAGGTGCAGAAAATTTTAATTTTTTTTTCTGCAAATAAGTTTTTCTCGAGGGCCTTTCTATGGCCGTCGAGAATAAGACTTAGCTGAGCACACGGCCTACCTCTCATTTGTCTCGACGGTCAAAGATAGCCTGTTGGCTCCGCGTCGTGTCGACAAGGCTCCTTCTCTCGACCGCTGGTCTGTAGCCGTCGAGAAAGACAATCTCGACGACCAGGCCGTCGAGAAAGGTCATCTCTGTCGACCACGCTGTATCGACGACCAAATCTCGACGGCCAGCCGTCGTGATTGACCTTTCTAGACGGTTTTTAGGGCTTTCTCGACGGCTTTGGCCGTCGAGATTTGCCGCAATCCGCATGGTGGCTCTAGTAACGCCGGAACTGCTTTGCTTTTGATGGACAATATGTGGATGGCGCTGCAAGTTTGAGCGAAAAGTTTATACTCACGTGAAGGTACACGCACATATGCATGCACACGTACGCGTGCGACGACGCATCCTAAAAACTGTAAATTAGCATCAATGCACATGCTATAAAAATTCCAAAAAATTAATAAGAAAAGTGAGAAACCAAAAGAAGCTATACCAGATTATTTAGTCGGAAGCGACTTCGATTCCTGGCTCGCTCGATGCCACTATGTCAGCACGGCAGCACCAAGCCGCGAAGGGCGTGCTACGTGAACGCCATTTCCAACGCGCCCCGGTGAGCTGGTCTCATGCGACGAGCTAGGTTGATGGTTCACACATGCTAGTACTAGATTGCTAGAATACTCCTCCGTACGGTGGCAGGAGCACCATGGCAGAAGCATCTTGGGTTTGCGTGCGTACGCGCCTCGGAAAATGGCTGGGGTTCCGTGGTCGTTGTGCGGTCGACGTGCTGGGGTTGGTGGAACGGAGCGGGAGGAAGCAAAGCCAGCAGCAGCAGCAGACGGGGAAAAAGTCGGAGAGCTTTGAGGCTTGGCTGCCTGCTTGCAGCTTGCGCGTGCGTGCCTTACTGGTCAAAAACCCTGGGAAGGGAGGGAAGAATGGGTCGTCGTCACCACTCACCACCAGCCGGAGAAATTTCCAATGGAGAGAGGGCGAGAGGAAAGGGGCTTTGCATGGCATCGAAGCCAAGCAAGCAACGGGGCATGGAAAAGGCAAACGGCGCGCGCCGGCTAATTCCGGTGGCCTGTCCCGCCGGCTGTGCAGGGCTGCAGCGACAGATTGCCCCGTCTGATGGATGCACACGTACTCCTGCAGTCCTGCTTCACGCTTGGAGGAAGGCTCTGCTGTAACTGTGGAGGGTAGTTATGTAACTGATATACGGGTCCCATGCATATCATTTATTTTTATTTTTTGCCCCAAACTGCCAAGAAGTTCGCAATCTTTCATTGCTCATGTCAAACCACCAGCAAAGTGTCATGGGACAAATTGGTTATGAATCAAACATACTCTTAAGGCTCTTCACTCTACCGGGATGCTCTATGTCAGTAGAAATTTCATGGTAAAACTTAAGTCTTGTCCAAACCTACTTAATCTCTGTGAAACTTTTATGAACTCGCTAAACCAAGACCGATCTTGTGAAACTTTTATGAACTCGCTAAACCAAGGCCGATCTAGGGCATGTGCACGATGTGCGACTGCACAACGCCTCTAAAATAAGAGGGTCCATCAAGACCATCTCATGCGCATAATATAAATGTCTTTGATCAATCTCATACAGACCAAATATAAGTCACTGAATTTAGATGTTTCAATTGCATAATATTTGAACTTTGTTTTAGTTCCATGCTACTTTTTTCCTATTTAACTTTTATGTCTTCTGCAATGTAATAATTTTAGCCTAATTTAAAATTTGCTCTAATTTTGCGTTACGACATCAGAATTCTAGGCTAAAACATAACTGATACTCTGGCTCTTACAGACATGAAATGAGTAGTAACAAATTTGGTATCTTCAAACTTTCGTGAAACATTATGAAGCTCTGCTATGTCCACTTGTTCAATTTAGAGCTAGCCAACGGGCTGAATCGGGTCGGCCCGGTTTGGGCCCGATCGATTGGTTCGGCTACTGTATGAACCGGGCCAACGAGCTACGGTCTCGGCCCTGATTCGGTTCGAACAGTGAACCGAACCGAACCAAACCGGGCTAGTCTGGTTTTTTGTTGTCTGGTTTATTTTATTTAAAATTATATATATAAATTAAGAAAAATCATTATATTCCACGAATATATATTATAAAATAAATAAATATATTATTTATCATTACAAAATATATATAGAAGTACATATGTTGAATTAAATTAATATACTACGGTAGGGAACCGAACCGAACCCGTCGACCGAACCAGGCCGCTACTATGCGAACCAAACCGGGCCATCCCGACAGGCCGAGGTGTCGGCCCGGTTCGGTGAACAGCGTGGGCCGCCCTGGTTCAGTTTAGTTGGACCGGCCCATTACAGCTTTCTTTTCTTTAAATTTTAGCTGATTTAACCTTTTTTCCCCTAATTTTCCAAGATTTTGGTTTATGCATTACATACCATCATAATCTAGAAAAGAAAGCGCTAGATTCCAATAGTTTATTAGATCCACTTTCATACTTCTTACCAATATTCACTAACTAATTCACCACGGTCAAGTACCATACTAATAATAGCATACCTGACTAGCAATACGTACGCATCGATCTTATACCTGACTAAATAAAGCCATGGTGTTCCAATTATTTCAAACCAGAAAAGTAAAGAAACCACCGTGTAAATAGCAATAACCATTGTGCCCGCCCTATAAATCGATAAATCTACTCAACTATTTCTTGGTACATATTAAGAGCATATATTCAGAATTATCTATATTTTATCATACCGTGTCTTATCGATTTAATAGATTACAATCTACTACTACGCGAATCATACTTAATATATTGTTTACACTTATTTGAAGTAAAATTTGGTTTTATGGTATTACAAGGCCACTGCTTTTGTTTTTAATATCACCGAAAAATTATTGCAGTATTCCTCCTTTTGTCATTCTATCCAATTAAGTATCAGCTTCATTACCCTCCTCTCCCCCCTACATGACGGCATTGTGGTGACGGATTGTAGGATTAAGGACATGTTCTTTTCAGTTAACAGTTTTATGGTTTAACAGATTAACGATTTATATACATTTTAAAAAGATATATACTTTAAGTTTTTTAGTTTGTTTTTCGTTATTTTGAAGGTAGGTTCAAACGCTTTAAAAATCAAGTCAAACAAAATGAATCCGAATATCAAGACTACCTCAAGAAGCTATCAAAATTAAATTATTTTAGCCGTCCATCTGTTCAACCGTTCAGATCAGTTTTAAAAATATGACATAAAATTTGTTCCTTTCGGTACCAGGAACCAGTTATATATATTCTATTAAGATGTGCATGTTTCTGTGATGACATGATTAATGTTTCGGTGATTTTGGTTTCCTTAAGACGACAGTGTATATATATTGTGCTATAAATAAATAAAGCGTAGGGAAATGTACGAGTTGTCTTTGTGACGCCGGTTTGGGATGTCAACACGTGGAACTAGCCCTAGAAACCTGCCGTGGCACTCTCACAACGCCCTGCCCGAAACAGGAGACACCACGCCGGCCCTACACGTCAGCCTCCCCCCCGCCCCGATCGGACGGCGGGCATCTCAGCAACCTCCTCGATCCGATGGCCTGGATCTGCTTCTTACCCGGTATATATTTCGGTTCGCCCCACACACGAGCTCCCTCTCTTTCCGCCCTCCACCCCCGCGAGCCCCCAACCCCACGCGAGCTCCCTCCTCGGCAGCGGCGGCGGCGGCGATGCAGATGGCGGCGACCACCACCGATTCCCAGGCGGCCGTGCCGTCCCACCACCCCCACCCCCACGCCCACGCCCACGCCCACGCCCACGCCCACCCACCCCCGCTCCACCACATGCCGCAGCCGCGGTGGGTCGTCATCCCCTACCCGCCGCCGCCGCACGTGGTGGCCGCGCCGCCCCGCCGCCGCCGCAGTTCGCGAAGCACTTCGCAGCCGGGCCGCCGCCGCCGCCTCACTCCGCGGCGGGGCGGCGCACGCCGACCCGCCCGCGGCGGCCGGATCCGGCGGGAACGGCTGCGAGGAGAATAAGACGATCTGGGTCGGCGACCTCCAGTACTGGATGGACGAGAACTATCTCCACAGCTGCTTCGGCCCCAGCGGCGAGGTTTGGTTTCCCTCCCGATCCGGGCTCGTCCGTACTAGATCTCATGTATACAATTAGATTTGTCACATTCCTATGTGCTGATTCGTGTGTCGTCTCCTCAAGTTGGCAATTGACCATAAATTTGCGTTTTCTTGCCACCTGATGCGAATAAAGTTGCGATATTTGTAGAATTAGCCGTGGGATGTTGCTTAAGGCGCTAACTTTGAGGTCATTCAATGCAGTACGGACGGAATGCTTTTGTTTGCTTGGTCATTTATGTCTCTTGATTCGCTTATTACTAGTTCTGTGTAACCGCTAGATGTTTACTTTTATACTTAAATTGTGATTTTCCATGGCACGCCCCCGAAGAATTGGTGTTTGCGAGCTGCCAAAAATGCCGACTTTCTTGTGGGATTTATGCGTACAACTAGTTTGGTTAGTTCTTTGGAGGAAATGGTCTTTGATGTGGATTTGTCATTTAAGCATTTCGAATGAGCCGAGCTAGTTGTTGCATTTTAGTTGTTTCGTAATTAGTATAAGAACTGTTGATGGAGCGAAAGGAAACCATAATGACAGCCTTGGCCGACTGTCTGTTTTCCCTGGACGTGTCCTAGCCGATGTTGACAGGAAGAAAAAACGACCCATGATTATAGGATCATTTTGATGGCAACTGATATTGTGCTTCTTAAGAACTGGGTTAATGAACAAGAAGAACTGTATGCATTCTCGTCTGTGTACTAGCTGTTGGGAACCAATTTTTTAAATTCCCAGAAATTAGCAACTCTTATAGTTCTGTAAAAGATACGGGATGAAAGTTAATCACTCATCAGTTCATCAATTAGTATTTCTTCTCTATGTAAATGCCTTTCTTTGACCAACAGTTCTCACCTTTTACCACTTTTATAGGTGGTCACAATAAAAGTTATCCGCAATAGGCAAACCGGGCAATCGGAGGGATACGGTTTTGTAGAATTCTATTCACATGGATCAGCAGAGAAAGCTCTACAAAATTTTTCTGGCCATGCGATGCCCAACACTGATCGAGCTTTTAAGTTAAACTGGGCATCATATAGCATGGGTGAGAAGCGATCTGAAGTAGCTTCTGATCACTCAATATTTGTCGGTGATCTAGCTGCTGATGTTACTGATGAAATGTTGATGGAGCTCTTTGCTAGCAAGTACCGCTCCGTTAAAGGAGCTAAAGTTATTATTGATGCAAGCACAGGCCGTTCTAGGGGATATGGATTTGTTAGATTTGGAGATGATAACGACAAATCTAATGCAATGACTGAAATGAATGGTGTATATTGTTCTACGAGGCCAATTCGTATAGGACCTGCAACTCCCAGAAGATCTTCAGGTATTCCTGTTTTTCATGATTGTTCTATGCTTCTACTATCTGAACTTGTGTTGCTTCTTTTTGTTAGTTCAAGGGCCATGTAATGTTTTGCTCCATGAAGCTTCAAACTTTTCCTCAATTTGACTCATCTTAAGACCGTGTGGTAGCAGGCATTACTACCATTATAAGCTTTTGAAAGTCTACTATGTTTTTTCATCTTGTATGCTCCTGATGTTGTTGAAGTGTTCCTTCCATCCTCTCAATTAGGTTTATGGAACACATCAAGTCCTAATAATAACAGCGATTTTGTTTTTTTTTCATTACCTACTGTACTTTGTGCTTTGATGATGGCATAAGTATCATATATTACAAGTAAGGAATAGTGCTGGACAAGCAACACATACTCTTTGAGAATTCCGGTGTCTAAAACTATAGTGGTATCAAGGTTTGGGATTTGGAATGACGAGTCGAGTCGCTAGGGTACCAACTTGCTGACTAGTCGTGAATCGGTCCGACTAGTCACGACTCACGAGTAGTCGACTATTGAGTTGTTGACTATTCCTAAAAATACCAGCCTCCTTTACCCATCTATTGCAATTGAAAAACTGAACTGTGCATGGTGAGAGGCCATCGTCTGAGCAGAAGCAAGAAGGAGAGGGTGCTGAACCATAGGACAGAGCAGGCATGAGGGAAGGGGAGATATTAGAGCTGTTGGGAGACGGAGAAGGAGTAAGGAAGCAGATCGGGGGAGAGGGAGGAAGCAGAACAACAGATCAGGATTCAGCCATTCAGGATTCACTGACTCAGGAGAGGGTGGAAGGAGAAGAAAATCAGGAGAGAGGGAGGGAGGCACCTGTGTGTGTGCGGCCATGGCGGTGTCCGGCGGTGCGGTACCGGCGATGGAGGCGCTGCTTGAACCTGGCGGCGGCAACATGTTGGGGCCTTGTGGGTTCTGTACTTCTGTGTTGTGTACTCTGCTCACTTTGGGATGCCTTGGGAGTTCCAGCTTAAAGCCTAAAACCAGCTTGCAGGTGGACCCAAAATACAGCCAACTCACAAGTCGCTCGACTCAGCAAGCTCGACTAACTGCGCTGAGTCGCTGACTAGCTGCCCGGTCACTTGAGTCGAGTCGCTAGCACCGACTCATGTTGCTCGACTGATTTGCCGACTAGTCGACAACTAGTCACGCGACTTTAAATCCTTGAGTTGTATTGCTCCTTTACAATTACTCCTTGAATTGCTAAAAGGTTCTTTTCTTTGTAGACATTGTTCTAATGTCTAAAACTATGGTTGTAATCTTTGGTGAATAATCTAATGGAAATTCTAAGCAATAGATTGAGGAAAGTCAAATTAATATTTCCCGGACCATGTAATGTATCTTGCTTCCTCTTTCATGGAAGTCAGCATGGCATTGATTATTTTCTGGTGTAAAACTAGTCTAGGTTTTATCATTTGGTCACCCAATTTCATGACTATTCTACTCCAGGTGATTCTGGTTCCTCAACACCTGGACATTCAGATGGTGATTCTACTAACAGAACGGTGTGTGAGTGGTTTTCCTTGGTGTTTGTTACCATGTTACTTGATAATTTCTGACCTGTAGTCGTCAACCTTCTTTAGGTATATGTTGGTGCGCTTGACCCAAATGTCAGTGAAGATGAGCTTAGGAAAGCATTCGCCAAATATGGTGATGTTGCCTCTGTAAAAATTCCTCTTGGAAAGCAGTGTGGCTTTGTTCAATTTGTCAGCAGGTACATTTCTTAATCTGTTTTGTGTTTGGCTAGTTTTTTTTCTATAATATGCTGGAAATGGTATGTAAGTCAGTGCAACTATGTTTTTTAGAGGTGATGCAGAAGAAGCACTGCAAGGATTGAATGGATCAGTCATTGGACAGCAGGCAGTTCGCCTATCATGGGGCCGCAGTCCAACACATAAACAGGTTTGTCATATAGCACACCAACAAATCTTTTTCCCTAAATTAATTTTTATTAAGTTGCATCACACCACTCAACTTACTAAAAATGTAATGAGTGCTATATGCTACATTTATTAAACTTTCTAAATTGAAAATAAAAATAATTCAACAGCAATTGGTATGCTATTGAAGGTCCTAAGTTTGAACGGATGACAAACTAGCCTTTTCATGGAAGATTGCCTTATGATATGCATTTTTCCATGAAAAGGCTAGTTTGTAGTGTCTATATGTAATAGGTTTATGACTAGCCTTTTCATTGGGAAAGATCATCACCATCATATGAATTCTCTTTGTACATCCAATTGATTTGTACCAATTGACATTGCATATTATCTTGTTGAGTGGTGTTTGACAAGTTCCTGTTTCAGTTCTTCATTGACTGAAGCCCTAGTATTATTATGGCAAGTTTTGCTCGTTTCGTTTCAGCCTTAAGGTTGCTAACTGTTTCTAGTCTTTCTAGCATGCTCCAAATTAAACTCACATGTGCACCCTTTTTCTGTCCTAACCTAATTCAGTTAAGCTCATTCCAGACTCCAGTTCTAGCTTTGCTTCAACTGTAAAATTGAGCTTCCAGTCCTTGGAACCATGTGACATTCATGTATTAGCTCACCTCACCGTACATCCCAACACGCTGCTTGTCATGTGGTCACGTAAAGAGTGTAATGATTTAACACACCTGCAACACCGTGTGGGGCCCATCTGTAGCATTATTTTAGCCCACCCTTGCATATCCAAATAATTAGTTTGGCCATATCCTCGCTATATTAAGTTCATAATTAATTATACACTGTACTCCACAACTAGATTAGGTTCACACCTACATGCTCCACCACAAGTGTATTTTACGCAAATCATGCAGAAGAAACATTGTTATTTCCACTAGTCTTCTTTTTCCTGCCTTCTTTGTTGGAGAACAACTAGTTTTCCTTCTCATGCTTTGCAATTATCCCCTCAAATATATCTTATTCTGTGTTATTATGAATTTATTTATGGCATTTTGGGAATTTTCTGTTGTTCTCGATCCCCTTCACATATGTTTTGAGGCTATGCTTTTTGTGGATGATTTGTCTGAGGGGATCATTGATGCCACATCTTTATGGAAAGTGGAAACATTGGCAGAAAATTTTACTTGAACTGTTTCTCTTGATCTCTTTGGTCTCGTTGGCTTGAAACTTAAATTCAGATAAAATCTTTATTATGGCATGGGGGTTTCTGCATAACGGATGTTTATTATCTTATTGCTGGGTGTTCCGGGTGTTTTTTTAAGGGTATGTTCAATTGGACATTGACAACTTATGATTTAAACGAGTGATTGTCGCATCATTGTTGCTTATTAAGTTGCTTGCTTTTTTGAACTGTTTTGTGTTCTGCACATTTGTCGAGTATATCAGTAAACATCAACATTTTAGCTCTTGTGATAATATGAATATTAATATCATAGATATTTATTTTCCTAACTGGATTCCCCTTGGCACTTCAAACCACTAGTAAGACTTGTAGGTTGCGCTTGGTTGGAGGTTAAGGGGTGAGTTAAGAGTTTAATCCACCCAACATACCTGGGTTTAGTGGGTTAAGTTAATCCAGTTAATGATATTTAACCCTGTTAACCCAGGATTAGCTAACCCTGCCAGAGGGTGGGATGGCTTAATCCCTCTCTACTAACCCCACTAACCCAGCCAATTAACTGGAATGGCTGCCAAACTTTAACTTGGATTAATGTGGGTTAAGTTAATCTAGCTGGGTTAAGGTTAACTAATCAAATTAATCTAGCCCGGAACCAGACGAAGCTTATCGTTTTGGGTATTTTCCAGAAGCTAGTGTGGGTGCCTATTTGATACCATCCTTTCTCAGAGTGCAAGGTAGCCTTTTTTTTTTTTCCTTCCTTTTTAGCATCTGCATATTCAGTTTATGCCTGAGCAGCAATTATGGAAAAGTGAATGAAGATATGTTTTGTGGTGATGTTATTTCTTCGCTCTCATTTCACTCATTCACTGCTCTATTTCCAGTCTAGGGCTGATTCTGGCAACCGAAGAAACATGTACTATGGCACACCATTCTACGGCGGATACGGCTACGCCTCCCCCGTCCCGCACCCCAATATGTACGCTGCTGCATATGGAGCCTACCCTTTCTACGGTAATCAGCAGCTAGTGAGCTAGAGAGCTCCGTTCCATTTCCCTCCGATGGAACACAAAAGGTTTTGGTCCGGTAAGCATAGTAGCGTCAGAATTGAGAGGTTATAGATTGTCCTGAAAAGTGGGTGAGACAGGTGAAAAAACGAATGTTGTCCGTAGTGTCTGTTGCAAGAACGAGAACTCGAGGCTTGTAGACACCGTGAGTCATGAGTATTCTTTCAAGAAATTTTGACTTGCTAATAAATTCAAACTATTGTTTGCGCGTCCACTATATATCTCCAATTGACGGAGTGATTCATTGCTAGGCTAGGCTAAGCCTTCAAAAGGTGGATGATTTTTATTTTGCTTGCTTGCTCTTTTCTTTGCAGCGCCGGATAATCAATTATGCCAAGAGTTCTTCCTTCTGTTTTCTTGGGTTTGCTTCTTTTTTATATGTATGTTGGGATCATCAGCTACGCATTTCTTTTCTTTCCTTTTTTCGCTTCTGTTTCTGGGACGAGTTTAATCGAAGCAGATAGACACGCATGTAGATGTAAGCCAGCTCTGGTTCACCAGCATATGTTTTGTTCAGCCGTGCCGAACGATTTGAGTTGAGACTCAAAAGAAAACTCCCAGATTCGAGCTTTTGAAAAGAGTTTCAGGAACCTAAATAAAGTTCAGCGTAAGAAAATGGTTAATCCATAAAGATATATGGATTTGGTGCCCTGTCCAGAAAATACCTAGGAAAGACCCTTAGTTGTATGATTCTATATTGGGCTTAAGCGTATTCGATAAAGTTGGGCTCATAAAAAATGGCAACAACCCACAATTAGTAAACTAATCCATAATCGTATAACTCACAATTAGTAAACTAATCCATAATCGTATAATTCATTGAGGAGGCAACCGGTCTTTTACAGGCAGTTGGCGGATCCCGGACAAATATCATGTCCGGGCAATGCTAAAATTGTCTTTCCTTTTCTATAGAATAATAATATCATTATTAATATAAAACATGTTAACTCCAATATAACAATTAACTGGTTTTACAGTTTTACTAGTTACTAACATTACAACAAATTGAAAGTTAAATCTATCAATATATTGCACGACAAAAGGAGAACACACACATATATATCATTTTGTTTTCTTTCGTCGGTGGTGAACGATATAAGCTATAAATTAAATATATGTGCATGTGTGTGCTCCATGCACAAACAAGTAAGTCCATCCAAAACATGTATGAATATATATAGAGCTAGAAAACAACCTGATTGCTCGCTGATTAGTTGGTGCCTGTCTGCCTTTCTGTTTCGCTTGGATGTCGAAGGCTCGGAGCTGAGGCCGGTGCAGCCGCCGCCTGCCGAATCCGAGGTCACAGGCTCGTAGTGACCAGCGAGGACGCGAGTTTGAGCAGCCACCGGCGCCCTGGCCGTTGCGGCTTTGCCAAAGCGGCCATCAGATCAGCGTCTCTCACGTCTCCCGTCTCGCCTCGCGATGCTCGCGTGATTCTGTCTCCCGCCTGGGCTGTCTCTCGCTCGCCCCCTCTCTCACACAACATTGGATGGCCTAGACAGAGGATATATCTAAATGGGTTTGGACCCTATATCCTAAAAAAGATATAAATAAGGGTCTAAATTCAAGCCTGGGTCGCCGCCTGGCAACCCAGGTGGAGTATCCACCCCTTACTACTAGGGGCGACTCGGGCGCACAGACCAAGAGTGACCCCTCCCCTCGCCGCCGCCGCCAACGGCGCAATACCGGTGGGGCTAGTCCCTCCCCTTCCTCCCTTCCTCTCTTTTCTCTTTCTCCTACCCCCTCTTCTCCTTCGGCATCTTGAGCTTAGCTTGCTTCAGCGGCTCTTGGGTTTAGGGTGGCCAGTCCTATGGCAGCGTGACCGGTTCGATGCCGGGGTGCTCGAATCCGACAGCAACAGGGTGTTTTGTTGCCAGATAGCGGCATGGCGACAGTGGCTGGCACGGATGTGGCGACTCCTCTGACAGCGACTGGTTCCAGCGACAGTGGCCTTGCCGTTGGAGGCGGGACCAAACGCTCTCTCCACCCAACTTCTCTCTCACGTTGCTAGATCCGGTTAAAGATCGGTTGCCCGTCCAAGGCGTCGTTGCGCTTTCAGTTAGGGCTCTCGATACCAAGGCGTTGGCGGTCAGCCGGCGTGGCGGTTTCGCTAGTGAAGAATCGAGATGTAGCCTAGAGGGGGTGAATAATCTTTAAAAATTTTCAACAAATAATAAGCACGATGGAAAATAATATTGGATATTTCGATGTTATATCGGGTAATCTGATATGGATTGGACTATCTGGTATGAAATCAGACTATGCGATATTGCTAAAACTAGGGTTTGAAGCCATTTAGCAATTTCAAAGATACCACCTGCATCAAATAGGATTAGAGAGCAATAAATAAGTAAATCAAAAGAAATAGACCCAAATCTACTGGAAGAATCGAAGAGGTTGTTCCTGAAGTTCGAATATTTTAGGAGATCCTACGTCTCCGTTGAGACAGCACGGCCACACTTGAGCCGTTGTCCCTCTTGACCCTTTGCAACCTGGGTTCACTCTTTGGATCCTTCCTTTTTGGAGACGAATTCAGCCTTTACAAATGGTCTCTGGATACCGCACCAAGTCCCGGTGGCTCTAGGGCGACTCCTAACCGTCTAGGAGCCATCAAACTCCAAGAGTAACAAATCTGGGTGGAAAACCAACTTGGAGATGGGACCAAGTACTCAAGGAGGAAGTTTGATCAAAACAAAGCACTCAGATCTAACTTCTCCACTCTCAAAAGGATGCAATCAATGAGATTTAAGGTGGAAGAGAGGGGGAAGGTGAGGAACTAGGGTTGCGATAAGTGCTTAGCTGGAGTGAATGTAAAAGGCAATCCTAGCCCTTGGGGGAAGATGGGGAATAAATACTCCCACCCACCAACTAACCGTTTGAAGCTAACAGATATCGGCCGGATAGATCGATGTGACATTAGATATTCCGATATGAAAGTGAGTGAAACTCAAATTAAAGGCTATTTTTGTGATGCTGGAATGATTCTAAAGATATTCAAATAAGAATAAATCAATATGAAGTTAATTCATATCGGATAGTCCGATCATATTATCGGATAGTCCGATATTTTTTGGATCAGAGGACAGAGAGGGGTTGATCGGATCAAGCATCGAATAGTTCGATCCACATCGGAACATTCTGAGAAAAATATCGGATAGTCCGATATTTTTGCGACTTTGAGACAGAGAGGGGTCGATCGGAACATTCCCATATACATCGGATATTCCAATTTAACATCGGATAGTCCAATATGTTTTTGAAAAAAATCACTCTCAAATTTTATTGGTGGATAGAATAAGTCAAGATTCATCTACCATGAGCACTTAGACCATCTAGAAATGGTTTTCCGTCGCATCCCTCTTAATAGTACGACATGTTATTAGATTCAAATTAAAATAAAATGAACTAGGTCTAAACTCTACACACCATCTCTCCTTTTGTCTTTAAAGTCTTCGTTAGTGTCCCACGTTCTTTTCATAGGATTAAAATATGCCCATAAACTAATTGAGCATATCAGTGCTTTAATTGCTCATCATTTATCACCAAATCTCACATATATAGGACCTATATGCACTTTCAGCTAACTTTGCAGTGACGGGCTGGTGTGAGGTCAGCCTGTCCTGACATCGGTCGAGCAATGCGGCTTTGTCGGCCTTGTTGGTGCAGCGGAGACTGATGCATACAGGTCCAACCTTCAGCCTTCTTGAAAATGTTGATCTCCTTAACAACATTGGCCTCGCCCCTCAGCTCATCCGAGGCCAGCTTTAAGTGTTGTCGTGCATCTGCGATCCGTCTCCTACGCACCTGGTTGCTCCCTACCCGCCTCGTGGAACTGGGCGACATAGGTCCCACTACAGGAGGCGGCAACAGTCTAGACGGCTAAAGCCGTCGGTACAAACAAGTCAACCGTCGGGTTTACCTTGTCTCGACGGCTAGCCGTCGATACAAGGCCGTCGAGTGAACGTCGTCGAGAGAAGGATGTAGTCTCGACGGCTCAGCCGTCGATAGAGTTAGTGTCGACGGCCATTACCAACGCCGTCGGTACTGACCCACCAAATGCCATTTCCGGCATGATCGGATCAGTATCGACGGCTCACAACTAGCGTCGACACAGTAGATGAGGGGCCACGTGGACGAAAAGCCTGTGTCGATGGCCGCACTCAGCCGTCGGTACTGACTGCAATGGGACCCACAACGGAGCTAGCAGCTGGTGACGTGGACACGAAGTGTAGTATTGACGGCCCATTTCTGGCCGTCGATACTGGGCCGCCTTGCCGAGCTGTGTCGACGGCCTTATGTTGGCCATCGAGACAGTCCTAGAGCAAAAAAAAAAAAAAATTCCTGTATTGTATAAAAATTCACAAATTTCAGTAATTGCCATGGCACAGACTCAAGAAGCCCCCACCGCACTGCAAACCCAAAATACCCGCAATTCATATATATACCCATCGTCGCATATATGCGACCACAATTCATCCAAATCACATATATAACACATCTCCAGAAAACTAAACATAACCATATCACGACAAACACATATAGCACATAGAAACATAATTCGTCGACACAATCACATCGAAGTCCAAGTTCATCACCAGAAGCTATCAAACCAGAAATGCAACACGAAGTTTCCAACTAATAGTAACAAAGTGAAAAGTAAAGCTACTGATCAGGGTTGGTTGGTGGAGGATCGTTCTCCGTGGGTTTTCGGAGGATTACGCGGGGGTGAACATCGGTAGGCGCTTCATGAAGAGGTCGGTGACCCAGTTGGGATTTTCCTGGCTCACCGATGTCTCTCCTCCCTCCTAGCCATGAATTTCACCTTGAGCCGCTGAACCAGAACCCTGCATGTGTACCAAACAATTGGTTATTAGTTCGTCACATTTGAACGGTCCGAAACATGATTTAACATGAATTAACATCTTACCGCCTCCGTAACATATGGCAAGCCACCATGTGGGCGAGCTGGACCCACGTATTCACCTGGTGGAGTAGTGTGGCTGCCGTACGGGATGTAGGGAGCCGGTGTCCATCCACCGCGAAACGGTGGAGGACCCCCGTAGAAGGCCAGAGCGCCAGCGGTACCACTGGGACCAGCCTAAAATTTTATGGGCATCTAACTTGTAAATGAAATTAGAATAAACTACATGTGTATGGATATAATAGGTTTAGGACAATACCCCGCCAAGTCGAGAGATAGACTCCAGATAGGCGAACCTCTGCTCGAACTCATATCGTTGCCTCGCCATCTCCGCCTCCTGCCTCTGTCTGGCTTCTTCTTGGGTCCTTAGGCTCTCCTCATCGCTTTGCATCATCATGCGCTCTCTCTCCTTCTCCCGCTCCCTCTCCTCCCTCTCCCGCTGCCTCTCCCTCTCAATGCGGGCCTCGAAGGCGCGTCGGCTCTCCGTTTGAGAGTGGGCAGCCCTCACCTGAGGCATGTAATCCTCAGACCTGTAAAAAAACGATGTTAGTGGTTACAAAATATGACATGAGCTGACACGCACATAAAGTAGACAGTATCATACCTCAGGTGGTCCTCTCCGATCGCTAGCCTCCCATGAGCCTTCCCGCCCATAGCCTTATGTATGACCAGAGGGTCAAGGGGCTCCTCTTCTGGGTCCTTCTCTTGGCCATGCTTATCAGCGAAAGCCTCTCTGTAGCGTGCCTGTATTGAAATGGAGATAATCGAGTTAGAATGTATAATTGTGCACGAACTAATTGAGATATTACGACGTACCTCTCGCTGCGCAGCTACAGGGTCCACAGGACCGAATGAGCCATCCTTTTTCTGGGAGGTATGGCCCCTTCGGAACACCGACAGCCAAGACGGAAGCTAGCCAGTCGTGGCGCCCTGCGTTGTACAAGTGGTGTCAATACATTCGTCTTTACAAGAAAACAAGATCGAAATGGTAAGAGAAAAGTATTACCATCCTTTTCCATAGCTGAGCGAACGACGACTTTTCGGTCGTCGTTTTGCTCGTCATAGCTGCTCGGTTCTTCTTCGCCTTCAAAGACTTTTCTTTGAACGCCTCGCTGGCCCAGTGCTGTGATAGGGCCTCCCAAGCATCCGGGGCGTTCGACACCCAGTCCGGTCGAACCTGCGCGTACTCTTGAGCTTCGAGGTACAGCTTGCGCGTGTCGGCCTGGGTGATCCTCTCGCCCTTCATAATCCTGACAAGACAAGACAAAAGTAAATAATTCGTATAGGAACCATATGCGCCAAAAACGACAGAAGAAATAAGTGAATACCTGTAGAAATCCTAAACCGCCGTGACCCGTGCACTCGACATCAGATCCTGCACCTTCTGCTTCGCGTTCCTATCCATGACAGAATTGATGTCGTCCTCCTCCAAGCCCGGAAGCGGACGATACCTAAGCTGAAAAGAAATAAATCCGAATGAACAATAGTTGCCAATCATCTGTGATATGCAAAAAACAATAATGTGAGAACTCACCCAGAACTCCCTCCTTATCTCATCGGCGGCAGTGCTGTCCCCGTGAGGTGCCACATTGTAGTCATCCCAAGAGTAAGCGCGATGTTGTGCCCCCTCCTCTCCGACCATGCCAGGATAGTACTGCCGCACGAGGATGCCAAGTGCGTTCGCTGGCTGGGTATCAGCTTTGTTGGGGTTGACACAGGATAGGTTGCTACAGGGAATAAAAGTAAGTTAGTAGATTTAATTGACAACAAATTAGACAATTAGGATATTACCTGTCGCCATCCGGCTCGATAACGATCCGCCCGTGAGGATATCTCGCCGCCTTGGGCAACTTGTTATGCCCTCTTATCGCCTGGGAGCCCCCTCCGGCTAGAGCCCCAGCCGCCCTGACTCTGTGTCGGTGCGAGTCATCCTGGTGCAGCGTGCCTCGTGGCTGCACTCAGAGTGCCCCTCGACCTCTGGTCAAGGTCGTCGTCCTCGTCCTGCGAGGCGCTCCTCCTGAACTGTCGGCGTGGCATCCTGCATTTTGAAGAAATGTCAGTGCACATATTATTAAAATTAGAACAATAAAGTAGAACATAATTTAACCATTATGAATACCATCAACTTAGAAGTATGTATCGTCTACATCGAGAAGATCATCGGTTGGCTCGACATCCTCCCCTTCTTGTTCTGCTTGTTGTGTTTGCTGAGCTTGCAGGTTGGGTGGATATACTTCTTCATTTACGTCGTCATCTATTGTGGCTACGAGGTTATCTAATCCATTCCCAATATCAATCACCAGATTGCCATTCATACGTTGCTCTTGTACTAGTTGGTCATAATCATCGGTCGCGGGGGTAGCCAATCTTCCAGGCCTTCGAATTTTGTACACAACCCACCATGATCGAAGGTCTTCCTCGCCGCGTTTAGTACTACCTTTCATTGCTTTTTTACATGGATAAGGCAAATAATACACTTGCTCAGCCTGGTTGGGAAGGATGAACGGATCGTACCCTTTTAACCTTGACGTGTGGTTAACCTCCACCAAACCTAGCTCTGTTCGACGTCTAACCCCTTTAATAGGATCGAACCAAATGCAACAAAAGAGAACAACCGATAATTCCTTACTTCCCTCGAATACTAATTCAATTATCTCCTCTATTATACCGTAGTACTCCGTGCCATCTTCCCCGTAGCATAGTACACAGCTGTTAATTGATTTTAAATTAGGTTTTGCCCTTTCGTGAATTGCCGATCTGAAGCGAAACCCGTTGACATCATAAGTTCCGTGCACTTTGACGCTAGTTCTAGGTCCACGCGACATAATACGCAGATCGTTGTGTACGCTTGCATAAGTCGTGCACTGTTTCATAGAAAATAAGAAATTTAACAAAGTATGTCGACAAAATCTTCAATTATTAAAAAGGTTATGAAATCATATATACTTACATGTTTCCAGAACCAAACTATGAAGTTAGGACGTCCAGGTCCGGCACCGTCCTTCATCAACTTTGTTCTTTCCTCCGGACTGGGTTCATTCATTCCCGTCCATTCTCTTTGTATGAACTGATTTTGCATGTCCTCCATTTCTTCCATATTATCGAACACGTACAATAGTAAAATTAACATTTCTTCCTGTGATAACTCTCGTCGTTTACTTTTTCCCACAGGATTGCCTTTCCCAAGAAACAATTCTTATCAGATTGGGGCTTGCTACAAACTGTGTTGTATCTTGGTACCTGAATATTGACATTGTGCTCTCTTGCCAAATATTTATTGCAAAAGTGGGTTATCTCCTGCATATAGTATGATTCTGCTATCGAACCTTCGACGCGAGCCTTATTTTTCACGTTTGCCCTAACCCCTTTAAGGCGACACTCCACAGGATACATCCACCTATACTGAACGGGACCTCCCATTCTGGCTTCGGCAGGCAAATGAATCAGTAGATGCTCCATTGGGTTAAAAAATCCAGGAACAAATATTTTCTCAAGTTTACACACGAGCACAACAATCTCCTCTTCGAGCTTAACCATCTCGGACCGCTTTATCTCTTTAGCACATAGTTTTCTATAGAAAAAACTCAATTCCGTAAAAGCTGTCCATACGTCTTCAGGTACGTAACCACGAAACACGACAGGAATGAGATCACGGACAAATATATGAAAGTCATGACTTTTCATGCCGTGTATCTTCCCTTGAGCAACGTTCACACCACGACCAATATTTGATGCGTACCCATCGGGAAACTTCAACTGTCCTTCGATCCACTCGAGGACTTCTTTCCTTTGGGTGACTGTTAGGCAGTACAAAGCCTTAGGCTTTTTAGACAGTCCTTCTATGAGGTTCATTAATTGTCGACTGCATATTTCAGCGCAATCGAGACGTGCTTTCACATTATCCTTACTCTTGTCAGGAATGTCTAGACTGGTCCCAAAGATTGCTTGTCCTATATTCATCTCTTGGTGCATGACATCGAAGTTGTGGGGCAATAACAAATCCTCTGCATAAGGTAGCGAGTATAAGCTGCACTTGTGCGTCCAATGGTGGGACACACCGTAACCCTCATAGATTCCATTTCTCCCTTCCACCAACTTTGATTGCAAAGTTATGTCAGCTATGGTCAGTCGCGGACGTTTTTGTCCTTTCACAACGGTGTTTTATCGAAACGCATTCCTCTGTTTTCTGAAAGGATAATCTGGTTTCAATAAAGCACGGTGGCAATCAAACCAACATGCCTTACCCCCATGTGTTAACTGGAACGCGTTCGTATCATCCATGCAAGCGGGACACGCTAGCTTACCGTGCGTGCTCCATCCTGAGAACATTCCATATGCCGGAAAATCATGAATAGACCACAGAAAAGCAGCCCTCATGTGAAAATTGGTATTTGTCTTCCTATCGTACGTGATTGGTCCATTCTCCCATAACTCTTTCAGCTCTTCGACCAAAGGTCTCAGGAAAAAATTCAGATTCTTTCCAGGATTCTTTGGACTAGGCACGATGAGGGTTAGAAACATGAATTCCTCTTTCATTAAATGTGACGGCGAAAGGTTCAGAGGTATAGTAAACACTGGCCAACAGGAATACGACGCATCGATCATATTGAAAGGGGTGAACCCATCGGTGGCAATTGCCAGACACATATTTCTCGGATCAGCTGCAAAGTCAGGATGTTTCTGATCAAAGTTCTTCCACGCGTCCCCGTCTGACGGATGTATCATCAAGTCGCTCTTCGGCCTTTTACCCTTCTTATGCCACCTCATCTGTTGCGCCGTCTCTTCGGTCATGAAACACCGTTCCAAACGTTTCGTTAGCGGGAAGTAACGAAGCATTTTCCTTGCCACACTAGTCTGCCTCTTGTTTCCTTCAGCGTCCTCTACCTCGACATATCTTGACTCACTACATTTATCACAAGACTGTTTACCCGCATCATTTTTGTAGTACAACATACAATGGTTCGGGCAATAGTGTATCTTCTCATATGGCATTCCGAGACCACCTATCAGTTTCTTACACTCGTACCAAGCGGAAGGCATCTTGTGGCCTTTCGGAAGGACATCGACCACAACGATATGAGCTCGTCGAAACAGTTGATAGAGAAATTGTATTTGCACTTAAGTGCTAACATACGAGCCACAACAGACAAAAGGGCAATCGTTGTGCTATCATGCAGAGGTTGTTTTGCAGACTCGAGAAGTTCCATGAAGTTAGACAATGTTGTGGGTGGCTCAGCGTCCGAGAAATTATGACCGAAGTCATCCATCATATCATTCACCCGATCAATCTCATCGAAACCTTCGTCTGTTGGTGGTGGCGGTGGTCGTGGCTCCGCCAACCGACTCTCCCCATGATATACCCATCGACAGTACTCGGCCTTGTAGCCATGCGTATACAGGTCTATCTCCATCTGAGCGCGGGTTCTTTTCTTACCGTTCCCGCAATCAACACACGGACAAGTTACCCGGGTGTTATCGTTTGGAGCATCCTGAAAAGCACGATTCAGGAATATCTCGGTCTTGTCGTACCATTCGTCCGAGTGATGTCCGTTCCGTTGCCATCCTTCATACATCCAACTCCTGTCTTCTTCCATCTGAGTTGCCAGCCATCGTCGCACGTGAGGGTTTTATATTAGGCTTTGGAAGGCTTCTAAACCCACCTACGAATGACCGATCGAGCACACGTTGCACTGCGGTACCGGGGGTTCGAGACGAGATTTCGGCAGCATAACCCTAGGGGTTCTCCAAGTGCAACGATGGCTAGGGAGTCGATAAAAACTCCGAAGCACTTATTTTATGCACAGGAGAACCTCTTAGGTTATGCCGTCGAAAATCTCATCTCGAACCCTCCAGTACCACAACGCGACGTATGCTCGAACGGTCATTCGTAGGCTGTCCACTGAGACGCCCATAAGGGGCTCCACTAGACAATTCGGAAACGCGCGTCACATCTCGTATTAGAACACAACGAATCACCGTCCGTGCTCCATACGAGATGTGCCGTTTCCGAACGGGTGACGTACGGCTAGGTGACATGCCCTAAACTAATCCACGGACGCTAGCTAATCACACGGCAAACAGTTTAATATAATTATTAAAATACATTTTATATTATTGTCCTAAATTTTTAATTATATTCTATACTATTTTCCTAAATTTTTAAATATATTCCAAACCATTTTTTAAAATTTTTATTATTTTAAATAATTTAATTAGTGTTAATCATGATTATATTATAATCAGTCTCGACTAAACATTACTGGCCGTCGACACTAAACTACCAACATTTGAAAAAAAAAGCACGGAAAGTACACGGATGTCATTGCAGCAGATCCACAGGGTGGCCGTGGATGGGGCGTCTTGAGGCGAGACCGTGCGTGGAGGTGGGGCAGGCGGAGGCGGCCGGCAGTGGAGGCGGCCGGACGTCCGCGGCGGCGGAAAACGTCGGTGGGTTTGTGGGCGGCTTTGGGCGGCGGCGAGCACAACGGCGACGAGGAGGCGGCGGCGGCGGCGACAAGATGGTGGCCCGACGCAGCGCAGCGGAGGGACGCCGCCCGGCGAGATGGCGGCGAAGCGGCTGCTTTGCGCAGCGGCGAGATGGCGGTGGCGGAGGCGCCCGGCGCGGCTTCGGCGGCGCGGTGGAGGCGGACCGACGCAGCGGCGGAGGCGGCGCGGAGGCGTCGAGCAGGGCGCAGAGGAGGCGGGACGCGGAGGCGGAGGCGCGGTCTGCGAGAGGCGGGACGCGAGCGGCGGCGTGGAGGCGAGGCGGCGGCGCGCGGCGCGGAGGCGAGGCGGCGTGGAGGCGAGGCTGGGGACTTAGCGATTTTGCTAAGTCCTCGAGCCCTAGGAGCCTGTATAACTAGAGCGGTCTCGACGGCCAATTCTAGGCCGTCGACACAACCATGGTAACCGACGTGGTAGTCTCGACGGCAATATCAGACCGTCGTAATATATACACTAGTATCGACGGCTATTAAGAGGCCGTCGATACTAAGCTAATGACAGAAGGCACAGTATCGACGACATAAGTACCAACGGTCGAAACTGTCGTCGGGGAAGCTAGTATCGACCGCTATAAGTAAAACTGTCGAGATAACTTCTGCCGAGGGTTAGCATTGACTACTGTCGAGTAGCGGCGTTAGTGTCGACGGTTTTGGTCTAGGCCGTCGATACTAGTGCTTGTCTCGAGGGCTTCCCCCCTTAAAGGGATTCACTAGTCAAACCTCTCTATTTAAATTTTATAAATTTGAAAAAACAAATTTGAAATGTTCAAACTGTTCCATGTTGCTTTCTACTGGGAATTACACACCTGGGAAAAAAAATCAAATAATTTAGAACTTCCTATGAGGTGACCCCTTTTAAACGTGAAGCTTTCCGGAGAATTTCACCTCGAGTTTCATATTTCATGTGATCAAAGCAACATCATACATCCTATTTGAATTTAAATTATGTTCATTTGTAATTTTAAATTTATGTTCTCCTACTATACAATATTTGATACACGCACGTCCGCACCCAACTATTTTTTTAATTTTTTACTACTAAAACTGAAATTATAAGATTTAAACAGTATTTAATACATTAATTAAAAAGCTATATATGTTCAATATTCATCAATTCATTAATTATAACAATAACTACCTAAAAAATAATAAAATGTAACATTTCTAATTTTCATTTCAAATTAACAGCAATTTTCAACAAAGATTAAAATATAAATTAAACAAAAGGGGATAGGAAAAATTTTAAAAATAATATGTATCGACGGCTTTAGGTGGGCCGTCGATACTTTATAACAGTATCGACGGCTTAACGGTTGACCGTCGACACTGTTAGACGCCGTCACGCCATCTAGCCTTTCCGTGGGCCTTTCCCAAGTAAACTCGACGGCAATTTGTGGGCCGTCGATACTGACCACATATTTGAATTGTATCGACTGCATAATTATGGCCGTCGATACTACATTACCTGTTTCGACTATTAATATTTGGCCGTCGAATCAGTTTTTGGCAGTCGAATCTATTTTCGTTTCCTGTAGTGTCCGGCTGGAATCATGGTGGCCGGAGGCGTCCTATTGGTGTTGTTGCGGTGGCATCCGGAGATAGCAAAAGTCTTCTTACTAGATTCCAGTGCACCCTTTCTTTAGTGTAGCATCGAAGGAGGTACATCGGGTGAAAGCCATAAGTGACTTGCTTGGGCCGATGGTGGCGATGTTGATCGACCCTTGGAGGCATTGTTGTGGATGCCCCCTCTCCGTTGATGGTGAAAATCCATGTTGCACGGTCAAATCAATGGCGGCAGTTTCCAACTGTCGCTCCCCCAACCCCGTTGAAGGCATCACAGGGGTCCAATTTACGTTGGTGGGAAGTCGTCATTCTGGTTGTCTTCTTTTGAAAGTCGTTTGATGTTGTTGAGTTCCGATGCATCATCGTGTGTGTTCGGAGGATACTTGTGGTAGGTTGTGGTCTCACCGCTTCGGTGAGGTGGCCGGTTTTTGGCCGAGGTTGTAGCGTTTGTTGCTGCGGTTTTGTCTTGGTGTCCTGTACCGGGCTGTTTTTCTTTTCTCGTGTTGTTGTGCTTCTTTGCACTCAAACCTTTTCTCCTACCTCTCTATAAATATTTAGGCCGGTTGTCTATTTTTTTTTAAAAAATAATCGTATAATTCATAATCAAGAAATACACGGGGATACACAGGCCGCATTGTTCGCTAAAGAGATTAGCCTAGATCAAGGATATTTTTTTCTTGGTATCATTGTACTATTGGAATTTGTCATTTCTATGGTGACCATGAAAAACTCCCACGACGTGAACGGGCGGCGCGCGAGGGTTGCCCAAACATATAAAAGAATGTGAGCACGCACAACTCATTTTTTGTTTTAGAGCAACTCAACCACTTGTCTCTTCAAAAACACTATCGTCTATCTTTTTTCTCCATCCTTTTAAAATTTCTTCATAATTTACACTACAATCTAATAGATTCTTCGAAGCGGGGTCTCTATATCTGCTTAAATTAGGGGTGGAAACGGAGATATTCCTCATCGGGGAGTGCTTCCTTGTCCCGGCGACTAAAAATTTTTCCTGTCCCCGTTCCCGTTCCCCATCTCGAGGATAAAAATTCCCCGTCCCCATCCCCGTTCGGGTGGCGGGGCCCGTCGGGGACCCATCCCACAAAAGTTGCACATAAGAGAAAAACACTCATCACCATTTTTACACTGAAATCATGTAAGAGAGAACAAAAAATAGATTGAATATGCTTTTGAGATTTGATTAATGCATATATAAAAAATATGGATATAATGGGTTAGATGACATTTTTGCGACATAACAATTCAAATAGAGTAAATTAATTTTGAGTCCCGAACCGGATCCCTGTGGGAAATGTTTTTCCCCATCCCATCCCCACCGTAACTGGATTCTCTAACATAGAAATTTCTATGTCCGAGGGACGTCATAGAAGCTGGTTCGCTCGTTTTGCATCGAACGGCAGAACGTTGGAACAGGCCGTGGCCCAGAATAGCGATGGAAGCCTGCTCCATTCAGCCCATACGCAGACGAAGCACACAGTGAAAAACGACACAAAATCGAATGGGGAGTGAAAAAGGGCGCGAGAATAATCAGGGTTCTTGCATTTTGGCGCGAGGAGCAGTGGAGCCGATCGTCGGACAGCACGGTGGAGCGGTTGAAGCGATTGTCAGACAGCACGGTGGTAGACACCACCTCAAGGAGACATGTGCGGGTGCAGCACGTACATGGAAGCCAAGGCCACCGAGGACAAGCGGCAAAACCGATCTGCTACCACTGCTAATTCACCGCCCGTCCTCCACCAGGTAATCCTGTGCATAAGTATCAACAATCCCTCTCTTGTGTTGTCTTTCTCATGAATGCTTACTAGAGTTTATCGGACCTGCATTATTAGGTTGCTTTGAACTTGATCAAACATCCCCTATTCTCATGGAACAAGCAGCTGTTGAAAATCTTGGTGAGGCATGTCATCAAAGCAAATGTAACAAACCTGCGATAGAAGGACATAGGTGCGTATGACAATTTTATGATTGTTCTCTTTGAATATGTGTGATAATATGTAATCGATGATAACATCATTATTTTCCAAATTTTCGATCAGCATATCAAGCATGGTGTTTTTTTGTTCCTATACAGAGAGATCTTGATGCCTGGTTTGGTACCTCATGTTGGCATGAAATTTAGAAATTCGGATGAGGCATGGGCATTTTGGCTTAGCTACGGTGGGTGGAAAGGCTTTGAGGTCAGAAAAAGGCATACAAACAAAAGGCCATCAGATGGCAAGGCTACATCATGTAGATTTGTTTGTGCAAATGAGAGTCATCGATTGCAAGACAAAAGGGATCAATAACATATGATCTTCTTATTGGGTTCTGGTGAAGTACTTCTGTTTTGGGCAAGTCTGTATGCATGTATGCTAATTTGGTGTAGTTCTGCAGCAACAGCAAGTCTACAAGCTATTTTGGTGCTTCCATTTTTCAAGCAAACAATCTGGGTGCTTGCATATATATAGAATATTCTGGATTGTGCTAATTATCCAAGCAACAACAGTGGTGCACTGTAGTGTTCAGTTCAGTTCAGTTCAATGATATGCTCTCCAGAATTACAATCTCAAATTTTTTTAAGATAAAGGAAGCTTTATTGAAAGCAAGACAATTACAATCTCAATTTTACAATAAGATTTGATCATCTCAATTCACATACATTTACAATCTCAATTAACACTAATCACAATATTCAGTGAACTCCATTCTCAATTCACAAAAATTTACGATCTGAAATTGACAATTAGTCACAATTTACAATAAACTCCATTGGCTCTTTCACAAGTCTTGAATCAGGTAGGCATTTGGCATGTCTTGTGTGCCCCTTCTTATTGCTGACGCCGCTCTCCCTGTTATTCTCCTTCTCAAAACCATTCTGGTCCTCTGGCAGGTCAGTCTGGTAGCAACTGAAGCTTCCAATTCAACAGCTGCAGCAGGGTTGCAAGAAAAACACCATCTGCATTTCAGCAGCTACAGCAAGGTTTAAATGGGTTATCACACATTATGAGATTTCATAAACACATCAAAGTTGTAGTTCATGATATATCTTGGATCTAGAATTTGCACAATTGGAATCGGAGAACACCACTGTTCTCAACAAGAAATCAGGGACCCTACCTCCCGCAGCACTGGATTGGCAGCTCTCGTGGCCTACGACACGGCGGTGCGGGCTAGGCAACGACAGCTCCGATGAGGGTGATGGCGAGGATGCGGATTGCTCAAGGTGGCGGGCTGGCGAGAGGGGCACGGAAGGGAGGAGCGGCGGCATAGAGGCGAGCAGGAGCGGCGGCGTGGAGGCGACGGCGTGCTGTTGTAGCGTGGAGGCGAGGAGGAGCAGCGGCGTTCTATTGTCGTGTGGAGGCCGAGGCCGTTTTCTCCGTGCGTTCGCTGTGAGTATGGACTGAACGAGCAGGCTTCCACCATGATTATGGGCCATGGCCTGTTTCAACGTTCGGCCGTTCGATCCAAAACGAGCGGACCTACTTCTGCAACGTCCCTCGGACATTGAAATTTCTACGTTAGAAGATCCGGTTACGTCCTCACCATCCCCAACGGGGAATGGTTTTTCTCCATTTATATTCTTGTGGGAGTTAATTTCTCCCCATACCCGTCCTCTAGTAGAGGAATTCCCTATCGGGGATCGAGGAACGGATCCCTATTGCCACGCATAGCTTAAATATTGTAAAGGGTTACTGGAAATGATTTTAATTTAAAGCTCGTGGATTCTCTACAATTTAGGCCTTTTTTTTTCTTGCAAGAACGGTTTTGTATAGATTGACGCATAGCTTAAATATTGTAAAGGGTTACTGGAGATGATTTTAATTTAAAGTTCGTGGATTCTCTACAATTTAGGCCTATTTTTTTTTCTTGCAAGAACGGTTTTATATAGATTGTAATTTAAAGTTCGTGGATTGAATTCAAAAGATCATTACAATTTTCTTTCGACAGCTACGCGAAGAAACACTAATCTCCTACGAAAATCATGCAGATTAAGCATGAAAAACTCCTGTGACTTCTAACCGAACAAATATCTTGCTATAGATTACAGTATGAAATAAGGGAGGCACTATTAGGCAGGCGCCTGCAATTTCAGCATTTGTGCAGACACATGCCACGTACATGCATGCACACATCGCGCACAAAAATTCCACTATCGCAAAACATTTTTTCCAATAAATGGAAATGTGGAAAAACAGCAGAAATTTAGTAGAATTTTTTGCGCCTGCAAGATTTCGCAAATTATACGAGCAAAAAATCTCTCGAAGTGAAAAATAGAAAACAAAATAAAATTTATAATAAATAGAAAACAAAAGAAATCTATAATAAACAGAAAACAAAATAAATCTATAATAGATCAAACCTCGCTCAAAGAATTCCACTATCGCAAAACATTTTTTTCCAGTAAATGAAAATATGGAAAAAACAATAAAAATTTAGTGGAATTTTCACTAGTTGAATGCTAACTATTGGATTAATCCAGACGCACCCACGATCCAACGGCCGACCATGCGCGCACCCAAGATCCAACGGCTGACCGCGACGCCTGCACATTTTACCGGCGCGCAGGCGTCTGCGAAAAAGTGACGCCGATGAAATAAACCGGAAAGAATCAGGCCCGTTTCTCCGCATCTTCATCCTCATCCTGATTCCTGCCATGGCTGCCATGCATATGCTTTGCCGAGCTGAAGAATTGCCTGGAAAATGTCCCACTCCCACGTACCATCTCTCCAAAGAATGCGCTAGCTTTTGCAGGGTTGCCGCTTGACTCCTGATCTCACTTTCTGAAACTCCGACGCGCGGATCAGATCAAGCACTGGAGGGTTTCACACTTCACAACAACATATGAACGCCAATCGCGTGACCGTGAGCCTATTGTCCGGTAAGAGCATCTCCACCCAACGCTCTATCCCCACTCTTTATTTCAAATTTAGCTACTCGATCCGTCTGTCCTTTCCTCTAAATTTGCTTTACATTTTACACTACACTTTAAAATATTTCTTTTCTTCATCAGACACTAGCTCTATTCAAAACTACAATGTTTTACCTCCTCTCATGCGGATGCTCTAACTTTGGATTGCAACCGACGAAAGACGAGGCGAGGATGCAAGTGGCAATCACACTATGGATGCATGGGTGCGGGTGACGGTGAGGATGCCAAAATTGAGCGCCCTTGGAAGTTAGAAGGCTCACCTTCTCCCCTTTGTGATTGTGATGGCACGGCAAGCGGCGGCACTAAACCGAACAGGTCCTGCATCTAGCATATTATTCATGATGCTGGGATAGACATGGTGGGAGAGAAATTGAACCAATGGTTTTGCATTTCTTTGCTGCCCAACAATAGCAAAATGGTTTTGCATTTCCTTTTATTTGGAATGGACCAACCAACAAACCTTATCCTTGGTATTTTTAGGATCCAAGACAACTAGTTGTTATGGATAAAAAAAATAAAAACCCTATCCCATAACACTGTTATGGTGTAACCATGATTTTTTTTTTAAAAAAAATAGCTAATTCTCAGAAACCTGAAAATTTCTTAGCTATCCGTTACATTGAAGTTAAAGTCTAGTAACAATAGAATTGGGTTGCTTACCAAGGTGCAATTTTAGTATGAAATTGCTATTTATCAATTATCTACTTTATTTGCTGATTTTTTATACTTTATTAGTTATTACTATGTAGATTTGCTACATACACGTGCTCACATTTTTTTCTCGTCCTATGTTTGAAGTCATCATGTTTTGTTCAATCAATCTAATGACGTGCACTTATAGTACAATTATATTGTAATTCTATCGACTGACACTTATTTTATTTTCAAATAATTGTACTTTAGACTTTTTAGAAAATGTTGTATGAGACTAACTATGAGTCAATTAAGATATAACCTTTTCTAGAAAATAAAGCAATTTATTGGACAATTTAGATCTTTTCTCTTCGTCTTAGACATTCCACCCATCACCTACCTTAACATTGACTCCTTTACTGTTTTGTGCGCAAAAAATTGACACTTCCCTCCACAAAATTGCTGGTGCTTCTCCACCACCACACCGCCCTCCGTCCAACATACTGTTACCTTCCTGCCCGTGCTTCCTCGTCCCTGACAGCTTCCATTACCTCATAATGTTACCTTTAAGTCTTTTAGGTGAAATGGCACGTGGCAACTCAATTAAAACATATAATATAACTAGCTGAGATTGCGCTCCCCTGACGCGCCGAGTGAAGTGTTGGACGTGAAGCTAATTTACATGGATGTGCGTAGGAGGGTCGATTGCATATATAAAAGGGAGCTCCACGAAGGAAGGCCATCGAGCGCGTTGTTCTCTTCGTGAGGAATCATTACCACAACGAGCGAATAATAATCTTTTTTTAGTAAAGCTCCTGTAAATAAAATTCGTAGTTTATGTTGATGTGTAACTATACAATGTTTGCAGCTTGTTGGTCTTGTTCATGCTTTGCTTTCATGGTGTACAGTGCCTCAGCCTCACCAGTAAGCTTACCTACATAGGCTGTACTGCTGCAAAACATAATGACAATTCACATGATACTCAATTAGACAGTTAGCTGATATTTCATCGAGTCGCAAATACATCTTTTTTTAGATAACTATGATCCTTTTCCACCTACTTAGCAAAAAGGATGCCCTTATCGGTTATCATGTTGGACAGGAATCTTGTCAACATCAATAAACTATTGCACCCAAAACTGGACCTGCAAAACACACTATCACTAAATTAAAAATAAGAGGGAGCAAAAATTCCAATGTAATGTTGGAAAGTCTCACTAAAAATATGATCATGTAGAACTATAATAATCATGTGAATGGTTCTTCCAGAACCTAGGGCCACTTAGCTTGACCAAATCAATCAGTTTTTTGTTATTTTAATACAAAGCACCTCTTGCAGAGCTGGATGGAAGATTCGAAAGAGCAAAGTTAATTACACGCATAAATAAAACTGTGAAAACAAAAGATAAAAAAGGAAAATTAGCAAGAAAATTCTTGATCTGCCTACGTCAAACCTGTAGTATAGTGAAGCAATTATTCTCAACAGTTTGTGGAACATCTCTTAGCAGGCTTTCATTCGTTAGAGACGATATACTCAGCCAATGTGGTTTGTGAGGCATCAATGTACTTTGTCATGCAGGCTAAACCTAGAACAAAGAGGGAATGGAATTTCAGAAATAATACAACATACAGGCTCTCTTCCTTTGGATTCTCTAAGAGGCAACTTTTGAATAAAATATTTTAAGCACATAGGTTCTTCTAATTAAACACCTTCCATGAGCATGTGAAATCGCTGTATAACTGAAAATATTGGTCGGATGCATGAAGATTTACCGGAAGGTAGTATCTAAATTCAGTAATCCATGGGCATGCAGCATCCCGTCGGTTGTACGACACATGAGGTAAAGAAACCAAATGAACCCGAAACCTTTTTATGGGTCTATAGGAATATAATCTCCATAATATTGTTGTTCGGTGAATCCTGCAGGATCATAGCATGAAAAACTACATTTCCCCAAACTACATTGCCCCAACTATGTAGGCAAATGAATACTGCAGGATGAAAGCACACATCCAAACCTTCAAGTGACATTGGGATTGAAAGGGAAAAAGTGAAAACAATATTAGTTGAGAATGGAGCTCCAAAGCAATAAAGCAAAATATTTCCATGAAGAAATGAAGACCCGAGATCACACAGGAAAAAGGTAAATCATGCGCTTTCTTTCTCCAATTTGCTAAATCACACAACAAAAACTAAGAGGAAATGGCCACTATCACTTGTCCACGAACTGCATGGAAAGGATAAATATGCACCAATATAGCAAAAGTTTTGACAAATCTAAGCATGAGTGACTAATATGGCCAAAAGAACCTACTTGCCATAACAAATGATGATTCTGGACCAGGTCAAAAATATCGAAAAAATTTACAACAATATTGATGCATGTAACATAGATAAAAGAGATAAAAACTATCAACATATATTCTAAATTGGACCTAGATTATATCGGGGTTATCAATCTGACTGCAATCTTTTTCTGTCGGTAAGGATTGCACCAGAGCACCTTCTACTTCTAATAGGCCATGAACCATAGATAGAGAAGAGATCTATATGATTACATATTAGGAAAAAATTATAAAAACTATTCTTCTTATTGGACATAAATCATATTAGAGCATAGAGATCATAACCTCCAAAGGTGGAAAGATTAGCTTTATATACAGAAGAGCATGCAAAACTTCCATACTCTTACGAAACATAACAAAATGAATTGCAGAGCATTTTATATAATACTTGCTGATCACACAACACTTGCGAGGGAAAATGGCTAATTCCATAGTCCTTGCACAGCCAACAACTCTAGTTGGATTCGTTACCAAAACATAAGGAAACCATTAGCACCTGTTAGGAACCCCTCACCACCACCAGTGCTTAGCCAAAGAAATCATAGAAGAGCATGTACAAACCAACAACAACTTACATACATGCTGTTGTCACCTCTAAAGAATAAAACATGAACCAATTGTTACCGAAAGCAGGCAAGAAGTGAAAAGTAGAGAATAAAAATAGCATCTGCTACGATGAACAATTGTCCTCAAACATTCCATGATATCAGCTTTCATCTGTAGATTATGAGAAACAAATCGGTTAATCCTATAGGCAATCTAGTAGCCTAAAATGTTTGTGGGAAAAAAGTAAGGAAAAATTTATTCTGTGACATCGAAAGAACCTCACCTTCAGGAAATACCACCATAAAGCATCGGTACCATCATATAGTACCATCTAAGATCTTTTGTTTTAAAAAAATAACTAAAAGTTCTAGAATTCATCCAGACTAATTTAAACTTTTTTTTCAAGTAACCTATTCAATCAGAGGAGATTAGGAAATGAACCTTGCGGTAGATTGGTGAGAAGAGGAGCTTGTAGGCAGTGGCGACAGTGAGGGGAGGTGCCGGCTGCGGGGCTTGGTCGGGGGCCGCCGTCGCCGAATCTGAGCTTGGCCGGGGACGCCACAGCTGGATCCGGCCTCGGGCAGTGGCGACAGCGAGGGGAGGTGGCGGCTATGGGACTTGGTCGTGGTCGCCGTCGCCGGATCCGGGCCTGGCCGGGGATGGCACCGCTGGATCCGGCCTCGTTGGTGCCAACCGGCGTCGTCCTGGTACCAGGACTCCGAAAACAGCTCTGGGAGTAGCGGAGGAAGGGGGTGAAGAAGGAGAGGCGGTGGGGAGGCAGTGAAGAAGGAGAGACCGCGGCGGGTTGGAGCTCCATTGGGATTGGAGTGGGTTGTTACTTGGGCGTTGGTGTGGTTACTTGCTGGGAAAGCGAGGAGGAGGAGCGGGTACGGTGGCACTGTCGTGCCTGAACACCGCGATCCCCGGCTGCAGCAGCCCCCGCGGGAGCTTGTTCACCCGCAGCACCGCATGCGCCGCCTCCGCCACAGTCGGCGCCGCCGCGGCCTCTCCCTCTGAGTCCGTATCCTGTGCACATGAGTAGCCTGTGCACATATGCACATTTAAAATACCGACCGTCCAAACCACATACAAACGTTGGTCGCCAGTTTTGCATTTAAACCCCCCTCTCACCCGCCTCGAATTGGGAGGCGCCTCCCCTAACCCTAGGACGCGATAGCTCCAACCACCGCCCGAGGTCGCCTCGTCCTCCGCCGCCTCCGCCAACCCTAGCGCCGCCTCTCAGCCGCCGCCCGAGGTCGCCGTCGTCGTCCGCCCGCGTTCCGCCTCCTCTGCCGCCTTCGCCGCCGCCCGCCCGCCGTGGGCCGCCTCGACGCCGCCTTGCTACGATGCCGCCCGCCAGTACCGGAGGTGTCGGGAGGCACAGGCAAGGGTTTCGCGGAGGAGCTCGATTCCCGCGCAGCTCGCCTCGGTCGTTTTGGTGAGCCGGCGGGGGGGGTTTAAATGCAAATATTTGGATCTACGGTTGGATGTGTTTTGGACCGTCGGGATTTTAAATGTGCATATGTGCACGGGCTACTCATGTGCACAGGATATGGACTCCTCCCTCTTCACCGCAGGAAGACGATGACGAAGGGGGCGGTGACTGAGGGGAAGGAGGTGTCCGGCGGGGCCCCGATCATCTGAAATAACAAAAAGAGAGGTGCTAGTTCGTAAATATGTGAGTCTGGGGCTTGGACAGCGGGTTGATTGCCGAAAACCGAAGGTTCTTTTTGGAAAAATATACCGGGAGGCAACGCGAACGGTCGGATCGGCTGGCCAGCGAGATCGGACGGACGAACGAATTCGAGACGACGTGGCAAAAAAAGTGAAGGGACAGGTGCCCACGTGTCCAGCCAGAATGGGAGGTATTCAGCTTTGTACTATTTATAGATAAAACACCGCTGAATTAGACGGCATCAGGTGTTAACGTACCACCCTTGAAAAAAAGAAAGCAAATTAAAGCCCGTTAGCCGGTCATGCTTAGTGGCCAAGGAAGACCTCACGAAGTAAACAAAGTCCAGGTCTTCAAGGCCTTGGCTGCGCACGGTCTTGCCATGTCTTGTACGGCACGCGCTTGCAGCTAGCTGCAGGATCAGCCGAACAGGAGGGCATTGCGTATTGCGCGTGCCTGCTTTGTTTATGCGCCTAGAACATTTCCACTGAATAAATCAATTTGAAACGTACTCGAGTTTCTTTTTATGTTCGGTCGGACCAAAAAAAAATTTCACAGACTATCTAGTGTTGTAAAACTTTGTATGATTTTATTTAAAGATCTCAAAAAAAAATTTACATAATTTTTTAATTTTTTTCGTATTGTTATTTTATAGTTCTCAACTAAATCGAACTGAACAAAACCGCAAAGCAAAGGGGCTATCTACTACAGTATTGTAGAGGGTCGCCTGGATTTGCTCATGTGCGCCTGAAACATTTCCATGCATAAACTAAATTAATCGATTTGAAACTCGAGTTTCCTATTATAAAGCACATCGTAGAACAATTCGCGTGTAACACGGAGTGTTATTTTTTACACATGGTTAGAAAATTTAGAACTTTGGGATGCCGTGCGAGCAATTTTCTCTTGATTGTATAAAAGAAGGAAATGAAGATGAATAATGAATAGGAGTGAATAGTGTATAAATAGTGTTTGAATTAGCCTAAGTAAGATCCTATCGGGGATGGCATGATATTCCACTTAAGATCTCGTTCGTTACTTGATTAAAGAAAGAGAAATATTCTATCTTGTCATTTCAATGACAGAGATCGGTCTGGTCCAAAATAACAGGTCAGAAATTGGAGCTGTTCAATTCTCGCTGGATGATGCTTGCACACATTATAAAGGCGCACGGTTTTCTCGCTGCAGCTGCCGGGGATCCCCATCGCCATCCATGATTATCTCATGGGACATGGGACATGGATGGGGTTGCACTGATTCACTGAACATACGATAATGCGCGTCGTTCATTATCCATGCGAGCGAAGGCGTCTAATCCATCATCTGCAGCGGTGGCCGGCGCGACGCGTGTGCCGCAGGAGTCGCATGCACGGCGGCCGGAACAGAAGTACGGGGACGATGACCCTAGTTAGCTGCATTGCATAGTTTTCATGTGAGAGCAGGTACAGTAATCCATATATCAGCTATTTATAAAGTTGTGTGATATGACATACGAAGGATTTATAGAGAGCATAAATAAATATTTAAACCGTCTCAAATTCAAGAATTGACTCTACATTAAAATTAGAAAACTTTATGTATGATAAAGCTAAATATAAATAAAAACGTGCAACCATCTTTTTCATTATATACATTGTATTTAGTATTGTCTATATCTTGATGACATAGATTCAGGCCTTAATTTTTTTAGTTTAGAGTAAAATTAAAAGGTAACACTAAAAATATTATTTTTGTACGAGCCAACTCAAACGGTGCAGTACTTTGCAATATTTTTTATGGTGTTTTAAATAATTATTCTTAGTTCTCGACTTTTTAACTGTAAAGAACGATGTATGAATTAAAGACAATAACCTCTGCCATTCTGCATGCCCTAATTAGTTGTTAACAATCCCTTTTTCTTTTCTTTTTTTTGAACCTGGAGTCTTCTCCTCAGTCCACTGCGGCCGTATGTTCACATTGCCATCTCTCTCTCGTGTGATGACTTGACGAGAGGGTTTCCGTGCCTGTATAAATAGCCAGTCTTTGCTTCGTCTTCTTCCTCCCCGTGGATCACGAAAGCTACCTCCATCGTCATGTCCAGACGAGGCGAGAGAAGAGGTGGATGCGTTAATGCCTAGCTAGCTCATCCACACACATATCATCATCATCCATCGCGCGCGCCGGCGGCGGCCAGGCCTCGGTTTCCATGGCGTCACCTACTGCGCACCGAGCGGCGGCCGGCGGCGGCGGCGCAGTCTGCTGCATGTGCGGCGACCACGGCCTACCGCACGAGCTGTTCTGCTGCAAGCGCTGCCGCGTCAGGAGGCAGCACAGGTACGTACATATGCATGTATTATGCATATAAATCAATCGCGTCGCCGGCGAGTTCTTGCCTTATTGGATGATGGATTGGCCGTACGTTCTTGGGAGCTGATGGTGATCGATCTGTGCGACTGTGCGTGTGTAGGTACTGCAGCGACCTGTACCCGAGGGCGGCGGCGTACAGGCGGTGCAACTGGTGCCTCAAGGTCAAGGAGGGCGGAGGAGAAGGCCGCGCCAAGGCGGCGGCGTCTCCAGGGACGTCGGCGGCGGCGACCTCCGACGAGGGGGAGGATCGGCAGTGGCACGGCGCCGGATGCTCCAGCTCCAGTCATTCGAGGAGGGGAAGCACCACGGCACCCGGCCGTCCGGTCAAGAAGCAGAAGACCGACGACGGTGTGGCGCCGGCGCCGGCGAAGGGGAGCGGCGGCGGAAAGAAGCTGGCGCAAGCGGGGAAGGTGGCGCCGCCGGTCAGGGTGAAGGTGAGGAGGTACAAGCTCCTCGCGGAGGTCATTAGCTGCGATAATTAATCAGCAAAAATTAGGGAAGTGGATAGCATCGATCGATCGACAATAGTGTCGATGTGTAATAATATACTATGTACATATGTACGTTCTTAGATCTTGTGTACATGCTGTGCAAAGGAAAATCTGAGTGCAGATCGTGTGTAAGCATACATCCACCCTGCACGGCCACGCCACCTTCAAATCGAGGCCGTTCGTTTCAGCCGTGTGGCTCCAATCCAGCCGTTCGTCATGCCCCATCCTCCACAGGAAAATTTGCAGAAAAGCCCCTATGTTATGTGGTTTTAGGTATTTGTCCCTCGCAATTCATGTCGGGGTTCCGCTTTCCTTCATACAGAAAGTTTCATCTAGGTCCTTGGCGTTTTAAATTCTTTGCAGCGCGCTTTCTTTTTAACCTTTGTAAGTGTACCTGTTATTCACCCAATGCCACTCCTTACGTATCGTTCACAATTCAGGCTTGCTCAGCCCTAGGGGTGGGCGTTCGGTATTATTGGTATATTCGGTTCGGTATTTACGGTATTCAAAAAGTTTGGTATTCACAAAATGGACGCCGAAATTATGCCTAGAAAAATAGCTACCGATACCAAAAATACCGAATTAATTCGGTACGGTATTCCGGTATTTTCGGTAGATCGAGTTACCATGCGGGGACGCCGTCGAGGAGGAAGCCGTCATTGGGGAAGCCACGCCGATCGCCGGGGACGCCGTCGCCGGGGAAGCCGCCCGATCATTGGGGAGGCCGCCGTCGAGGAGGCCGCCCATCGCCGGGGGGAGGCGGGGTCCGTCGTCTGGGAGGCCTTCACTGGGGAGCCGCGCCTAGGGTCGCCACTCGCCGGGAGGCCGCCGGCCGCCGGGTGAGGTCGTGAGGAGGCCGCCAGCACAGTGAATCGTGAATGGGAGGAGGTGGCCCTAGCGCAACAAGCAGGTGGGTTTGGATGAGGAGATTTTGGGCCAAACGGGCCGCGGTGGATGATTGGGCAAGAAAATTGCATATAAGGAGCTGCGTATTTTGGCTTCATCGGTATTTCGGTTTTCTTCAGATGAAAACCGAACCAAATATCGAATACCGAACTATGCAAAAACAGATACCGAGATAAATGCCAAAATACCAAAATACCGAAATATCGATATTTCGGTTTGGTATTTCGTTATGGTATTTCGGTATGGTATTTTTATGCCCACCCCTACTCAGCCCACACAAACCCTAGCCCTAGTGGCGCCACTGCCCCTGTCCTCTCCCCCACACAATCGCCTCCTTCCCCATCCCCCTCCTTGTTCTCCCCGCCACCGTGTTGGCTCCTCCGCCATCGTAGCCCCTATGCCGGCCCTCTTCACGGCGGCTGCACCATCGTGCAAGGCCTCGCCTCCTGCTCCGTCTCCACGTCCCTGCCTCCTTCTATTGTATATTTTGCAGGTGTGGTGCATTATGAATTTGGTTTACACTTACTGAATCTCTAATTGCTCCTCCTATAGTTGTTTCTTTGAGGGCTCATTTAACAATGTGGGTTTATCTCTTCACGCGGCCAGCTACTGCTAACCTCTTGGCATAATCCCTATCCGTTTTTTCTGCTTTTGTCATGTTTGTACGTCAACAAATTTGAAGTAATCATTTGGTGTTCTTCGTATATTCATAGAGGAGCTCATGGTATAAATGGCAATCAGTTTAATGACATATGACTTGCGACATTGAATACGAAGTGGAAGTTGATTTTTATGAGATTATAGTCTCGTGTGAGCGTAGATTTTTCTTCTCGAGAAGAGACAATCTTCTCCCAAACATATTGTAGAACCTGAAAAAAAGGTTGATCAATTGATATTCTATTTTTTACTTATATAAAGTCACTAGCTCTTCTCTATATAGGGAGTTCATCTTTGCCTTCTCTGATGATGTTTGTTCCGCGGTGTCTTCACAGTTCACATATATATGAGCCATACTTTGGGAATCTATTGCACTGCATTAGTGACGGTGGGAATCATCATCGATGATTTTTGTATTATTTTGACGATGAAATATTTTATGGGATTCCCGCTGTCACATGCATGGACGTTTTGGCATAAGCACACTAGATTTTTTGCCTTGATGGCATGTTATTTATGATTTTCAAAAATGAGATTGCCATGAATAGGTTGTGTTTTCTTTCTTGCCTTTGGGCTCCGGAATGAGATACAATTAGTTTTCCTTTATCAGAGAAAACGACTGGCTAGACGTGCCACGCATGGTTCTTCTAAAAACATACCCTTGGACAGGAGCCGCTCGCGATAGAGCGCCATCATTAATTTTTAGTATGTTCCAAACGCAACTGATATATTATCAGTGAAAAAATCAGTAAATTCTGTTTAGAAAAAAAAAAAGAGAAAAAGCTCTACCACATTTTGAATATCACATCCCTGTACGTACGTATATTAACTTATTTTAGGAAATGCAGATCGCTTGTACATTCGGTTGCAAAAGCATGTTCGCTGCCATTGGTTCCTCACCGAAATCCGTCATAGTTTATTGTGAAGATTTTTTTTAGTTAGTTTCGTCAAATTCTGTTAAATGTGGAAAATATTTCGTAATCACATATTCATCTGTAGTTATAATAAGATATGGAAGACGGTGAAGGAGGGGGTTCACAAATACGACTCGCCGTTGCAACAATTTTCTCAATACCTTCTTCAGTTTTGTGAAAATTACCCTCTAAACTTTTGGCAAATCTCACTTATAGTCCTCTTCAACATTACATTATCAACCTAAGCTTAAACTTATATCCATTTGCAATCCAATCCTTAAACCGTTAGAGCTTTCGTTAAACAATAAATGTTGATGTGGCTACCATTTGCACCCCACCTCCCTGCCGCCTTGGAGCTACGTTGGTGCTACTGCTGCCCCTGGATGGATTGAGATGGTGGAGGCCAAACAGGGAACCGAGTCTCTTTGATAGATCATGGCATGTCTGTGAAGGAATAGTAGTAGAGAAAAAGGAATGTGTGTTCTGGTGGCTTTTTTTTTTTGGCACAACTGACAGGCCAGGGAACTTAAGGATATGAAGAGCACATTTATTAGTACCAGGGACGAATTTAGATCCATGGCAAAACAGGCTTTAGCCCGGAGCGTGAAATTTTGAGTAGTGATCCATCTAGTTCTATAATACTTGTCATTTAAGATTTGTTTAAAATCAAAGTTTTAAAACTTTATCTATAAATTTTTTAAAACTATTTGGATTGTGTACATATAAAAAAGAACATATTTTTTGTATATGATGGTTAAAGTTGTATTTCAAGACCGTGTTAATGTCCAAAATGACCAGTATTATGAAACTGGAGGGAGTAGTACCCTAAATGTCTAGTGAAATTATCTTGTAAATGGATTGTCAACCCACACAGCTAAGGCCAACATATGGGCTTCGAACTTGCGCGGAAGACGCAGCTGAAACCACGCGACCATTCGGCCCACGCTCAACTAGCCCAGCGTGGGTACGCATGCACGTACCTGAGGTCATGGGCCTAAACAAGCCTACCAGGATTCATAATACCAATAGTCCAATACGTGGAGCAATGCATTAGATTGAGTGATTAACACCGCCATGGCGCCATCAAGGGTTTTAGTTAATTTCAGTATTTTTCGTATAAGTGTCACTATGTTAGATTTTAACACATAGTTTATCAAGATTCCGGATCCGCGACAAATTAGTACCATGGGTAATTTGCCTAGACCACAACTGTGCAACGGTGTTGTACGACCAAGACTTAGGGGCACTCGTTCACGTAGTGCTTTGGTGGTCTAATACACGAAATAGTGGACTCTTAATCATGAGTGTATCTCATGAAACCAGGCATGTGATTGATTTGAATCAAAAGAGTCTACAAACGGTGGTGGCATGGGCAGTAGAGCTCGAGGCGACAACCGTAATAGTGATGGTGGCCTGAGCGCAAATGTGTCTACATGGGTTCTAAGATGAAGTGCTAGGATGCTGTAGAGTGCATCATAGTGTAAGAATTAAAAGAATAGGCATTTCAGTTTGCATACCTTTTGGATTTAGGCATGGTGGAAAAAAATGGGAAAACGATGGCTAGAGCTTACAAATGACTCTCATCTGTGTCACTGAGCCGCCATCCTTCCACCTCGCAGCTAGGGAGTGAGGATCCACTCGGCTTGTAAGTGTCTCCTTCAAATTCCTTTCTCTTTCATGCTGTCAAACATCACCGGAGGAGTCAGACCAATTCTTCGATGTTGAGGGAGAGAGAAGAAGAGCATGTAGTGGACAATCGAGATGGCCAACCGACGATACAGACTTAAGTTGTTGGTATTTTAACTCATGTCATCGGTTTAGACAAAGGACACTAATAGAGATCCTTGTAGTGAAAAGTAAACCAACCTGTCCTTTTTCTTGCCTTAAGAGTTGCCAAACAAGTTGTGAGGGTCGATACATGCTAGGGTTGTGTTGGCCTGGTCCTACTTTTGGCTTTTGCATAGACTAGTTAGCAGGGTAGAGTACATTGTAAGCATGGAGTTCGCATAGGAAATGCATCCTCTGTAGTTCGTAACTTTTATAGTTGCGCCATTACAAGTGGGCCCTGTCTATGTGGGGTCCATGTGTCAGTGGGTACAAATTATGGTTCAACCATAAAGGATGCCCGTTCGTTGGCCTGGTGCTAGGAGCAGGAATCATAGCGATTACACTTTCCAACCCCCAGCTATCAGACCTAACACAAGTGCACCACACCATCAAGGATCAATCCCATGAGCATATATTGACCTAACACAAGAGTTTATACATACATTACATAAAAAAGATAGTATTGTTGTTGTACTACTAAAGACGTGGCCAAAAAAAAACTCTTCTCTAATTTAAAAGTTTATAATAGAGAATTTAAATCATCCAATTAACTTGTTAGCATTTATACAAACGCTCGTGATTGATAATATAAATTGCTTGACTATCCCAAATAATATTGTTTCGAAAAGACTAAAAACAGAGACAATGAATATAGAGGTCGGAGCAACTATAAGTGGATTTAGGGTAGTGGGAGCGGTAGGGCGTTGAGTAAGAGGTGTGAGATCAATGCATATAAGGGTGTCCCACTAGGAAGCGATCCATGGAATACTACTTAGCATTTCTATTTTAGTTTTTGTGGAGAGCGTCTATACTCTATAGCAGCCGCAAAACATCGTATCTTCGGATAGAGCAGCTGATGGATGGAAGATATTTTTTAATGTATTACGATGCATGAAGAAAAATTTTAAGAGAAAAAGATAGAAAGCGTATGTAAAATTGAAATGGAAAAATTGGTGAAATAATCCACTTTAAATTTGAAATTAATAAAATAACACACGGTATATAAAATACCCGACCGGCACTGGGCCGCCAAGGCCAGTGGCGGCCGCCACGCCACTGCACGGCGGAGCTCTGCTCCCGCCTCACCGCAATGCGGAGCTCTGCTCCCGCCATCTGGCACGGCGGGATAGCGCAGCGGCGGCGTGCGCGTGGCGCGGCGGGCGACGCGGCGCGGCGGCGGCGGCGGCGGCGGCGTGGCGGCCCAATGAGCTCCGCCACGCCAAGACGACGGAGCAGCGATCGCTGCCGCAAAATTTGGCACCGTAATCAGCGCTGCGGGATTCCGGCTCGATGGCGCGCCGCGGAGAAAGCAGCGGCGTGCTGAATCCAAATCGATCTTTGTCATTTCATGTCACTGCTCTCACATGCATTTGTTCGGCGATAAACCAGCCACCGACAGCGTATTATTTAATTAATGGCAATTAGCAAAAGGTAATTACCATTTAGCACTAATTAATCGCAATTAGCAAACACGGTAATGAGATTTCTCAGCCTATATAAATTGACGTCTGCGCGAACGACGACCTTACTCCATCAGTTGCTTTCATTTTCAGTTCAGCTTCAGGTGGTCCAATTGAGAAGCGTGCACGGGCATTTGTTCTGCTGCTCCAGTTTCAGTTGCACCAGGTCGAGTTCATTTCTTCTGCACTTCTTCTGTGTTGAGGTAATATTTCATGTATAAAAATTGATGACTATGCTTAGCATTTTATGTATAAAACTAGCGTTGTTGTCGTGACCGGCTTGCGTAACGTTAATAGTAAATTAGTTAATTAGCTCCTTATGTTGCATGCATGCGAGTGGTAAGAAAATTGTTGTCCGTAATAATATGTACCACTATATTATTGAAGCATGAATGCATGTAAGAAAATAAGAAGTTGTGCAAATTTCTAAAAATAAGAATTTGATTCCTGTTTTGTCCAGGTGCTCACAAAACCTTGAATATAGTCAGAACCTATCAATGTTTGATGCGCACCATGAATCAACATTAATGGGAATTAATTAGTGTATAATTAGTGGGTATATTACTCGTTATGTTAGGCTTCAATCTAAAGTTTGTAGTGCGTACAAAATAATTAGTCAGAAGAAATGATGTTTTGGTAATTATTGCAGGCAGTTTCTGGTTTCATTTTGGAAGAGATTATTTTGACAGGCAAGTTTGCATTATTTAATTACTGAGTTATATTTAAATTTGTATTCGGACTTAGTGTAATAGAACCATAATTAATTTAATTAAGGCTCAGTGTTTAATTAGTAATTTTTTGTATGCGTATAATAATGGCTAGTTAGTGAAACAATGACGTATAATAATGGCTAGTTAGTTCCCAATTTGAATATGACATATGTAGTGGATACATATTTTTCTGTTTATGTACGCTTATGTAAATGGAATAATAATAAATTATGATTGTACCTTACTGAATAATTAGTAATTTTATTTTTTTGGACTTAGTGATTATTTAATTGACATGCGTATATTTTAATTCGAGCATAGTGAGTTAGTAGTAATTTTTTATTTTGGGCTTAGTGATTATTTAATTGACATACATATATTTTTATTCGAGCATAGTAGTTATATTTTGTGACGTAGTTTTATTTTTCATGTACGTAATAGTTGTTAGTTGTCCAGATTACGAACGTAGATGGAGGCACCACTACATATATTTTACGGAGATGCACCCGCGGCGGTGCAAGGGAATTTCTTTAGCATGCACCCATGCGACCATGTGCAGATCACAATAACAATGCCAATAGAGCTACAAATGCTATCGAAGACAATTACTAGAAAACTTCGGCATAAACCGTCATGAATACAAGTGGTCCTACGGTGTTAGACCATGCCGGTTCCAAATAGTACGGTGTATGTGTACAACCTATGGCCACTCAAAAGTAAGGGGCTTGGGCGTACTACGTGAATAAGTTGGAAGAAGAAGGGTTTCACTTGGCGTGTCGTCCGTAGAGCCACGAGCTTCGAGGTGGGACGAGCAATACCGTAGAAGGGAGGGATGAAATACGATGCCGCATGTCAATGAGGAAGACCCGATGGCTAGTGTCCCGATTGGTGTTGAGGCACTAGGCACGGACACGGAGCCGGGGCGCGCAGTGGGCGTGGGAGAGATAGATCTGGAGGCCACGGGTGAAGAGGGTAACGAAGGTGGTGAAAATGCGAGGAAGAAGAGGACGATCCGATGTATGCCGATATTATCGTGCCTGGATGCTTCAAATTGGGTCATAGGTGACCACTCCAATATTTCCACGTGGGGTATATGCATAGGGACATAGCGATGGGGCACGAGTTCAGCACGAAGGAAGAGGTCATCCACTTTGTGAGCAACTATGGTGTAACCACACGGCGTGAGCACTTTGTCGCACGGTCCAATCCGACCATGTACGAGGTGAAGTGTGTGAAGAGACCTGAGTGCTCCTTCCATGTTCGGGCGCATCGCCCGAAACATGAGGATTACTTTATAATCAGTAGGTATGAGTCGCACACCTGCACGGAGGAGTTGGTCCACAATATTAATAGCAATGTCGATTCCAAATTCATAGCCCAGATGTTGTTGTCTGCAATTCAGGCAGACATATCCCTGAAACCACACTCCATCATGGCTGAGGTGCAGAGCCGCACTGGCATGTCTATCAATTATCACCAAGCATGGAGAGCAAAGCAGAAGGCACTTAAAATCTTGTTCGGGGATTATAGGGAGTCATACAATTGGGCTCCTCGTCTTCTCCGTAAGATACAGGAGACCAACCCTGGGACACGCTATGTTTCGGCACATGAGGCAGTATATCTCCAAGATGGAAGTGTCGCGCCAAACCACTTCTACTTGATGAGATTGTTTTGGTCCTTCGCGCAGTGCATTGAGGCCTTCCGCCACTGTTGTCCCTTGATATGTGTGGATGGGACGTTCCTCGATTAAGCGGTACTACGGTACTCGCTAATCGCATTAGCGGTGATGGGAACAACCAGATAGTACCTCTCGCGTTTGCTGTTGTTGAGAGCGAGAACAATGATAGCTGGAGGTGGTTCCTGTCTTTGCTGAAAATTCACGTCGTCATGGATTGGCCTAGAGTGTGGCTCATCTCGGACCGCCACATAGGTATCCTAAATGCAATAGAACTTTTCACCACGGGTGACGCACCAATGTGGCGAGACGTGCGTTCTCGGTGGTGCATGCGTCACTTGGGGCGAACCATGCAGCTCATTCAAGAGCAAACCTCTAGTTAAGAGGTTCAAGACAATGTGTTTGCAAAATCAAAAGCGCAAATTCAATGCCTTGTTCAATCAAATCAACGAGCGCACTAAAAGGATGGTCCAGAAGAGCAAACAACCGGAGGGGTCCAAATAGTAGAGGGGCAGCAGGTGACCAACCGCCGTAACATGACCTTTGCTCAGTGGGTATCAGGCAAACCGGCGGAGAAATGGTCTCTTGCCCATGACACTGATGGCTCCCGGTAAGTGTTTCGTATATAGAATGTCATTTTCCATTCCGTTCGAGCGTAAATTCATGACGTCTCGTGTTGCAGATACACAGTGATGACAACAAACATAGCGGAGTCATACAATAATGTGCTAAGAGGCGTGCGGGGGCTCCCAATATGCACAATCATTGAGATGACCTTTTTTAGGACAAGAGATTATTTCCTCGACCGAGGGCTGGCTGCAATGCAAATCACCAGCATGTTCTGCCCCCACGTGGAAGCCATCCTAGAAAAGCGTTGTCAGAAATCTCAGCACCACCACACATCAATATATGATTTGAATGATAACATCTTCAGTGTCCAGTGCAAGCGGAAGTACACGACTGGATTTGCCGCGGGAGATAATCAACATAGGTGTCAACTTGGGACGCACGAGGCGATTTGCACTTGCAACAAGCCTCGCCTTGAACACATCCCCGCTTTCGCGTTTTGGCGGCTGTCGAGATCTAGTGGTAATGATGGCACCCAATATGTCTCCCGTATTACACCATGAATGCGATAAGACAAACATGGGCTCCTAAGATGGCACCAATTAATCTTGGTGCGGGCTATAAAACATCAGAGGGTCCAACATTCCATCCATTTCCTACTACAAAACGTCGTGAACCCGGCCGTCACAAGCACGACGCGACTACCGGTGACATGGATCTCGCCGAGGTGGTGTTGGTTCTGGCGTTGCAGATATGTAAACAAAGCAGGCCGTGACCGTATGCGGTGTCCTAATCAGGGATAACCGTATGATCGTGCGACGTTTTATTTCATCCAGTTGATGATGTTGTAATAAGACAATTAAATCCATTGTATCCCAGTCTTCATCTTTATGTTGCATGGAGGATTTATTTCACTTACAGTCACCTTGTTTTTCATATGTGTACAATTCAATCCATTGTATCGCAGTATACAATTGCAGCATACTGAAATGGCGCTTCCTGAGTTTCTGTCTACGGTCACCGATGCCTCTCACAGGTCCGCCAAATGGGTGAATGGCACAGAACAGGTTCGAATGCTGAGTATGTTTATGTCATATTTACATTTCATGTGCTAACACCATATATTTTTATTGTAGATGCATCCATTTCGACTTAGGGGGTCACGCAAGATTAAAAATTTTGACCTTAGGTATACCATGTTCCTGGAGCGTGCGGGATTACTGTCGTGGGCCCTTACTATTAACGGGGCGGAAGTGGGAAACAACCGTTTCACACCACTTCCAAAACTTGACCCTGGCCTAGTCACCGCACTGGTCGACCGGTGGCGTCCTGAGACGCACACGTTCCACTTGCCATTTGGGGAAATGACAATTACCTTGAAGGATGTTTCCATGCTTACAGGGTTGCCGATTTCTGGTCGACCCTTTGTTGTCAGCAAACCAAGCAAGAACGCTTGGAAAGCATATATCCAACAGAGGTGTTTCTATCGTCTTTGTTATTACATTTTTTTTATATTGTGCTGGTAGTACGCATACTAATCACTTCAAAATTTATGCAGGTTTGGAATTGCCTATGACGGCAATGACAACGGTGTCTCCATGTCATGGCTGGACCTCCGTCTGAGTCCGCCCCCGCCTCCTCGATGCTGACCCGCCACCGTTATCTTTGCTACGAGGTCTACATGCACTATCTTCTCGCCGGTGTAATGTTCACTAATGGTAACGGCGACTCCATACCTCCCCTAGTCTTTGTGGCCCGTGACCTTTGCAACGATGCTATATTTAATGATGATTACGAGTCATTCATTGGGGATCCGCCGTCTTGGCGGATACATCTTCGAGATGTGTCTTTGCGTGCGGCGGACATCCCGAATGCAATATTTGGTGCTTGTCCACCGCTCATCCAATTGTGGTCATGGAGCTAGCGCCAATGAACCGTCCCGAACCGCAATTCAAGACTACCCGTGCAGACAGTGAATGAGGCCATCAAGCAGCAATGAGACCAACAATGGGGTATAGATGGATGTATGCCAGACTGCGGTGGTTGACGGACACGGATAGAGCATCTTACTTGCGACTGGTGTCTGACTTCGACACCATCATAGCTGACGAGGTGATATGGGATCCCTTCAGCCACCTGTCAAGCTATGAAATCTCATCGGGGGGCTTGCTGGCGAGCTCATGCGGTGGCATTCATGTACAATATTGGATGACAACCTGTTTCCTAGTCTGCATGAATGCCGTCGAGGATATTCTCCGGAACGCGTTCAACGCCAATTTGGATACCGGCAGACATTCCCACTCCCAGCACCTCGCCATCCTAGGCACTCCCATGGGTATGCAATTATTTTTCCGTACCATTCGTATGATACTTTGTCATGTTTTTTAATTCATCTATTTAATCCTTACAACCTAATAGACGGTTATTCATATTCTTAGACTGAGTACCTCCGGACGCAACCGTGATTGGGCGAATGTCCATAGGAACCACATCGAGCGGTGGACGGAAAGGGCAACCGACGATGTCTGGATCCCTGATGGACCCGCGCAGCTAACGGACGTCTGGGGCTACATGGAGTGGTACAGGGCAAGGACGAGATGCCAGATTGCTGCACCACAGGCTGCAGCACCACCACTACGCCAACCAGAGGGATACACCCAACGCGTACATGTTCTGGTACGATGCATTATCTCACTATGGTTCTTCTATGTTCCATACTTCATATGGCCTTTTTATTGGTCGTTGCAGACACAGGAGGCAGGATCATTGCACGACCATGCGGTGCAACTAATATCACAACCGCCGCGGACAGGGCAATCATCCAATTCGTCTTTGAGGGGCCTGATTAGAAGGGCAGGACATCGCCTGTCCGCTGCAATTAGGGGGGTTGGTGGGCACAGGTCACGCCGGGATGATGGACAAGAAAGCCCTGTGAGAGAAGATAGCCCCGAGCATCCAAATCATCCAATCCACGCTTCCCGCAAGAACACAATCGATGGATAGGCGTTCCCCAGCTCCTTCAGCTCCACTTCGGCGGTCTGAACCTCCTCGGGCTTCCACGTCAACACACTTTGAACCCAGTGCCCACCCTCCGTCGCCCTTCATAGGGCAAGGCACTCAGATGGGTTTCGACATCAACGGCATGCCAGTGCCATCACCACAGGACTACGATGACTATTTAGGCACACATGAAAGTACATACGATACCGCCTGGCAAAACATGGGAGGATCGATTCTGGATGCTACATTCCCATCGACTGTTACATTCGAGGAAATACTCGGCCAAGCCACCTTTTTCAGCCCCATCCCCCATCCAGATCAGGCGGGAGGGTCCAACTGGTTCGGAGCTCAGACACCCTATGGTGTCCTCGGCTGACTTGTGCATGGGGAGCAAACCGCATACAATGTCCAACCCTGCGGTGCATGGGGAGCAAACCCATATCTTTGTCGAGCCACGTGTCGTGCAAGGTCGAGAAACCCCATATCAACAAAGCATGATGGCGGTTTCCCATATTTTGGGGGTTCTAGCTACGCCATCAGTTCAAGCGGGTACATACCAACTGGGAGGAAGAACAACGGCAAGCTCGATTTGGACCCTCTCAGGCCGCAGGTCGCCGTACCATCAATCCATCGGACCACTACACTCCAAGCACATACGACACAAGGGGTCCCCGGGGATAAGTGCTCTCCTGTGATGTTCTCATATGTAATGAATGTAATAAATGCAATGGAAATTTCTTATTTGTTTGGTCTGTTTCAATCATTTACTTTAAAATTATTTAGGGCTTTCAATTAAATGAAATTTGACTCATTTAGTCATGATTGAGATATTCTAAAAAATACGTTCTGATTACACCATATTTCATAGAACACGTATATATTCTAAAAATACGGCGATATATGTTAGCGAAATTGCTAAAACTATATTTTCATTTTAAATTTTTCTTTCATTAAAATTTCCATCAAATATTTAACAAAATATATGCTTTTGTAAATTAAAGTGCTTCAAATGTTGTAGTTTAATAAAATCACCAAATACAACAACATATATATTCTACAAGTAATTACTTGGCATAAAATAAAGTTTTTCCACTTATTTTAAATGTTTAAACGGCATGAATTTAGCAGATCTACTGCCTCGGTGGTAGAACAAATACATGTGACATGAAATGACACACGCCGATCGCTTTGCTCCCGCCGTCTTGGCGTGGCGGAGTCATTCATTGCCGCCACGTCGTCGCCGTCGCCACCTTCCTCGCCGCCACGTCGCCGTCACGCCGCCGCATGCCATTGCGCTTATCCCCACCGTGCCAATTATGGCGAGAACAAAGCTCCGCCGGCTTGCGCGGCCGCCCCACTCGGCCATGGCGGGCAGGTCTTGGGTCGGGGTATTTTTATATACTGTGTGTTATTTTATTAATTTCAAATTTAAAGTGGATTATTTCACCAATTTTTCCAATTGAAATGGAGTAGGTGAATAAAACGTGAGATGTGACGTGGATCCTGGTGTGTGAAGCCGACTGGGGTCAGCGCTGTCCGCCTAGAACCCGGAGAGCCAAAGACGCGGTTCACAAGATGCTCCGACGGCGCGAGGGAGTGCCCAGGCCCACTGGCCACACCGACCGAATCCTCGGCATAGTACGTCACCGTGCACGCACACAGCCACAGTGACGTGCGGCCCCCCGGCGCCACACGCTGCATCAACCCGCCGCGACAGCGACACCGCCGTCGACGCGGCGCCGCCGAGCACGATAAAGCACACGGCCGCACGCGACGCCTGGGGAGAGAGCAGGAGGAGACACGAGAACCCCCTTCCCCTTCCCCGCGCACCGCATACCTCCTCCTTCCAGTCGCCGGAAGACGCGTGCCCTCGCGGCGGCGGAGGGGGAGAGAGATGGGCAGCCTCGGCGGCGAGGAGGGCGGCGGGGCCAGGCGGCCGCGGTTCCTGTGCCTGCACGGGTTCCGTACCAGCGGGGAGATCATGCGGAAGCAGGTGGTGGGGAAGTGGCCCGCCGGCGTCACCGCGCGCCTCGACCTCGTCTTCGCCGACGCGCCCTTCCCCGCCGAGGGCAAGTCCGACGTCGACGGCATCTTCGACCCGCCCTACTACGAGTGGTTCCAGTTCGACAAGGTTCCGATCCCATTTTTCTCCCGATCTGCTTTCTCCTACCCGCATTTTCATTTCCCTACCATCGATTTCTTTCCTGTTTTTCCTTCCCTCCGGCCGTCCGGCGAGCGTCGGATACGCGGATCTGGGTTCATTCTTCTCCGTGATATATTCATGGATCTCTAGCTCGGTTTCTCCTCCTTGTTTGGAACAGGGTTTCATGGAGTACAGGAATTACGACAAATGCCTGGCTTACATCGAGGAGCTGATGCTTAAAGAAGGCCCATTTGATGGATTGTTGGGTTTCTCTCAGGTAACAATTGGGACCGATTCTCCTCCAAACATGTTTATGAACATATACGGCGAATTGGAGTTTACTTTTCAGCTAACGGTTGCAAATTGTCACGGCAATCAAAACCAGGGTTCGATTCTTTCTGCGGCGCTTCCAGGGCTCCAAGAACAAGTAAGACGATCGATGCTGCTGAATCTTGTCGCATCAGCTCGAGCTCTTCGATACAGCTACAGCTTTGCTCGGCGTTTTAACTCTGGATTTTCTTTGCAGGGGTTGGCCTTAACCAGAGTCCCTAAGATCAAGTACCTGGTGATCATAGGTGGCGCCAAGTTTCAATCGCCGACAGTGGCCGAGAAGGCCTATGCCAACAAGATCAAATGCCCCTCGATTCACTTTCTTGGTACTTCCATCTCCTCTTCTTCACACCGATTAGTTCATTGCTATGCCGGTTGGTTGTTGGCTAGTGTACTTGCTTCCAAATCAGTGCTTTGATACTTCCATCTCCTCTTCTTCACACCGATTAGTCCATTGCTATGCCGGTTGGTTGTTGGCTAGTGTACTTGCTTCCAAATCAGTGCTTGCGTATGGGTGTTTCTTGACCCTTTTAGTATTCCAGCCGGCATGTCTGCTTCATTTGCTCAATTGAACTGGCGTTTATATGTTTTAAGCATTGTGCATAAGATATTCACACCAATTGTGTGCTTATGGTGCGTCATATTTTTGCTAAAAGCTTCCAGATGATCTATAGATTACAATGGTTGCAATTAGCTGATTAAAGAATGATTATTTACCCGAATAGCATTTTTTGTGAGATCTATGTTTTAAGTTACAGAAGAAAGATCTATCGCGAGAACTGAGGTCAATCTCATGTGTACTTCTTATACAAGCAACATTTCAAGGATAAATTAAGCTATGACATGTTGTTCGTTGACAATGTTTGAAGTATTGTTTCAGTTAGTTAATTGATACCCTGTGGCCATCTTATGTCATTTTCGGTAGATTTGTAGCGTTTTAGTTGATCTGAGTGGGTGGCAAGTAACGGAGGGCCAGTGCATTGAACACGTGTTCATCTTCTGTGCAGGTGACAACGACTTTCTGAAATCCCATGGTGAGAAGCTCATAGAATCATTCGTGGATCCATTCATCATTCGTCACCCGAAGGGCCACACAGTTCCAAGACTCGGTAAGCTCATCTGTCTTGTGCTGTGATTACTGCTTAACCCAATTGTAGAATACTTAATAGTTAAAAAAAACAAAGAAGGAATCAGTTAGTAAACAGACAAAGGGAGTACGAGATAACAAATAGGTGGCTGCAAAGTGGAAACCAACCTTCAGAATTGTTCTGTTTTGGTCTAATTCAGGTTTTGACATTCTTGTGCCCACGCGATGTCACAAAAAAAAATTGCCAAGAGAAAGAGCATATAAAAACCATATCACTATCGAACTTCTTGTTGCATTCTCTTTTTTTAAAGAAAAACTTGTGGTTGCAATGCGACCGTCAAACTGCCAGAGTAACACCATGCTTGCTGTTTATACAGACGAGAGAAGCCTGGAAGTGATGCTCCGTTTCCTTGACAAGATAGAGAAGGAGATGTCTGAACAAGCTTCCACTGGTGTTAGTGTTGACTCACCCGCTGACGCTGACGAAAAAGAAACGTGCTTGGGATAGATACTGTAAGACTGGTAGTTGCATCACTCATCAGTCGTCACACAATGAAAATTTATGCTATACACACACATACTTATGCTATACGCACACATACAGTTGCAACCTCCTTATTTATGTGGTGGTGCGACCTTGCGAGTGTACGGCTATTCATCAATAATCATGCCTTGGATTCGATACAGAATGAATGAATCACGTGCAATTTTGTTTAGCTTCAGCATCGGTGTACCTATTACTTTTATCAGCGCGCAATAATATGAATGTTTTTTTCAGACTTCAGAGTCAGCTCGATCGCCTTTACATTGAGATCTTTCTGACCAGAGATGTTGATCGGCGGCACATTGTTCCATCAAACTTACTAACAGATTAAATGCTAGAAGCAACAACTAAAGACCGGTTGACTCTGGAATACACTGACTAAAAATTAGCTATTTGATCTGGAAGGAAAACATACGAGGGAGAAGAGATTTTTGGGTGAAGAGGGAGAGGAACCTAGAGCGGAGAAACGCTCTAAAAAATTATCAAAACATGTAAAAACATATAAACACAACAAATCATCGATCTCAAAAGTAAAGAACGTTTTAGACCAAATTTAAATGCCAGCTAAATTGGCGGGATTTATATTTGCTTGATGGAACGGAGATATACGTCTATTTATTTAATTTTATTAGAAAAAATATTATTTATCTATTTTGAAAAAGATAAGATATAAAATGTTAAAAAAATCTAGATAGTAAATCGTGGGAACTGGGAAGACGACGAGTACGGCCCATATCTATCGGCCGTCCAGTCTATCTCAAGAACGATTGGGCTGGTCCTGGGCCACCTTGTTTCTTGAAACGAATCGCCACAATGCAAACTGCCCAGTTCTGCCGAATTTTATACTGTAGTAGCATTAATTTAAATCGAAATTAAAAAATAATTGCCCGTTTAAAAAAATTAAAAAATAGCATCCTGGCGCCCATCGGCGGGCAATCGATTATAAACGCCCGTCCGGTGGGCGGTTTAAAATAGCGCCTTCGGTAGGCGTTTTATATAAAGCGCCCGTCCAGCGGGCGGTTTCTAAATAGCGTCCGACCAGCGGGCGTTTTATATAAAGCGCCCATCCAGCGGGCGTTTTATATAAAGCGCCCATCCAACCGGCGCTTTATGTATCAGGGAGGCCTCCTCACAATCTCGGATTCTCTCACGATCTTGCAGTGTTTTACATCGGATTCGCGCTGCCATCAATTCATGCTGCCAAAGACCGTCAATTCACATACCACCGCCATCGGATTTCGACAATAATAATTGTGCAGTGCCATCAGTTCGACCATAAAGCTCTAATACGTGCATGCAACCAGAAATTGCTAATTAGGGAATCTAATTAGGTTTTGTTGATAATTTAATTGACGGACGCTCGGCTATAAAAGGGGAGCATCAGGCAAATTATTAAAACGAGCAGAGTGGGAAGCACTTCACCATAAACAACCTCGTCCCACGAGTAGAGTGACATGGAGTTCCCATCGTCACCAAGGAGTCTGCTCATCAATCATCCCAAGAGATGTTCAAGACCCATGTGTCTCTGCGGCGATCTTTGCATTTAAGAAAGTCTGAAAACATGGGTTACACTTACGGGAGACGTTATTGGAAGTGCGCGAACTATGCGTACGAGCGAACACCAGAGATGGAGAGGAGGGCAAATTACCCTGTAAGTGACTTCTTACTCCTATGTTTGATAAAAAAACATATTGATGCAAAAACTAACTTCAATTTTATTAGCCTCCATTATGTAAGTTTATCCAATATTTGGACGTGGAGCAAACTCCCGAGCAGGAGCGGAAAATGCAAAGGGAGGCGGCAAGGCGCCGTACTATGGCCGAGGAACGGTGGCAAGACGCACTCAGTGAAGAAAGAAACAAGGTTGCGAGAGAGGAGTTTCAAGCTCAGCGCGAAGCAGACCGGCAGCGGCAGTTGAATGAGCGGGAGGCCGACCGTGCCAGAAAGCGTGAGAGGGTTGCGAGAGCTAGGGAAGCAGGACCTAGCGCGTTTGCGAAGGGAAAATACCCCCGCTGTACCTAGTAGAGTGATTATCGTGTGGAACAAATATATTTTAAAATCTCCTAAGGCATGTAGGTTTAGTTATGATGCGCTAACATGATAAATTGCTTTATGCATCAAACGTGCCATGACTTGTATTACGTTAATCAATTTATTTTAATATTTAAGCATCGGTTCTGAAAAACCATAAAATTTGACGGTGACAACCGAGAATGATAAGAGAAGGTAAAATGACACTTTATTTTTTCTGACTTCAATCGAAATACAAGTACGCATCCGTTTAAGGCGCTTGATCGGAAAATGACATGGACAAATGCACCACCGAGTCTTTGCATGAAAGGTTTTCTCTGAAGTCGGATCTTCGATGTGCCGTACTCCTCCGAAATTTATTTAAACTTAGAAGCATAAATTCGTTCGATTTGTCGGGTAGTGACATCCACAAAGGCATTTATAATTGGTGCATGGGGGGTTCGCCTCAAATTGTGGATCAAGAACTAATCGCATTCGCTCCCACTCTGTCGCTTGCACACTCAATAGACCATTTACTCGATGTTGTAACTGTTGTATTCTTCCGTGTAGATAGTCTATGTATGTAGATGCAGCCATGGGGTATGGATCATCCATCCATTTTGTAAAACCACAATCCTGTGCCTGCAAAAAATTAAGTTTATTTTGAATAACCTTTTTGTAACCTAATATGGTTAATTTTAATGGTATACGCACCTCAAACATGGGACATCGGTAAAACCTACGGCCCGTGAAACCATCTGCAACACGATCATAAATCTGCACGACCGTGTCGATCCCTTGGAGGCACTGCGGCCATCCTCTATAGAACTCTGGATCTCTAAGCATCGTAGGATTTGTGTTGTAGTGAGCTCTCGATACGATCGGCAAATCTTCAGAGGGTTCGTGTGCTTGAACTCCTGGGCCATATGAAAACCACCATCTAGGTGGCACAAATGGACGAATAGTAGTATGCACGTTATCCATCTAGTACACATAAAGAGAACGATGAAACACATAGAACACACATATAAGCAGGTTGAACAGAATAAAATCAAAAATATTGTCACAATTAAACGGATTGAAATAAGAGACCACCTCCGAAACGATTGAAGATACAGTTTTTGTGCAAGTGACGAGTGTTCAAAAACTAGATATGTGCTATGGGTGTTAGTGCGGTGCGAGATTCGTGGGCACCGGGTGCTCCATTTAAAGGAAATTGACATCGGATTCGTACCAACGCGTGGGCGAGAAGCTGCTTTTTAAACACTGTGTATAAGCTCTGTGTACAAACACTGTGTGAGCGACTTTTGCCTCTTTGTCTTTATCACCTCGCTTTCTGCTGTGTATAAGCATGTAGAATCTGTTGCTACTTGTCTTTGTCACGTCACTTCCGCCGCGGTGTCCACCGACGGAGAGAGATAGGACAGCGGAAGGACATGTTTGCACCGACGGAGAGAAAGAGGTGGGATTAACGGTGTTGGCGGTGGTCGTCAATTTCACGAGCAGATATCGTGAATTATTGCTTAAAAATACTTAACATTGATCTCTTCTCACCGTGACAGTGTGGTACCCTTTCCATCTATAAATATCGTGCCTCCATAAGCTTCGAACCGCAGAACCTCACATACACCATGTCAAGCTGGGGTCCTTCCACACGCCCGTTCATTCCTGATACATGGTGGGAGTCATTTGGTCCAGGAGAGCATGCTCGTCCGTCTGCATCTGGCATGCGTGTGTTGGACTACGACGACTGGAGAGATGGTCCAGCCCTCCTGAGAGATCGAAGCTATGCTTCAATATGGCTATGGCGAAATGCCGGTGTGGTAACCCCGCCACAGTGCGATGGTTCGACTCGTCCATGAAGGCTTCACCGGTCGAGATTCTACCGGTGCCTGGACTACAACGTAAGTATCTTCCTTATTTTCCATCATAGATCTCGTGCGCAGACTAAGTATATCAATTGAACTCACAGATTCCAGATGTTACCTATGGATGGACTATGTGGATGGATGAGCCTTACCCGAGCGCTGCATATTTTTATATCGCAAGCCTCCACGCAAAGATAGATCGCTTGAAGAGCAGGCTCCGTGCACTACAGCCATCTGCACAGCAAACAACTCATCAGCGTCCTCAGAGGCGTCGTCAGCGAATACGCAGAACGCGAGTGTCAAACCGCATGGTTCTCGATCAACACTACATCCCAACTCGTTTTTGTAGTGACACCTCATGCCTCTGTGGATGCCATTACCCCAGCACACCGAACGCAGAAGTTCTTCGGCGAAGATCGGTCATGCAATAACAATATCCAGGGTATTTTGACACAACGTGGGAAGCGACTTCTCAATGTTCAGCCACGTGGTGTTCATGTGAATGCCACAACCCTTTTACACAGCCATGGCCATGCACGTAAAATAGTAGTTATTTCAGAGTGACGACCTTATGCTACAATGGTTGTAGTTCATACGACTTGTTATGTATTTAATCTATGAGTTCAATTGCGATGGGTTTTTTCACAATAGGAAAAATCGAAGGCATTTTAGACGTTCTTGCTGGCTGCTGCTACTACCGAATGCTGACGGACGCTACGTCGTCGAGCGTTAAATATTGCAGTGTACAGTCGAGCGTGGACAAAATAACATAAACAAATTAAGAACAGTACGATATGAAAAGTAACATAGTAGCGGTACTAACAACACACAAAAGGTATGGACTAACATACGTCCTACGGACGCCCCCTCTTAGGCTTCACGCCCATATCAGAACCATCACCGAGACTTGCGCGCACGTCCGAAATGTGTGAGAGGAAAAGTGAAGCGGTCCGGGGCCCGACGTCTCGCCGCGGTCGGGTCGTAGCTCGAGTCGCATGCTCGCTGCGGCTAACTGCGAGTGACGGGGTGCCTCGGACAAGCGTGGACGGCCCTATCTCCTGCTGACTCTCGTAGAAGTAGTCGAAGTAGTCCGCTGGAAGAGGATCGCTCGCACACCGATGGCTCGGCGAGATGGTCATAACGCATCTCGGCGCCCGCTCTAGCCGTCCCAAGCCGAGGTCAACGCAGGATCTGCAATGTGTTTATTTGTAAGTATCATCACATATCGCGACTATCGAAAATGAAAACAGGAGAACTAACCATCAAATGTGGGCACAGCAGTTGGCCTGAACGACCCGTGAAATGTAGAGGCCGCTGAGTGGACAAGCACGCACGTCGGCGAAGGGCGGATCGGGCCGCTGAAACCCACCGATGTAGAGGCGCGTCGTGTCGTGGCGAAAGACGCTGAAACCTCCGGACGACCGGGCACATCCTGAGGAGGGCGGAAAGACTCTTGGAAGCCTCCGGACGACCAAGGCACGTCCTGAGGGGGCCGAAAAGACCCCTGCAAGCCTCCGGACGCCCTCGACACTCGGTCTTTGGAGCACGGGACGCTGGTATCGCATCGACATATATTTAATTATTATAATTCATATGTGCGACGTATATTTAATTATTATAATTCATATGTACTATACCGGAGAAGGGGTCAGGGACCGCTGCAGTACTGAGCGAGGCGCTGGATCACCGCAACAGACGTCGACGTCAAACTTCGCGTGCACTTGTCGTAAATCCTCCTGAAGGACTCAAAGACCTCGCTTGTCGTCATCTGAATACCCGTCTGGATGCGATCCATGGCATGGCGCGCTTCTAAGCCGGACAGTCGTACGAGGTCAAGCTGTTCAACAATTATCGAAAACACGACATCCCACACAAATGTAAGTTTTATGATGCAGACAAAGTAGTAATTATTCGTGCGAGATAGAAATGTTACCGCTTGATATGCAGCCTGTCGGTGGTGCTCGAGTGCGGTCGGAGACGCTAAATGCGTGCACGATCTCCGTGGGGCGTGTATCCGACACGAGTGCGTGTAGCGGGTACGTACCACCGTAGGTACGCGTCGAACGTGCTGTCGTCATACTCCCGATTCTCGTCGACGATATCCTCCAGTGCATGTTCCCACTCTTCCACCCATCGGACCATCGCAGGGGCCCAAAGAGTGCCGGCACTCTGGCCTCGTCTAGTGACCCTACAGCATTATTAAATGTTTAGACCATTACACTGTGATAACAACAATTGTGAAGAAAGCACATGTGTCGAACGTACTGGTAAACGTGACGGGGAACGGTGTGCACGACTGGTAGGGGAAACTCCTGTCGGAGCCCGAACTGACGCATCACCCTGTGCGGTGAGTACTCCTCGACAAAGATGTCGACGAGTACTGGCTTCCTCGTAAGCCAAGATCTTGGGAGTCCGCAGCGATACAAAGCGACGACAGACCAAGAGGTGCACGAGCCTCGACGAGATCGTCCCAGTAGGGCTTCCACTGGAAGTCGTGGTCCTGCAGCTCGTCCGACATCCGGACGTAGTCCGGTAGTCCTCAATGGGGTGTGGCGTGAGCCCGTCGGTACGCAAAATTGGTCAAATTGTTAAATTACGAATATCAATAAGATATGATGACAAATTGTTAAATCGAAAGTGTGGTTATTTCATACCCGTCGGCGAAACCACAAAAACCCCATCGTAGGTCTATCCTCCTCGGTCTTATGATAGTACACAGCGCCGTACACACTATGATCCATGAGAGGTCGACCGACGGCGATCCTCTCGTCGACCACAACCGGAGTAGCAATGGACGACTGTGATCGGGCTCCGCCTCCTCCGTCTTGTACCGCATCGCCTGACCCACATGCGTGGCGCAAGCACTGCGGAGGCCCAATCAGGCGGGTACTGATCTCCACGAGTCGGCGATCCTCAGACGTCTGGAAGAAGAAACTTGTCCATCGCATTCCGGACGTGTTGCAAAACAACACGCATGCCGAACAACCAAAGCGTGTGCGCCTCGAGGTGTCTGGACACCGTAGCCTCGTCTGCCTCCGGGTGGATGGTCTTCGCCTGTTAAAAAGTTTAACAAGGTAGTATGCATGACGTCACTTGGTTAGAAAGAATATCATTTAGAATTTGGCTCTTACCGTAAACTACAGTATCCACCTCTTCGTCGGACCATGCGTCTCCGAATTTGGAATGGAGTGCGTAGTTAAAGAACCCGCCGCCGGATATTGGCGTCTCGGGCCATCACCAAGACGCCAAAGTGGCGACACGTCCACACCCACCACTGGGTCACCCGCACAAGGAAGTCCTAGTATATAGGACACATCCTGTAGAGTGGGGCGACCTCGCCAGGCGGTGGAAGGTGTGGGTCTCGGCCTCCACCGGTCGGCGAGAGCGCAAGCAAAGACTGTCGAAGCGAACTGCGTCTGCTTTGAAGCCGACGCGGAAGGGCTGTCGCTCCTCGAGGCGATCGCCTCCAAACATCCGACACCTGCACCGGAGTAAGTCGGCAAAGCGTAACCTACATATCCATAATAAATAAGATATCGTAAAATTTCATTAAGCAATATACAATTTTTTTCCTCAGCTGTGAACCCAGCGGACGTCGATAGTCAGGAGCTCCTTCGGTACTCTAGGCCGAAAGGCTGGGAGCGGACACCCCTCAACGGCATTCCTGCCCGACCGATGCCTTTGGTCCACAGAGGGATCCAAAAGACGATCGGCCTGCTGTCCGCCACCCTCGATCGGCCTGCTGTCCGCCACCCTCGTCCGCCATGCTGAAGCACCTGCATTACATAAAATTAACGAATTAATAAAATCTTTTACAGCGACGTACGGATCAATGTAAAATGAAATTACGGATTACCACACTTTCAAATGAAGATAACACAAATTTTAATATGACAAAGACTTCTCATCGTACATAGTACATGTCTGCAACGGATATAGCATTATTACAATACATGGTGAGAAGTCCAACTGAAATGTTATTTCGTTACAACATGACATCCAGGAATATAAATATTACAAATTTCTCCGCATTACATTACATGTCCAGTCAACGGAAAGGACGTCGACCATCGTGTGCTGACCCTGAAGGTCCAGCCTCGAAATCGTACATTCCACTACTAGGATTATTACGCTTTTGATGCGTGTGGCGGCGTCATTGCACTGCTTGCATATCTTCACGGGGCCTACGCCTCGGTGATACATGTCATTTCGAATACGTCGATGCACTCGACGTCCTAAGTTGCATTTCAGCTTGTTCCTATCCGGGACATGCCTACAGTTTAGCCCAACTGGGTCAGTGAATGACCCGTACATACCGTACCCGTATATCTCGGCATGCCAAGTGTGGAGTATAGCTTCCTTCCTGTATCTTGAGAAACATAATTGTATGTTGATTGATTTGTCATCGACGCCTTGTGCAAGTACATGAGAGCAAGACTTATGTAAAAGTTTCGCTACGACAGAGCACTTGCATTGATCATCGATGAGAATGCACTCCATGCATTCCTCGACGTTTCGCCCAAGGCGAGCCCTATCCATGCAGTGAACTTCATACCTCAACTCGTCGGTACCCATTGCGTGAGGTGAGTGTAACTGTGCCTTCTTAACCTTTTCAATGATGTACTTTATCACAACCCCAGAAAAGAACAACCCATTGTCAGACATGGCAATTGAGGCTGCTCGATACCTGTCCATGAAATAATTGCATGTTCGGTGCAGAATCCCCTCAACAATTGCTACGAGCGGCAGTGCCCTGATCCCTCTCATGACCCAGTTGTATACCTCTGCCAAGTTTGTCGTCATGATTCCGTATCTACGGCCTTCTGAATCATAGAGCAATGCCCACTTCTCTTTCGGACAGTCTTCAATCCATTCTGAAAAATTTGTAATTCTTACATTCCTCACGTTCCCGCCTCCTGTTATGCTTAAATCGTCGGCTCATCCAAAGTCCGCCAAAGCCGATTGAACTTCTGCGCTGATTTTGCTTACACAATCACTTGAACAGATTCATTAAGTGCTTACTCTTGAACTGGCTAAAAAAATTGGCACCCATATGTCTCACGCACCACCGGGTATGTATGTCCGGCCACTGAGCAGCTCGATAGTCAGAGCCAAACTTAATTTCTTCGATCGCCGCCAACAATCCAAGATGTCTCATCATGAATTATACAAACATCTCGTCCAACAACAACCGCATGCTTCACCCTCTCTAAAACCATTACCGACTCTCCGTATTCTCACCCTCGACAAAAGCAAATGCCACCGGCAGAATCTGGTTATTCCCGTCAACGGCGATTGCAGTTAGGATTTGCCCCTTATACTTGCCAGTTAGGAATGTTCCGTCAACACATAGAACTGGAGAACAATTTTGAAATCCCCTTATGCACTGTCGACGGTTGAGATAACGATCTCAAGTCGCTAAGGTTCTTGAAGATTGAGATAGGAGACACGCCGAACAACCACGAACAACAACGAACAGGAGATAGGGGTTTTTATCCTGGTTCAGGCCTCTCGGGAGATATAACAGCCCTACGTCCAGCCTTTCTTATATATCAGAGATGAATACAAGAGGTGGCTCGACGAGACCAACAAGTCTCAGCGAGATTATGTGTGTGCAGAAAGCAATATGCGACAATGCAAAGACTCTTGACCCCTCTACACGCCGTAGGGGTCCTGTTTATATAGTGCTGAGCAAACCGACCTATCAAGGAAATATCGGACCGGGCTAACTATGAGATCGTAACGAACTCAACATGCCAAATATATCTCGAGATAGATAAGGCATACTTCTAGTCTTGGGGATCACGACTTCTATTCCAATCCGGGAAACCACGTCCGGGTCTTCACGTAGCCGTGCAGAACTCTTGTTCGAGTCGGACTCAAACACGATTCCTTGGCCGTTATGCACCGCGCCACCAAGAGTCGCTTTCGGCAGATGCACATGGGCTCGATAGGACCTTCGGTGAGCCGCCTAGTAGTAGGTCGTTTCGATTGGGCCGTCAGGGAGCGGGCTATGGCAATGGGCCGTAATTTTATCCCCGACAACTGCCCCAAGACAAAGAAAACCCGCTGCAGAACGAACTTTCCAATATCATCGCCCTCTGCCTCCACCTCTTTGTAATCATAATATGTAACCAAATTTCTCCTAACTATGGCCGCCAACAGGGATGACATATTCGCATAAGATGCTTTATATGTTTCAAACCTCATCTCTAATGCCTTTTGCTTTGCCCTCCAAGCAGTTGCATACGGAATAGTGTACTGAAATTGTTCCTCCATGGCTCGAATGATAGACCGAGGCTCGTAGTTCACGTTCTCTGCTATTTGAGCTCTGCATTATATGTGCCACCATTGTTGATGTTAGATTTACGTGCTTCATCCGACCTCGATCCACCGTACAATTATGCTCCCTCACTATTGAATATACCCAGTATTCCACCCACTTTTCTTTAAAGGCATGCACACGCCAAGGGCAACCGGGACAACACACACCACATCGTACACACTTGGCTAGACGACAACCCCGAATTCTCTCATAAGTGATAATGCCCAAATCTTCACTACCATCAAGCAATTCTTCCTTCGAGGGTATGTCGCTCATTGTGTCACCTCGCTCGTGGTATTCCCAGTCGCTTTTTGAGTGTCTTCTCGGATAGATAGCTCGCAAAGTTTGATGAGTTCCACTCGACCGCAGACGACATTTTGAAAGCCACCGGGACTCTCATCGTCTGACACATTTTCCTCAGGGACTTGCTCGTGCTCAGCATCCTCGGCCTCCATCTCCACAACTATAGCTTCAATATACTCCCCCTCATCTGCCGCACCTATGGGTTCCTAGGTTGTTTGTTGCTCACTTCATCCATCCCCTCTCTCCTCCAGCTCCTCCAGCTCTTCCTGCACCACATGCTCAGTGTCGTCACCATCTTCCTGCACCTCTTCCTGCACTACATTACCTCCTTCGACAGGTTGATGCAAATCTTCTTCATTTTGTTCCCTATATTTGGCCTGAACAAGAAGTGCTAGTGGCTGTCCTCGTTCACTGGCGATCTCGACATAACGCCTCCATCCTCGGGTTGTCTTTATTGGTATCAACTCCCAATAAGGTCTTTTCGTAGTACGGCTAGCAATAGCGCTGATATCGAGACCATATTCTTCAGAGTTAATTTTAAACGTCCTTAACAGCCAATTTTCAAGCCCTGCTAACGTTCTCTCCGTGGGCCTAGATATCCCCAACATCACTGACCGGAACATAGATAGGTCTACCCCATCTGGTCCAAAATTGATATCCCCTTATCCGTAATGGACATTAAAATATTTTCTGTCTCCCATTGAGCCTGTACAAAAACGAAATGAACTACTAATAAATTTTTAATTATTTTTGTACCGACAAATACATCTTAAAGATTTATCGCTTTTAATCCCTTGTACTATGCTTAAACCTACGTGCATTATGCTTCATATAAATCGAGTGCTCACTACTACCCTAACGATGACCTACACATGTTCTCTAAATTTTTAAGCCCTAATCGTAAATCAGATAAAAATAAACATACGCATTAAATCAACGTATTGCCCCCCCCTTACAACCCTAGTTATAACCCTAAATATAGACTACAAACTACCGCATATATTACAAAACATTAAATCCTAAAACTCATTTACATATTCATACAAAAAACATATTGGAATATTATTCTAATTTAAAACTCTAAATTAAATGTACATAAAAATTACGAAAATACACCTAATTTTTATCAAAACCTAATCGCTATATCTAGGCTTTAAACGGAATATTCAATTTATCATGTCCATACCGCTAACCTACCTTGTTTTTAAACATTACAAAATAAAAATAGAGCGAGTTTTAAAATTACCTTTTTTTCCTCTCTCTTCTCCTCCTCCTCCTCCTCCTCCTCCTCTCTTCTCCTCCTCCTCTCCTCTTCTCTTCCTCCTCCTCCTCTCTCTCTTTCTCTCTTCTTCTCTGCTTGGTGGTGGAAATGACCATCAGGTCTTAGATCCAGTAGCCGGCCATGTGGGTAGCGCCATTTAGCGCCATTCAATCAGGCGATCTATTCACACCAGATAAAACGCCTGATCCAATGAGACGGTTTTTTGGAAACGATGATAAAACGCCCGTCCACCGGACGATTATTTACTCCGACCGTTGGCGCTATTAAACGCCCGTTAGTTCGGCTCTGTCATACTGTACGTCTTTAATAACGCCCGTCTGTCGGGCGATTAATATATAACGCCCGTTCAACGGGTGCCAGGATGCTATTTTTTTAATTTTTTTAAACGGGTAATTATTTTTTTAATTTCGATTTAAATTAATGCTAGCACAGTAAAAAAATTCCAGTTCTGCCACCTCTTTGCCTGCGACTGCGATTCCCCGGAGCTCAACTGCTGAACGCGGCGGAGCACACCAGATGGCGGCGGTTCTCCTCCGAGCCGCCGCTCGTGCCACGCGGCGCTGCGCTCTCCTCCCCTCCACCCTCGCCAACCCTAGCCCCGCCTCCTCCTCCTTCTGCTGCGCCGCGTCGACGGCTGCCACGCCGCTCCCCGGCGCCGCGACCCAGCCCACAGAGGCGGCGGTCCCGGCCGCGGCCGTCGGTGAGGAGGACGACCTGAGGAGCCGCATCTTCCGGCTACGTCTGGCGAAGCGGAGCGCGACCGCGGCGCTCGAGCAGTGGGCCGGCGAGGGCCGCGCCGCCCCCGTGCCGGAGCTTCGCCGGATCGCCCGCGACCTCAGCCGCGCCCGCCGCTACAAGCATGCGCTTGAGGTTTCGCTCGCCCCCACTCGCATATCCCCCATTGGCTCATCTCCCTGCTTTGTTGTGGTGCTGTTGTAGATTAGTTGCTCGCCTATGTGATACCTCGATAATTCGATGTGATCTGTGTGGATACCAAATGGTCTCGAGTCGATGCAGATTTGTTAGTTTTTATCAGGCTACCGTTCTTTTGCTTGATTGCTTGCTTCTAGTGCTTCTGACGCGATAAATGACGTGTCTTTCTAGCTAAAATTGTACCGCGTGTAAGCTAATTATAGCATTTCTCAAGAATTGGTGCTTGCACAGTCCGGAGGGGACATTTTTTGCTTTAGGAAATATCAGTGCAGATTATGTAGTCAGCGTCTGCTCTTTCTTTGTTATTGGTGAATGAAATACGTAGGCGGCTTTCATTTAGGGTCTTAATGTTATTTATGAACGTAAAAGCCGTAGAGTAAACGTTTATCTCATGTATTTTACGGCCATTTTATGGCAAAGTGAATGCAAGCCATCATGTAGTGTTCTGCTGCATGATAGCCACTGACCACTGTCTTTATATACACTTCTCCCAGCAGAAATGTGCAAAAAGTGTTGGTCCTATTGTTGTCAATCATAGAGAAGTGCTAGCCACCTATAATCTTCACCTGTCTGATGCCCTTAGAACAACATATTTAGCTCTTTTTCTTAATTTATTATTTTGAATATTGGAATTTCTATTGTAACCAAAGGGATACAGCCATAGACAACTATTTCAAGACAATTCCACCTATAGAACCAACACCTATTAGAATTAATATTAAGATCAACATGCATTCCTCAAGCCTGGATGAAGCATTTGTAGCACATGGTGCAATGCTTATACACTAGTAATATCATGCTAGGAATTATGTGCACGCTGTGAAAGACATGCTTTTCCATGCACAACACCCCCTAATCCAAATCCTCCACTGTTCCTGTCTAATCTGCCTCCATCGATCGCATCTGCAGATCGGCAAAAGCATTCGACATTGTCATGGAGAAAAACTCTGCATAGCAACCCAGTAGAAAACTCCCGCCATTGATGGAGAGTGGAGACAAATACCAATAGCCTACAAACAGATTGGGGACCGCGGACACGAGCCCTATCAAAGACATCATTGAGGATGCCACCGAAGACAAACATCATGTTGATGAATCTAAGAGATGATCTTATTACCATGCCAAGCTTTTTAGCCATCGACGCCTCCATGGAGGACGAGATGAACAAGTAAACCCTAACCCTAGAAAACTGGATTTGCCTAAGTGCCCCTTCTCTTAAGCTTATCTTAACATCTTATCTTTGACTAGTAGATGCATATGTTGCAAGTAGGTGTGAACGAATTGATTAGAAAGTGAAAACTAGATAAGTCAATAGGCTTAAGAGAATGACCCCTAAAAACCTAAAGCTCTAGTACGAGAAAAGTGTCCCCATCACTTCCCTAACCTTGGAGAGTCCGCTGGAGCTAGTGGGGTAAGGGGGACGAGCTTTGCTGGAGAACGACTCGCTGCCTTCTCTTCCATTGCTGCCGCCATGTAATCTACGATCGGCTCCTCTTTTAGGCTTGCTTCTTAATTTGTTTATTACACTGATAACCTAGTTAATGCTTATGAAAAGGGCCAACAATTTGAGAATGGCTTCTGTACATCTCCTTTGGAAAAGAAAATGTCAAAATCATCGAATCTTAACATCTATGTTTACAGGTAACAGAGTGGATGAAAACACACCATGAATCCAATTTATCTGGGAGTGACTACGGGATGCGCATTGACTTGATTACCAGAGTTTTCAATGCCAACACAGCTCAAGACTTTTTTGAGAAGCTTCCACCTGCTGCCAAATCACTGGAAGCATATACAGCTCTCCTCCATTCCTATGCGCGTTCAAAGATGACAGACAAAGCTGAGAACCTATTTGAAAGAATGAAGGATGCCAACCTGCCCATGAATGCCCTGGTTTACAATGAAATAATGACCTTGTACATGTCTGTTGGCGAGCTTGATAAGGTTCCAAATGTCGCCGAAGAACTGAGAAGACAAAATGTTACTCCAGATCTTTTCACATACAACCTCCGGATCAGCGCAGCTGCTGCATCCATGGATCTTGATGGCTTCAAGGGAATTCTCGACGAGATGTCAAGAGATTCAAACTCAAATGAAGGATGGACACTGTACCGCAACGTGGCCACTATATATGCTGACGCCAGCCAGCTTATTGGCTCTGGAAATTCGCCAGTTGAAGCCGAGGCCAAGATTAGTCAGAGGGAGTGGATAACCTATGATTTCCTCGTCATGTTACATACTGGCCTTGGCAATGGAGACCGAATAAGGGACATATGGAAATCGATGCAGATGACTCGTCAGAGGATGACGAGCCGGAACTACATCTGCGTGCTCTCCTCCTACCTGATGTCTGGACGTCTTAAGGACGCTGAGGAAATCATCGACCATTGGCAGAGATCAAAAGCGCCAGAGTTCGACATCTCAGCCTGCAACAGACTGCTTGATGCTCTTCTGAGTGCCGGTTTCGCCGACACCGCAAATAGTTTCCGCCAGCTGATGCTGCAGAAGAACTGTATTCTCACGAGCCGGGCCGAGCGCTCTTGAGGGCATGCCGGGAACGTATGGATTTTTGCTAGAATTTTGTAGAATTTTTACATGAAACAGTTCGATTTCTGCAGGAACGGAGAATAGGATCCCACATTCGTGATAGGCTCGGGCTGGCTTTCCAGGCTAAACTCTTTGTATGCTGTTGTATTGTACGACGCAATAATAATAATGGATTGCAAATCAAAACTAGGCCTCTTTTGCCTAAACATCTGGCTAATATATGTTTTAGCCCGTGGCAGCCAGGCAGGATGAAGAACTTTAATAAAGCTGTGCTTGTCGTGCTAGTATTTTCCCACCTAAATCACCTGATTCCTGGCCAAATCTGGTGACGCTTTTCATATTTAGGTGGAGCTGCTGCACGGTGGCACACGACACCACGTTGCATAATCATCGTATGCTCTCCACGGTGAGACAAGATTGTCCGTTTATTAGGGATTAACCCGCTGCAAAACCCACTGGAGCTTTGTTTAAGGGTTTCTGCACCTGTCTCCCCCTCTCCACTGCTCCATCATCCACATCCGCACCTACTGTGATGGCCTCCAAAACTTTGGATTATTCCCAATGTCAACACACGCTCGCATCTAAACCTAAATATTATGGGCAAACCATGTTACCTCAGCTCCACAACGACTAGAATACTGCGTCGTTGTTGCCTCCCCTGCATCTCATCATTCACTGTGTGAGGCTAAAATAGTCAGAAAAGAATCAATCCAGGTGTGGAAAAGGAAAGAGCAAAAGCGGGCATAGTTAGGTACCCATTCATCATTCATGTTCATGCACCATATTTTCTAAACAGAAGAGAAAAGAAAAGAAAAGAAAAGGAAAGGAAAAAGAAAAAGGTTTTCTAAACACGAGAAAAAAAGAAAGAAAAGAAGAGGAAGGGTGGTGGGGAATTTGGGGATTTGGGGTTTGGGCGTCGCATACCACTCGCATCGCATCCAAAGAATTCATTCGCACACCAGCTTCTCTTGTTGTCGGAGCCGAATCCCATTGAAGTAGACCAGCACTGGCCGGCTGGTCGGCTGCCAATTCCGTGGCTTTGCTTCCGGCGACGGGGATGCGGGAGATATGGCGGCGGCGGCTGCTGCGGCTGCTGCTGCTGCTCGTTCTTTGCCTCCTCGGCGGCGGCGTGGCCGGCGGCGACGCGCAGCCTTTGCCTCCGCCGCCGGCGGCGACGCCGGCGCCGCCGCGGCAGCCAACGCCGTTCGGGCGCGCCATGTCGACGTTCATTACGGTGGCGATCAGCGTCTTCTTCTTCCTGCTCTTCTTCTGCGCGTACATCAACCAGTGCCGCCTCGCTGACGCCAGCGAGCGGCAGGGCCACGCGGCGGCGGCGGCGGCCGGGCCGTCGAGGCGGGGGAAGCGCGGGCTGGACGCCGCCGTGGTGGCGACGTTCCCGATCGTGCCGTACAGGGAGGTGGTGGCTCACAAGATCGGCAAGGGCGTGCTGGAGTGCGCCGTGTGCCTGACGGCGTTCGACGACGGCGACGACCTCCGGCTTCTGCCGCACTGCTCGCACGCGTTCCACCCGGAGTGCATCGACCCCTGGCTGGAGGCGCGGATCACGTGCCCGCTCTGCCGCGCCAACCTCGAGAAGCCGCCGCCGCCGCCGCCGCCGGCAGCCGTGGCACCGCCGTCGCCGGAGCAGGTGGTGCCGCCGCCGCCGCCGCCTCATGCAGTGGCGATACCGGTGGACGAAGGGGACGACAGGAAGGAGGAGGCCGTGGAGCTCGAGATGCTGCGCAGCGAGCGGCGGGCGGCGAGGCTGCCGCGGTCGCACTCGACGGGGCATTCGCTCTTCGCCGCCGCCGCCGCGGAAGCCGGCGACCACGAGAGGTTCACGCTGCGGCTGCCGCAGGACGTGAGGGAGGAGGTGCTCAGGTCGCGCCGCCTGCGGCACGCCACGAGCCTCGTCAACCTCTCGGACATGGCCTCCGACGGGAGCTCGAGAGGAGGGCGGCGCGTGCTCGGAGGAGCAGGAGGAGTCAGCTTCGGCAACGGCGGCGGCGGCGGAGGGAGCAACCACGGCGGGCGGCGATGGCAGGCGTTCTTGGCCAGGACGGTATCGTGGGCGCGAGGCGGGGGCGACGGGTCGGTGCGCAAGGGGTGGGACGGGTCGACGAGGAGAGGCAACAGGGATGACGCCGAGTCGAGCTGGAAGGGGGCGACCTCGCCGGCGGCGGGTCGGCCGTGATCATCTCCACCACGCGACCGGCGACCTCGCCTCCGGCGTCGCCGTGGCCGCAATCGTTGACTGTAGGGGAAAAAAAAAAGGATAAAACTTGTGTCTTTTTTCCTCGTTATCCTCTAGCATTTGTTTGTTTTCTTTAGCAATATTTTTCACTCAGATACTATTACTCCTGTACTCCATCCGAAATTTTCTAACTCCTTTTGACTCCAGCAATTGGCACAAAGTGAAGCCTTGTTTGGTCTGTAAATTTCTTGGCATTGAAAAACGAAAAGAGGGAGAATTCGCGTCCTCTCCGCCTCTCCTTTGCCCAAAAGATGTGGCCTTTCTTTTGCTTAGGAACGTTGAGGCTGTCTCCAACAGTAATCCCTAAATTTGATCCCCTATAAGCGCCATTTACAGGCTTTAGTAACAAAATCCACTCCTATATTTTTCTCATCTCCAACAGTCTTTATATATTTAATTGTATAGGGGAGAGAGAACCCCATATATAAGGAATGGAGAAAAACTCTATTTTACTGAATTAGACATGTGAGAAATTGTTGGAAGATATACTAGAATCCATCCCCTATTTTGGGGTAGAGAATGCTTTAGGGTGTGCTGTTGGAGACAGCCTGATAGTGGATTAGTGGGAGAAGCACTCGCATGTTCTTCCCCGCGTAAGCTTCAAGCTTTCTCCTAATCTCCTCTCCGTCCGCCATGGGATCACGATTCACAAAGCGTGGCGTCAACATCTGCCTTTGCAAGATTCATGCAAACTATGGGAGGAAATGGCGATGAAATCAGCGGATACGGACGCCGCCGCAACTGCGTTGTTGTGCTGTGGACGCCATGATGGTGTCCGTCTGAACTGCGAAGCCTGGGTCGAAGGAGCTACACGTGGAAGACTGGCAGGCGACACGACGAGCGCCGCGAAACAGAGACTACCATGGCCCATAGGAAAAGGAAGTACTCTCTCCGATAAAAAAAAAATTGTTGTTGACTTTTCTACACGCCTACCATTCATCTTAGTCAAACATTTAGTTCAAATATGTAAAAATATAAGTTATACTTAAAATACATTTAATAATAAACTAAATGATGTTTGAATAAGACGAATGGTCAATGACATGTTCAAAAGTCAATGACAACTTCTTTTTATGACAGAGGTAATACTACTTTTGCTGTTCTTTTTTCGCTGCTAACTTTCAGATATACCTTTTAACAATTTGTCTTATTTAAAAATTTAGTATAAATATAGAAAAATGTAAGTCATGACTAAAATACTTTTAGTGATAAAAAAAGCATAATAACACAAATGATACTTAAATAGTTTTTTTAATAAGACAAATGGTAAAAAAAGCATGTATAGAAATCAACGGCGACAAATAAAAAATAACGAAGAGAGCATATAGTACTCCTCAATCTCGGAATTAAATTAATTGTATGTATTTATCCGATTTAGAGCATTCCCAACAGGCTTTCTATAATAAAGTAGTAGACATAAAGGGGTGATGGAGGAAAGAAATCTTTTACAGTGTCGTGTGAATTGTCAAGAATTTTTAGAAGGATGGATAGAGGGGATGCCAAAAGTGCTTTAGACGGAAGAAATAGAGTGTCTATTGGGGATGCTCTTAAGATTGAGAAGTGACTAGATATCTAATTAAATTCAGAAAAAGTGAAAATATTATAGATTAGTTATGACCCTTGTAAAGATAATAATTAATCACACATAAAACTCTAGAACATGTATTTTTACATCTTGACGGGTCAAAACATAATAGAACCTCTTGCCTCCCTTAGAAAATGGTTTGGGAGATAGAACGGCGACAGAGCAGATAATTAAACTTTGATGCGCCTCATATGGTCTAGGGTGACACTTCAGAGCACTCAGCCGCTCCTTCCCCTCCTATGGTTTTGTCCTACTCCAACAATGTTAGCATTGTAGCATGTTGCCATCAACCTAGCATCCTTGTTCTACTAACACTATTGCGATCGTGACACTGCTACTGTTGCACACCGCCATTTGACCACACTACCGTATAGACCCTATTACTTGTGCCTCGGTTTTGCACCTTGGAGCAATGGATTGAGAGATTGTGAGCTGGAGAGGATGGGTGCATGGCTGAGTTGCAATCATCGTTGTTCGTGGGCCGTTGTCCAACTAGCAAGGAGGCGCCTCAAGACCAAGGAACCTTGAGGGAGGGCATGGAGGAGGGAGAGAGAGAGGGGGAAGGAGGGATGGAGAGGATGATGTAGGTATTTGTGGTGGTGAGGGTGAAAAATGATCAAAATTGATTTTATATGGGTTAAGGAGAATTCTATCAAGTCTTATTTTTTTAAAAAAACAACAGCCAATTTTATAGTTTAGGGCTATACATTTGCAACAATTTAAGAGGGTAAACCAATACCCTTTCATAGAAAAAAGGAAATAATGTCAATCAAGACTGTGGTGTTTGAGTTGACCAACGAATAATTAAAGGCGAGCGCCAGCGTCCGGACGTCCGTCCGGACGCTGGCCCGCCGGACCACGCGCCATCGTCCGATTCCGCCCATCAGCGCTAATCGCACGGTGCATGGCGCCGCGTGCCTCGCATACACAAATGACAGAGACTAGATAACACACAGCATGTTGCTGGGCGCTAGCTGGTCGACGTTTGATTAAAATCCCGATTAAACTTCTGATTTTTATACAAAATTCAAACAGTGTTCAAAATGCGTGGAATAAATTTCATAATTCTTCTAAAATCGAGAGCAACCCATTTTAAATACTTTTTGAATTTTTGAATTTTTTTCACTTTTTTAATTTTTTTGATGTGAACTAGTAGAAGGCACTTATGAAACTTACACCTATACTAGCAAACTTGGCTGTGTGCTGATGAAACTTGGCCGTGTGCTGATGAAACCTGATGAAATTTGGATGAAACTTCGATGTAACCTGATGAAACTTGGATGAAACCTGTTGAAACTTAATGAAACTTGAATTGACCTGATGAAACTTGATGAAACTTGAAAAAACTTGGATGAAACCTGATGAAACTTGACAGTTCGGCAAAGTTTTATGAGCATGAAACCCAAGTTTTACTAGGCGAAACCCAAGTTTTAGTAGGCGAACCTCAAGTTTCACCAGGTGAGTTTGAGGAGTTATATGGCAACATATATCTTGTTTTGTTCGTAAAAATACGAGGAACACGTTGGTGCAACCGGTTCGTGGATTGGAGCATCCAGTCAAAAAATATGCTTACCGAAAAGAAAAAAAAGTAGGCCCCACCTGCATGCTACAGTGCGGCGCACCTGTGCTGTGTCCATAGCGTTGCATCGCGCGGCGCTCGTCCTGTTGCAGATTAAGATGCATGGGCCGAGGCGGCCCATCCCCCGCGCGCGTCCGGCCGCGCCGGAAGGCCGGACTACAGTGTTTTCGATAATTAAAACCGTGCTATTTTACTCTTTCATTCAGTTTAATATGGTTTTGTGAGTTTTTTCGTAAAACTAAGTTTAATCAATCAAATGGTCAAATTGGTGTTGTTTGAAAATTTCAAAGCTCAATTTTACCGGTTTTGTATCGTATGGACTAATTCGACTCAAAGGCAACAAATAAGAAACCATACAAATATATTTTCCTAAAAAAAATGGCAATTCGATCATGCGTTCAGCGTTCGCTGCCTGTGAGGTTGCGAGTGAGAAGCTGTGTTGGGGAGTTCTGTTCCCGTGGCCAATCGACGCTGGCCAATCGACGCACGCAGCCACACAGCATGCCGTTCATTCAGGCGTATCAGCTGGCAGCGGTCGACAATGCACGGTGGAGGACTGGAGGCCATTGACCAAGGAACATTTGACTATTTGAGGGGCATCAGTCACTTAGGGCGTGTTTGGATGGTAGCCGCCGTGCGCCGTGCCATCTATTGGTGTGCCGTCGTTTTTTGGCTCCCGTTTGGATTGCTACCGATGAATAGCGCGGGGGCGGGCCCGAGGGCTCGCAGTCGCATAGTAAACAAAAAAGGAGGCGTTGGCGCGGGAGCTCGTTTCGTTCGCCAATCTTCGCCAACAGACGCGAGGGTGAGCCGTGGAAGGCACGGCGGACACGGGACACCAACCAAACACGCCCTTAGATACTACCGTTCCAAGAAAAGATCAAGAACTCGGTTATTAGTTATCACTGGCGCTTGAGGGCATGTTTATCTCTATACTTTTTTCATACCTTTTTAACTCAATACTATTTATCTAGGATTTTAAAAAGACTATATGGTCAGAGATGTCTAAAGTTGGTTATGGTTATTGGTGAAAAATTAATTAAACCTTTTCAATTTAGTTTTTTAAACCACCTCAAAAGGCTCTTAATAATAATATAACAAAGTGGATCAGCTTTGCGAAGCATGTTCAGCTCACTTCAATTTAGACAACTTATTCATGAAGCTCAGCCACCTTGAACATGTACGGCGATAGTATAAGCTAGAAGAAACGAAAAGAAATATGTCTGTGCTTGTATAAGAAAATTCGGTGCTTATCTAAACCATTGGTCGTGCATTGAGATCGTGTGTAGTCAACCCTTTCTTCCACATTGTCTTTTGCCAAAAAAAAGTCCCTAGAATTTTTAAAAAGGCAATCGGGTTCATCTTCCTCCCCTCCACTCACCCTAGCCAAGCCGGCCTTTCCTTGGAGGCGCGGTCACCGGCAACCACCGCGGGCCACACGTTGGTTCCTCCGGGCATCGATGTGGTCGTCTTGCAGGGCAACAAAGATTCACGGGCGATCGTGTCACGGGAGGGTTCAGCTTGATTGGGGTGAGGAGAGGAGGAGAGAGGAAGACAGGTGGAAGAAGATGGATCCAATTGCTTTTGGTTAGAAAATTCGAGATTTTTTTCAAAAGATCATTTGATAGAGAGGGTTGACTGCACAAAAATCTCTATGTATGACCAAGGGTGTAGATAAGACCGAAACTCTTTTTACAAGGGCAACCGGAGCATTGTATTTCGTGCACGCAGTTACTTAATTTAGGCCCACTTTGATAGCTTGTTTAGTTTTAGTTTAGTTTTTGTTGGGAAAATTTGACCACCTTTGAAAGTGGTATGAAAAGGCTAAATAAATTATGAAAAAATATTTTTGAGATCTTTGAGAAAAACCCTACAAAGTTATAAAAAAATTATTTTCAAAAAAAAGTGAAGGGTGTATATAAAAATAACAAACGTTGCAATCCCAACAAAAACTAAACTAAAACAAGGTATCAAAGAGGCCCTTAGATTCAGACACTCAGTGCATGCAAAAGCAATTATTACTTCTTACACCGTGAAGAAGCGAGATGCAAAAACTTAGGATGATTTTAAGACAAGAATAAGAAAACGATGGAGATCGAGATGGATTGTGTCGGTGTAATAAATACCGGGGTACAAAGAGCCTTAGGACTCAGAAGGCCGGGAGGGCCCCACACCAGGCGGGTGCATGGGCGAGCCCCCGGGCGAGGCGAGGCCCCACGCGCCAAAGCGGCGCGGGCGAGCCCCTCCGACGGTGAGGCGACGGCCTCAGCGCGCCAAAGTGGGCTGTGGCGAGCCCTCTCTCGAGACCAGCGAGGGCCCAGCTGCCCGAAGGGGCCAGCGCTGGGAGCTTTGCGTATGAGTCTTCGGACGAAGGCTCCCCGCTTCAAGAAGGACAAGCGCATTTAATGAGACATCACGCGCGATGGACAGAGGAAGAATGATTACCGCCATGAAGGACACTTGCGAGTTTGAGCGGCCACACTGTGGCGCAGAAGAATTGACCGGCAGAGAGAAGAGTTGCTTGAGGAGGCCGCCCGTGTCAGGAGGAGCAGGCAGGGCCCCACCCGCAGACTCACCGGTGTGACTATGCGGTCGAGGCCACTTGGCGGCACGCGAGGCGAGAGCCAGGCTGGGCGGGGCGCAGACGTTGCCTCTTTCTGTCGTGTCTTGTCGAGTATCGAGAGCATCAGATCGCTTACTCCCTCGGCTCTCTCCGCCAGCCCAAAGTTTGTATAAAAGGAAAGGAGAGAGGCGGAGAGGAGGAGAGGCACGGTGGCAGAAGCATTCGTGCATTCAAACACTCAGTAAACACTTTCCTTTCAACCACAATCGAAAAAGAGCTAAGGCTCAGCAGAGTAGGACTATTACCCGCGAGGGGTCCAACTCGGTAAATCATGAAGTCGCCCTTGTTGTGCCCGACGCCAAATCGAATCGAGCTTGATCGAGTTGGCTAGCAGACTAGAAATCGACCAGGTGTGATCCGCAGGGTTGAGCGGAGAACACGCCGCTGCTGGCGCGCTGTAGGGGCGCTTAGCATCGATTCAGTTTCTTCGACCTTTCTTCAGAGGCGATGGCGAGCGGCAACCGCGACGAGCAGAAGCGCCGCTAGAGCCGCGGCAGAGGAAGCGGCCGCGGCGATGGCGGTGGATCACCCGGACGGTGGCCGCCGCCTAGGGTTGGAGCCTCGGCGAGCAGCCGCCTCGCCAAGCTAGGCGGCGCTGGTCTTGGAGGAGTGCACTCAAAGATGAACCTCCACGCTGCGGTGGCCTTTGCTGAAAACCCACCGGTTCCAGAACTCCGACTCCGGCGGCGCCGTGGTTGGCAACAGGCTCATGATGCCGCCGCCGCCGGCGGTGGTGCAAGTTTCGGGCGGGGAATCGGCGCTTCGCTGCCTCCTCCGTTCTTTCTTGCCCTCGCGCTCCTCGCAGATCTCCCCGTGAGGGGGGGGGCCAAGACGACAAGAGCGCGACCCTACGGGCTCGGCGGGCAGCGTCTTTGGTGGTCGCGATCTCCGGTCCCATCCGAGGACCGCCACTTGTCAGATGGAGAAGACTCGCGGACAAGCTCGCAGGGCCGCGACCACAGCGGCGATCACTGCCGCCGCCGCGGCGCTGGGACCAACAAGAGGGTTCCCACAGAGCTGCCCGGCCAATGAGGGTGGCGCTTCTTGGCGCCGCTTAGGCGACGGGCGCGGCGAGGACCGCTGCGCCCAGAGCAGAGGCTCCGACGCCGGTGTCGCGCTTTTTCTAAGGAGTCACACGTCCAATGGCGGAACGGTTTCGTCCGCCCCCATCGAAAAGTACGACGGCTCCACCAACCCCGATGAATTTTTGCGATCTATACGACGGTGATGTACCGACCGAGGGTCGGGAAGGTTCGCGAACTACTTCCCGCGGTCCTCACCGTGAGCCCGCCAGGGCTCATGAACCCGCCCCGAGTCCGTGGGGTCATGGAAGGAGCTCTTGAGCTCTTTGTCACCAACTTCCAGGGCACCTTCGAGCAGCCCGGGGTAGAAGACGACCTCCACAACGTGGAGCAGAAGAAAGGAGAGTCGCTGCGCGACTATATTCGGCGCTTCAGTCAGGTCCGCAACACCATCCCTGACATCTCCATCGACGCCGTAGTCACGGCATTCAGGCGAGGCGCCCGAGACCCCAAGGTCAAAGAGAAGATGGCCACCCGCAAGATCAAAACTACGGAGGAGTTTTCACCTTGGCGACAAGTGCGCCTTCAGCGTGAGGGTCAGATCCGCCCGGCCGCGCGGCGGGCTACCATGGGCGGCGAGGCCGAACCTCGAGGAACCCCGCGGCAAGGACAAGAAGAAGCGCAAGGCGGCCGAGACCGGCAGGTCATGGCAGCCGCGCGACGACGACGACGACGACGACGACCACCAAGCGAATGGGCGCCAAGCGGCGAAAAGAGGAGGAGGTCGCGGGCGCCGGGCGGTACGGTCCCGCAGGGCGGCCGAGGCGGCGGTTATGGCGATCGCCGTGGCAGCGACGGCCTCTCAAGGCGCGACGGCGGGCGAAATCATCGCCCCGTGAGTGGGACGGAAGGCCCCATCGTCCCATTCACCACAACAACTCCCACGACGGCGATTGCCATGTCGTCGACAAGATGGTGGACAAGCGAGTCCACGAAAGCAGCAGCGAGCGCCCGCAGCGGCAAGGGCAAGGAGACGGCCGCTTGGTTTTCAGCAGCGGAACGCGAGGTTGCCGCCATCCACGGCGGTTCGCCACCTATCCGCCCCACGCTAGCTTCAAGCGCGCGATGAGGGAGGTGTGCGCCACCGCGTCCGCTTTGGGTCGATGAGGCAACCGGTGTGGTCGGAGCAACCGATCGCGCTCATCAAAGCCGATCACCCAACCAAGACCGCCGCCTGGCATCTCCCGATCGTGGTTGCACCCACGGTCCGGAATGTAAAGCTAGGGCGGTGCCGGTAGACGGAGGAGTTCCTCAACCTCCCGTCTGCCGGGTTGCCGGGCGCTCCAGATCCAGCGAATGGAGCTTCGCCCAGCCCCCATTCTTCGGCATCGCGCCGGGCCGAGTCCGTCTCACTGGGCGATCGGGCCTCCCGTGACCTTCGGAGGTTCGGCAACTTCCGCACCGAGATGCTCGAGTTCGAGGTGGCGGACTTCGACCTCCCTACAACGCCATACTAGGTCGGCCGGCGCCGACCGAGTGTTCATGGCGGTGTGCCACTATGCGTACATGGTGGTGAAGATCCCGGCCACCGCCCCATTGTTTTGAAAGTGGATCGCCTGAGGCGCCCCGCTGCGACAAGGACGCCCTCTACTGGCGGGGCGACGGTGCCTGTAGGCCGAGGCTTCGACTTTAGGAGCTCCTCCGGCGAAGACCCGTGCCTCCCGGTTCGTCTGCTGGAGGTTAAGGCGGTCTCCTGAGCGAAGTCGACCCGCGAAGACCGCTCGGGTGGCGCCTCTCGGCGCCAAATAGGAAGGCGCGCTGTCTCCTTCCTCCAGCTTAACGCAGACGTGTTTGCGTGGCAACCGTCCGACATGGTTGGGTCCCGAGGAGGTGATTGAGCACAAATTGGCGACGTTCCCCGCGCGACCGGTCATGCGAAGGTCCGGAAGCGCCGGTGGAGCGCCAGAAGTTATCCGCCAGAGGTGGACGAGCTCTTAAGGCGGGGTCGTTCGCAGCGCCGCCCATCCTGTGGCTCGCGAACCCCGCCTCGCTCAAGAAATCTAACGGGCGTCGGAGGATGTGCGTGGACTTCACCGACCTCAACAAGGCGTGTTCGGCGATCCATACCCGCTGCCCGCGATCGATCTCATCGCCGACTCAATCATGCGGGGTGCGAGCAACAGAGCTTCGATGCGCACTGGTACCACCAGATTAGCATGGTCAAGAAGATGAAGACAAGATCGCTTTCGCCACGCCCATGGGCGTGTAATCGCTATACAAGGATGGCGTCGGATCGAAGAATGCGGGCCCAACCTATCGGGCCATGCATATCGCTTCACCGCCCCAAATAGGGCGGAACACGGAGGTGTATGTCGACGACCGTGGTGAAGTCCAAGAAGGCGGAGGAGTTGATCGGCGACTTGGAAGAAACCTTCGCTAACTCGAGGAAGTATCGCATCAAGCTTAATCCAGAGAATGCGTGTTCGCCGTTCCGTCAGACAACCGCCGATTCCTCGTCTCCCGGAGGGGATTGAGGCGAACCCCGACAAGATCGCAGCCGATCGAGAACATGAAGCCCCGACGCAACTTCGAAGATGCGGTGCTTGGTGGGTCGCTTGACCTCCCCGGCGCTTTATAGCTCGCCTGGGGATAAAAGTCTCCCATTGCTCAAGCTCCTAAAGAAGACCAATCAGCCGAGTGGACGGCGGAGGCGCAGGAGGCGCTCGACGGCTCAAGAAGTATCTTACCTCCCGCCTGCGCTGGTCGCCTGCACCCGGCGAGCCGCTGATCCTCTACGCCGCGCAAACCCCAGCGGTCAACAAGGTGCTAGTGGCGGAAAGAGAGGCGTTCAGCGCCCATTTACTACGCCGAAGAAGGTCCTCCACGACGCCAAACAAGGTATTCACAAGACCAGAAGATGCTCTACGCCGTCTTGGCGGATCCCGAAGCTACGCCACTACTTCCGGGCGAGAAGTCACGGTGTTGACTAAGTATCCCTTGCGGAGATCCTTTCAACCGTGAGGCGACGGGTCGACGCTAAACGGGCCATGGAGTCGGCGAATTCGATCTCAAATTCGCCCCGAGTGGCCATCAAAGGGCAAGCTCGCGGAGTTCATTAGCGAGTGGACTCCGGTGACACCGGAAGCCGGTACCCGCCTCCTCCTCGCCGCGGACTCTCTTCTTCGACGGCTCATTCCGCCGGAGGGGTCAATGGGCGTTGTCTTGGTGTCTCCCATCGGGCGATGTCGTCCGCACCGGTGGTCTTGGACTTCCGCGCCACCAACAACGCCGCGAGTATGAAGGATCGCTAGCCGGCTCGGGGTGGCCGACCCTTGGCATCCGGGCGGCCGCAAGTAAAGGCGACTCTCCCGGTCATCAACCAGCGAGGAAGGATTTCTCCCGCCGGATCCCGCCATGGCGGCTTACCTAAGCGGAGGTGCGCCGGTTGAGCGGCACTTTGAGGGTTTGGGCTTCGTGCACATCCTCGCCGCGACAACTACATGGCGGATGAACTGCCCCTGCATTGCCTCGCCAAGGGCACTGCTCCGCCGGGTCTTTGAAGAAAGACTTACGCGCCGTCCGCCGCAGCCCCCACCTGGCGGGGCGACGCTTCGACGCAGCCCCACCTCTGGAGGAGACGCCATCGATCTCGCCGCAGCCCCTTGATAGAGGGAGGAGGCGAAGAACCGCCGAGGCGGTTGAGGCGAAACGCCAAAGCCAGCGGAGTACGCCGGCGACAATGTATGTAACGCCGCCACACTCATCCGGAAGGTCGCGGATGGATCCGATCCTAGCCTACCCGCGGGATGGAGTGATCTCCACGATGACGCTGCGTCCGAGAAGATAGCGCCGCAGGCCAGCGCCACGCCCCGGTAGGTGGGGACTGTACGCTGTGGCGCAAACGGAGTTCTACCGAAGCGCCACCGAAGCGGGAGGAAATTCTCCGAGATCCATGGAGGCATGCGCGGAGCCATTCAGTGAGCCGCGTTGGTTGGGAAAGCGCCACGGTTTTATTGGCCCACCGCCTCCGTGATGCCTTCGAGCCGCGAGGAGATGCGGCGTGCCAATTTCATGCTAAGCGATCCACCGACCGCCCAGCGCCAGAAACTATTCCGCCTCTCCGCCGTTCGCGGTCCGGGGCCGATATTCTGCCCGTTTCGCGGCGACCGGAGGATATATCATCCGCTCGCCGCCATCGACAAGTTCACTAAGTGGGTCGGCCTCGCCGTCCCGACGATCACATCCGCAGCTGCTATCAAGTTTATGAGGAGCATCTTCGTCCGGTTCGGTCGCCAATGTAATTATCATCGACAACGGCGCCGCTTCAAAAGCGCCGATTTCAAGATCGGTGCGAAGAGTTGGGTACCAAGTCGCTTTGCCTCCGCTGCGCATCCGAAGAGCAATGGGCAAGTGGAGCGGCGAACGCGAAGTACTCAAAGGGCTCAAGACAAGGGCGCTCGACCGCCGAGAAGCGCGCAAGCGCTGGACGGAAGAAGTTCCCACTCTTGTCGTGGCGCCGCGACAACTCCCAACAGAGCCACCGGCGAGACCCCTTCTTCCCGGTGTATGGCTCGAGGCGGTGCTCCCATCGAGCTCGCCGGCTCCCCAAGAGTGGCGGCGTTCAGCGAAGACCAAGACCGACCGGCGTCAGATGAGGTGAATCTCCGGAGGAGATCCGAGACAGGCGGCTATCCGCCGCCAAGTATCAAGAAAGGCCGCGCCGTTATCAAGCAAGACGGTGTGTGTGAGAACACCGGCATGGGCGACCTGCTTCTGCGCAGAAATCCAAGTGCAAAGTGGGGCGCAACAAACTGTCTCCCCCCGTGGGAGGGCCCTTCAAGGTGGTCTCGGCCTCACCTGTGCTCGGTCCAGCTCGATTCGAGGATTGGTCGCGAATTGGCTAACACTTGGAACGCCGAGTACCGAGGAAGTTCTACCCGAGGTAGCAGTCCAAGAGTTTCTTTTTCGGCCTTCCTTTGGAGCCGAGCGGCGAGGTCTTCTTCCTTCACCGCCGCCTCGGGTCATGCGTTGTACAAAGCCATCTTCAATAAGAGATAAGTTCTATCTCCTTGTGGGCATCTGCTTCTTCTTTCGCCTCAAGTCCGTTAGAAAGCATTCCGCTGAAAAGTCGGCGCAAAAAAAGTACTCAAGGCGATGGCCCCTTAGTTGCAAGGATTTAGCGCCACGACTCGCGGTTGGGCGAGGCGGCGGACGAAGGCGGGTTCTAGCCCAGTGTGTCGGCTCGGTCTAGGCAATGCGCCAACAATGCACCAGCGACTAGACCACTTCGAAGCTAAGTTCTCGCCACGCCGATGTCTAGGGTCGGTTCAAAAGAGGCCATAAGGGTTGAAGTAACCAGATGCCCGAGGAAAAAGCGCCACTTTCAACTAAAGCTCGGTCTAAAGCTTTTTGGCGATCGCTGGCTTAGCCTTAGAAAGGTCTCATTAGAAAACATTCTCACCGAAAGTCGGTGGCGAAAGTACTTAAGGTGATGGCCCTTAATTGCAAAGGCAAACGCTTATAACTTACGCCGGTGCGAGGCGGCGACGGAAGGCGGGCTCTAGCCCGGTGTGTCGGCTCGGTTTGGGTAATGCGCTAACGGCGCACCAAATGACTAGACCACTTCCGAGGCTAAGCGCCGCCACGTAATGTTTAAGTCGGGTTGCGAGGCCATAAGGGTTGAAGTAACCAGATGCCTAAGGAAACAGCGCTCACTTGCGCAGAACGCTCATTTAAAACCTTTGGCCAGTGTGCCCGATTCAATTCCACAAGTTAAAGTTGCGGTTCAAGTGAGACTCACAACAAAAGAGCAAAAGTTCGTTTGCATTGATAGGCAACAATTACAAGGCAAAAGGCGGGAGTCTCGCTACTCCTCCTCGCCTTCTTCTTCCGCTGAGCGGCGCCCCCATCATGGACACGCGGTCGGGCGGCGGTCAACCCGCTACCGCTTAAACCGGTCCACCGGGCGCGAAGGTTCCCGGGCGGCGTCGAGATCAAACGCGCGCCTCGAAAGCAAGACATTGCTCAAGATGAACCGCGCCGCTTCGAGAGCGCTTTGGCGGCCGTCTTCGATCGCTTCAGGTCCGCAGCCGCCGGAAGGACGCCAGAGGCTTCGCGGCTCGTCCCACGGCGCCAACAGATCAAGGCAGCCGCCTCTCCAATGGGATGCAGGAAACACCCATGGATGCAGGTGTCCCGAAGCCGCGTAGGCGGTCGCAAAGATGTCGGCGAGGGTCCGGAGGCGCCGGTGCTCCAAAGTGAGGTCTCGACCGCTTGGCGGCGAGGCAAGGCGGCTTTACGCTGCCGCCTCATGGTCATCGCCTTCCAGCGGCGGTTTCTTGGCCAAGGCCCGCCGCAGCCACGCCGCAGACGCTTCCGCCAAGGCAAGGGCTTCCTCCCGCCGCCCAGTGCGGAGAGGGTGCGGCGCCAAAGGAACGCCCCACGCCGGCGGTCACGCCGAGATGGCGGCAAGACCACGGGCGAGGTGGCTGAGGGTTCTCCGCCGCCAAGGCCGGACTTCCGCGGCATGAGCGACCTCCGGCGAAGGAGCGACGGGCACGCTGGGCCGGCGAGTCGTGTGGAGCGGAGCTCGATGCCCAGCGTCCGCCTGCTCCAAGCGGACAAACAGGTTCAGTATGCGAAACACAGAAGCGTGCTAACCCTAGTCGGCGTGTGCGTGGCGCAGGAAAGCCACTGAAGCGGTGCGCCTGGCGAAGCCGGCGGGAGCTCCAAGTCGCTTGTTTGTGGCGGTGGTGGCGGCGGTCGCAGCTACCACCGCCGAGCCAGACGCCGGCTTGGCGCGAAGCGGTGCGCAGGTGGAGCGCCAACAGAACAGCGCCCAGCGCAGGAGCGCCGGCGTGGAGGAGCGGAAGAAACCGCGCAGCGGCGCCAATTCTCGATGAGTCGCCGCGCCTGCCCGGTGGCGGAAGCGGCGTAGCAAAGCAGGCCCCCGCCGGGTTGGAGCCGGCGGTGGCGGCGAAGCTCGAGGCTTGAAGGCGCGTTTCTTCGCTCGCCTCTCCTCCTCCTCCCGCCGCTGCCGTCGACGAAGGATGAGGCGGCGCTTCCCAAGAGCGCGAAGCGGAGTCAAGAACACAGCAGAGCAAAGCAGCGGTGTACGGAAGCTTGGGCGGTCGCCGGGCGGCTCATGGATCTCGCAGTGGTCCCCGCCACTTGGACCGCAGACCGAGACTTCCATGGGGGCTACCGCAGTAAGGGTTGCGCCCCGTGGATCCCGATCGCAGAGGGGCGGATGCCCGCCGGCAGGCGGTGTCGCCGGTCGGCGGGTCGAAGCCCCGCCACCATTCCCGAGCACGCCGCCCAAGACGCTCCCATCAAATGAACACCCAAAGAAGAAGCGGTGAGTCGGTCGTTAGCCAAAAATGGAAAGAAAGAAGGTACGAAATCCAAAAGAGCGCGAGGGTATTCACCTCCAAGAGCGGTCGGGTCCCGCGTTGTCGCCAGTAGTACGCCCAGCGGGCGCGCCCTCGGAAGCGGCAAAGACGGCGCCGCAAAAAGTCCGCCACCACGGGTTCCGGTGAGCCTCGCGGCGAGCTTCGGCATGCGCGCCGCCATCGCCTCCGTACTCGCAAGGTCGTCTCGCCGGGCTCCCGGGGCCGGCGATGGCTCCGCGATCGCGGGAAGGGCGATCGTCGCAGCCACGGAGTCCTCCACGTCTGACCCATCGCCGGCAAGGCCCTTCCAGCTGGACTTGACCGCGGCAGGATGAAAAGGCGGAGGTGACGCGAGCGCTGGCAGTAGCTTCTCAACCGCGCCGAAAGCGCGAGCCCGTGTGCAAGACGAAGAGTCGGCGCCAGAGCGGGAGGTTCGCATCGCCCCCACGAACATCTCGCAGAGGCGGGCGAAGATGACCAGGCCATGATCGAGTTGGGAACAAGGTGCGCCGCCGATCCCGTAGAAGGCGAGCACCCCAAGAAGAATTCGAGTACGGCGGACAAGGCCCGCCAAAGACGCCAGAGAAGGTCACGATCTCCCGGCGCGAGGACTTCGGCGCGATGGTGCGGCCAAGCTGAACCGGCGGCGGTCGGTGGCACGAAGACTTCGGCCCGCCACCGATCCTCATCGACAGTGGAAGCAGTAAAGCAGCCTCGAAGATGGTGCGGCATCTCATGGCGGCCTTTGTCGCGCTTGGGAGCCATGGAAACTTGGCGGTGGCGGTGGCGAAGGCTTGGTGGCAACCAAAGAAAAGGTCAGGTAGCAGCGAAGAAGGCAACGGACAAATTGAAGACTTAGCGTGCGGAGGATTGGCCACGGCGATGAGAGGAGTATCTATAGGCGTGGGCGTGTCTGACGGTTTGATTCCGCCTCTCTGCGCCATCATTGCCCCGCGGCTTTTTGGTTTCCCGCGAAAAGCGGCGTAGTTCCCCGAGGAAGATCGTGTGCAGGTGGAGAATCAGACGACGGCCGCCGAGGTGGGTGGGGGCCCACGATTCGCCTCTCGCCGCGCAAGAAACGGAAAAGTCTCCGCGTGATTCGTCACAGATCATGGTGGACCCGGCTCTGCTTGTAATAAATACCGGTACAAAGAGCCTTAGGCCACGCTACTCTAAGGCCAGAGGCCCCACGCGTCAAAGGGCGAGCAAGGCCCCAACAGCTGGCGAGCCCCTGAAGGTCGGGAGGCCCCACGCGTCAAAGCGGGCGAGCAAGGCCCCAAATACGATGGCGAGCCCCTCGAAGGTCGGGAGGCCCCACGCGTCAGCGGGCGAAGCAAGGCCCAGGCCCCAAATGCTGGCGAGCCCCTGAAGGCCGGGAGGCCCCACGCGTCAGCGGGCGAGCAAGGCCCTGGCGCGCTGGCCACCCCTCGAAGGCCGGAGGGCCCCACACCAAAGGGTGCACGGGCGAGTCCCCCGGCTGCGGCGAGGCCCCACGCCCAAAGCGGGCGCGCGCGAGCCCTCCGACGGTGAGGCGAGGGCCCACAAGGCCAAAGCAAAGTCTTGGGCGAGCCCTCTCGAGACCAGCGAGGGCCCCTGCTGTCAAGGGGCCCAGCGGGAGCTTTGCGAATGAGTCTTGGGACGAAGGCTCCCTCGTCTGCTGAAGGACGGCGATTTAATGAGACATCACGCGGATGGACAGAGGAAGAAATGATTACCGCATTCTGATGACACTTGCGTGTCCGAGCTACATCCACCGTGGCGCAGAAGAATTGACCGTGAGAGAGAAGAGTTGCTTGAGGAGGCCGCCTGTCGGGAGGAGCAGTAGGCCCCACCCGCAGACTCACCGGTGTGACTATGCGGGTCGAGGCCACTGCGGCACGCGAGGCGGCGGCCAAGGCGCGGCAAGGCAGCACGCTGCCTCTTCTGTCCGTGTCTTGTCGCAGTATCGAGAGCATCAGATCGCTTACTCCCTCGCCTCTCTCCGCCAAACCCAAAGTTTGTATAAAAGGAAAGGAGAGAGGCGGAGAGGAGGAGAGGCACTGATGGCGTAAGCATTCGTGCATTCAAACACTCAGAACACTTTCCCTTTCAACCACAATCGAAAAAGAGCTAAGGCTCGCAGAGTAGGACTATTACCCGCGAGGGTCCAACTCGTAAATCATGAAGTCGCCTCCTTGTTGTGCCCGACGCCAAATCGAATCGAGCTTGATCGAGTTGGCTAGCAGACTAGAAATCTGACCAGGGGTGTGATCCGCAGTGGTTGAGCGGAGAACACGCCGTCAGATTGGTATCCCTGACATTCTGAGGTTTCATACACTAATCTAGCCCCTTCTTCTCTAGATCAAAAACCATCCATAACCCCTAACCCCTAGGTCTCATCTTTAATCCTAGGTCCCCTTTTTCCTGATCCGGTGATCCCCTTCTCCAATCTCCCTCGGATTCTTCGCCAACCTTCAGTCGACTTTGCCATGGAGGCCATCAACTTTTCGGCAACTCAATTGGTGACCATACATGCCGGTGTATCTCCACCTTGCTTGTTGGGGTGCATAGCTGCTTTTTCTGTATATATGTTCCCATCCCATGCGCATGTTGGCCGCCATGATGTGAGCGCTGGGCCTTTTTGGATTGCAACCACAACTTGCCACACCTAACATTAGGCAATTGTGGCAAGCCACACTTTTGTGGTAAAGAAATTTGGCGCAACACTTGTGGTAAAGCTGGCAAAAAAATTTTGAGTGTATGACATGTGGACCAGATGGTTAAGAAAATGTGGCAAGCCACAATTGTGGCATGAATCAAACACCACCTAGAAAAACTGTGGCATGACTAAGATTAGCTTAGACAAGGTTAAGCAAAAACCAAACAGTAATATACTAATTTGATCTAAAGAACCCTGAGAGCATCCACTGCAGCCACTGCATCAGCTGGGCCGGCATCAACCTCCCGTGCGCGCTAACAAAAATTAAAACGTAGCAGACTGCGCGGGCGGGCTTACGCGCTGATGCCGGCGATTGATGCAGTAGCTGTTGGCCATGCTCTAAAGCTTTTATTTACCTATTGTATTGGTTTAAATTAATTCTTTTTTTTTTAGGATTGCATTGGCCATGTTTTGTGGAACCTTGAATTGTGCATGAATGGGTACGCTACAGGAGACAACCGGTGAACAAATGGAGTGATGGTACCAATATTGATGAACTAATGATATTTATTTGTCAAAGAAAGAACACCGGAACATTGAGCTCCTTCTTGCTAATCCTTGGTCGGTTGTCACTTCTTAGTTTCTTAGAGAAAAGAGGTAGGAAGGTCAAGGAGCTGCACGCCTGCAGCACGCGTGAAAGAAGCAGACTGAGCAACCTGGGGGCAGACAGTGAGACCTTACAAATGGCTACAACGGAGCCCAGCAGCGGCCAACGGGCATTGCCTTTAGCCAGATCGTTGTTCATCGCCGTCTTCCTATCTTAGATTTCCTCTGCCTTGTAGATTTATTTGTATAGATGGCTAGCCATTAGATGAGATTTGAACGGTCAGGACAAAGAGAATGGTAGCCCCTGATATGACCACACAGTGTTAAAGAGGATTAGAATCCGAGTGTCTTCTGCACCATCTTGACCACAATGGCTTTTAGTTTTTTGAATAGTTGATCAGATTTGCCTTGGATACTTGGATTAGGCCCCAATGCAAGTATCCGACAGCAACAAGCTCAGTGTGTGCTGTACCACACAATTTATACTCTCCGGCCAATACCGCCAAGAATAAAGAAGGAATCGACAATGACAAGATGCAACATGTTAAGTTCTCAAAAAAAAAAGAAGAAGAAGAAAAAAGATGCGACATGTTACCCATAAAGGACCATTTCACATATCCACACTTATTTTGGGCTGATACTTTGTAGTATACTTAATTGCACTTGAAGGAAGAACAAGACATAAGGACAAAGACACGACAATTGTATACTAAATTGATAAATGATAGTGCAGGCAAGAATAATAGAAGAAGACATGTTCATACAATTCTTTGTTGCAAACTTTTTTTCCCCTTTACTTCGTTTGGGGTTTCATTTCCAACTAGTAATCCTCTGTTTTAAGATTACAAGTAAGCATTGCACACGTATAGCCATTGATCAAGATCAGCAGTAACATTATTTAGCAAGGAGCAAAAATTCAGCTCGGGGTCTCGCCGCCGCCGCCGTCAAAGCGGCAGCGCCGAGCTCCGAGCGCGGCAGTGCCGCGAGAAGAACGACATCGGGGCGGCGAGGCCGCTCTGGTGGCCGGAGCCCGACACCTTCGCATCGGCCCGGTGCTTCCGCCGGCCGCCCTGCTCCTCTTCGGGAGCCGCCTCCTCCGGCAGCCGCTCCAGCGCCGCGGTGTCCTCGGCGGCGGAGACCAGCGCCGAGTCCATGGACGCCGCCCGCCGCCCGCTCCGCGGCAGAGGGCAGGGAAGCCGCGAAGGCCATGGCTCCGGCGAGCGGAGCTGCTCGTTGTGGTCTTCTCCGACGTGCGGCGCTTCTTGGTCGTTCGATTCCTCCGCGTGGTCCGGGATTGCGGCGGCGCTCGCGGCAGGAGTTTGCTCGGCGGCATCGGCGTCTGGATCAGCGGGTGGGTTGGAGCTGGGCTCGCCGCCGGCGGCGCCGGTGGCGGCGGAGTCGACCACGTCGGAGCGGCAGAGCGGGCAGTTCACGTGGGCGCGGAGCCAGGTGTCGATGCAGAGAACGTGGAACGCGTGGCCGCACTTGGGGAGGAGCCGCACGAGCTCGCCGTCCTGGAGTTCGCCGAGGCAGACGGAGCAGTCGGCGGCGCCCAGGAGCCCCACGCCGGCGCGGTACCGCGTCGCGGCGATCGAATCGATCGCCGCCTCGTCGAGCCCCACGGTGCGGATGTACCATACATGGTGCACCACTCCGCCGCCGCCGCCCTCGGGGTCGTCGTTCCCACCACCCACGGCGTTCGCCCCCGCGCCGGCTGCGCCGGCGGCGAGGAGCGCCTGGCGCCGCCTCCGCACCTGCCGGCGTCGGACGGCGACGGACACGCCGAGGAGAATCAGGGAGATGAAGACGAGCGCCGCGGTGGCGACGAGGGCGATGGTGACGATCCGGCGGTGGTGGTCGGCGCTGCCGCTGCCGCCGCCGCCGCCGACCGGGGGGCTGTAGTCGTGGCCTCCCCCCTGGTATCTCCTGGCGCCATGCGCAGGGGAAGGGGACGGAGCAAGAACCGGGGTAGGAGGGCAAGAAATCCAAGAAGGAGGCAAAGAGGGAAACGAGGGCGGCGGCGAAGGGGACGGGGAGGGCAGCGACGAGCAGCCGGACTCGTTCCAATCGTCGCAGCCCCCCGGGTGGAGGCTCCGGCGGTGGCGGAGGACCATCGCGGCTGGTCAGCGCGGCGATCTGGTAGAGGTACGCGACGCCGGCGGCATCGGCGTCGGCGGTGAGTGGTGGTGGAGGTGGAGGAGACGGACGAGGAGGAGGAGGAAAGTGGGAGGAAGGTCGTGGGAATGGAGGCGATGGAAGGTTTCTTTACGTTTGGAGAGGGAGGGCGGCGGGAGTGCGTGGACTGGGGGAGGCTTGGGGTTGGAAGGTTGGTGGCCAAGTTGGACTAGGCGCGTGGAAAAACCTTGCATCCCGGGCCCAGTGCCAGTGGCGGTGCTGAAGCGCGGGCCAGCACAGCACTACTCATTTTGCGTTTTGCCCCCTGTTTTTTTCTATATTTGTTACATACTCCCTCCGTTCCAAATTGTAGTTCACTGTTGAATTTTGAACACGCCTTTTGATCATTCGTCTTATTCAAAAAAATAGTGCAAACATGCAAAAATATAAGTCATGCTTAAAATATGTTTAATGATAACAACCGTTGTTACATGTAATAAGTATTGGCATAAGTATTTTTCTTATTTGCAAATTTTCTACAGGAGAGGCCACATATTGTAGGGTCCTATATATTATGTTAGAGCCATCTCATGATTCAACATCAATCCAGCTACCCAAAACTAAGGCCATGTTTGTTTGAGCTGTAGCTTCTCTAAAAGCTGCTTCAAGGAAAAACCATAAAAACTGACTTCTGGGAAAAGCTCATATCACAGTATAAATTAGGCTTTTGGTGGCTTTTAGCTTCTTTGAAGGGGGTTTCAAAAGCTGGCTGTTTGTTTGAGCTTCTGACTTCTGAGACTAAAAGCTAGCTAGAAGTTTAAACAAACAGGGCCTAACACCTAGTCTTGGACCAGTCTCCTACATCCATTTGTCCAACTAAATTCACAACCAAAATCCTGATCCAAGTCAACCCAAAATACTAGCATAATGGGTAAGAGGCCTCTCCACCTTTTAAGTTGCGGGTTTGCTAGAACCCAGGCGACTGCGCCTTGCCGCGCGCTCGTCGACGAGTGGGCCCGACAAACGTGCGCGCATGGGCAGTCGCCTGAATTCAAGGCGCTCCCTTTATGTTGTGCTCCCTTATCACCAATATCTGGTGTGGGGCTAAACACAGCAATCTCTCCCATCTATGGGTGACAATGGGGATACCCGTTCCTTGATCCCCACCGGGGAATTCCTCTATTAGGGGGACGGGTATGGAGAGAAGTTACCCCCCGCGGGGATGTAAATGGGAAAAAAACCATTCCCCGTCAGGATTGTGGGGACGGGGACGGGAAAAACTTTTCCCCACGGGAACCCGGTTGGGGACCCGAAATTAGTTTACTCTATTTGAATTGTTAGGCTGCAAACATATCATCTAACCCATTATATATATTTTCATATATGCATCAATCAAATCTCCAAAACATATTCATTCTATTTTTTCTCTTTTGACATGATTTTACGATAAAAAATGGTGATGAGCGTTCTTCTCTTGTATGTAATTTTTGTGGGGATGGGTCCCCAACGGGGTCCTGCCACCCGAACTGGCGGGGATGGGGAATTTTAATACTTGAGATGGGGAATGGGGACGGGGATGGGAAAATTTGAACATTTTCATGTGATTTTCGAATCGCTATTGCCATTGTGGAGCGTTTTTCACTTTTCACAAACTGATATACTTTGCTTGTACCGGCCTAGTTAAACCCCTACGTTGTTGGCACTCTTTGGAATTCTATAGCTGGTTGCCCACTTTCTTTAAAAAAAAAAAACATTCCTAAAAAAACTCTTACCTTTCCGCTGCACGTTTCGTTAACCATAACCCAAAGAAAAAAAAGCTTGCAAGATAAAGAGTTGGAGGCAGGGAAGATGAATAGGTTTAGAGCACCAACAACGTAGGCGTAATTTGAGGCAACGCAACACTGTTGGTGGCACCCGATGCCATACATGCCTTATGGTATCCAATGATGTGTCTATCTTTCTCCTTCTCTCTCTTTAAATCTCTTTCCTCTCTCTTCCTATCTCTCCGGGTGCCATTGTAGCACCCGGTGTCATATCATTTCTATCCGTTGGTTTCAACCGGCACTCTTGAAAATACTAAGCCGGCACTGTTGATGATCCTATTCAGCTGGTGGTGTTCTTAACACTTCCCACTAGCGGTGTGACACGTTGTTCATTTTTTTTTTAATCTTTAGGTTGCATTTGGTTTGTTGGAAGTTAAAAGGGGAGTAAACGTTACGATCCCGTACTTGGTTGGAGGACAATAGGATTTGATATTGAAAAGGGCGATATTACCCTTAGCTAGCCTCTAGTTAGCTATTGTCTCAGGGAGGAAACAAGAATCCATATATAGAACTCCATATATTTTTATCGATAATGTTTTACTTTTTTTACACAAATTACTTATGAACATGTAAATATTGTTGATCTTTTTGTTCCAAGCCTATACCACAAATCAAAGAAAAGAAGGCACCATTTTAAAATTGAAAGTGGATAGTGCTGACAGCTCCTCTTCAACAACAATGTAAGCTCGCATTCATCGAGACCTTATCTTCCTCGAGGAGCTCTGCAAGACTGCAAGCATTCTCTTCCTCCTCCACTAGCCACAACGCCCTCTCCTTCGTATCATTCATGTTGTTCACATTGCCCCAACCCTACCTTCAGTCGCCATGTTGTGCCTCATCGGTCGTCGCCCTTCACTAAACCAATGCAGCGCGCTATCCTCTCATTCGGATGATCCAATCCAACATCCCTTCTTTTAGGGAAGGGTTAGGGTATGAACAATACACATGACTTGGGGAACCTCGATCATATCTCGATCATAATCCAACGGTGGTGGAGCAACAAAGAAAGAAGGAAAGGAAATTCTGGAACAACAAAAGTGTTAAATTCCCATTCTATAAAAAAGTATGGATGGGAAATAAAAATCAATTCCCCATGCCTCCAGCACAATTCAACTGAACTTTCGTTCCAGTTTTCAGAAAAACAAATGTGATATCTAATAGTTAAATGTGTATGTTCATTTTTATCCCTTCGTCCAACAATATAACATCATTGAATTGTTTAAATCCTTGACCAATAATTTATCTATGTAGAATTTATGATGCACAAATAACACCATTGAATTTGTATTAGAAAGTATTTTTTTGATAGTCATAATATTGCTATTACAAACGTTGTACGACGAGATAAATTAAGCAACAAGTATAGTTTTGAAGGCTATGCCAGGTTAAACTATGTCTATTATTTTTGGACGGAGGAAGGATGTGATAAGAACAAGATGATTTATAAGAAAACGTGTGCAAATGTTGGAAGATTATTACATATGGAATCATCTGAAAGCCTATCCATCCATCCATCCATCCATCCATGTATAGTTTTTTAGATGTACGGACTTATTCAACCCTCTTCGCCATGTATTACCTCATCATGTTTCGCCGAGTGCCCTTTGTTGTGCATTATTCACGGCGTCGTTCTAACCATCGCTCAGGCATAATATAGGCCCGTCCCACCTTCCCATTTTTAAGGAACATGGCAACTTCATTAAATTATAGTCATGAAGCTTATAACCATTATAACACTTACAACATGACTCCACAAAAAATATCAATCATCTATTAGAAGCCAAATAAAAGTATCTTGCAACACCCTAACTCGGAAACAAAAACTTGTATCATGCATAATACAATGCTTGTACTACTAAACATAGACTAGACGTTTTATACCCTCTTCAACAATACTTTTCCCTCGACAGCAGCAAAGCTTGAACACCAAAGAGTAGCTGCTTCACCATTCTTCACGGATCTGTTTTCAGTGACCTTGCCAAAATTCTCAGCGCCTCGAAAACTATGAAATCCGACGAGCTTCAGCTTCCTAACACTAATCTGAGAACCACACAACACTGAATCACAACAGCACAATCCAACCAACCCACGACCTAATCGGGGGGCCAAGGATACCAACACTACCAACATGGACTAACAACTAGAAAATAAACTACATCACAAATCCCCAGCAAACATACCTAGACCGTCGAGAGTTGACGACCGACACAGCTGATCGTCGAAATTGACACCAAACGTCGCCGAGCACCGCTGAGAGCTACCATGGCCACCACCATGACCTATCGTGGGTTAAACACGAGTCTCTATCAGATGCAAGCTCGCAAACGAAGAGCTCCGGCATGGTGGAGACGACCAGCGCGGTGGCGCGGTAAATGGCGAGTGGAGCACCTAATGTCTTCACGCGGCGGAGGTAGAGACGACCGGCGAGGTGGTGATGACGGGGAGAGATCTGACGGGCCAAAAGGAGGCCACGGTCATGAGCGGGGCCAAGGCGACGATGTCAGCGACAGGCACGGTGGGCGGGGTCGCGTGCATGCCTGGCAATCGTTCGACGACCTAGGTGGCGCGTTTGCTACGCGTGGAACGCCTGGCTGTTGTCGGGGCTGCGGCAAGACGGTGCCGCCTCCACCGAAGGCGAAGGTCTTGGCGGTCGAGATGGCGGCCTGCATGGCAATCTCTGAGAGCAAAGGTTCATCTTCCTTCTCGTTGGTGCCGGGCTACCGGCGGCTGCGACGGGGGCGACACAGCCTAAGGTCGTCGTGCGTGTGGTGGCATCTGGGTGGGAGTTGCCTCCAGCATTGATCAATGCGTTGGTGTTCCCCGCACGGCTGGGGTTGGGATAGATGGCAAAAGCATAAATACAGTGGTCCGCACGTATTTTGAACCGTGTATTTAGAGAAAATGACTAGAAAATGCTATAATGGCATATTTTGAAGAAATGCGGTTCTGTAACGACATGTAGCAATAATTTTTTTTGTAATGTCATATTTCAAATTCGATCACTTTACAATGGCATACGATCGAATTTGTTTCTTTTTTTTAAAAAAAAGTTTCCAAACGGCTTTGTCGCTCCGAGTTGTGTGCCCACCCCTTCTTTTTTTTGAGAAAAGAGACTTATCATTAAAATATCAGTATCCCTCTTACATAGAAGCCCTCACACAAAAAGAAAATTACAATGTGATCCTGACAAGGGTCTAATGCTAACAATCCATCATCTCCGAATCTCTCTCTAACTCCATCGTCTTCGTGTACTCTAGCAACCGCCGTAGTCAACCATAGCATCAAATTCTTCATCCTCGTCCACCATGGAAAGCAGATTTGAAAGATCAAAATAAAAAAGTAGTCGTGGCAGTTTGAATCTCTGACTCGAGGAACAATCTGAAGAAGGAATAACCATGAAAAACGCACTTTCGGTTGGCTCGACTCACCAAGATCTCCAACAGAAGAAACAAATCGAAATAACCAGATCTAGCAAACGAAGAGCGGCAAAACAGTTCCTTTTCCCAATTGATAACTTTATTTTGGCCTCACCGGATACTCCTAAGAGAAGCCCCGCTCCACCCAAATCACTAAGTCACCCACGAACGCCGCGTCGACTTAGGCCCAAACCGAAGCTCTGCATCTTCCTTCGTCATGTCGACACAACGAGGACTTTTATTGGCTAAAACAAAGAAAAATCATACCTTATTGCTTCGTCTGCTGACGAAGAAATCTTAAATCCCAAGTGCCCCGCCCAGATCCGTGTTCCTTCTATCCCAACAGCTGTCCGGAGGCTGCTGCCGACGCAAGGAGACGCCGGATCTGGGCGGCGCAGAGCTCACCCTTTTTCTCCGAGGCCGCCGCCGCCCTCAAACGCTAGTAGGTTCACGTGCCCACCCCTTCTCTCAGGCCCAAATACGGCCCTCAGCGCGGAATGGGAGAAAACAACGCATCGATTCCAAAGGCAAGGCCCACGCCTCCATCCTCCTCTTTCTCCCTCTTGGCAGCCGTTTCGGGAGGGGAGGCGCTGACGAGGCCGCTGCCGCCGGCGCGCCACCGCGCGCTCCTGCATCGGCAGCGCTTCTTCCAGGACTACGTTTCCGCTACAGCTCGACCCGGGGTCCCAAGGCTAGCCAGCTGGCTAGCGGTACCGGCGCCATGGCGGCGGTTGTCAGCTGGTACGGGCCGCTGATCGACCTCTCCGCGGCCGCCGGCCAAGTCGGCGGCTTCGTGCAGATCCTGGCGGCCGTCCGCCGCGTCCTCCCCCACCAGGTACGTAGCAGCCACGCCTCCATTTTAGAATCTTTGTTGGGGGGGGGATCGAGCGACATGGACGCAATCTTGCAGTCCTCAAGGTTTGATTTCCGTTTCTCCTTTGCTAGGAACGAAATGCCACGACTGGAAGGACGTACCAGAGAACTATGCTCGAGGTTGGTGACGACACGAGGTCAGGCTTCTTCGTCTCCCTATGGTCCAAGCATGGCAGTTCGAGCATAGTCGCTGGTGACGTTTTACTATTGCAGAGTAAGGATCCGAATGTCACTTTTGTAAACCTGGTTCTTGCCTGTAGAGTATTTTCAATCCTAGTTAAACAAGATACGTTTCATGATAAGAACATAGCAGCAAATTAGTCTTGTGGTTGTTAGCACCTGTAATTGTTTAATTTATTTTATATTGAGCTCAGTTTGTTTCATATTTCAGCCCATCATCTGGGTATATGTGTATGACAGCATATCTTACAACAACTTTTTAAAATTAAAACATTAGGCGGGAAGCCTACTATAAGGCTAACAAATAAGAGCAATACATTATACAAGAGGAGATGATGGGGAAGAAAGTGTAAAAAAATTGATTACAAGTTATATCTATTCACTATATCTTTGCCCGATTGCAGCTGCTGCCTGCTGATTATGGGAGAATTCTCATCGCTTTGTTTCAGATATTAAGATAGTAGAATTTAGAAATGCCCTGGAGGGGAGAGCTTCTCATGTATCCGCAGTTCAATTATTGCTGAAATCAAAAGACTTTGCACAACCAGAAGGTATGAAGTTGCATTTTTTTATGCTCTTTGCCAACATTTTTCTTGTTGCATTCATTCAATAATATACTGTTTCAGGAGCAATTACACAAAGTTTCCCCAATTTTTACTAGATAGGGCACAGAAAACATACATTATTATAATGGTTATAAGAGTGCTGAAGAGTGAAGACATTGTTGTTGGTTGAATTAAGATGCAGTGCCTGTTTATTACTAACAATAATTACTGCCCAAATGATTTTCATGCTGCTGAATTTACTACTTTTCCTATATCTTGTGTAGTTTGTTTTCTAGTACTGTATGTTTCTTTATAATTAGTTTATACTTTCTGTGTATTGCCCCATCTTCAAAATTGCATTTCCTGCTTAATTTTTTCGTCTAGAGAAAGGTGCATCGCAACCTGTTACCCAAAGTTCGCTGTTTATACTGGCATGCACTCAATTAAAAGTTTCGCAGTAGATAATGCGTCTGAGGAATTTCTTTTTTAGTATTCTGCTTGATAACATGGGCTTTTTTATTAGGAATTAATGAATTAATAATTAATTGTAAAGTTGGGGATACCACAAGATCAAAGTTAAGAAGAGTGGCAGTGTGGATCCTACACACAAATTGTACTCTCACGGAAAATCGTCAGCAGGTAAAATCTGCTGTAACAATGTCATTTCAGTTTAACTGGGATAAGGTATCAAACTGCATAGCCAAATCTCTTTTTTTGTCACTAATTTTTTACTTACGAGATTCAAACAACAAATCATCACCATTTGCATGAACTTGTTGATTAGATTGCAATAGAAGTGCTTTGCATGTCGTTTCTCTGTTTTCAGTGCATTTTACCCTAGAATTACAATTTTTTTGTCTGATAGAAAGAATAGATTGTTTTTGCTTGAATTTTTTCAAATAGATATTGAACATAAGTATCAACTTTTTATGCATTGAGCTTTTTTTAAGGCGTTTGAGCTTTTGTTTTAAAGTCATTGGGTGTAAATAGGAAAACCATAATAATATTGTATTGCAGATGATGTTGAAGAATTGGAAAGAAGTCGAAAAAAGGGAGTCAACAAACTTCTTGCCTATCTCAGAATTACTTTCTCAGAATAAATTACACAACGTGAACATTTCTGCATCTATAAACAAGATGGTCTTAATGTGTTTTCCAACTTCTTACATCAAGAGGCATTTGTCAGTCATTGAGAAACTTTCTTTGAGAGAACATAATGATATTGTCAAAGATTACATTACTACCGGATGCAAGTTATGTGGTTTACCTCTATATCCAAAGTATGCATTTGCGCTACGAACATTTCATCGGTATATATCATGAATTATATTGCTCCTCCAGTCATGATAAAGTAAATCTGTATGCAGTAACCTCCATGGAGAAAGCACATGCCTAATTGATTGCCCAAATAATCCAAAGTATCTTCATGTTCTTGGCAAGATATACAAACCATTCATGGTAAGAGGTTGTACCCACCTTGAAGCTTTTCTTCTGATAAAACTAAATTAGTAAAATTATTTTGTCGTGTGAGCAGATCTATGTGCGAGACCAATCTGGACAAGTTCCTCTGCTTGTAAGGAATAATGCTGCTGAGATCCTGTTTGCAAATATTATTGCTGATGATGTGTATGAATGCTACAAGAGCCGCCACTGCATGCTGTTAGATACTTGTGAATCTGTCCACTTGAGCACTTCTGGGATGTTAGATGGCACTGGCAAGACAGGGATTGCAAAAAGGGGAAGAACCAAAGAAAACCCTGATTTTCATGTCATCTGGCTCATTCTTATCAAATGCCTACTGAGTCACGGCAATAACAGTCCATTCTGCTTCCAGATTTTGGTCAACCCCGAGAAGAATGTTGAGAATGGACGATTTGAACTGGTTTCTTTGACAATGCCAATACCATGAGATGGAAAATTTTCTTGTACCACATCTGTTAATTTAAACCAATGACCATTTTCTTCTTTAAGTAGAAATAAATAAATGTCTTCTTTTCACAAGTAGTTGCTGATTACAACAAGGAACTTTGCTGATCTGATGATGTGCCCAGCTACATGGTTGGGATTACAGATTCATTGGACTAGGAATTTACAGTTTGGGGACAGTTCAACTTAGCAGAAACAGCAGAACGGGGCACAGTCAGATGTTAACAGAGGTGCAACCGTGCAAAGGGTGACGTGGTGGGTATGGTGATGATAAAGATCTGTAATTCTGGACTATTGCTTGGAAAACAATAAAGATATGGGCCATTAGATTCAAAACCTTTGGTTTGAGCATGTTTCAACCTAGCAGAAAAGGCAATATGAAGCAGAGTACGGTGTAACACTGACGCAAGGGGTGATACTGTATAATTTATGATAAAAATCTAAACCATTATCATTCCTCAAAATATAAGATCTGCGCTTGGACCATAAAACAGAAACAGAAAGTGGTTTCTGCCAATGCTAAATTTCCTGCAAAGATAGCTTAATGATATTTTCACCAGTCCCCTCTAAAGAGAAGACTGCGCTGCTGATGCCATCAGCTTTCTTGCCTCAGGCTGCAATTGTTAGCTACAACATCTGTCCTAAAACTAATAGTGTTAGGTACAACATAGTTTCTGGACCGTACTGCTTTCAGAACTTCAGGGGCCTGTGAATCTGGTTTTGTAAAAGCTCTTGTGATTAATGAGATGGTTATGATTGATGAAATTTTGTTGGTTTTTATTTGCAAGTCTTGTGGATTAAACATTTTTACGGAAACAAATTTGGCAAGATATCTCATCTGTTCTCACTTGGTGGCAGTACACTTGTCTTCAACGCTTAGGAATCATGAATGACCCATTGCTCATTTGTCCAACTGTATCGGACGGTGAAACACTGTTCGAATACATCTAACAGTAGTCATCATCTTAAGAATTTTCTAGCTTTGTTTTCACTTTTAAGCTTTATGTTGCTTTAAGCAATATGTTTTTCCATTTATTGCCGTTTGCTTGCTCCAATCTGACTCTTCCAAAGAATTCCAGTTTTATATCGCTGTTTCCAAAAGCAACGGAAAAAACTTATCTGTAGCATTTGGTTAATTGCAGAGTTATTGCTCTGTTCTCACCTTGCTGAAGTGCTGTCGAGTTAGCAGACTTCTTTTTTCAGTCGTCTCTTCTGCCTCTCATTCCACGTTAGTATTATTGTCATTTCGTGTCTATCCACTTCCTTCACTCTTTTTTTTCTTGGCTTATTGTTCAGAATTGGTCTAATTATGTCCTGGCATTTTTCTCTGAAAGATCTAGGTTCCCAATTCTTGTAGTTCTGAAGAAAAGGTATAAGTATAATTATATCAGGGCGTGTCGTATGAAAAGGAGAGGCACAAACCAACACAATTTTCTGAAGAAGCCAGTGCTTGCAAACTTCGGAGTACCTCAATCATAAGTAATGTAACGTTTTGTTCAATCTCACTTCTTAGTCAACCTCTGTTTTTTTTCGCAAAGCAACCTGTAACAAAGCTTTAAACAAACCAGGCCTTTACTGCATGGCTGTGTATAGTATTGCAACTAACCTCCATGATGTGCACTGATCGTCATGCTCTCCTTTTAATATGATTGGTGCAGGCTGTTGGGTCTTCAGTTGAGCAGAAGCAAGCAACGCAAGCGCATTGCCCCCAAGCTGAAGTCAGAAACGCATATGATCGTTGGCTTCAACGTAGAAGGAACCTTTGAAACCTTTTAAATCCCATGGCGATTCTCAGGTCTTTCGTTGCTTCCAAAGGCTTGGCGGCGCTATACACTCGAGAGACTCCGGGGCGTCGCCGGAACACGGCGACATCTGCATCGGCTCATCGCCGGCAAATCCTTCTCGCCTTGACGATGAACTCCTCCGGCATCAACAGCGCACTGCCGACCAGGGGAGCAACACAGTAAGTGCAGCTGACGTTTCATCTCTCTCTCTCTCTCTCTCTCTCTCTCTCTCTCTCTCTACTGCTTTTGATCTTAGGAGCTGGTTAAAACTAGCACATATTATTTTTTTTTTACCTCAGTAGCCTGCATATTGTTCATGGAAATTTGGACCATGAATTTTTTTTCTCTCATCTGTTTTGGTGCAGAATCCCTGCAGTTGGTTCTGGGCCTGCAAAACCGACAGGAGGAAATCTCCCAGTACCAAGCATGCCTCCATGGTGATTGCAGAAAAGCTACTACACTTGCAAGCTCTTCTTGTTCAGATGTTCCTGCATTTTTCTTTTCTTGCATCAGTCATTCATTCAGTCTCCTCCTCACATCCACAACCTACTTGCTTCTCAGGGCCAAGTGGGTCGTCGGTGCCGTCATTGTGGCAATACCAATTTACAGAAAGATCAGGGCATTGGAGAGTAAGTCGAGAAGATGTTATCCATCATCACTAATTCACTCCTGTAATTGTGCTGGTTTTGGCACGCGTTTTGATTTGCTGCTCTTTGGTGCGCGCGAATCGCATCCCGTAGACACGGTGGAGAAAACGGCGGAGGTAGCAATCGAGGTGGTCGACACGGTGGCGGAAGCAACCGAGAAAATCGCCGGCGAGGTGGCTGACGCGTTCCCCGGCAACGAAAACCTCAAGGAGGCAGCGGCCAAGATTAAGACGGTCACTGACGCCATCGAGGAGGATGCCGAGAAAGCCGAGGCCCTAATCCAGAAGGTTAGCTCTGACTACCTAATTCTTTCCGGTTAAACCAAGGTTAACTTGAGTGTTCAGATTACGGCAGCTGCTGATGTTTACTGGACAGTTGCTTAATTTTCTCGTGGTGTAGCCGTGCAAGTTACATGCTGTTGTTCCTTGCTATATAGCTGGTTGGACATACGTGCTTTTTTGTAGAACTGTAGACACGACGCACAACGTTAGCTCAAAATGAAATAAACGCAACTCCTGCGCCCACCGGGAACCCCCGCCTAGCTGCTGGCCACTGCCAGGTGGGTCAATGTAACTGCACATACGGTCACGGCAGAGGATCACAGTTACTCCTGCATAGTCGCATGGGTTGTTTCAATACGATCTAGATGATTTTGCAATGCCTCCACCACCGCCCATTCTTTCTCTCGGTGCCACCTTTCCCTCTCTTCTTCCTCATTGTCAGCAGCACCTCCCTAAAGTAGGCTTAGGATTCAGTGACATCACCCTATCCTTGGGCTTGGAGGGAGTCTAGCGAGGCTGCGGCACGGTAATAGGAGGGGATTACTGTAGAGCGGCAAGACACTGGTGTCTGGTGGCGGCGCTGAAACCGTAGGAACGGATGAAGGTGGTGGGCAGCGGGTGCAGGTGGATTGATGCATGGTGATTAGCGTTAGGGTGGGCAAAGCCGATATGACAGCAAATGGAAAGGGTTGAGCAAGATGCATCGAAGGTGAGAAAGAAGATGGGGAGAGGAGAGACGGGCAGGGAAGTGTCACCTCGGTTGCAATGAAGAAAACTATCTAGGAGTCCTCTCTAAAATAAAGAAAAATGTATATTTGGTCCCTGAACTTTTGTTCCATCCCTGATTTGGTTCTTGAACTCCAAAATCAGGTTGAAGTGGTCCTCAAATTGTCAAACATGACATAATTGGTCCCTAGAGTTGTCAACAAGCGGTTCCGCTGGTGTGGACGTACACGTGGCTGGTTTTGTTCTCGTGAACAAACATTTGGCATGGCGTGGTGCACTTATGGTTCTTTTGTCCTCACTGACATGCATGCACATATGGCTATTTTCCGTCTCTGTCTCGACTTGAAAACCTAGCACTTGGAGCCACAATATCCATGGCTATGTCATCTGCGCGCTAGATGTTACAACTAGATGTTGTGCATCCTTCGTGTTCTACCATGTTTGCACCAACACTGTGCATCACCCCATCCTCCCATCCTGACACTTCTCCTCCAATGAATCGTCGTGGTAAGCAACCTAGCCTGAAGACATCTACATCACTAGCACCGTTGCCTTCTGCCAGCACGATGCTCTGTTTGTTGTGTTGACTCGCGCCATGGTGTCAATGTGCCACCTAAATGAGCATGCCGCCCTATGTCGGCCCAACCTTCTCTCGCATTATGGACGACCATTTTTGGCTAGCGAGCTCCCCGTTGTGGTCACCCTAACCAGCAGCTTGACGCTCCATGGTTCATGGTTGTCTCCACCTTAGGCGCGTCGCTAACCGTGGCTGAGCCACGCCTAGCCGAGTGCCATCCACGACCACCAACTTTTCTCCCAGCCCATCGATGCCCTCCTACGCGCCTCCGCTATTTTGCACGTCGTTCTTGTTGTCCTCGCATTGCCCCTGCTCAGATGGCCACCCCACCGCCCCACTTCATGGACTACTATGCCAGGCACGCCTGCCCTCCACACCGACTACGTACCGCTGCCTCATACCATCATCGCTCTGTTGACCTAGCCCGCCTTTCCTCCTTCTTCATCTTACTTTCTACCCTCTCTGCAGAGTGAGGAGCGAAATGAGGGGGGAAGAGCAAAGACAAGGGTTTTTATGTTAGCGTCAACGTAACGCCAACTCAGCATCTACATTAGCAAAACCGGTCATGTTGGCATCCAATCAGCTAAAATCATTTTCTGACCGGTTTGGAGTCCAATTATGTTCGGTTTTAAAAATCGAAGGACCACTTTAAATACGTTCTGGAGTTTAGGGGACAAGTTAGCGATAGAACAAAATTTAAGAAGGAAATAGGTTAACTAAAACCATCTAATAAGGTTAGCTCGATACACGGCATCAAGATGTGCTTATTATTTTGTGCCTATGCGAAGACATTTTTGGTGATGTATAAATGAAAGGTATTAACAGTTTTCATTGTTGGGTGATGCAGGTCGATGAGATAAAGAAAGAGGTGGATTCAATAGTTGATCCCATCATCGACAAGGTCTCGAAGGAGGGGTCGTAGAGGACGAGCCCAAAGCGAGGAAACAAAAGGAGGTAGGAAAGAAAAGAAGCAATTAATTACTACTACATGGTCTAGAGGTAACAAAACAACGGCGAGGCGTCATCGCATGCATCTGGTGTCATACTTTCATTTATCATGTTTGATGTTTGCAACGTCCGGTCTTTATGTCTGTATAGTTTCTCTCCTAGATTTGTTATTGGGAGGAAGGTGAAATTGTATCATTGTACCGCTTTTGTTCTACCGCCACCAAAAAAAATATTGATAAAGAATGCAGGTTTTCACGTATATCAAGCATTTTGTGTCATAACCTCCAGATTGATTGGCTTCTTCCAGTCTGGTTTCAATTTTTTAAAAAAAAACAAGACGCTATAGCACTGGCTGGGTCTCAAAGGTTGCAGTTAGATGATTAAAAAAACTTAAATAAAACACCACATGAAGCTATTCGATGGTGGCGCTACCTGCCATATCACTACAGAAAAAGAAACTTTTGTGGTCGGCCAAAAATCTTTTGTGGTCGGCCAAAATGCCGACGATAATGTTTTTTGCTCTATGTCGACGGCCAAACGAGAGGCCGACGACATTAATAACCAAAGTCGTCGGCCAAAAAAAGGCTGACCACAATAGTCAGGCCAACTCTCCCGCCTTAATGCAAATTTCAAATTTCGACCCGCTCATCTAAACTATGTCGGCGGTACAAATTATGCCGTCGACATAGAGGCACCCAGCTCACGGCGTCTTAACGGACTAACGAAACCACGTCAAGGAGGACCCACAAGGCAGACGTCTGAGATGGCCATATTATTGTCGTCGGCCTTTCGACAGGCCGACGACAAAAATGCACTTTTGTGGTCGGCCTACAGAGAGGCCGACGACAATGCTAGAGCAATGTGGTCGGCCAATGGTCAGGCCAACCACAATACTGTACTTTTATGGTCAGCATGAACAAAGGCCGACCACAAAGGATCCCCTGCCCCCCGGCTCTAATTTCTGGCCGTCCCGCGGCTCGGTCGACACAGTCCTATTTGTCATCTGATGTTTTGGGACATCCACGGCACATTGTAATTTCTTTCGCGGGTCCTCATTGGCCTGCGTTGCATTTCCGTTACAGGATTCTTCGACTTCGAGCTTAACGTCCGTGGAACGAGCTGACGCTAAAGTCCGGTCCAATAGTGAGAATGTGCCGAATGTGCCAGTCATAACGAGATAGCCCCGTGGATAGGCTTTTGATGTGTTGGACATGCCATAGAACCATAAGTAACACATAGCTAGTGGAGATCGAGGCGCGGCCGTGTGTGGCCGGCAAGCGGCCGAGGGGGCGGGGGGTTTTGTCGTCCGCCTTTCCACAGACCGACGACAAAAGTTCACTTTTGTGGTCGGCCTTTACACAGGCCGACGACAAAAGTGCACTTTTGTGGTCGGCCTACAGAGAGGCCGACGACGATGCTAGAGCAATGTGGTCGGCCAAAGGTCAGGCCGACCACAATACTGTACTTTTGTGGTCGGCATGAACAAAGGCCGACCACAAAGGATCCCCTGCCCCCCGGCTCTAATTTCTGGCCGTCCCGCGGCTCGGTCGACACAGTCCTATTTGTCATATGATGTTTTGGAGCATCCACGGCACATTGTAATTTCTTTCGCGGGTCCTCATTGGCCTGCGTTACATTTCCGTTACAGGATTCTTCGACTTCGAGCTTAACGTCCGTGGAACGAGCTGACGCTAAAGTCCGGTCCAGTAGTGAGAATGTGCCGAATGTGCCAGTCATGACGAGATAGCCCTGTGGATAGGCTTTTGATGTGTTGGGCATGCCGTAGAACCATAAGTAGCACATAGCCAGTGGAGATCGAGACACGGCCGTGTGTGGCCGGCAAGCGGCCGAGGGGGGCGGGGGGTATTGTCGTCGGCCTTTCCATAGGCCGACGACAAAAGTGCACTTTTGTGGTCGGCCTAGAGAGAGGCCGACGACAATACTAGAGCAATGTGGTCGGCCAATGGTCAGGTCGACCACAATACTGTATTTTTGTGGTCGGCATTAACAAAGACCGAGCACAAAGGATCCCCTGCCCCCCGGCTCTAATTTCTGGCTGTCCCGTGGCTCGGTCGACACAGTCCTATTTGTCATCTGATGTTTTCGGGTATCCACGGCACATTGTAATTTCTTTCGCGGGTCCTCATTGGCCTGCGTTGCATTTCCGTTACAGGATTCTTCGACTTCGAGCTTAACGTCCGTGGAACGAGCTGACGCTAAAGTCCGGTCAAGTAGTGAGAATGTGCCGAATGTGCCAGTCTTGACGAGATAGCCCCGTGGATATGCTTTTGATGTGTTGGGCATGCCGTAGAACCATTAGTGGCACATAGCCAGTGGAGATCGAGGCGCGGCCGTGTGTGGCCGGCAAGCGGCCGAGGGGGGCGGGGGGTATTGTCGTCGGCCTTTCCACAGGCTGACGACAAAAGTGCGCTTTTATGGTCGGCCTACAGAGAGGCCGATGACAATGCTAGAGCAATGTGGTCGGCCAAAGGTCAGGCCGACTACAATACTGTACTTTTGTGGTCGGCATGAACAAAGGCCGACCACAAAGGGTCCCCTGCCCCCCCGGCTCTAATTTCTGGCCGTCCCGCGGCTCGGTCGACACAGTCCTATTTGTCATCTGATGTTTTGAGGCATCCACGGCACATTGTAATTTCTTTCGCGGGTCCTCATTGGCATGCGTTGCATTTCCGTTACAGTATTATTCGACTTCGAGCTTAACGTCCGTGGAACGAGCTGACGCTAAAGTCCGGTCCAGTAGTGAGAATGTGCCGAATGTGCCGATCATGACGAGATAGCCCGTGGATAGGCTTTTGATGTGTTGGGCATGCCGAGAACCATAAGTGGCACATAGCCGATGGAGATCGAGGCGCGGTTGCAGTGTGGCAAAGCGCCGGCGGCGGAGGGTATTGTCGTCGGCCTTTCCACAGGCCGACGACAAAAGTGCACTTTTGTGGTTGGCCTACAGAGAGGTCAACGACAATGCTAGAGCAATGTGGTCGCCCAATGGTCAGGCCGACCACAATACTATACTTTTGTGGTCGGCATGAACAAAGGCCGACCACAAAGGATCCCCTGCCCCCCGGCTCTAATTTATGGCCGTTCCGCGGCTCGGTCGACACAGTCCTATTTGTTATCTGATGTTTTGAGGCACCCATGGCACATTGTAATTTCTTTCGCGGGTCCTCATTGGCCTGCGTTGCATTTCCGTTGCAGGATTTTTCGACTTCGAGCTTAACGTCCGTGGAACGAGCTGACGCTAAAGTCCGGTCCAGTAGTGAGAATGTGCCGAATGTGCCAGTCATGACGAGATAGCCCCGTGGATAGGCTTTTGATGTGTTGGGCATGCCGTAGAACCATAAGTAGCACATAGCCAGTGGAGATCGAGGCACGGCTGCAGTGTTTGTGGTAAACAAGCGAGAAGGCGGAGGGTATTGTCGTCGGCCTTTCCACGCCGACGACAAAAGTGCACTTTTGTGGTCGGCCTACAGAAAGGCCGACGACAATGTTTGAGCATTGTGGTTGGCCGAAGGTCAGGCCGACCACATTGCTGCACTTTTGTGGTCGGCATGACCAAAGGCCGACCACAAAGACCCCCTGCCCCCGGCTCCAATTTCCGGTCCTCCTGCGCCTCGGTCGGCACAGTTCTATCCGTCATCTGATGTTTTGGGGCATCACGGCACATTGTAATTTCTTTCACGGATCCTCATTGACCTGCGTTGCATTTCCGTTATAGGATTTTTCGACTTCGAGCTTAACGTACATGGAACGAGCTGACGCTAAAGTCCGGGCCAGTAGTGAGAATGTGCCGAATATGCAAGTCATGACGATATAGCCCTGTGGATACGCTTTTGATGTGTTGGGCATGCCGTATAACCATAAGTGGCACATAGGTCAGTGTCGATCGAGGCGCTGCCAAGAACCACGGGCGGGGGGGAAGCGGTATTGGTCGGCCTTCCCAGAGGCCGACGACAAAGGTGGACTTTTGTGGTCGGCCAACAAAAGGCCGACGACAATGGTTGAGCATTGTGGTCAGCCGAAGCTCAGACCGACCACATTGCTGAACTTTTGTGGTCGGCATGACCAAAGGCCGACCACAAAGACCCCCTGCCCCTCCGGGCTCTAATTTCTGGTCCTGCCGCGCCTAATTTTTAAAATTTCAGCGCGCGAGCGCTTAGTCTGCAGACTTGTTGTCTTGTTCCCCTCTCACTCTCTCTCTCTCTCTCATTCACTCGCACGGCCGGACCTAGCCGCCCCGCCCCCACTTCTTCGCCGCCCTCACGCCCAAGCCGCGCCGCCCCACCCCGCTCCGCCCCCGACGCCGTCCCCAAGCCGCACGGCCCCGACGCCGCCCCCAAGCCGCGCCGCCCCGACACCCGCCCCCAAGCTGCGCCGCCCCGACGCACGCCGGCCTGCCCCGACGCCGCCGCCAAGCCGCGCCGCCCCGAAGCACGCCGACCTGCCCCGACGCCGCCCCCATGCCGCGCCGCCCCCACGCCCGACGCCGCGTCGCCCCGACGCCGCCGGCCCGCCCCACTCCGCCGGTTACGTGCAGAGCTCCGGGAAGTCATCGGTGCTGGAGAGCATCGTGGGGAGCAACTTCCTGCCTCGCGGCTGAGGTACGATCGTGGTGGATTTTGCTTTTGACTCCGAATTTCCGACTCCTAGCGCTGTGGTTAATACGGATTGTTGTTGTGTGGTTTGATTCTAAGGGATCGTGACGAGAAGGCCACTAGTTTTGCAGCTGCACAAGGCAGAGGATGGGGAGCAGGAGTACGCTGAGTTCCTACATATGCCCATACGCCGGTTCACTGATTTCTGTGAGCTCTCTCTACAAGCTCTCGCGCGCACTGCCAGTGATATTTAGTTTTTTCAGATAATCAGCGATGTGTAGTTGCTAGGGGTTATTCTGGGGTTATGCATTGAATTTGTTTTACTCAGTAGTAGTAGGTTAATTGCTTTTGTGGAATGCCTACTATGATTAGCGGCGCCATTACCAGGTACAGCTAAATGTGCAATTATGTTGATTATCGATAGTGTTTGGTTGTAATCTTATGCTCTATGGTATTTCTCCACTACATGTGGACATATCAGATTATACTGTGATTCATGCATTTGATTAATTCGCCTAAATAATTAACACATTGTTATTTGTCATAAGGAACCAATGATTTGGTGAATCTGCTGCAATCGGCATGATTCCTTGGTCTCTAGGGGGGTTTCAATGAAATATTATTTGTCCGCGTCTCTCAGTGATCAGATTATTTTGTGTCTTCCTTTGTGTAACAACAAATAGCATACACAACATTATTGAAAGAAAAAGATGATTACCTTGACACAATTTATATGACCTCAATATTTCTAATTTCTCAAATGGCTAAGGTTTAGCAAATACCTATCAATTGCTGAGGTTTAATATATAGTTATCACATACATGCCACTGAAGTTTTTTTTTTAATGTAGCTCTTGTGCGGAAGGAAATCCAAGACAAAACTGATAGGTTGACGGGAAAGACAAAACAAATATCACTAGTTCTAATTCATCTCAGTATATACTCACCATATGGTATTCAAAGTTTAAAATCCTCGGCATAAAATCCTCTCCACTGAAAATAAATGATGAAATACTTTCATTATTGATATTTAATCCTATGTTTTCAATTTAATAAATGACGCAAAATATATTTGCCTTGGACTGTCAAAGTTATTGGTTCTTGTATATCAGGGAACATTTAATGTTTTACAAATTGCAATATTCTCCCCTCTGATATTTCAAACTTACCTGTAAAGTTTCTATAATAGTATAATATATGGTCTGTTTTATTATATCCATCTCTTGAATTCAGTTTCTAGATCTGCCTGTGTTTTGGCTTGCATATTGCATAAAAATATACTCTAATTATAGCAATAAGGTTACAAGTTTGCGTAAGACTAAGAACTGCATATTGATGTTTACTTATGCAGTGACACTTCCAAATTTTCTTTTGTAGCCGAACTGTATTATACTTGCTATATCTCCTGCCAACCAAGATATAGCAACATCTGATGCCATTAAGCTAGCTCGGGATGTTGATCCAACTGGTATGAGAAAGGTTTACACTTATTACCTGGACTGGATATATTAATTTTATATTTCTATTAGCTGATGGTACCTTGCTTTAATGCGATGCTGAATAAATGTTGTGTGTGTATTGTGTTGTACACTTGTTAGCCAAAGCCAACCACTTGCCCTATGTTTGCTACGAACATATATCACATTACTTACCACTCTGCCATATTTTGATTAGTTCATTTTTCAACCTTTTACACTCAACTATTCCATGCTTGTTCGCGCTCAACTTTGTTGCCACGGTCGACCACATTGTGATTTCACACTCTCTAATTTTTGGTATTTCTTAAATTGACCAAAAGTTTTCTAAAATACAACATGCTAAAACTAGGAAGTTCGATTGCTAAAACATACTAGGATGTTAGATAAATAGAATGATTTGATATATCTCGATCCTTGAGCTGATTGAAAACTTTTTAAAATGCAAAGTATTGAAATAAGAAATCAAACTAATCCACTTAATATCTCATTTGTTCGTAGGATATATACCGCAGCTATGAAAGAGAAGCATGGTGTGGACCGTGACCCCATCAACATGCCGGTCGACCCTGTGGTCATATACGATGAGTTCGGTGGAAGGAGTCACGGTAAATACGACTTCATGGACTCCGTGGTGCCGTCCGACTCCAACAAGGCTGAGGTCAGAGCACGTCGACAGTAGACCTCTTCCGCCCATGCCCAGGTTCGCATTTGTAAATGTGGTTAGACGTGGTTAGACGATAAACTTGTGGGTTCTGTGCATGTAATGTAAACTTGTGGGTTTGACGATGCACTCGATGATGAATGTATTGTGAATTTTTAGACAATGTGTATTGACGTCGCACTTTTTTTTATATGTTTTCGCATTCGTTTGTGATTGATTGACAAATGTATTGGTGGATGCAAATGTGATCGCTATATATTGTGATTGTTATGGGGATTTGGGTATGTAAATTGTGGGGAATACAGTTTTTTTGCTGGTTAAAATTGAGCTTTTTTATAAATTACCAGCAATTTTTATTGCTAGCACACTGCCAATGTCGTCGGCATATTCCCAGGTCGACCACAAAAGTCTTTAGTATTGTCGTCGGCATTTATCCAGGCCGACCACAAAAGTCTAAGTATTGTCGTCGGTGTATAACTAGGCCGACCACAAAAGTCCTGAGTATTGTCGTCGACATTTATTCAGGCCGACCACAAAAGTCTAAGTATTGTCGTCGGCATATAATTAGGCCGACCACAAAAGTCCTGAGTATTGTCGTCGGCATATCTGAAGGCCGACCACAAAAGTTTAAGTAATGTCGTCGGCCTCCAGTCCACCCGACCACAAAAGACTAGTATTGTCGTCGTACTCCAGTCTAGCCGACCATAAAAGAGCAGTATTGTGGTCGGCCTTCTAGTCTTGTCGACCACAAAGGGTAGTATTGTGGTCGGCCTCCGGTCTGGCCGACCACAAAAGTCTGCAACGTGCCGTCGTCACCTTGTCCGCAGGACCCACATGGCAGAGCGCCGTCACTGTGCCCGTGCCGTCTGGGTATAGTTTTGTGGACGACTCGAATAATGGCCGACCACAAAGATCCCTCCTGGGAGCTCTGCCCTGGAGCTACTTTTGTCGTCGGTTTTTCTTTAGGCCGACCACAAAAGTGACTTTTGTCGTCGACTCATTGTCGACGAACTTTTGTCGTCGGCATTTTGACTTTTGTCGTCGGCATAGGCCGACCACAAAAGTCTCGTTTCCTGTAGTGTATATATGATGCTATATCTCGATAATAGGCTCACATATAATAATACCACGTGAAACCAAGTTATAATGGACAACCCTTTTTTTATCTCCCTGTTCGGTTAGCTGGTCGCCAACGGGGTAGTGTTGGATAGTTGCACAAGAACCTCTTAATTCTATTGAATTTCGTACAAGGCCATCTTCTTTTCTCTCTTGTCCCTACCATCTACCACTTCTGCGGCTCCCTCCAACCATAATCGTGGTGGCGGCGTGGAGGTTTAGAGTAGCTAGGCATAAATTTCTTGAATCACCATCCTATGATTTTAGGTGTCGCCTGGTTGTACATGTGTTGTTTTTTCAAATGATAAATGTATAGTTGTTATAGTTATCATGTAATTTTCTAATATTTGTTCTAGGTTTTTTGTGCTCGTGATTCTAAGTTAGTCACGTAGGGTGCTAGTTTAGCTGATGAGCTGACCCTCTCTATCTATGCACACCACCACCTCAACACCTCTATGGCGACGGCAATTGGATCCACCTCTTGTCTTCTCCATGACGACGACGATGGTGGATCGGTTCTACCTCATGATGCGATCACGACAGGTGTGTCAGCTCATTCTCCCCTCACAGTCGACCTTGATGAGGCAGTGCCACCGGACTGGCTCTTCCTCCTCCGCACGTGGTGGTCCTATATATGGTAGTGGCAAGAGACATGATCTTCCTCCTCCACATGGAGGCACGCAGGGACAGTGCTGAGAGGGTTGACTCTTCCTCCTCCCCACATGACCATGCCCATGGATAGCAACCTATCTTCTCCATTCTCCTCCTTTCATCGGGTCGGGGTGGACCAAGGCATTGCCGGGGTAAGTTGAGGCGATGGTGTGGGATCGTCATTGAGGGACGGGTCAAGGATTGAGCCGATCTATCTAGATCTTTAGTTGTGCAGCTCTGTGCTATGGGCCAAAATTGATTTAGCTCACAATCTCAAGGTGGCACCCCTTCCTATGACAAGAGAGGTGGTTGCTCCTTCTAAATAATATTCTCTTCACTCTGCAGGCTATCTTTCATATCAATAACATATGGAGTTCGGACTACCCGTACAAAATATGGAGATTGAAGACTTTTCATTTATAGAGATAGTGATTAAGCCTATATAAAAGGCTCATACCCTTAGGGCATGCATAATGAAACTTTTTTTCTTACCCATTTGTTGCTCAAATTCACTATTTACATAGTAAACCTTTTTCCTACCCAAATAACATTGGTCCTATTTTCCCAATCTGTGAGAAGATGTGATGGGTATCCTCCAACATTTAGCTTACTTTTTGAGTTTGCCTTTGGATCAAATAAAAAATGCAAAAATGGTTTACACATGTGAAATAATAGTTCTCGCTGGACAATTTGGCGTATTAATTAGCCAGGCCATACCAATTTTCCAGAAACACTCTAGGAACCTGGTGGAGGCGTTGGGTTATCTGGTGCATAGGTTCACTGGACGGTTCGGCACCTCTCGGACCGTTTTTTATAGAGAGCAAATATTTGGGACCAGGGAGTCCCAAGCAGTTCGGTGCTCCCAGATGGTCCAAGGACAGTGCTCTGTATTTTACAATTTTGGGGCCTTTTCGTGCCCAGAGAATTAAGTGTTTTATACAAAAGTTGTAGATAATTTCATTCCACATCTTGCTCATGTTGATAATTTTTTATTTAAGCAATGTAAAAATTCATAAAACTTCTTGAAGTGTATTGTTGTGCTGGGATGGCTAAGAAAGTGGAGAACGATGGTTTTCAAGAAATCGTGACGCAGCAATAAGTGGCTTAGGCCATCGATCTTCTTGGTGAATAAGATGGATCAAAATGGGTTATCTGGTGTCATGTAAGACTCACTTTGAAAGTATGTTGTGTGAGAGAAAAACCTAGTGTCTTAATAGGTTTTGGGTAAGCCCAAAATTGTAATGAGGTGAAACCCTAAGTAGTGTATCCTGTTGGGCCTCTACTATATAAGAGTGTCATGACCTTAAATTTAGGGCGTGGATTTTGGAGATTTTGAGAGAGAGGCTTTTGGAAAGGCTTGAGTTGGGGTTTAGCCAAATCACTCAAGGATTGTTAGAGATGGGTTTGTGATCATGGGTTGAGTTTGGTTCTCCTTTCTCCGGTACTTGTTATTCTTGTTTTTATGTGCTCTTGGCTTGAATACTAGGACATCTTGCTCCTATTGTTTTGATTGAGCCCCCCCCCCCCCTCCCCCGGTGATTTATGATCACAAATCATGTAGGAACAAATCTAGATTCACTCGACACAAGTTCTTCATGAATTTTATTCATGGATTGAAAGTTTAGCTTTTTACCTGCACTAGTACAGAAAAGCACATTTGAGACGGTTTTTTTAAATCATTTAAGACGGTTTTGAAATGACTTGTATGACTGGTGTCGCAAAAGAGATCATTCATATAAGACGTTTGCAAAGCGTCTCATATGAGCATGCTTATGCGACGTTTTCTAGGTACAACCATCTTATATATCCTACTGAATAAGACATTTGCGTGCCTATAACCGTCTCTTATAGTATTTTATAAACGACGCTTTGTGTAAAACTATCTTATATATCCTACCGTATAAGACACATGTGTACGTACAACCGTCTCTTATAGTGTTTAATAAGCGACGCTTGGTATGTAACCATCTTATATGTCGTACCGTATAAGACGCTTTCATACATATAAACCATCTCACATGTATTAACATAAAAGACACTTGCACAAAATGACTGAATAATACTTCATTTAATATATAAAAAAATTATCATCCATACAACAAGTAGCATGACTCCTCCTTGATAGGCATGATAATAACACCAAAAGGTACAAATGTAAATTTAGTACAACATAATGATATCAAAAGACAACATGTAAATACACGGACATGATTTTTCTTTGTAATAGCAGGATTGTCTATCCATCAAGCCCAATGACCTTTGTAATGGCCACATGTTTTTAAATTGTATTCTTCACCAATGTTGACATGCCTGCAAGTTAAATAAAAATAAAATCAGAAAAGCAAGCTTGTAAATATACTAGTACAATGTCCGTGCTTTGCTACAGACCTTTTAAGGAAAGGAAATAATACATAAATGATAAACAACAGAACATCTAAATATTAGAACAATATGTGAAATAAAAATATTTTACCCCAATCACCAACCCAAATCACATAAGGAGAAATACAATCTCAGGGAGATAACATGTCCACGCTTAATTAAAACTTCCAAAGTTGCAATGCCGGTAAAAAATATGTGTCGTACACTTATTTCTTTATTTATTTGGACATTGATCTTCTACCTTACATGGCGGTTGCAAACAAACATCACTCAAATTAGGGATCCACAATCAAAGACTTCCTTTCTCTCAGCCTTTCTCATGCCATGCAAACTAACCAGACACGAACATGTTGACACTACAATTATGAGAAAACGAAGCCCTCATTGTTGAACAAACTCATGGCACTACAATTAAAACAGCACTATGTATTCTTCCTATCAAGGGTACTAAAATGTGCTTAAGCACAATTGTCTTTTATTTTAAAGAAGGGAAAATAGCAAAGCACAAACAAGTGCATGGCATATTAATTAACTGAACTAAAAATGTTAATAAGAGTTTTGATTATTATATGTAAGTGATCTATGTAGACTAAAGATATAGAGAGCCTGCTGGAAAATTCAGATATCAAAACTGGAGAAAATAGTCCCATGTACAAGAAACTTAGCTTGCACCTTCACCGATTGAACCATGCTCGATTCACGGCTCGACGTGCTCGCATGGACTCCAACGTCATTGCCTCCTATGCTTTCAACGCCTACTTCCAGACACGAAACAGAAGTATAACGCATGCGGAAGTATAAAATTAATCAAAGCAACGCTGACTTTCAAAATGGAGTAGCACATGACATTCCAAATAATAATTTAACGTCACATAGAATACTTCGGTACCCATGAGCTTACAAATAGAGACATAACATTTGGTCATCTCCCAACCTTTTGAATGCATTTAGCCATCTCCCAACCTTCTCAATGCATCCATATTCCACCACATACGATCCATATCCAAACCACGAAACCCTCTTGTCTGTGAACCTGCAAAATCCAAAAGCCAAATCCACATCGAGCACAAGCCATCATTCACAACAAATTAAAGCCTTCAGCACAAGAAGAACCTCAGAGCAAGGAAACCAAGAACAATGCTGCCCATAATTCATCATCGCCGAAGAATTTTCAGAAACAGGGATAGCCAAAGTTGAGCCACCGAGTCTTGCTCTTCCACGTCGTGTGCTTTCTAGTGCCGCCACAGCCCTAGCTGTGCGGCCATGGCTTCATTCTACACAGTATCACGACCTAAGTGGAATGGATTCTTTGTTTTCTTTATTAGTTTATTCACCAAAAAAAATCAGAGAATGTTAAAATGGTAAAGCACCTTCTTCTCTCTTCCATCTATATGTTGTGATAATTTGCTTCATTGTTCCTATCATCTTCATCTCTGCCCATGTAATTTTCAAAATCATAGCTGCACAAGAAAAACAAATACAAATTCTCAGTGAAAACACCTAAATTTCTAACAAACATTACCTAGTCCTAAGCTACAAGCCATAGTACTTTATTATTGTCCCACCTTACAGAACCTTGCAAGAGAAGCATTACTCAAGAAATTAAAAGGTTATTGTGAAACTTCAAACAAAAATTCCAATTCAATTGAAGCATGTAGTTTACAATTTTAAAAGAGAACCATATCCCAAAGGTCGATTAGTATGCAGTAGGCCAACATTGACCAAGTACCGCCTTTTGCAAGTCTAGCGAGGATCAGGAATGAAATTGGTTTTGAAATCAGTCATAATCCTAACATGATTACTGCTTTGGCTGACTATTTAGGTGATAATGTGTTGGGTTTGACAAATTGACCAGTTGATTGTCTTCTACCCATGCCACACTTCTGCATCCAGGAGCAGAGCAGAGCAAAATTTGGGCCTTTTTTGCCTGTCAAATATAGAAAAAGAAAGAGGGAAATGACAACCTCGCGTTCACATAAAAATACTAATGGAATCATCTATGTGTAAAATAAATGTAGATGCAGTACAATAAGAATTGGGGAAGACAAACAGGTGGGAATACTAATGGAATCATCTATGTGTAAAATAAATGTAGATGCAGTACAATAAAAATTTGGGCCTTTTTTGCCTGTCAAATTATAAAATAGACAACCTCGCGTTCACATAAAAGTACTAATGGAATCATCTATGTGTAAAATAAATGTAGATGCAGTACAATAAGAATTGGGGAAGACAAACAGGTAGGATTGAAGTATATTTGCATAGGGATTAGATACGTACCTCAGATATAAAAAATATGAGGTAATTTTGTAAATCAAATGTAATCATTAGATAACATTGTTTATTTCATCTATTATCAACCATGTTAATTTTGCACAGCAGGAATGAAACAATTTATCTTAAAAAGGTAAGCTGCCAAAGCTACTACATGTTGTGTACCTTGCTTATTTTTCCATCTCTTAGGTAATACCTGATACCAGACCAATTAATTGATTGGGAGAAATGAGAACGGAATGCAGATATAGGGTAGAGGAAATTGTCTACCAACACAGCAATGAACACCTGAAATTGCAGTTCAACCAAAATGACGATTAGTAAAATCATAACCACAGGAAAGTCGAGATACCTGAAATAAATTGGGGCTTTGGAAAACACTCACAAGCCCCCAGTTATATGAACCCAGGGAGACATTTGGTCCTTCTGGAGACAACATGTTGCAGAGTTGGATTTCCACCTTGGTCAAATTCCACATTGAAACAAGTTCAGCGTTACCCAAAGAAGGAGCTCCAAACCCTAGCTCCGATTTGGGAAGGAGGAGGCCCGATTTGATGATGGCGCTGGCCCGATTTGGGAAGGAGGAGGTGACCGACGGTGGCTGGCTGAGGGAGAGTGGCGACGCGACAGTAGGAAGGAGGGCGGCAGCTCGGTGTTGGGGGGCGGCGGCGGCGGCGGCATCAATTGGAGATGGCGGCGCCATCTTGGGCGGCAGCGCCGGCTGGGGGCGGCGGCATCAATTGGAGACGGCGGCGCCAACTGGGGCGGCAGCGGCGGCTGGGGGCGGTGGCAGCGGCGGCATCAATTGGAGACGGCGGCGCCATCTGGGGCGGCAACGCCAGCTGGGGGCGGCGACGCCCAGAGGAAGGCGGCGGTTAGGGGAAGGGGTGACGGCGCCGGCCGGTGGAGCGGCGGCGGCAGGTGGAGGGAGGCGGCGGTTGGGCTGGAGTGGGAGAGAGATAGTTCCGCTGAGGAGGGAGGCGCCGGGTGAAGAAAGAGTTTCCAATTTCTATAGAGAGAGGGGGTAATAAAGAAGAAAGAGCAAATAAGAAGAAGGAGGGTAAAAAAGGGAAAAAATTGTAAAACTTATTAAATTTTTAGATTAACTTTTCTAAAACTTATTAGATTTTTTAGATTAATTTTTAATCCGTAATTTGAGGATGCCAGGTTTACTACCAATTAGGTTTTAATTAATTTTTATAGAGATAGAGTACATTTTATTATTCAATAATATAATTGCATGTCACATTGTAGAAATACATTGTTGATTACCTAGGTGTAGTTCGGAATAGTTGAAGCCTGCTCCAAGACGGTTCTACTTAAAAGCGTCTTGTATAAATATATTACAACCTTCGTATATAAACTAGTCATACGAGTCGGTTTGTAGTACTGAAACGTCTATAATCAAAACAGACGCTTGTTGATTACGAACCGTCGCCAAATACATACCTTTATGAGACGGTTTGTACCATCCAACCGTCGTCAAACAAAACATACGTTTGTAGATAATGAAACGTCGTATAATACATATTTATAAAAGACGCTTCTTTTATAAAAATGACTCTTTTTCTCATACCTCATATGCGACGTTTGTAACTACGAAAACGTATCTAATGCAATTGACATATAAGACGGTTAGAATGAAACCGCCTCTAAAGCAACTAACATATAAGACGGTAATAGCTAAACCGTCTCTTATTCCCTATTCGCGTGGATGCCCATCACAATAAAAGACGGTTTTGGGTTCGATTGATCAAAACCGTCTTAAAATGTGCGTCTTATATTACTCTTTTTGTACTAGTGCTGGTTGATGACATAGAGTGGATAGAACTAAAAGTGTCAAGCTTTTAAGATTAATAGTTTTATTCTTGATAGGTCTAGGACCTAATCATCATAATATAGTTGTATTTCAAGGGTGGTGAAGATTTTATGTTGTAAATAGCGCTAAAATTAGTGTTCATCGTCTATTTTCACTACGTAGCATAGCTTATGATTTTTAAATCTTTTTGCTCAATTGTCCAGTTGAGCTGGTTCTTGTTACTTTGGCTTCCTAACTTTAATAAGTAGTTCTAATAAAATTTCATGACGTAGTAACCTAAAATCTACGAAAATTTTACCAAGACCCTTCATGTTGGGTTTTGGACATGTTATAAAGAAAGGAACAAAATTAATTTGGCTCATATTCATCACCTCTAGTCACCTAGTTGATCCTTCACGATCCCTGTATATCTTTATTATATTTTACTCTCAACACTTTTTTGCTATTGACAATTTCCATTCTACTTTAATCGATTCAACTACGTATAGTAAAAATATAGTGTCACATTAAAAATATAGTGTCACCATTAGATATGGTTGGGCAAGGGCAAGTCAAGGACAAATCGCAGAGGTCAAGGGGATCAAAAGCGTAGAATTTTAGAATAATACATTGCAATCTTAGTTTAGCCCTTATTTCCTTAGAAATCACCTATGATCGTTGTTCTCTTTCATCATATAGTGAGGAATGGTGTATCCTCTGCCTTGATCATTTAGCTCGGCAATCTGCTTGATCTTACTTATGCGGTGGACACAATAACTTTATCCTTTGCTCAAAGGGTGTGAATATATCTTCAGAAGATCCAACAAAGCCGACTTTCTATATTAAGAAGGAAATACTTAGGGTTGGAACTTTAGCTCGAAGCTCGCGAGCTACTCGGGCTCGGCTCGGTAAAAGCTTGGCTCGTCCTCGGTTCGTTTGTAAATGAGCACGAGCCGAGCCTCATTTCCAGCTCGTGGCCATTAGCGAGCCGAGCCGAGCCAGAGACTGGCTCGCTCGGGCTCGACTCGTTTTGGCTCGTTTACATGCTACTACTAATTATTTCATCTCTTAACCATTAGAAAATGACATATCTTATTGCCAAAAGGTCCATAAAATAGCCAAAACCCCACATATGCATGAACAAATTATTTTGATACTCATATGTACAATGCTAACTTATATTTTGCAATGGTTAATGCCTTAAAAGGTTGGAAGATTAATATTTTTCCTGGCTCGCGAGCACTTGCGAGCTTCCAACGAGCCGAGCCCAGTTTTCAGCTCGGACACCCTGCTGAGCTCGGCTCGGCGCGGCTCGGTAATGAACGAGCCGAGCTGATTCGAGCCGGAGGCTGGCTCGCTCGAACTCGGCTTGTTTCCACCCCGAAATACTATACAAAGTGATCAAAATCATAGGAAGAAAAAAGAGAGACCCAAGAGGGGTTACAACCGGAGAAACAGCCCCCAGGAAAATCAACTACCACCATTGCACAACGAACACCACAACAACATCGTCTATCGTTGTTGCTTACCATACTGGAGAGCACACGTTGCAATGACTAATACAATAGCCGTCGCCGCTTGCTACCGTCCTAGCTGCCACCACCTCATGGGAATATGGGATGCATGAGCGAGAAATCACCACCATCGTAAGGAATGCAAGGTCGAGACGGAGGGGCCAGACTGTCGACCGAACCACCTCCTCGTGGGATGCATGGCCGAGATATCAGCCATCAACGGTGCCTAACACATTGAGCCAAGCGCTATATGGCCAAGACATTAGTCGTGGCTGCCGTGTGGAATGCATGTGCGAGCCGACCTCTTACAAGGCTCTGCACTGCTTGGAAGTTAGCTCCTAGAACCGGGAACAACAGCCTATCCTCGAGGCACTCCGAGGAACATTCAAAGGAGCCCCAAACAACAACAGTGTCTCCAAAGGGATAAACGGCGAAAAAAGATGTCGCCATTGCCGGTCCTAGCAGACAGGGCTTTCGTCCAAAGCACCACCACCCTATTGATGGCACCGAGCGGGCCGAAAAAGGATATTATCCGTCGTACCCAAGATCTTTTAAGGCCTTCGAGGCTTCGATCAACTGGATCGGAAAAACCTGAATGGTGTCTAAAAATATGGCATATATGCACAGTTGCAGTTACCATGGCTCAGCTCAAATGACCTTCCCCACCACAACACGGGCTACGGCACACTGGCACGGCGCCCCTGTCTTCTCATAATCCAACGACGCGCAGGCGCGCAGCTCGCGAGCGAAGGCACACAAAGTTTCGAGTTCTCTATGTCAGTCTGTCAGGCTGGCAGCAGGCAGAGCGCTCGCTCCTTGCCGCTCGTGGATCATGGGCTCATGGCACAGCTCACCTACGGCAGGGACAGCCTGGGAGCTCGCTCACAGCCGGTATAAGCTACTGTACATGCTATGTGCCATGTCGCCATTGCCGTTGTGCCAGGAGCGATGAATCTGAGCCAGATTAGGTCTTCTTTCCCAGCACACTGCACACTACCAGTTCCACTCAGCTCCATGCCATGGCGACAGCTCACGTCCTTGGTTCCCGCAGGCCGCAGCAGGATCACGCCATGGCCCCCAAATTGTCATGCTTTGTGCTTGTGGTTCGTCCTAGCCTTGTGTTCTCTCACCTCCGAATCTTGCATCCTCCTGAAACTGGGAAGATGAATCGTTGATTCGTTGGACCCGTACACTGATTTCGTTCTTTGTTTGATCTTGTTTGTGTAGGCAGCTTGTGCCCACCTCAAGTCCTAGTTCAATCATGGCAGATCAAGACGAGCGGCGTGGTGGACGGGGAGCACAGCCGGCGACGCCAGCGCCGCGGCAATGGCGAGGAAGAGGAGCCATGCTACATGGCGGCCGACGAGGGAGGAAAACGTGGGGGTGAAAATGCGAAAGAAATCATGCAAGAAACTGCACATTGCAGACTTGCAGTCACACTGTCGCCGCAAAAGCTTATAGTTAGCCCATGAACAAGCACGACGAATCGGATCAAGAATAAGGATGATGATATGCATAAATTAAATCAATGTTCATAATTACAGCAGAATACGAAGGTACAACAATGTGAGGATGGAAGAGGAAAGAAAAGAGAGCAGAAGGGGAAAGGAACGGCGGAATGATCAAGAAACGTGAGGAGACATATATAGACGTCATCGAGTCATCTAGAAGGCGTAGATGGCGGCGACGACGGCGACCAGCGCGACGGCGGGGCGTAGTCCGGCGGCGCCGTTGGCCTTGGTGGTCAACGCCGGCGGCTCGGCGGCCGCGGAGGGGGAGGGCGACGTCTCCGGGGCGGGCGACGGAGGGGAGGACACGGGCGCCTCGGACGCCGGCGCCGGCGCCGGCGCGGCTGCGGACGGCGTGGGCTCGGGGGTGGGGGTGGGCGCGACCTTGGGGCCGGCGCCGCCTTGGGCGGAGCGACCGGCGGCGGGTCGCCGCCCCGGGGCCGCCGAGGGAGCCGCGCCGGGCGCCTGCGCGGTGGCCGCCACGGCCAGCAGCGCGAGCGCGGAGAGGGCGACGAGGGGAGAAGCGGCCATTGCAACGCGCCTGGCTAGCTCGGCGAGCTCCTCTACCTTGCCTCCCTCTGCGGCCGCGGCTGCGAGTGTGGCAGTGTGTGCGAGGGGGGAGGCGGCGTGGGGGGCTTTATAAAGGTCGCGGCTTTCGCGCGATCGGAGCCCAGCTGTGCCGTCGCGTGGTGCGGCTGCGGCGCCGGCGGTGATGCAGCGGCCTGCATGATTGCTTCGCGGCTGCCTCGATTATTGGGAGGTTTTCTCGGTTGGAATCTTGCGACGGTCGCGCACCGGAGGGAGTCGGGGTTTGTAGGTTTGGGTGTGGGGTCAACCACATGATAATGGATTCATGATAAACTGGGTTTTCTGACAATCGGATTCCTACCAACGTGTTAGTATAAACCAAAGGGAGCGCTTGGAACCGAGGCGACTGCGCACACACGCGCGCACGCTGGACCCATCTGTCGGTGACCACGCCGGCGAGCTCAGTCGTCTGGGTTCTAGCAAACCCGTAAACGAAAACCATATTCGGCTGTTTCTCTTTGCATCCTATTTTTTCTTTTTCTTTTTTAAAAAAAGAAAATCTAATTCCAGTGCTTTAGGGGTTGTTTGATTGTCTGGTGAGCTCAGCCTGGCTAAGGGCAACCAGGCCCAGTCCATGCACCCTAGGAGATAGTGTTTGGTTGAGAATTGGAGAGGTAAAAAATTTGAATTTTAAAAATTTGAAATTTATATATCAAGTGTGGTCTAGTTTTGTTCAAAAAAATATCAGGAATCCATTTTTGAAACCGGTTCGGTAATCATAGATGTTAATTAAAAGATAAAAGAAAAAAAGGAAAAGGGAATTCTTTGTGTACAGGATCAACATGCTCACCTTGCTCTCCCTGCATGTGGGGCTTGGGTGGAGAACACGAGGCAGGTGCGGCCTGGCTCGCTGGGAACGCAGGATTTCTGCGTTGCTGCTGGGCCTGACTACTACAATATTTTTGCACCATGTGAGCCTGACTGCAACAGTATTTTCAAATAACCAAACACACCATTCATGTATGAGCTCAGCTAGGCCAGCCTCCATGTAGGTAACCAAAAACAGCCCCTTATATCTTGTTTGGTTTACTTCGTCATATGAGTTTTATATTTAGAGATATAAAAGTAAGCTGTTTGGTTGTCTTCTCATCCATCAGCACTCCCAATATTCCCAATATGATACGCAAACAACATACCATGTGTCTTATGCACCACATGTCGATCATGTCAAGCCACTTTGACGCACCCACAACTTATGAGCCTTCTTTCAAGTTCACTAAGGCCTTGAACAAATCAGCGTGCTAGTCATGTATACTGCACATGTTCGACCTATCCCACCACGAATAGCTTTACCGTTTCGTGGAACCGATATCAGATATCCGTGTTCTCCCCCTCCACAAAAAGCAATTTTGACTAAGACTTGATTGTCGGCGTCCACAACAATTGTGGTCAGTATACTATCCCTTGTATTTGTCCCCATCCACGCACATGACCGATTTGAGTGTCGGAAGGCATTGATGCAAGCTCCTATACAAAAAATGCATGTTTTAGCGCACACACTTACCCTCATGTACACTGCTCGCCGATTAAGAGAGGTTCTAGTGTTCCTTGTCCCTATTGCCCTCAGCATAATGTTGTTCTCGTATGATGAGGGATCTCCACCTCCACGTGGGCGGTGACAAATATCTTTTAAAATACCAGCGCGACATATATTTTTTAAAAATAATATGAAATAAAAAATTTACCAAAAGCTACCGATGTTTTGGGCTGCACAGATATAAAAAGGCGTGCTAACTTGCGAATGTATTTAAACACCAAAAATATGTTCAACAGATCCTCTGTACCACCCTATAAAATAACATTCACAAATACATGAATCATGTTTACAGGATGTCCTTAAAAAAACTGTGTCCGCCTTACCCTCGCACGGACAAACGTATGTACGCTTCCTTATCCTTTTAAAAAAAACGCTTATACGAATATACGATCACTAACCCCTCGCTAATCCGCTATCCCCGTCATCCGTGCCCCAGCCAATAGGAGCCGAGCTTCCCCCACCCGCGATCCGCGCCACCGCCTAACAGCGCGGCGTCCGCCGTCCGATCGCGCCAGTAGAAGCACACAAGCACCGGATCTCCGCCGTCCATTTGAACCGACACGTGGCCCGGCCACCGTAGGCAGCCAGCCGGACGCTCGCCCACCCCTCCGCCATAAATAGTTCAAAAAAGAGGAAAATAATTTCCGCATCCTTCGCTTCAGCAATTAGAAGGGGATAAAATCGAGAGCCCGCGACTTCTCGCCGGATTCTTGCGGGTTCGAAAGCGCGCGAGGTAAGCTATGCTTTTCCCCAATCCCTTCGATCGTGTTTGCCATGGGCGATTGCTTCGTGCTGATCTTGCTGCGTTCTTGCGGCGATTTGCTGCTGTTCGTGATTAGAAGGGCGCGGGTTTTCGAATGTTGGGGGCGCTATTAGGGTTTGGGTGTGGTTCCCCGCCGCTATTATTTTTTAGGTTTAGTTTTGCTCTCTTCGTGCTTGATTTCGATTCGCTGCGGTTGCCTGCGCGATGCGGATTTTGCGGTTTTAGGATTATGCCAATGTATGCGGTTGGGGATCGCGTGATTCGGTAACAAATTGGGATTAGGGGTTTAGTTTTCATGCAATTCCTGCAAATCTATAGCGCAATGTTTGCCATAGTGGTACCAGAGTTTGTCTCTGATTATTGGCCGGCGGGCGTGGTATTTTCGAATTGTTGAGGCTGGTAAGTCGTCAATTTTTCCACTTTTTTAAGGTAGACATGATGCTAAGATATTAGACTGAGTCAGTGTGACCATGTTGGAATTATGAACTTCTCATATGTGAAATGTGATGGATCATGCTATATGATTTGTGAGAATGTGGTTTTCTCTTTGTGAATTTTTATCTTGATATTGGAAAACATTATGTACCACCTGTCATCTCAATGTTAGAATGTGAATTATACATTAGTAAAGGGTGCAGTGTGATCTTAATTTGTATTGATAGGGAAATTCAAATGTGCATATTGGTGTATAGAAGTTACAGGCCTGCCTTGTTCATTCTTATAATGGGTTGGGTTAATTGAAAGTGTTGTTAATTGCTGGTTTCAAACTGGGACACACTAAATATTGTAAATGTAATTCTGTTACCTGCTTTCCATCTCATTACTGGTATCACATGTTTCTTGGTGCTCCTTGTCGTGTCATTTTTCTTTTAGAAACTAGAGGGGTAGTGCTGTACCAGATAGCTGTGTGTGATTCCTTCCGAAGGAGCATGATAAATTTCCTAAGTTGGTCCGCAATAGTTGGGCTGATGATCGTTTAAATATCTGTATAATTACTGAGCAGATCTGCTTGTGACAAGTTTAAGTTTGTCCATACATATAGTTGTAAGAATATTTTTGTATAGTAATCTCCGCATTGCACATTATTAAGTTCATATTTTTTTGCATTCAGGTTTAGACCAAGTTGACTTGGCCATGGCTCGTACTAAGCAAACTGCTCGCAAGTCCACCGGAGGAAAGGCTCCAAGGAAGCAACTTGCCACCAAGGTTTGTCCCTCTTTAACGTTGCACGTTTAGTGATGCAAGCGGTGAAGGCTGGTAAACAGGCCTAGAAACAAAGCCTGCAAGCACGGCCCAGTCAAATAACTGCTTCTGTCCGCTAGATGGTACCGGTCAAAGCGGCCTCACCCAAAATTTGCATCGGTTATCTGCCTCGCGCTGATTTCCACTAGCTGCCTCCTTACCCAATCGAACCCTAGTTGCCTCCTTCCCGGCTTGCCGAGCCAGTGAAGTTATGGCGGAGTGGTGGCCCTAACCCTAGCTGGCCTTTGAGGTTGCGATGACCGCTTGGACCCGATGCCCACCGGCGAGGCAGCCTCCTCTGGCATCGCATGGTTTCCTTGACCGCCTGCATCTCTTAGAGATGCTTCCATGATGCTACCTTTGATGCCCACCGGCGAGGCAATCTTCTCCGCCTCCATAGTTGTGGAGGTAAACCATTAATGTTCTTGTCTTCCATATGCTTCATGCTCTAGATCTTGGTTTCCTTCAAGATGCTTCATGCTCTAGATCTTTGTTGGACCGATTATGGTGACTTGGGGGGGTTGAATAGGAGCTTAGCCAATTTACAATATGATCACATTCACCCTGAAGACTTCATTGAACATTGATATCAAACACATTTCTGCTTTAAGCCACTCTTGGTCATTGCGTCGTACACGTGGTGTGCACCATCATATACACCAGACAGCGCCATCATGGACACCTAGCAGTTGTTTTCAATACCCATGTTGACTCAATTAACAGTGGCTTTTATAAACTTCCAATACCCATGTTGACTTGGATAACAGAGCATGGTCTGATTTTAGGCATCATTGTTTATTTTAGCCATTATTGTTTTCATAACTTTTTAGATTTTTTTTGTAGCAACACGAGCTACTGTTGATTTTGATTGTATTTTACTTTATTTTTTTTGAAAATTATATATTTATTTTTGGGATCGTTGAAAGAAACATGTGCATGCATCACATGGACATACAGGAACGTGGTATTAGCGGGCGCTGGTATTAGCAAAATCACGGGTGTTAGCGCAGGTAGCATCAGTGTGTATTTAACAACCTCCAGTGACATGGTGGTTGGTTCGATCGGTTGCGGGCTGGCCACGGTCCTCACCGCATGCATCCCTATGCACATTTCTTTGGCTCACCATCTCTTTGTTAGTTTGCAATACTTTGAACTATGCTCACCTTTTGTGCCATCTTATCATGAATATTTTGACTGATGTGTATTATTGATATTTTTTGGTTGACAATGCTTCACTTGTTCTGACTTGACAGGCTGCGCGTAAGTCTGCTCCCACTACTGGTGGAGTGAAGAAGCCTCACCGCTATCGCCCTGGGACTGTTGCTCTTCGGTATGTATAAATCCTGTACTCATATGTATGTTACTGTATATAGTTTAGTTCAAAGTATTTGCATATGAGTAGTTGTAAATCTCATCCATCACTTTGCAGTGAAATCCGCAAGTACCAGAAGAGCACTGAGCTGCTGATTAGGAAGCTTCCATTCCAGAGGCTTGTGAGGGAGATTGCCCAGGATTTCAAGGTAGGATTTGATTTTAACTTCATGCCATAATTGTGTTTTTGTTGTCAACACTTAATCGAAGGTCGTTCTCTCACCCGTCACCCCATAATTTTCGTGCAGACTGATCTGCGTTTTCAGAGCCATGCGGTGCTTGCTCTTCAGGAGGCAGCAGAGGCTTACCTGGTGGGTCTCTTCGAGGACACCAACCTGTGCGCCATCCACGCCAAGCGGGTGACCATCATGCCCAAGGACATTCAGCTGGCCAGGAGGATCCGTGGCGAGAGGGCTTAGGCCCCCTGCCTCTCGTTTGCATTTTGTGTCCCTTTTGCTGTTGGACAATTGGTAATTGTCATGAACAGTAGTAATACTTGTGTAATATGGTGCCAATGCAGTGTACTCTGTTCCTGCATTCTAGAACTGGATCTTTTGTTATTTTGTCGGTTCTAAACTGTTGATTTCGTCCGTGCGCCTAATGGCAATGTAGCTAGGTATTATCTGAACCTTAAATTTACCCGTGCAAATTAGTAATTGTGTCGACTCACGACTGCCAATTAGCATGTGCTGTGCTGTGTATCTTGCTTCAGGTGGGGGCTTCGCATTAGCCTGTGCTGTGTTCATTTTTTTTTTTTAATCTGAAACTGATGCGATACGACTGGAATGGTAAAAGCATTTGCAGCAATTATTTAAAAATCTTTTAGTGTAAAATTTAGAGGGAAGGATATAATGACTTTATTTTTCTATTTTATTTCACTATTAGTTATTTTTTATTTCCTCTAAATTTCTTTTGCATTTCACACTACACTTAAAAAAGAATTCATTTCTTTACTAACTATTCTATCTAAAGCTATTGTTCTGAAGTGGCTACTACAAATACTTAGCCTTGTTTGGAGGTGGAGTATTTTTATAGTTTCTATGTAAAACCATGGTATTCTCAAATACCATGGTATTTTAGATCATAAGGTGTTTGGAAGCAACCTCAAAAAACTTTGTTTTGAAAATCATGGTATTGTCAATACCATGGTATTTTTAAAATATTGTGGACTCCACTCTAATCTAAAGTTTTCTTACTTGTGTTAGCAAACCATGGTATTGAAAACCATAGTATTTTATGAGCATAGCAAAACAGAAATTATGGTATTATAAAACCATGGTTTTAAAAAACTTTGTTGCCAAACAGACCCTTAGATAAGAGTATCCATAGCAGAAGTTGTAAAATAAAATAAGAGGAAAAGAAATCTTTTATAATGTAATGTAAAAAGTGTGAATAAATTTTAGAGGGATGGATAGTGTGCAGTAAATATTGTTCTAAAGTGTGCATTTAAGTTTCTGGTGGAAATGCTAGTGGAGAAGTCTACGAACGAAGGAGCAAATGTGTGGATGTGATGGTCTTTCCGCTGCGCTCCACCGATTCTGAGCCTGTTTGAAATGGGCGTTTCTGCCAAGCTATGTTCCACGTCTGAGTGAGACACAGTTCACATTTTGTACCCAAAACAAATGCGCTACCAAGCTGCGCGACATCCAATTGTTGTACAATACCATTGTACACATCTCTGTCTTGTTTTCCACATCTTAATTTTTTACTTTTTCTCTATTTATATAGAACCCTCTCGTTATTTCTCACTGGCCGGTCTTCCATCCTCATTGTTCCCTGCACAATCTGCATTGCCAGTTCATTTATCCAAAGTTTCTGACTGGTGCTTTCATTCTTTCGTCCCTTCATATACCAGTGTGTTCCTCACTTCCCTTCTCTGACCGTGGGAACCGAAAGCATACCTCGGAGCAGGAGGCCCGTCCAAGCTCTACAATTTGTCAGTCTTGCACAGCGCGTTCCTGGAGTGTTCTGAGTTAGACTATTTTTAACACTCACTGTCTCTGTTATGAAATATTAGTCGTTTTATACTTATCATAAGTCAGCTTTAAAATTTTATGTCTATTTAGTCACCACCAGTTCTTTGACTTTGGACACACCTTTGACCATTCTGTCTTATTAAAAAATATAGTGCAAACATGAAAAAATATAAGTCATGTTTAAAATATCTTTAATGATAAAACAAATCACACTAAAATAAATGGTATTTACGTAGTTTTTTAATACGACGAATGATCAAAGACGTGTACAAAAGTCAAAATCGTCAAACAAAAAACAGAGGGAGTATATCTCTTATATACTGACGAGAGAGTTGATGAAGAAGTTGTTCTATCTGGCATTTTGATAACTCTACCCAATATAGTGAAGTTTCATCACCTGTGGTTTTTTCCCTTCGCATTGGAGGGGTTTTCTATTTTAAATCATGTGTCTCGATCTATTTCATGATTTCAATCTTCGTTTTTGCCATGCGGATTGCTAACATTCATCCATAAAGATTTTTTAAACTAATTACATTTGGAACATAAAAACATATAAATAGATTAGTCTTAATTTTTTTTCATAATATTATAATTTTAATGTATTATAGATAAATTTCTAAAAGTTTTTAACGGAGATAGGATGACGGGAGCAACGACAGCTAGCGCTGTAGTTAATGGCGGCTTGAGTGAGACTTTACCGTCCACATTGACTGAGTCAAGGTACCTGGGCTGGATGCTTGGAGGGACTGCCCGAGCAAGGATGCTCACAGGCCCTTGAGCATGACTCCTTCCAAGGGACGTCCGAACCAAGGGTGCTCGATAGGTGTTTCCGAGCCATGAAGGGCTCGAGACCATATACGCTAAGACTATTCTTGAGCCATATCATCAGGGAAGGCACATGTCGGGGCTAGGTTATCCGGGCGTGGTTTCCCCTATACAATTCTGCATATAGGGAACACTTTTGGAGATGGAAGAAATATAGGAAGAAAATTTTTTTAAAGCAAATCTATATATGAGGCTATAGAGGATCGAATTTAGAGATTATTGTTGGAGACAGCCTCAGGACACCGGTGGGGCAGAACGGGTCATAGAAATTGCACACAGTCAGCGAGTTGAAACAGCAGGTCAAGACCTAACTCGTCCCCACACCGTAAACGACCTGCGCACGGACAAACGTACAATACGCTTATAGGCTGTTTGGTTGCCTGCATCCAAGAAGTTTTGCATATAGAGATACAAAATTAGGGTGTTTGGTTGTCTTTTCACTCATCTGAACCAGGCTCTCCAGATGCAATTAACCCCTCCGGGCCAGGCTATGAAGATTCGACCAAATTGAGCGTTTCCCAGAGCCAGGCTCCGCGGATGCAGCAACAACCACATGCGCCATACATTTGATTCATTTATTTGCTATATCTTTTGATTAGTATTTTTGATTACCAAACCAATTTCAAAAATGGGTTATTGATATTTTTTCAAACAAAACGAGACCACACTTGCCATATAAATTTTAAAAGTTTTATTTTTGAATTTATTTATTTATTAGACTTTCTTTTGATTTTTTTGTAATTGTTTTTTTGTTTTTTGATTTTTTAGAATTTATTTTTAAAATGTTTCATCCCTCTTTTAAATTTATTCATGCCATTCTTTCCTCAGTGCAGTCAACCAAACAATATCTCTACGCAGCCTGTACAATCTCAAACACCTAAAACCAAATAACAATCATTTCAGATCATCTCAAATGCTCCAACCAGCCCCATGTTTAATACTGTTTTGGTTCAACTAAAAAGGCAACCAAACAGCCTATTAAACGCTCACTAACCCCTCGCTAATCCACTATCGCCGTCATCAGTGCCTCAGCCAATAGGAGCCGAGCTTCCTCCGCCCGCGATCCGCGCCACCGCAAAACCACGCGGCGTCCGCTGTCCGATCGCGCCCGCACAAGCACACAAGCACCGGATCTCCGCCGTCCATTCGAACCGACACGTGGCCGGGCCACCGTCGGAACTCGGAAGCCAGCCAGCCAGACACTTGCCCACCCTCCACTATAAATAGTCTAAAAAAGTACTCCGTACTAAATTAATTTTCCTCATCCGCCGCCGCTCGCTTCGGTTCAGCAATCAGAAGGGGAAAAACTCGAGAGCCCGCGACTTCTGCGAGGTAAACTATGCTTTTCCCCAATACCTTCGATCGTGTTTGCAATCGGCGGTTGCTTCGTGCTGATCTTGCTGCGTGGTTGCGACGATCTGCTGCTGTTCGTGAATAGAAGGGCGGGGTTTTCGAATGTTGGGGCGCGATTAGGGTTTGGATGTGTCTCCCCGCCGCCGCGGCCGCGATTGCTCTTTAGTTTTTTTTTCTCTATTCGTGCTTGATTTCGATTCGCTGCGGTTGCCTGCGCGATGCGGGTTTTGTGGTTTTAGGATTATGCCGATGTATGCGGTTGGGGATCGCGTGATTCGGTAACAAATGGGGATTGGGGCTTAGTTATTATGCAATTCTAGCAAATCTATGGCGCCATGTGTGCCATAGCGGTACCAGAGTTTGTCTCTGATCATTGGCCGGCGGGCGTGGTAGTTTCTAATCGTTGAGGCTAGTCCTCGTTTGGAGGATTTTGTGTATTATAGTCTAGTTGGGGGAAGTAATTAATTACTCCGTAATTGGCACTTTAATGTAGGCATGAATCTAAGATGGACTGACACAGTGTGGCCATGTTGGAATTATGAATCTCATATGTGAAATGTGATGGATCATGCTATATGATTTGTGAATGTTGTTTTCTTTTTGTGAATTTTGATCTTGATATTGGAAAACATTATGTAGCTACCTCTCTTCTAAATGTTAGAATGTGAATTATGCATTAGGTTGCAGTGTGATCTTAATTTGTATTGATAGGATAATTCAAATGTGCATATTTATATATAGAAGTTGCAAGTCGGCATTGCTCGTTCTGTAATTCAAAGTGTTGTTAATTGCTGGTTTTAAACTGGAACACACCATATGTAAATGCAGTACTGTTACCTGCTTTCCATCTCAATACTGGTATCCATCGTATCAGATGTTTTTTTGGTGTTTCTTGCAATGTTGTCAAGTCGTAAAGTCGAGTCGAGTCGCCATGGGACCGACTAGCCGGCTAGACCGACTAGTCGGTCGACTAGTCGCGACTAGTCGGTGGACTTGGATAGTTGGATGCAGGATCCAGTGATGAGTGATCCACTAATATGAAAGACTGAAACATAGATAGAAGACAGATTCAGAGAATCTAGTCATCTACTAGTGAAGAACACAGACTCAGAGAGAAGAACAGAGACTCAGAGAACAGATGTACTGGATACTAATGCAGATCAGCAAATGCAGAGAGGAACAGAGACTCTGAAAGAACAAAGTGAAGATTCTTACAAGACCAGAGGAATAGAGAGTAGGGACTATGAAGACAGAAGAGAAGACTCACCGGAGGAGGAGGAAGATCCAGTCATCGCGTGGTGGATTGGAAGGGGTTCACCCGCTGGCTGCTTGGAGAGGCCGGTGAGCAAGCTCCTGGTGCGACGGCGACGAGCCAATCCCTAGGCAGTGGTGGCGGCGGCGCGAGCCAATCCCTGGCAGCTGCGGCGGCGCCGGCGCGAGCGCGGGAGCCAATTCCCCTTCCCGCTCGAGCCAGCAACTATGTCTCTCAACAGTTTTATACTGTGTGCTGTGGTGGGCTGTGGGCTGTGTGGGCCGCTTGGCCCACTTCAACTTTTGTTGCCTCGCAATTTTTGCACGCCTGGACGACTTGTTCTGGACGGCTAATCGTGGCTACACACGACTACACGTCCGGTCGCCCGACTAGGCAAACTGATCGCGTCGATGCAGCTAGCCGGATTCTACCAAGCGACTGGACGGCATCGGCGATTAGACGACGACTTAACAACATTGGTTTCTTGTTGTGCCATTTTTCTTTTGAAACTATAGGTGTAGCGCTGTATCAGATAGCTGTGTGTTGTTTCAAAAAAAAAAAAAAATAGCTGTGTGTGATTTTTCCTGAAGGAGCATGAGAATTGTCTTTAATAATGTTTCCTAAGTTAAGTCTTGCTATAGTTGGGCTGGTTATCGCTTAAATATCTTTTATACTTACTGAGCAGATCTGCTTGTGACGTTTAAGTTTGTCCATACATATAGCTGTAAGAAGATTTTTGTATAGTAAAATCCACATTGCGCATTATTAAGTTCATATTTTTTGCATTCAGGTAAGACCAAGTTAACTTGTCCATGGCTCGTACTAAGCAAACTGCTCGTAAGTCCACTGGAGGAAAGGCTCCAAGGAAGCAGCTTGCCACCAAGGTTTGTCCCTCTTAACACTGCACATTTCTTTGGTTCACCATCTCTTTGTTAGTTTGCAATACTTTGAACTATGCTCACCTTTTGTGCCATCTTATCATGAATATTTTGACTGATGTGTATTATTGATATTTTTTGGTTGACAATGCTTCACTTGTTCTGACTTGGCAGGCTGCGCGTAAGTCTGCTCCCACTACTGGTGGAGTGAAGAAGCCTCACCGCTATCGCCCTGGGACTGTTGCTCTTCGGTATGTATAAATCCTGTACTCATATGTATGTTACTGTATATAGTTTAGTTCAAAGTATTTGCATATGAGTAGTTGTAAATCTCATGCATCACTTTGCAGTGAAATCCGCAAGTACCAGAAGAGCACTGAGCTGCTGATTAGGAAGCTTCCATTCCAGAGGCTTGTGAGGGAGATTGCCCAGGATTTCAAGGTAAGATTTGATTTTAGCTTCATGCCATAATTGTGTTCTTGTTGTGTCTTAACACTTGCGAAGGGCGCACTCTCACCCCATGCTTTTCGTGCAGACTGATCTGCGTTTTCAGAGCCATGCGGTGCTTGCTCTTCAGGAGGCAGCAGAGGCTTACCTGGTGGGTCTCTTTGAGGACACCAATCTGTGTGCCATCCATGCCAAGCGGGTGACCATCATGCCCAAGGACATTCAGCTGGCCAGGAGGATCCGTGGCGAGAGGGCTTAGGCTCCCTGCCTCTAGTTTGCATGTGTCCGTGACCGTGACCCTTTTGCTGTTGAACAATGGTTAATTGTCATGAACAGTAGTACTTACTCATGTAATATGGTGTCAATGCAGAGTACTTTGTTCCTGCATTCTAGAACTGGATATTTTTGTTATTTGGTCGTGCTAAACTGTTGATTTCGTCCGTTTGCCTAATGGCCGTGTAGCTAGGTCTTGTCTGAACATTATAAATTTACCCGTGGAAATTAGTAATTGTGTTAACTGTTAAACATATCATCCTTTAGCTGGGGGCTTCGCATTAGTCTGCTGTGTTCATATCTTAGTATTCTGAAACTCATGCGATATGACTTGTACTGGTAATGGATGGTTGATTGCTTCCTGCTGCGCTGCTCCCCTCCGGCTCTGCCTGTGAGCCTGTCTGAAGCTTGCATGGATCATGCAGAAATGGGCGTTTCTGCAAAGCTGTGTCCCATGCTCCGATGGTGAGCAGACAGAACAATTGTCTGTACAGGACTTCCCATTCCCGACAGGGATAGCAGGCCGGCGAACGGGCGAGGACGAGCGACTACCGGAGCCTGAAAAGGCGATGCTGGCCTCTATAAAAAGACCCGTCCGTCTTCTTTTGGCACGCGCCAAAATCACCGGTGCTGGGGTTTTCAGCCCATGCCCGAGTGCTTGCCGGCCGGTCTTCCATCCTCATTGTTCCCCTGCACAATCTGCATTGCGAGACGGACCAGCCAAACCTACTAGGCTCCAAAATAAGTGTTCATTTAGGATTCAAATTTGTCTCAAAATAAGTGTTCTTCTAGCCCCTAGATACCTCTCCCACCACTATAAATACCTCTAGATTCTTTTCCCACCACTATAAAATTCTCTTATATTTCCTTCCCACACTATAAAGTACCCTAGATTCCCACCTACATACCCTCTTCCTTAGTTTTTTCAAAACAACCTTAAAGGACACTTATTTTGGGACGGAGGGAGTATCTCTGACCGCTTCATTTATCCGAAAGTTTCTGACCGGTGCTTCCATTCTTTCCTCGCTTCATTTACCAATGCGTTCCTCACCTCCCTTCTCTGACCGTGGGAACCGCCAGCATCCCTCGGGAGCAGAAGGACTGTTCAAGCTCTAGAATTCTCGGCCTTACACAGCGCTTTTCTAACATTCAAGGTATACTCCTTCCGTTCTAAATATAGGGCATATAAAATTTTGGCATGGTCTACAAAGCATAACTTTGACCGTTAATTTCTTTTAAAATATGTTATTAAAGACTATAAAACTAACATCATATCAAATCACTTTTAAATACAGACATAACTATATCACATGCATATACTAAAACATGTACATTTAAACATAATTATTAGTCAATGATTTCAAGCACTGACTTTGGGAAAAACATGCACGCTCTATATTTTGGAATGGAGGGAGTAATAGACTACCAGTACAGATGATGAAAATTACGAATATGCCATATAATAGACTACCAATACCAATGATAAAAATAATGAATGTCACTCTAAATAAATACATGGACTCACTTACTATTTTGTTAATTCTCGTTTACTGAGATGGACCCATATATGTCTATGACAGTGAATCAGATTGCTAAATAGCGAATCCACTCATTGAGACCAGTTTGACATGCCGATAGTAGTGAAGCCATTTCTGCGGTAGCCTTGGCAATAGGATTGGAACTAAGGGCGTGTTCTTTTCAGCGTATCATATCGTTGCGTATTACTGTAGCAAATTGTGTTATTTTTATATAGTTTATATGTTGTGATAATTTGTATCGATTTTTTTGTGGCTTTTAGTAGTCATTCAAAAGATGCTAACACTATTTTTAAATTATTTTTTTATATCTTTAGACCTCTTTTGAGTGTTCTCAAATTTGCTACAGTAATACGCCAACACAACCATACGATGTTCCGATGAAAAGAACGGGCCTAAGGGAAGCTTGAGCGAGCCATACCTCTTTACGTAGGATGGTTCAACCCACCATGTTGGCCTGGCGCTTCTGCTCGTGCAGGCGCCAAAAACCTGCACTGCACGTCTGCACCTGCCCTGCCGTGTCTTTCAGGCGGAACGGCAGCACATATATTAACCCAACTGCACAAGGGCTCAGCTCGTCGTTCGTCTTTCCACGAGTCATTTCTCCTTCATGCCGGCGCCTAGCTTCATCTCTGCCACCCGTGGTGCGCTGCTGCAAGTACGCTTTGGTTTTACATCTTTGTCGACTTCAATTCTTCTTCGCTGTTCGGTCGGCCAAGCAACTGAAAAGAAAGAACGCAACTCAACCCTCGCCTTTTTAGCACACCTAAGCTTCCTCGACGAAGTACTTTGACACCTCTGCACACCTCCCTTTTTTTGTTTCATGTGACGACGACAATAACTCGTAAGGAAGTTTTGGTTTACAATTAAATTCTCGAGCACTCAAAGAGGGTTCATTCATCATCAGTGTCATCGACAATTATTAGCCGCAGATTATTCAACCATGGAGATCTCTTTACAGTCGCCAAAATGACAAGGTCCTGCTGCTGACAGTGCTTAAGGTCGCTCAGCTTACGCAAAACAAATATACTGTTTTAATAGCGCCACGAGTCGCTTGATCGTTGTCCTGCTTACTGTTCAAGCAGAAGCGAGCACCAACACCATCCTCCCTTCTTCTTCTTCTTCTTCTTCTTCTTCTTTTGGCAAATGTTGCTTGTAAAGAACTAAACCGGGCCCTCTCTGATGAACTGATCTGAAAGCCCCGGTAGCCGGTGAATTTGCCTTTGCGGGTCAATTCATGATGGAGCTTCGATCGAAAGGGATGGACAGTGCGAAGGTTTGGTTAATTCAGTTCTGAAATTCGCATTTCGCCCTTGGAAAGACGGAAATGTCTCCCACTAGTACAAGATTATGTATGCATATTCTTCCCCGCTGCTGTTTTAAGATTCGTGCATGACCACACTCCACCTTCACCGGGCATTTTTTTCAAAAAAAGAAGTTCAATTTCTATCTCAAAAGGCAATCGAGTCCTCTCCTTCTTCCTCCCTCCTCCTTCCTCCCACTAGGGCGAGCGGGCCATGGTACGACAGCTTAGGCGACGACAACTTCCACCACCCGCTCGGGCGACCTCGCCTATGCGTGTCGGAGCCGGCGGTGGTCACATCGATGCGGCGCGGCTCCAGGCGGCGCGACGCAGGCAACAACAGCGGCGACCTAAGCCCCCCTCCCCGCGCGCGCAAAGGAGCGACGATGGCTTGGCTGATGCGTCGCGACATGGACGACCAGGTGCTGGCTCATCCGAGTGCCGGCGTGGTCGAACGCTGGGGCTGGGGTAGTCATTGGTGGTGCCGCCATCAGGGAGGAGCTGGCTTGGCCGGTGATTCGGTGTGTGTGTGTGTGTGTGTGGGGGGGGGGCGAAAGAATGGAAGGATCTTATTGCATTCTTTTTTAACCTTTGCATGGTTCTTTTTGTAATATGTGAAAACCAGGCGACCATCTCGATGCACATCGGACGACAAAGAAGATGTAAGCAAAATCTTGTAGTGGTAAAACTATACTCTTTTAAAGAGCACATGATCTTGTTGAGAGATGAATGATTGAATTTTTTTGGGCGACGTGGGTGTACTGGAAGGCGACCTGTTTAGTGTTTACCTGTTTGGTTGCCTTTCTGGTCCGAAATGGTACAAGGCTAAGCGATTTCTGAAAAGTCAGACAGCAATGAAGACGAATATGAAACGACGGACTTGAGATGAAAGACTGGGATGAATTATCTGGGCTGTAGTGCTCCTTTCTTGACGTTGCATGCCAAGCAAAAAGGGAAACAATTGTGCCGAAATCATTTTTCCAAGAATTGTCACGTGGGAGGACTCCAATGTTACTACGCTCGTCTGCTGCCTAAACGGAAAACATGAGTTCTAATCACCATCTGCACTAACAAATTGCACCCTTAGCCAAACTTTGATTTGTCCTCTAGTGCTTCTAGAACCCATAGTTTCAAAAGGCAACAACATACCAAAGCGGACAACTTCCAATCTTGTTTACATCACCTTCGGATACGATCGTTTTCAACCAGTGCGTATGCATGTCAGCCATGTAAATGTGAACATGTACAACTTTCAGCGTAAGATTTTTCAGAAAGAAGAACTTTGAATAATTGGAAGACGCCAGCAATTCTGAACCATTGAAATTTCAGTGCAAAAAAGAAACGATTGAATTCAAGAATATTTCATTTTCTTGTGTATTAGCTCAAATAATAAGAACGAAGCTACGTGCATTACATGGCGAATGATTTTAAGAGTGCACTGGTGCTAAATTCGCCTTGTAGAAGCTTTTTCTCCTGAACAAATCCCCAAACTTGCGAAGGATCGGCCTCTTCTTCTTGTGCTTCATGGAGTGCTCCACGCCGTCGTAGTGGCCCTCGCCGACGTGATCGAACTCGTCGTCGAAGTCGTCCATGGCGGCGTCCGCCGCCGACTTGAGGTCGGCAATGTTGCTGAGCGACGCGAACATCCGGTCCTTGTGGCTTAGGTTCCCCATCCTCGCCGACTGTGAGAAGCCGCCCTTGAACTTGGCGGGCTCGCCGAGCGAGTACCTCCGGCTGCTCGGCGCCCGGGCCTTCTCCAGCGTCCCCTTCTCGCCGCCGGCGAGGACGTAGCCCGGCGGCATCGGCGCCGTCTTCGCCGACATGGGAGTGCTGCACGCCGTCGTCGTCGTGACGGCGAGCAGGGCGTTGAGCTCCTTGAGGCTGCCCTGTGCCGCCGCCTCGCTGACCTTGATGGACTCGTACTCCTGCCGGAGGCTCTGCAGCGCGGCGTCCTTGTCGGCGGCGGCGGCGGCGAGGCGGGCGTTCTGGGCGCGGGCGAGCTCGAGCGACTCCTTGACGGCGCTGGCCTCGGCCACGGCCTGCTTGAGAATGTCGCGCAGCCGCGCGTTCTCGTCGCGGATCACGCGCTGCGACTCTACCAGCTTGGTGTTCTCCCGTCGCGCCAAGTTCACCTCCTCCTCCGACGCGCGGACGCAGTCGAGGAGCACGCGCTCCTTGTCGGCCCACGCAGCCGCCGACTCGTCGGCGTCGAGCCGGCAGCGGGCGTGCTCGCCGGAGATGGCGCTGAGCCTCGCCTCGGCGGCGGCCAGTTCGGCGCGCAGCCGCGCGGCGCCGGCGTTGGCGGCCTCCAGCTCGGCCTGGGCATCGGCGAGCCAGCGCTTCACCTGCTTCGCCTCCATGGTCACGTCGGAGAGCGCGACAGAGAGGTCGTCGAGGGCCTTGCGGCTCTTCTCCTCCCCCTGCATCGCCGTCCGGAGCTCGCCGCGCAGCGCCCTGACCTCGTCATCGGCGCCGCCGAACATGAGCTCCTTGACGGTCCTCTGCTCCGCCGGGCCGCCGCGCCTGCTCGCCGCCGCCTCGAGGCTCCGGTTGCTCTGCTGCAGCGAGGCGATCTCCAGCTTGGCCTCCTCGAGAGAGATCTTGGTCTGCTCCAGCTGCTTCGTCTGGTACACGAGCGACTCCAGCATCTTGCGCTCCGACTCCTTGGCCCTCTCCACCTCCCGCTCCAAACCCGGCACCTTCTCGGCGGCGCCGCCGCCGGCGCTCCTCAGCTCATCGAGCTCCCGCACCGCCCGCGCCTTCTCCTCCCTCTCCCTCCCCAGCTCCTCCTCCAGCTGCGCCACCCGCTGCTGCATCGCGCCGCCGCCGCCGCCGCCGCCGGTAACACCGATCACGCCGCGGCGCTTCTGCCGGCGACCAAACCAAGAACACCACCACGGTCAGAATCCAGAAACAAACACCAAAGCCGACGCCGTTGAACGTAACGTAGCAACGAGGAAGGGAATTCGGCGGCTACCTCGGGAGACAGCGAGGCCTTGGAGCAGCCGGTGGCGGCGGCGGCGGTGGAGCGATCGCGGACCGCGGTGGAGACGGCGGCAGCGGTGGCCCTGAGCCCGGCGTCGAAGGAACCGGATCTGCACGGCGAATGAATCCCGCAGGTGAGATGGACGTGGGCGAATCCGGGGAGCTAAATAGTCAAACAATAAAAGAACACGGCGGGCGCGCCGGAAAAGAAGGATCTTTCGGAGTATTAACGCGGGAGCAGGGGAGGGAGGGAGGCAGGCGCGTGCTCAGGGCATGCTCGCCCAGTGGCCGGCCAGTGACGACCTCGGCCTCAAGTGAGTCTCACTCACCTCGGCCTGGACGGGAGCGGCATCTCGAACGAATCCTCGATCTCTCGGGCGGACCGGCACGCGAGGCCCGAGGCAAGGGAAAGAAAATGGAATCACTCGGTTAACACTCGCCTCACTTGGCGCGGCGACTTGCTGGAATACGACCGAGTGGAAGAAGAATAAAGGCGGCGAGATCGGTGGATTAGATTAATGGCGTGGAGGGGTTTAGTATTTGTCTGTGGCTGCGGCGCGCGGGCAAGGCCGCAGATGGCGGGTCGCGGCGCGGGGCCGTGCTCGTGCCGCCGGGCCGGGTCAGCGGCGGAGGTTTCCACGCGTCGTTGGGTGGATGCGTGAGCGTGATCCACTGGTGATGGACGGGGGTTTTGCGCGGGGTGTGAGCTCCTCTGTAGCGCGGGCACAGGGGCACTGGATTTGGTGGGGCGGTTGGTGCGCGCGAAAATTCTGTGGAAGCTGCTTCCCACGTGCAGGGCAGGGGGGAAAAATACCCGAAATAATCAACAGTTAAATAAAAATTAATAAAATAATCCATCGTAAAAATTACGAAAATATCTCGGTCCCGCCACCCGGCGGCGGCCATCATCGGCACATTGCAATGAGGTGCCGCCACCGGTGGTTGGCCGTATTAGCCGCCACCCGGACGGCGCATATTCATTGCCGCCACCCGGTGGCCATGCCTGTATTGTCCCCCTAATTAACCGGACGTTGCATGCACTTAGCGGGAAAAAAATATTAAAATAATACTGCCGACAATACGGTCGTAAAAAATATTAAAATAATGTTCCACCGACAAAATAGTGTCGAAAAAATAATAAAAAATCCTCACCGACAAAATAGTGTCCAAAAATAATAAAATAATTCTCACCGACAAAATAGTGTTGAGTTTTTAATTAATCAAATAGTAATTGCATGATTTACGCTAATTAATCTTGATTAGAGTCACAGTGATCACAAAATTGATTCTATATATATCACGTCGTGCGTTCGCCTTCACACACGCAACACTCTCGCTTTGATTAATTTCACACGCGCCAGAGCTTCACACGCAGAGCGGCCTTCACACACGCACTCTCTCGCTTTCGGTTCACACACACGCGAGCTTCACATGAGCGACCTTCACACTCACTCTCTCGCTTTCAGTTTTTTTTCATTCGTTCGATTCGGTATATTATTCACGATACCTCGGTTGAGAATTCATCGAGTGTGACTTAGCTAATATTTTATGCTTTCAAAGTGAGGAATATTTTGGAATTTAAATTTGATGTACTTGCTAAATTAGTGTTATTACGATGCGTATATGCAAGAGTTAATTTTGACATAATAATATTCTATGCTAATATTATTTGCGTGTTGTATGCTAATCTTGCCATATTAGTACTTAATATTGTATGTATATATTGATATGTGAGGGCTATCGACTATCTTGATGTTGGCATAGTATGTTGTTAATGGTAATTAAACTAATCACCATCACGTAATTAATTAATTAAACTAAGCATCGACTTAGGTCTTGCTTTTATTTTGTTATTAATTTTACACCGCAAGCAATCGTAGTACGCACCAATTACAGAGAGCAGCGGCGCATGCACCGATTCTGAAGGTAACAAGTACATACGGTGATAGTTTAATATGACCACTTAATTTCGTATATTACGTGTAATTTACACGCTTGTTTTAATTTTTCAGAACTTTGAACCGATCGATCTTATAACCGTCAGTCGCATTTTATAGTTAACATAAACTTGTTGTGTTAGGTTAATTTAAAATATGATTAGTGATTAATTAGTTACGTAAGGAGAGAAAATGATGTACAAATATAATGGAAATTAGTGAATTTTTATACATGTAATATATGAATGTTTAAATTTTAATTGCACGTCTGGTATAAAATTATATATAATTAGCGACAAATTAACGCTAGTGTGCGTACTTAAAAAGAGTGACTATATTTTTCATGTAGTAATTTTCTTGTTAGCTTAATTAAACATAATAGGAAATGAATCTATATTTTGCATGCAAATAGTAATACAATTGTATGTATTTTAGTGACATTTTACTTAATAATTAGGGTCTTTGGAGTATTAGTGGAGTTGCTATATTGTATGTTCAGCCCTTATTTACACGTATTATGTATTAAACACGTAAGCTAACATTTTATGTAATGTTTGAAATAATAGTTAAATATAAAAACATACTTATATTTAATATTAATATGAATGAACACGTGCATGTTACAGACGTAAATGGAGACTATATTTAATATTAATATCAATGTGGACTGCAAGAGAAAGTACATGACAGGATTTAGCGCAGGAGATAATCAACAAAAGTGCCAACTTTGCCAATATGAGGCTGTATGCACTTGCAATAAACCCCGCCTCGAACACATCCCATGCTCGCACGTCATGGCGGCATGTCGAGATCTTGCTGGCAATGATGGTACCCAATACGTCTCTCCGTACTATTCGATGAATGCAATTAGGCAAACATGGGCACCCAAGATGCAGCCAATTAATCGAGGGGATATAAAAACTCGAAGGGCCTACCTTCCATCCATTCCCCACTCTGAGCGTGTTGCACAAGGTAGACCCAGCGTCTGGCGCGTTTCGAAGGTGACATGGATGTTGCCGATGGAGGAGATGATTTGCGTCATTGTCGGCTATGTAAACAACCGAGGACATGACCGTAGGTATTGTCCAAATCAGAATGAGTCCTACAATATCATTCGGCAATTCTTGTATCAACATCATATTTTAATAAAAGAGTTGTATTCGTTATATCCTCACTTCTTGTTTCACCGTCGTACAATATTATTCTGGCTATCGTCACTTGTAAGTTTTAATAAAAGACTTGTATTCGTCACTGTCACATGATGTTTCACTATTTGTCGTATGTAATAACTATAATATTTTCTTGCAGTATAGACAATGGAGGTTCCACAGTTCTTCTCCGCACGGGATGACTCCGGCCATAGGTCGCAGAAAATGGGTGCGAGGGCAATGAACAGTTTGCATGTTTCATAAAATTATCTCATATTAACATGGTTAGCTAACATTATGATATTGTTATTTGTAGATGCAAACATTACGATTGAGGGCATCACGACAAATCAAACAATTGGATGCCCGCGTTTGGATGTTCCTTGCCCGTCTTGGACTATTGCCGTGGGCACTCACTTTAATGGGGTCCCACAAGGAAATGACCGTCGACACCGCTACCAAGACTAGACCGGGCCTTATCACAAGACTGGTCGATCACGCGGCGTCTGAGGCGCACGCGTTCCACTGCAGTCGGTGAGATGACAATTACATTGAAGGATGTGGCCATGCTCACGGGGTTGCCCATCTCGGGCGGGTCTTCGTTGTCAACAAACCAAGCGAGCAAACATGGAAAAATTATGTCGAAAAAAGGTGAGTGTCTACTTTTCACTTGCAAATTTGTAATTAGTACATAAATTTACCCTATGAAATATTATTCTAAATCTGCGCAGGTTTGAAGTTGAATATAATGGAAGCGACCAGAGGTGTTTCGATCTCATGGCTCGAGCACCTTGACGAGGCTGGTCCGTGTCGATCAATCTTGAAGAAGCGATCGTCTTTGCGGCATTACGAGGTGTATCTGTACTACCTCCTCGCCGGCGTCATGTTCACAAATGGCAACGGTGACTGTATACCCCCTCACCTAGTCTTCGTAGCTCGAGAGCTATGCAATGAAGCTTTATTTAATGAGGACTACGAGCCGTACAGTTGGGGGTCTGCCGTATTGGCCGATACATACCGGGAGTTATGTGTCGCATGCCATCGGTCGACCCGAATCACGATGTTTGGGGTTGTCCTCTCCTTATCAATTATGGTCGTGGAGTTATTTGCCACTAAATCGTCCAAACACGCCAGTACGATACTATCCTGTTCATGTAGACGCCGATTTGACCCCCCCGGCATGTAGACCAACAATGGGATATAGATGGTTGCATGCGAAGTTGCGATGGCTGAGAGAATTAGTAGACAGGGCGTCTTACACGCGGCTTGTGTCAGACCTAAACCTTCTGATACATGACCAAGTTATGTGGGAACCATTCTGTCATCTGGCAACCTATGATATTGCCATGGGGGGCTTGCTGGCTAGCACGTGTACTGAGAGTGTAGACTATTGGATAATGACCTGTTATCTAGTCTGCATGAATGCCGTCGAAGGATACTCGCCGGAACGCGTTCAACGGCAATTTGGCTATCGGCAAACATTTCCACTTCCACCTGCTCGGCATCCGGGCAACTCCCATGGGTATGCATCATAAGTTAAATATTTCGAATATATTTGTACCACTCATAATATAGCGTACAAGTGTTTTTCAGGCTTAGTTCAACCGGGCGCAACCGTGATTGGGCCCATGTCCACAGCGCCCACATCGAGCGGTGGACTGAGTTAGCTACTGACGAAGTGTGGTACCCTGATGGAGCCGCGCACGAAACTGATATTTGGGGGTACATGGAATGGTACCGCCCAAGGACCAGATGTCAGCTTGCGATACCACAGGCAGCAGCAGCACCGCTTCGACAACCAGAGGGTTATGCCCAACGAGTCCATGTTCGCAGTGCGGCGTGCGCTCTCGATAGTTTCATCTATATTGCGTACTTCATACCTCCTTCAATACCATATGACATGGTTGATCGCAACCACGGGAGGGCGATTAGTTGCATGGCCATGCAACGGAGCTTGTATCGCAAACACAACGGACCGCCAATCTTCTTCAAATTCATTGAGGGCCCTCATTAGAAGGGCGGGATCTCGCTTCGGAGCGATTAGGGGTCGGCGGGCATAGATCGCGCCTGATCGCGAAAGGATACCCGATCCGAGAAGAATCATGCACCGCATAACCGAGTCACCACCTCCTCCGATGTCTGCTTGCTCCTGCGAGATCACAGTCCATGGACGGCGTACACCACCGGGTTCGATTCCACGCCGACAATCTCAACCTCCCGAGCCTCTACATCGACACCCTTCCAACACAATACCACCATTCTTCAACTCCGGTGGGCGAGTCACGAGGAGGATTGATATTAACGTGGCGCCGTCTTGAAAACCTCGATGATTATCGCAGCACACAAGATACCCAATTTGATGCAAATTGGGCAAACATGGAGGATCAATCTTTGGATAGTGCATTTGCATCCAACCTTAGCTTTCAAGATATCTTGGGCGGATGCAACATTCCTATACCAGATCCGACACGACTGGGGTCTAACGGCAAACTCCCATGGGGTCCCTTCAAATTTGCAACATGGGGAGCAAACCCCTATCGGTCCCTCCACGGGTTGTGCACGGCCAAGCCACCCCTTATGAACAAAGCATGATGGGGATTTTCCATATTTTGGTGGAGTGCACAGACGCCATAAGTTCACAAACTGGTATATCCCAACCGCGGACCAAACGATGATCAAATTCGGTTTGGACCTTCTCGAGTTTCTTTGGACAACGTCTGACGCATCCACGACCATTACACACAAGTGCATACACGACAAGGGGTCGCTCGGCGCTAAGTGTAATAATGTAATTGATGGACTTATGTTATTACGTGCATTGGCGGTTTGGCCATGAAATTATTCTCCATACAATTATTAACATTGCATTGACCATTATGGCGATTAGTGACGTTGCATTTACTACTACTTCGACTTACCACTTGCCGTTAACAAGTCTATGCACGACACGCCTATTCACATGACAAGATTCACTTTACGTGTATTTAATGTTTTATTTATCTCATAGCTTCTAACTTTACAAAATTTAGTTTGCCGTACAAACGACTATTAACACTTGCTAAAATTTTAAATTTGCAATTTTGTAAAATTACATACAATTTTGAGTTTTAAAATGTATATTCACATGCTTATACATGTATCAAATTTTACTTACCATATATTTATCATATATATTAAAATTATAGGAGAAGCTATCCGGTCACATGTGTATATAAATATATCTATATTATACATATATTATAATGTATATATGCCATATGCTATCCGGTCACATGTGTATATAAATATCGCCACGTACATGCAACGTGGCATGGGAGAAGGTCCAGTCATTTGTGGTCTTCGTCTCGGTCGATCAACGGAGCAAATTGAGCGGAAGGTGCAGCGAGAAGCGTGTGCGTGTGTGATCGTGGTTCATGTCATTGTCATCTTACGAGCTCATCAAGCCTTTGGAAAAATTGTGGGAGGCTTTCTTCGAACGAAACCTACCTCCCAACGTAAATTATTTTAGACATGCCATTTTACTAATCAATTATCAATAAAATTACACGCCACCTACTACATATTATCAATAAAATTATCAATAAAATTATCAATAAGGTGCAGCGAGAAGCGTGTGCGTGTGTGATCGTGGTTCATGTCATTGTCATCTTACGAGCTCATCAAGATCGAAAAAAATTGTGGGAGGCTTTCTTGACGAAACCTACCTCCCAACGTAAATTATTTTAGACATGCCATTTTACTAATCAATTATCAATAAAATTACACGCCACCTACTACATATTTTTGGACAACTATAATAATTTAGTATATATTTATCATATATTTATATTAAAATATAATATTAGTAAAATGGGCAAGATACATATACATATATAACACATGCATACATATATTATATACATAGCACATGCAATAAGCGGGCAGCGGGTCATGCCACCGGGTGGCGGCGGTGGCTGTCATGTCCGTCCCGAGTGGTGGCGGCTCGGCCAGCCACCGGTGGCGGCAGCTCATTGCTGCGTCGTCGTGTGGCAACACCTTGGCCGTGCCCGTGGCGGCCGCCACCCGGGTGGCGGACCCGAGGATATTTTCGTAATTTCCTTTTACAGTGGATTATTCTATTAATTTTCTATTTTACTGTTGATTATTTCGGGTATTTCTCCGGCAGGGGGGCGGGTCGGCGTAGTAGTGGGATCGGGTGGCCCGGCCTCTCTGCCCAGTGCCCCCTGCCCGTGAAGGCGCGCCGGCGTGCTTACTGGTGAACGAGCCACGGGGCAGGCGGGCGTACAGCTCGGCCGGCAAAGTTGGTCGGATGACATGAGCTTAGGGCCTTGTTTTCTTCGCCCTATTGTTGCGGCGTAGTATTTTAGCAAATTTAAGAGCTCTCGAAAAGATGTATAATGATTATAAAAAAATAATGAAAAAATAGTTTTAGTATCTTTGGAATGACTAATAAAAGTCTTGAAAAATCGGTACAAATTATTATAACATATAGGCTATATAAAAATTAAAAAAATGCTAAAGTAATACACAACGGTACGTAACATTGAAAAGAACAAGGCCTAGGCCACGAGAATTGGATCCACTTTATTCTGTATGTGTTTTTAAAATTTTACATATGTTTTTGGGATAGACGAAAATAAAATTATTTGTACTATGAACAAAGATAAGTAAATACACAAATAAGTGAAATAAATAATAAAGATTCACAAGAACATGCCAGCAAACCGGGTTGGGGTCAATATGTTTAGCAAATAAAATAGAAAAGGGAGGAATGCTGAATAGTAAAGAATGTGTAAATAGCAAAGTATAAAGAAAATTTAGAGTGAATGATAAAGTGAATACCTAATAGTGAAATGGATTTGAAGGATAGAGTCCCAAAAGTTTCTCTTAGGACATGCCCCCATTGGACGTGCTCTTAGGACATCGCGAATTGTTTCTTAGAGGCATTGTTCTTTTTAGTCTACTTAAAATTTAGTTATCTCTCAAATTTTCTCTTTTTTAGAGCTAAATGCTATAAAACTTTGTAGCTATTTTGTGACGCTTTTTTGATGGTTTTTCTTGAAGTTTTCAAAACCTTTTTTTTTCCTTTAAACCCTCTATCGAGAGTCTAAAAATTTTCTTTTCTTTGATTATATTATACCATTGATTTCAGCTCACATGAAAATGGCTAGGTCGAACCAATGTATTATATCGTACTTATATGCTTATTTTCTTTATTTTATTTTTTATTTATATGCTTACAAACGATCTTACGTTCCACGATAGAGACTATATTTTATATAAGAAAGGAAAAATATATTTTACCCTATAAACTATTGCGTTTTGTCTACATATACTCAGAACTATGAAATCAGGTATTTCATCTCACGAAACTGTGAAAAAGGTGTAAATAACAACCCACAGTGGTGGTATTGGTGTATTCTTGCCAGTGTTAGCCTAAACGCTACACGGTACACGGTCGACAGAATCTCGTGTAGCGTGTAGACCGTGTACACAGGATTACACGGATTACACGTTTTTGTATTTTTAATTAAAATACAAATAAAAAAAACATGTATATGCCTAGAAAACTATACTGACAAGTGGTATAGATGAATAATATATTTTCAAGATTACACATGCATTGTAGATTTGTAGTTCACATATAAAAAAATGATTCCAAGTAGTGCAACTATGCAACAAATGTATCCTTAAACTGTATGTCACATCTCCTATAGCCTAGACGCTACGCTACACGCTGAAAAACGTCGTGTACGCCTTTTTTTGCCGTGTCGTGTAGGCTGACTAGGCCGTGTAATTCTGTGTAGCGTGTAATACACCGTTTATGTGCTAAACAGCATAGTAACCCATCGTGTACCGTGTACACGGCCGTGTAGACCGTGCAGGCGAACACTGATTTTTGCCGACTTGGCTGCCTAGAAATAGAAACAAAACATAAAATATAATAAATTATAGGGACCCACTATGGTTGCTCCATCCACTGGCTCATCGACTGGACAGAACCCTACGCGCGCTTCCTATCCCAACTCACTCCGACGCCACTAGCTCCCTGCTCTCTGCGGCCTTGTCCTATGTGTAGTGCTCGCACATCGTCCCTAGCACTGTGTCGACGGTTGAGATATCAGTCTCAAGTCAACTATGGTTCTTGAGAAAGGGAGATAGAAGACCTGCCAAGCAATACGAACAGCAATCAACGAGCAACAAGGAGACACGGGGTTTTTATCCTGATTCAGACCTCTCGAGAGAGATAATAGCCCTACGTCCAGTCTTTCTTTATGTCAAAGAGGATTACAAGGAGGAACTCGACGAGATGAACAAGTCTATACGAGATTATGGGTATACAGAAAGTATTGCGTGTGTATGATAATCTCGTGCTGGATTCGCCCTCTACACGCCGTAAGGGCCCTGTTTATATAGTGTTGAACAACCGACCTACCAGGGATAATCGGGCCGGGCTTCTGCGAGATCGTAACGAACTCATACCATGCCAAATACGTCCCACGGTAGATAAGGTATACTCCAATTCTTGGGGATCACGACGTCTGCTCCAATCCGGGAAACCACGTCCGGGTCATCACGTAGCCGTGCAGAACTCTGTTCGAGTCGGACTTGAACACGAAGTCTTGGCCACCACGCACCGTGCCAACCAGAAGGCTGTTCGGCAGGATGCACATGGGCTTCAAAGAACCTCCTAGGGAGCCAGGCCCTAAGAAGCTGTTCGATTGGGTCGTCAGGGAGTGGGCCATGACAATGAGCCGTGATTTTATCCCCGACAGCTAGCCCCCGAGACTCAAGTGGAATATCTCACCAGAGTGGGGTCTTCCTCTTGAGACTCCAAGTCTCAAAGAGGGTAATCTTGCTGCTACAAAGACATGCAATAGAATATCGAACAGGTTACGGTTCAGCCGAACAAGACTTGTTCGGGACCAAACAAACCCGATCAGTGCTGAGCAATTCTGTTGCGTCGAACAGGAAACAACATCTGCCCGAGCAGAGCTCTCAGCCTTCAGTGCAGACATTGAAAAAGTAACCATTGGCAGATCTCAACGGTAACTTCTGCTGCGCAGCCAGAACGGGCAACCATTTTTACCTAGCCGTTGCAGTAAAAACTAACCGTTTTGTGGAAAAGAACCGTTGCAGAGCTGCTCGTTTGGGGCTATAAAAAGCACCCGAACCGCTCGCGGCTCGCCACTTTCGCTCTCGCGCACCTCTCCTTCTCGAGCCCTTTTCCAATCGCGCAAGCATCAACAGCCACAACCCACCTCCAAAGCTGCTCATCCAAACCTGGGGATCGCTATGGCCAAGTTCTCAGGCTCTAGCATGACCGAGGAGGATTTGAGGACTTTAGAGGAGAAGGGACACATCGACACCGGCAGCTGGAGGCTGCCCGGGGAGGAGGAATCACCGGAGCCGCTCGATGACAAGTTCGTCAACTTCGAGCAGTTCGCGATGTTTGGGCTTAGATCTCCCGAAAGCGATTTCGTGGAGGCCTTCCTGAACATCAGCAGGCTGGAGGTTGCGAACCTCAACCCTAACTCTTTCCTGCAGATGGCCGTCTTCGCACACTTGTACGAGGGCTACCTGGGAGTAGATCCGTCGGTGGGGCTGTTCCTCCACTACTACACCTTGACGACGCGCCCAGGCCACCGCCGCTTCGGCGCTTGGGTGCTACTACCTCAAGCTCCAGGCCACCGCCGACGACGCGCCCTATCCTCATCCGCCACTGCTCGACTCGATGGGGCCGTGGTGGATGAGATGGTTCTACACCAGGAGGAGCGACGACAGCAAGCTCGTCTTCACCGGAAAGGCGCCGGCGAAGGGAACTCCGATGCCGCGGCCGGAGCCGAGCGGCAAGGAGTGGTATCTCACCCGGAAGATCGCCTCTCTCGTGGGCCTCGGGCTCACGGGCAGGAAGATAATCCGAGACTTCGTGGCGAACAAGATCTGTCCGCTACGGAAGAGGTTCTACCCCTTCTACAAGATAGAAGGCTGAGAGGACATCACCAGGGAGAGCACGGGTAAGTCCCTCAAACACTTAACCGTTCTTTGGTGATTCATCCGAACAGAAACTAACGATTTCTTCTGCTCGGGCAGTGAAGCCAACCAACGCATGGGTGACCGAGCAGGTCGACGCCATGCTGAAGGCTGCTAGGAAGGACAGTGAGGTCACCAGAGAGGTGGCCTACACCTGCCCTAGGAACGTGCTCGTCCGCTCATCAGAGGTATCTTAAATAGATCTCCACTGAGTTGCTAGACATGCACGACAACTGTATACTTACATTCGCTTCACAATGTGCAGGAAGATCAGCTCATCATCGGCGGGATCGTCGAAGAGCTCTCTGGGTCAGAGAAGGAGGAAGCGAGGAAGGGCAAGGCCAAGGTGGCCGCGAAGCCCAAGGTGGCCGCCGAGCCGACGCCTTGAGCTCGCCCAGCGCCATGGCGACCACCACCCTCAAGGAAGCCCTCTGCGCAACGGCGCCGAGCAAACCAAACCAAGCGCCAGATCAGTCAAGTGGAACGCCTGCCCTACCCTCCTCACCGAGCAAAGCGGCGAGGAGGTACTGAACTGACCCTATGGCTTTGGCTATCTGCAGACTCACCCGGGCCATATGGAGCAGGCTGCAGTCAGTCGCCGAGCAGAGGAGGCTCGAGGAAGAAGTCGCGCGCAAGGAGACGAATCTCGCGTTGCGCAAGAAGAGTGCTCAGCTCACAAAAGAGCTGAGCCCGTCACCGCGAGCTCCCAGAGGCCAAGGCGAACAAGAAGCCGAGGATCCGCCGAGCAAGAGGCACAAGCTCCGTCTTGGAGAGAAGAAGAAGTCCAAGCCTCTGCGGCAGGTAAGCAGTGGCAAGATCCCCACTTTACCTTTGCTAGACCGCATAGGGCTTAACGCAACTTCCTTTCATCAGCTGCCCAAGAGGAGATCGCCACGGACAACGTGGAGACAGCGATAGAGCGGTCACTGCTACCGGAGCACCTACACGGTGCCTCGCGAGCAACGAGGCTGCTCGCGGTCAGGGACAGACTGGCGGCGTGGACCGTGCTCCCGCCGGGCACCAACGACCAGATGGCCGCGCTAAGGAGCGCGGTGGAAAGGCTGGAAGCCGAGGAGACGGCGCACGAAGCCACGAAGAGCGGGGCCAAGGTGTTAGCTCTGCCGGCTACCCGGGGTCCGATCGAACAGACGGCCTCGGGTACTTCGTCGCAGGGGCAAATCGTCCCTGTAGCGACGGCACATCCTGGCGAGCAGGGAGAGAGTCCCGCCGTCAGGGATCAGGAAGAAGGCCACGAGCTGAGAGCGCAAGTCGCGCTGTCCGCGGCCCCACCGGCGTCTCCAAGCGGAGAAGAGTCGGTCTTGTCCGAGGTTGCTCGAGCGGTGGAGAAGGAGGCGCATGAGCTCAGCCGCAACGAGGGTGCGACCGCTAGCCCTCCTAGGTTTTAAGGGACAAGGGAGAGAAGGAGAGCCCCAAGCTGGCGCACTTTGGCAGGAAGAGGCCGCAACGCAGAGGACAGCCTGCTGTGGCCGCTCCGAACAGCCGGGGGTTTGCCACCCACGGCCTTGGAGAGCATCTTCGCCAAAACTTGAAGAATCGGCTTCAAGAGGTATGCCTTAAACCGAAACTCGTTCACTTTAAGTCACGAGCAGCGGGACATGATGGAATTGTTCTTCTCTCACTCAGGTCTTGCGGGGCACCATGGAAGACGTCGAAGAAGGCGTTGGCATCGAACGCAGCGCCATTCTGGGTGCCTTCCAGGAGTTCCGGGCGAGGGAGCTCGAGGGGGAGCGCGTCGCACCGGCCAAAAGCCGAAGCCGACTAAGGGCCTCGTACTCCGCGGCGTTGTTAGTCGCCGTAAAATGTAGTTGGATAGAATACTGGAGTTGCTCTCCTTGAGGGGAGATGAGAACAAAGCCAGCCCCCGAGTTTCCAGTGCGCGAGCCATCAAAGAACATGGTCCAGGGGTTTCTTCAGGTTGCTCGGGAGCTTCCTGAGATTTGGGCGGGCAAGTCCATTCAGCGACAAAGTCAGCCAGGACCTGGGATTTAATAGCAGTTTGGGCAGCAAACAGAATATCAAACTCTGCAAGTTGCATTGCCCACTTAGCTATGCTTCCGCCGGCTTTCTTGTTCCGTAGGATTTCTCCCAGAGGGAACTTGATCGGGACCAGTATTTGATGCGCCTGGAAATAATGCCGAAGCTTTCTGGAGGACATGAGCAAGGCATAGAGCAACTTCTGGACCTCAGGGTAACACTCCTTTGATCCGTGAAGCACCTCGCTCACGTAGTAGATTGGCCGCTGGATGTCTTTCCTTTCCACTATCAAGACCGCGCTCACCGCTTGTGGTGTGCAGCCAAGATACAACAAAAACTGTTCGCCATGTCGCGGGGTAGTCAAGACAGGTGGGTTGGACAGGTATTGCTTTAGATCTTGGAAAGATCTATCAGCCTCCTCTGTCCACTCGAAGCCATTGTGCTTGCGCAGGGTCTTAAAGAAGGGCAGCCCGCGTTCGCCTTGACGGGGAATAAATCTGCTTAGAGCAGCCATCCGTCCTGTTAGGCTCTGAACTTCCTTGACGGTAGTCGTAGCCTGCATGTTTTCAATGGCCTCGATTTTTTCAGGGTTAGCTGAAATCCCCTGTGAACCTATGACATAGCCGAGCAACATTCCAGATCGAACACCAAAGGTATACTTCTCTAGATTTAATTTAATTCGATGCCTGGTGAGATTACGAAAAGTCTCGGCCAGATCTTTTACATGATCTGGAGCATACTTGCTCTTTACAACTATGTCGTCGACATAGACCTCCGTGTTCCTTCCAGCTGCTCGGGAAAGTCTTCTCCATTAAGCTACTGAACGTGGCACCAAAGATTGCGCAGACCGAAAGACATGGTCGAGCAGCGTAAAGTGCGAAGGGGTGATGAAGGCAGTCTTCTCTTCATCCTCGGGGGAGATGCTTATTTGGTGATAACCGGAATAAGCATCCAAAAAACTCAAGAGCTGGGCATTCGCGGTCGCGTCGACCAGCTGATCTATGCGAGGCAGTGGAAAATTATCCTTAGGACAAGCCTCGTTCAAATCTGTGTGATCGACACACATCCTCAGGAGCAGCTTGCCATGCTGATCCTTGATGATCCCCTGCTTGAAATCAGAAAAGCGTCGAAGCTTCTGGCGAACAGGCTTTTTGTCCGGCCGGACTGCCAGTTTGTGCTCGATAACCTCCCTTGGGACCCCCGGGCATGTTAGACGGTGTCGGGGATTAGATCAAGGCCCATTGCCATGGCCCACTCCCTGACGGCCCAATCGAACAGCCTACCAGGGCCCAGCTCCCTGGAAGGTTCTATCAGGTCCATGTACATCCTACCGAATGACCTCTTGGTGACACGCGGTCGAACGGCCTAGGATTCGTGTTTGAGTCCTACTCGAACAAGAGTTCTGCACGGCTACGTGAAGACCCGGACGTGGTTTCCCGGATTGGAATAGGAGTCGTGATCCCCAAGACTAGGAGTATGCCTTATCTGCCTCGGGATATATTTGGCATGTATGGGTTCGTTACGATCTCGTAGTTAGCCCGGCCCGATATTCCTCGGTAGGTCGGTTTTGCTCTGCACTATATAAACAAGGCCCCTACGGCGTGTAGAGGGGTTCCGGGGACTTGATCTGGCTTTTCGTATTTGCTAGACGCCTGATCTTCGCTTGTACACCTATAATCTCGCCGAGACTTGTTCATCTCGCCGAGCCATCTCTTGTATTCATCTCTGATATATAAGAAAGGCTGGACGTAGGGCTATTATCTCTCCCGAGAGGCCTGAACCAGGATAAAAACTCTGTCTCCCTGTTCGCTGTTGTTCGTGGTTGTTCGGCGTGTCTCCTATCTCCTCTTTGAAGAACCTTGGTTGACTTGGGTTGATATCCCAACCGTCGACAGACGGCTCCCAGGCAAACACAGTCTGCATTAGCTCGGAGGAAGGCAATGAGCTCGCTTTTCTATTTGGGGTCCAGATTGGCCCCCAAATGAACTGTCTTGGAAGAGTCGTCAAGAGACAGCGGAACTTCCTTGGTCTCCCCCTGGCTGGAGAGAAATCTTGGGACGTGCAGACTTGGTCTGCGGCACTTCGGGACCACGCGGTGGAAGCTGGTCGACTAGGGCGAGGGATTGCTCGTCGCAATCCAGAGCAGCTTTGTAGTTGCCCTTGACCGTAATCACACCGCTTGGACCCGGGATCTTCACGCAATGGTATGCATGGTGGGACACGGCCATGAACTTGCCAAGAGATGGCCGGCCTAAGATCGCGTTGTAGGCAGATGGAAAGTCGATCACGTCAAATGTGATCAACTCTGTCCGGAAGTTGTTTAGGCTGCCGAAGGTGACGGGCAGAACAATCTGCCCGAGCGGCTGAACAGCTTCTCCCGGAACAATCCCATAGAAGGGCATCACGACCTCCTTGAGTTTGGAGCGAGGAATCTGCATCTCGTCCAAGACTTTTGCTGAAAGCAAGTCCAGCGCACTCCCGCCGTCGATCAGGACACGCCCGACTCTGGCGTTGCTGATGGTCGGAGCGACCACCAGCGGGAGACGCTGTGGCTTGGTCATCCCAGTGGGGCAATCCTACTTAGAGAAGGAGATGGGAACCTCGGTCCACTTCATCGACTCGGGCTGTGGTTTGCCCTTCTCAACGCTAGGACCTCCCGGCGGCTTCCTTGAGGTGCGCCGAGAGGATAAGCCGAGGAGCCGCTGAAGATGACGGCGATATGGTTCACGGGCTCCTGATATTCATCATCATCGTCCCGATCACCACCATCGGCTTGACGCTTGTCCTTGCCGGCATCACCTTTTTGGGCAGGGTGGGTATGGGGCCCTTACCGTTGTAGAAATCCTCGAGCTTTTGTAGCCCAGGTCCTGCAATGGCGTATATCGTGCCCGTAGTGCTAGTGGAACTGGCAGTATCGGTCACTTGGACCTTTCTTACCCTGATTACCTCCCTGGGTGGGCTTCTTGCCCTTGTAGCTATTGTTGGGCTTCTTCTGCCCGTCCTTGGGAGGAGGTGCGCGATCTATACCCGCGACGGTATTGTTCGCATCACCTTTGTTCTTTTTCTTCTGGGACTTCTTGTCACCAGGATTGTTGCTGCTCTTCTTTTTCTCATCTATACCAGGCTGGGTGGGCAGCTCGCCCTTGTCAAACGCCTTCTTATACTGAACGCGCTTTGCCGCATTGGTATAGAGGTCAGCCGCCTTGAACAGGTCGTTGGCGGTCCAGGTCTCATTGATCTCGAGATCCTGGGTAAACCGCTCGTCGCGGATTCTGTTTTTGAAGGCGCGGACAACAGATTCGTCCGAGATGTTCGGGATCGTGTTACGGATTTTGATGAAACGCTTCACGAAGTTGCGGAGGGTCTCCCCGTTCATCTGGATCATCTGGTGCAGATCATCCTCCTTGCCCAGACGCACGTAACAGCTCTGGAAATTGACGATCAGAGCGTCACAAAGTTGGTCCCAAGAACGGATGGAACCTTCCTGCTGGTTGAACAGCCACGTCCGAGCAGCATCTTCAAGGACAGTCAGAAAGTAATTTGCCATGACTAGCTCGTCACCTCCGGCTGCCATGATGGTTGTAGCGTAGATGGAAAGGAACTCTTCTGGGTTTTGAGTCCCATTGTACCTCTCCATGTGACCAGGTTTGAACTTGGAGGGCCACCTGACAGCGCGAAGCTCGTCAGAGAAAGCCTTACAGCCCAAGGCATACGACCGGCCACCTTCCCCTACAGAACCTAGTCTTGAAAAGACGTTGGTCCTGTTGCCCGGAGGAACTCTAGTTGAGCTGGAGGACTTTGCCTGGAGGAACTCCCTCCGTGATAATCCTCCACGCTCCTTTCTCGTGGTCGCTACGATGCGTTCTTCCCGAGGGGATCGTCCGTGATCGTCGCGTGCACGCTTGCCCCTGTGGTCGCGATGACTACGGGACTTGGCGAGCGACGGCGACCACGGGTATCTTGCTCGCGGCGAGTCGTCCTTTGACGGTGACGATGGTCACGCGATCGATATGAGCGCTCGCTGTCCGAATCCACCCGGACAGGCTGACTACGCTGCCCGGATGAGGTGTTAACTTCACCTATGGAGTTAAGGCCTTCGGCCAGTCGCTCAAGGTGAGAAGTAACAGCGTCGCCCAAGCGGGCGAGATCGGCCTGGTTGGTGGATCTGATCACCGTTGCCATTGCTTGGAGTCGTTCCCGACTCTGATCAAGGGGTCCTGAGATCCCTGAAGCGTTCACGTCTTGCCCGACCGGAGTCTGGTTGCGCGGGGATTCATCCCGAGCAGGTGGAACTTCTGCCGGGGGATCTGGTGTAGGTACGCGAGGTAGGTTGCGTCGCTGACACTTGCGCTGATCGCGAATCTGCGCCAGAGTTTGGTTGATCGAAGCATCCAGACTACGGCGAACAACATCTTGCTCGCGAGCAGTCGGTGCAGATCCATCTTGTTGCCGAGCAGGGTTAACATGTTCGATTTCTTCGGCTACCGCGGCCCGCGCAGGATTCTCTGAAGTTCCTGCGCCGGCCATGTTGATATTGCGACGGCCGTGCGAGGGCACACTAGACGGTGTCATCACTGTGTCGTCACAGGAAGAATCCACCGACATGGCCCTGGAATCCGAAAATCTAAACCGGCGTAAAGATCATCGGTTCCATAATCATCGTCAATGACGGGAGCCTTATCCAAGACTATCTCCGGAACATAGCCAGAGACTTCTGTCCCAGATACGAAAACCGATCGAGATCGAACGGATCGATCCGATCTAGTAGGGGATGAGACATCCTGCTCTTCTGAGTCATACCCTTCAGGAAGAATTTCCTGGTCGCTGAGCAAGTTCGACATGCTTGAACAGACTTGATCTACACTCTCCCCACGGACGGCGCCAACTGTCGACGGTTGAGATATCGGTCTCAAGTCAACTAAGGTTCTTGAGAAAGGGAGATAGAAGACCTGCCAAGCAATACGAACAGCAATCAACGAGCAACAAGGAGACATAGGTTTTTTATTCTGGTTCAGGCCTCTCGAGAGAGATAATAGGCCTACGTCCAGCCTTTCTTTATGTCAAAGAGGATTACAAGGAGGAACTCAGCGAGATGAACAAGTCTCGACGAGATTCTGGGTATACAGAAAGTATTACGTGTGTGTATGATAATCTCGTGCTGGATTCGCCCTCTACACGCCGTAAGGGCCCTGTTTATATAGTGTTGAGCAACCGACCTACCAGGGATAATCGGGCCGGGCTAATTATGAGATCGTAACGAACTCATACCATGCCAAATACGTCCCACGGTAGATAAGGTATACTCCAATTCTTGTCGATCACGACGTCTGCTCCAATTCGAAAAACCACGTCCGGGTCTTCACGTAGCCGTGCAGAACTCTGTTCGAGTCAAACTCGAACACGAAGTCTTGGCCGCCACTCACCGTGCCAACCAGAAGGCTGTTCGGCAGGATGCACATGGCCCTGAAAGAACCTCCTAGGGAGCCAGGCCCTAGAAAGCTGTTCGATTGGGCCGTCAGGGAGTGGGACATGGCAATTGGCCGTGATTTTATCCCCGACACATTGGTTGTTGGCGCAGTCGTAATTTGGATTCTCCGACACCCACGAGTTCACGGCCTCCGCCGCCGTCGCCCTATCGCCGTTTCCCGCTGGGATGTCTCGTCGTAGCCAAAGCTCCGGTGGGTGGTGTCGACAAAGGGCCTGAGGTCGTAGTCGTCGTCATGTTGCCCCGCCCAACACTTGGCAAGGAGAGCTTGTTGCACCCTCGAGAGATAAATGATTGAAAAAGACCCTGGCTTAAGTGTGATCTAGCCGTCTCAATAGAGATGTAGGATTCCCTCAAGAATCTGAACTTCTAAAAAAACATCGACACATCTTCTATTCGCTTTTGGTTTCCCCTTCATTTGATCTCTAACTTGATTTGTTTAAGATTTGAGCTTGTCTGTGGTTGGATAGCTCCTTTGTGTACTATTGCATCTATTGTTGCTTTGGATCCTTTTTTGGTATAGGCGGAATCATCAATTTGTGGGACTTGCTCAAGATTCAAACCCTAACCCTGTCTATAGGTCGGGGTGCCAGGTAGTTTGCATCGAACATTCTGGTAATCATCAAGATATCCGGACTCGAGCATTAGACAATCAGAGGGATTCCTACTTTTGCATTTGATTTGTTTTTAAATTGTGTAATGTCTATCCACCCTCCTCTAGGCGACATCTTAATCCTTTGGTGAGTCTATGAGTTGAAGGAGAGAGGTGACTTGGTAGATTAGTGAGGAGTAAGAAGAGAAAGGACTGAGAAACAAGAAGAGACAAGGGGAGAGCCAACAAATCCTGAGATACATACATGTGAGCCCATCACCATGTTGTTGTCAAGCCACACGCCATGGTGGCGAAACAACTTCATAACCCGCCGCATGGTTCACAATTTTGAGATAGAAAATCTGGTTTATGAGTTTGGACTAAAATAAACCATCGGCAATACTAATTTACGTTGGAGTCAACTTCTTTATTTTTGTTGCCAATGCCATGAAATTCATGTGTACTCTCAGCGAGTATCAATGTGATTTTGTGTGGAAACTTGCAATTGTTAACACTCATACTATAGTATCCTTGTCACTCCCTTCATATCACAAAAAACTTGATGTTTTGGACATTGACACGATCTTTAAAATGCAATTTTAACAACTCATTATGAATGCAATTTATTTATGAAATGCACAACAAATATAATATTATTCAAGTATTTTTTTTTGATGAATCTATATGTATGATTTTTCATCTACTCAATTCAAATAGTTCAAAAGATTTTTGTTGATAATATTTTAAAATTTTGACTTAGAATAAATATAGAAAATCAAGTTTTTGTGATACGGTGGAAATGCTTCCCCTACGTAGCACCTTTTCGGAGAGTGGATGTTACCGGAATGAAAAGCTCCTCATTTTAGATGCCATATAGCTTAACCACAAAGTTTTTATCTTTCGAGTCTTGCTGCAATTTTTACTCTAGTGTTTTCATCGCACCGCCGCGGCTGATACGACTGAACGCTGAAAGTCTGGTATTTCGTGAATCGCGAGTCACGCTCCACCCGGATCGATGCTACAAATCTCCCTGCCCATTTCAACAAGACTTGAAAGCTGAGACCGTTGTGTTTTGCTTAAAAACGTGCTAGAGTGGGGAGTTACAAATAGGACAGTACTCTTTGGTTCATGATTTAGTTTTATTTGGTTTGGCATGTCGCCTCCCGTATCGCTCGCTCCCATCGCCGAGGGGAGGAAGGAGGGATGTGGTCGGGGAGGAGAGATAGGGAGAGAGAGAGATGGGAGAGAGGTAAAAGAAAAGAGATGCGTGGTTGATGCATGGGGTCCCGTCATTTTTATTTTCATATATTTGATGATTTTGTAATTGAAGTGCCAAATCATCAGCCACTGGACAAAATAGCCCGTGTGTACAATTCACATGGCGAAACCACCTTAGAAACTAGAGCAGGGGGTTAAGTGTACCGGTTTTAAAAATACAGTGGCCACAAATACCTGGTTTTTCCAGTTTAGAGGGTTATGTGTGCCACAGTCAATACTTTAGGGGGGGAGGGGGGAATAGACTTTTTCTTATGAGAAAACCTTTCGTAAAGTTCTTAAAAATTATTACAAAATATTACGATGGATGATCTTTTAAAATTTTAAATGTTCGTTCAAGCAGACTAAACAAAATCAAACCATGGGCATAGTCCTGCTAGCGTGATGCTCTTAGAGCATCTCCAATGGTGTAGATAGTTGTTAGTTATAAACAAGTATTATATCATCCATAAATATTAAATAGCATATAGCCAGCCTCTTTCTAAATTTATTGGACTTGCTATAACATTATCTATGAGATTGAATATGGGTACACATGTAATAGATAGCACGTGCATTGAAATCAACTATAGATTAGCTGTAAGTTAGTAGCTAACATACTCTCATTCTTTTTTACATAAAAAAATTTGAGTTGTAATTTTTGTAGCTAGCTGATATGTCACCGTGGTTGATGCTCTCAGATGCTACCCAGCTGTATTTTACTGAGTTTTGGACACCGCAAACTCAGATCCCACACGACCCGATCGAGTAGAAAACTGTGGAGTTCGAGGGGAGAAAAATGTAGAGGGGGGCATCAAGCTCCGTCTGGGGTGAGGAGTCTCGTCTTTTTCGGTACGTGTGGGTGTGGATGCCGATGCACAGAGCGGGTACTAGTACTACTATTGGTACCAGCACCGGCGTCAACTTGGGTGAACGGACACATGGCCGTGTGCCACCCCGAACAATCGTCCGAAAAGAAAAGAAACACCGTGTTTTGTTTATCTTTTTTTAGGAGATAAAAACGTGTTTTGTTGCCCTCGTTTCGTGCAGATCGAAGATCATCAGCGCGCAATCAGATCGGCATGTCATTACGCCAGCCAGGCCGCCATTATGGGTGCATACATACACATCGCTGTATTTTCTTTAAAGGGAACATTGCATTCTATGGTGAATGAATGGTGGAGATCTATAGTAGAATTACAAAGACAATCTCTATTATATGAGGCGTGTGAAGAGCATTGTATGGTGAATGAATGGTGGAGATTAATAGTTAATGAAACCATTGCCACCGCCAATTAGGTTTTATCGTTGTTGGTGTGCGATTTTTTTTTTCCAATGGCATTGCCACCATCAGGTATATTTGCCGCCGCGGTAGATTGGGGATTTCAATGCCATCATTGTTGATCTGAATTTGCGATCACCGATTTAATTGTGCTCTGAAACAAGTCAATCAACCGATGACCTCCTTAGATAAGATCAAAGGGTAGCATAAGAACTGAAATTGGCTCTCTCGCTGTCTATGGCTCGATGAAGAGACAAAATATCTTTTCAGTTGGACGGTTGGATGTAAATTATACTATCACCATATATTTTTTGACATAATGTACCGTAAAAGAGTTTTTTTTTTTGGCTCATTTTGTTGATATAGTGAACTTCAAGAGTTTTTTAAAGTATTTTGGAGTCTGAAACAGTGGTTTTTTTTTACTAAAGACAGCAACTATACCAATTTATTGAAAGACGAGAAAATACAAAAAAAAAAACCACAGTGCAAAGCACCACAATCACAATGTAACCGATCATTCCCATCCTGGTCTAAAATAGACCAAACCGCCATTCAGTGGGAAAGCAACACCAACAACCATAACTAGCCAGCAAACATCGCAACACCGATTTAGGTTTTAATCTAGAGATTTGAGACGTGCCTTCAACTACAAAAGTATCTCCTAATGCCAAATTGTTATGAGTTTTCAAAACAGAAAATAGACAAATACTAAATGGATAATAAAAGACGTTTTCGAACCGGTCGGCGTTTACGACTTTCCATTCTCAGACGTTGGTATTTCTGCCACTTTTGCATGCCAAACGCACATACAAGACCACCAGGCTCTTCCAGTAGGGGAGTTAAAAGATGGCATCAGTGAAAACGGCCGTTAACTTTCCACCATTTTTTAACTACATTTACAGCGGTTGTGTTTATGGTGATGTCCGGTTGACCGAGTGACAGAGCAAATGAAAGAGCATCCCATGATCCATGTCACCATGTGATCTCCTTAATTAACAAGGATACTAGGATTTTAGTAGGAGTAACAAATTGGGAAGAGCCATGCATGAGCCTATCAGTTTGGTCAGAATGCTAGCTACTGTCCACGAGCCCGAGACCTCACGGTGAACACAGGGATCGATGATGGCCACTTAACAAGTTAACATATAGTTGTCTATCGATCGAGGGCACGTTCGAGGGACGTGATATTTTTTCTGTCCGTTCCGACGAGAAATCGTTTCATGAGAAAAATGTTACGCAAGTTATTGTAACAAAGCTTTTAGTGGTTTGCAGAGCAACTGTTAGTCGCCGAGACCCAAACTACCGTCCTAATGGTGGGATTTCGGGCGTGGCTCTGCTTGGGTCGGAGTGGGGGTGGAGAGATTGAGGAAGAAGAAGGGCCTCTACCACCAATTTGATGTTTTGAAGGGGCTTTTTTTGCAAATTTGTGTGACAGAGAAAGATCGGGGCTGCGCACGGATCTTGGAGTGAGATCCGACGGCTGCAACCATGCATGGAACTGGATGCGGATGTGGGCTGGAATTTCCGGCTCCAATGCGTTGTGGAGTTAACAAGAAAGAGGCATGGCTCAGGAATGAGATAATCGCTAGTCGCTGTCATGCTGGCACCTGAAATTTTCAGGGATCGCCAGCTCGAGTGTGTGCTGCGTTTCGTCCTGCACCATTCATTCATGCATGCATGCACGCACGCACGCGGCGTGTTCCCTGGCGCTGGAGCTTTCTCCCCCGACGGCCGGACGTGAGACGTACGCCTGCATGATGAGTGGTTTTCGTCGTCGTTGTCGTCATGCTCATACGCATCGCATGTTCGATCTTCAGCCGAGCTGACTATTTCCCTGCATCTATACGTACCAGCTCGTGTGGCGGTCTGATCAATTGGTTGCGGACTTGTTCCGCCGTTCTCTCCGTCTTCCGGAGGCAGAGAACTTGTGTCAGCCAAACGATTGATTTCAGTCTCAACTGCCCCCACACCCCATCAATCAGCCATCAAATGTAAGAAACTAGAAGAACGCCCAACTTGCAAGCCTATCTAGCAACAAAATGAACCGATAGGAAAAGTTCCCAATTATATAGATGGGAAAGTTCGATCAAATCAGGAGATTTGGCGAGGAAAAATATTCAAGATCTCCAATTAGAAATCTCAGAGAAGACGTGCCTCAACAAAATAAATAAATATTACATTGGCCAACCGAGGACAGAAAAGAAAGCCATAGAGAAGAGAGCGAAGAAGAGGGTGGCATGAGAGGCGAGTCCCACAAAGGCATATTTTTGGATAGAATGGTAAGTGTCACAAAATAAATAGATCCATAACCAAAGTGTTATATGTTAAAGAGTAGATTGCACCGTGTACACATGAACTTGTACCGTGTTCTCTCTTAGGTTGAAAATCTCTGAAACTGTATATGCATGCGCTTGCTCTATTGTTTCAATTAGGTAAAATGTAGTATGCAACAGGTAGTTTCATGATGTGGCATCACCAGTTACTGTGACGCATGGCCACATTGCACACACGTCACCCTTCTACTCTCCCCACACCCTCAAACTGGGCCATTATATCGGCACATCAGTATTGGTTGGATTGGAACCGGTACTGATAGTGCCATCAGTATTGGTTCGTAGTAACAGCAGCGATTCGTACTTTCAGTACCGATTGAAGGTAGGCCTGATCATTTGTCGGATTCGGGTTGGGTTTTCCAAAACCCGCCAAAAATTAGCTGGCCCAAGATCGACCCGACCCGACCAGACCCTGTGCATCGGGTCACAAATCTAGGCCCAAACCCGACCCAAAACCCAAAAACCCGACTTGAAACTCGAACCCTCACAGCTGATTTTGCATTTTTGGCCCAAACCCAACCCGGCCCGACGGTAGAGCGTCAAATCGAGGCCCGACCCAACCCGATGCACTGGTCAGACCGGGTCGGATCGGGTACGTCGTTCCGGGCTACCTATGAGCAGGTCTAGTTGAAGGCAACAAACCTTTCACAGACGGGTATACAACAGCTGGCACGTGAGCTCATCAGCACCGGTTCATAATGCGTTTCTGAAAAGAGTAAAAGGTATCCATGTGGTAGTTATATCAGAGAACATGAATGGGTGAGTTGCTAGAAAAGTAAGGCGTGGGCGTCCCTTTCTCTCTCTTCTTTCTACCTTCTCTCTTCCTATTGTATTCCATTGATTGTAGCGTGCCGCCTATATACTGGATGCCACTATCCTTGCCTAGTGATGAAACAGATCGGATATGGATCGGACACCACTCATATTGTATGTGATCCATATATTTTTATCGGATATGGATTCAGAAACGGATAACGTCGGATATGGATTTAAACATGGATAGTATCGAATATGGATATGGATAATACCTTGACAAGTACATATAACATAAGAGAGAATAGTGATCAGAATGGGTATTTCTCAGATGATACGTGAAAATATAAACCAACTTCATAGATTGAGTGATATGCTGTAGCTATTGAATATTCGAGGGACTAAATTAAATTTATATTCTTAAATAAAATAGGATGTGACACATTTAAATTAAATTTAGTTAAGAAAAATATAAATGCTAATGTCAAAATGACATCTATAATATATTATATTATTTTGTAACCATTATATCAATATTAATATACAAAAGAAACAAAGAGCATGTTGAAAAATTTATAACAACATGAGAGAATGTAGGTGGTCAAATGAGCCTGGTGCTCAATGGACTGATGTCCTATAACTCACTACATGGGCTAGGCTGAAATGCTGATACATATATTATTTGAAAGTTGTCAGGATATTATCCAAGATATCTGATATTTTGAATCCAAATCCAAATCCGAGATCCTTCGTCCTTATAAAAAAATCGAATACTCGAAAAATTATCCAAATCTCTATTTGAGTTGTTTCGATCGATCGAAATTGTCCATACCATTTTCACCCCTACCTACGTGTGCCCTATCCCTTCTAAGTTCTAACGTCCCTACACCCTCCTCCTAGGCCAAGGTGGCGGGGGCAAATCAATGCTAGGCTTCCACAGCCAACCCAAAAGCCAAAACTGTAAACCCGAATCAAACCCAAAATGCCTAACATGCTAAAACTTGCACTTGCACCTACCCTTGTAGAGTACTTAAAACTCTATGGGCTACCTACACCGCACCATAGACCTTGTTGTCTTCCTATGCTAGTTGCAAAGGCACCGTCGACGCCATCGCTCCACTACTCCAAAAGTCCAACATCTATGGAAGTTGTCGTTGCTTTGTCGATCTGCAAACACACAAACATGAAGATTGAAGATGTTTTTTTTGGATCAACAAACCTTCATCGACAACTAGCTCATGGGCCATGGTTGTTGGATTTGTCCACCACCGATGCCGACGTTGCGAATGAGCTTTGCCCTTCCGCTCGCCACCTCTAAGCATGAGCTCATGGCCCAGAAATCGGATAGGAGCTGCGGCATGTGGACGACACGATGATGGATGTCATTGACGAAGGTGACCGACGAGGCACCGAGGTGGAGTTGTGCGACGATGGCCTGGACAACGGTTGACAGCGTCTCGAGCCTCGGGATATGGTTAGGGTTGGGTGACGGCAATGGCAATTTGGAGGGAGGGAGAGTGATGACTGATGAGAGGAGTCGACGATGTCGATTTGGGAGGAGACATTATTTCTAGTAGGCCCGGCCCATCCCTCGTCCGGCCGGCCCTCTTTGATAGCTTATTTTAGTTTAGTTTTTGTTAGGATTGTAACTTTTGTTATTTTTATATACACCATTCACTTTATTTTTTGAAAATAATTTTTTATAACTTTGTAGGGTTTTCCTCAAAGATACCAAAAATATTTTTTAAATAATTTATTTAGCCTTTTCATACCACTTTCAAAGGTGGTTAAATTTTCCCAACAAAAACTAAACTAAAACTAAACAAGCTATCAAAGGTGGCCGTAATCAGGCCGAGGCCCACCGCAATGGACCACCTAATCAGATATATCTGCTCTGCTGCGACTTGATATTTGGGCCTTACCCAAGCAAACACCCCGACCCCCGAGAGCAAGGACGAAGGTGGGAAGCAATGGAGGCGCTGCTGGAGCTGGAGAGGATGCAGAGGGTGCTCTCCCTCATGGGTTCCCGCGGCCTCTCCGATCCCGCCGGCGGCGACCGCTTCCTCGCCCGCTTCCTCCTCTTCCTGGTTCGTTTCCTCCGCAACCGTTCGGACCTCCTCCTCCACGAATTCAATCGCCGCCTTCGGACGCGTAGGCAGTGCGTGCGCTGCGAGCTCGTGTTGTGGTCCGCGGATCAACGTGGGCTCTTACGTCCGCTCTCCTGCCGCCTCCGCCGCCGCCGTTGGCGATGGCGCCGTGGAGGGTTTCGATTAGGCGGAGGGTTCGCGCGCTCGCGTGCCGTTGCGCCCGTGCGGTGTCGCGTCGGTGTCAGCGTCTTCGTTCGTTTTGGCGGGTTGGCTTGGCGAGGGAGGAGCGGGGCTGTGCGCTTCAGAGTGCGCCGCGCACTGTGGTGATCTTTTTCTAGGTGAACCGTGAACCTGCGTTTACTTGGTTGGTGCTTGCGTGATGCGCCGACATTTTGTGCCACTCCGTGTGATTCGCGGTCGATCTCGTCCGATGCTGTGGTGTATGCTGATTGTGTGCTTGCCATCGGTGCTTGTGTGCTGGATATGGGGTTCCATCTAGTGAGATTCTGCCGCCAGGAAATGATGATCCTTTGATAATTTCCAAATCGCTAACAACTTGAAATTTTTGTTTTCCCCAACGGCTGGTTTTACACTCGAGTTAGTGGATAATTATTTTATTGTAATAATGTTTCATTCAACAAAGATCAAATTCGAAACACCAGTTTCTGCTGGCTATTTTATCTGAGTTGCATTTGCAGACTTCCACGCTCCTGTAGTCCTGTGCATACAATTTACTTGATTTGCACACTTTACGTCTTCCTATTATTGCATTGAATTCATTACCTCTTGCTGGCATTTCCAGCATTCTTATTCTTGTTGAACTGGCAAACCAAATGCATTTAAAAATCAGAACCCATATTTGTCAAATATAATCTCGTTGATCAGAAATTGACTTCTTTTGCGTATCTGTGTAGGTGCAACCATTTGATTCACTTAGCATGGAGAAGAAGGTCATGCTGCTCTCTGAGTTATTAAGAAAGGTAATCTTGGTGACTGATTGCTACATGCTCATTTACTTACCTTTCAAGTGTTTGCTATCCTGCAACTGTAACTGAGACTTGTTTTATAAGGTTAATGTTGATACTCTTGAAGAAGTACAGCATCTTGCCAGTGTGGAAGCTACTAGTAATGAAGTAAGGATGGTCCCCCCTTTATTTTGTAAGTTTATTTTACAAAATGTATTGTTAACTGGAACTACTACTCTGTAGAGATTATGCCCTTCAGCTCATCGCGATACATCTTCTGGAGCTTTACTCCAGCGAAATAAGAAGTACAAGATGCATTCCGAGAAACTAACTACTCTGGATGTGCCTATGATTGGGTTTGATGCAATGACGAGAGCTAATTCTACTCTTGAAGATTTTGTGTGTATTCCTTCATACCTCCCATAATTTTGATAGCGCCTACCTTTCTCTAAGACTACACATGTGCTAGCTCTGTCGTATTGTCTTCTATGAAGGCTGTGATATGTTTTGTGCAACAAAATGACCAAGCTCACTTATGGGCAGTAAGTTCATGTCAAAATAAGGGGAAAAAATATGGAGTGTTTCCCTGTTTCCTTAATTACCTTATACAAGAAATTTGATGCAGAAACAGGATCAATCATCAGTGTGATGTCAATTTTGATTAGTCTCATGCAAACATGTTTTCATCCCTTTGTTTCCTTATGAATCTTTCCTTAAAGGTATTCCATATAATTATGTTATTCTTAAGTTATTTTTTCTTTAACAGTGCAGGTCATACTTTATGTTTCATGGTTTGGATGTTAACAAACCACAATCCATTTTCAAGTTTCTTCCAATTCTTTGTTTCACGGAGAGCTACATATACCAGGTTTTTGCTGAAATGTGCTTCTCACTTTCTTCTATGTTCATTTTTCATCGAGCCCAATCTTTTTATTGCAGTTAGATGCTTCAAATGAACACAGCTTGCATCTAGTTTCAGACAACAATGCTTCTTCAACAGTAAGATTTGGGCATTTGATTTGTTCATCTTGTGAAACATGATATAGAACACAATCTATGCTGAATCTGATCACCATAGGTCTTAGATTTTATGTGTACATTGGCTGTCTTAATTACTGATATCTTCGTCCTTCTCAATTGCTATTATATTATCAATCAATGCAGGTGTTAGAAAGGAATAAAGAAACTTTCAATGAAACATCCTTATCCGACATGCTTGATCCCCTTGATTATCTTCTTCAAAGCCAAGGGTTAATGACAAATCAGTTGAGAACTTTGCCCTCTTTCCACTTTTAAATATTTAAAACATCACTTATTCTTTGTTTTTATCTATTTTAGATTACGAAAAGAACTCAAATCTGGCATTCAGTATTGGTTCCTAGAGAGGAAGCTTTGTCAGGCGTTATCAAGAAATGAAAAGGTCCATATATCCGTTTCTTTATTCATCTGTTGGATTTGTTGATATTGGTTGACCCACCATGATATCAACAGTTTTTCTTGTCAAAGCTATCAAGTATAATATGGAAACTTAAATGTGCAGATGCCAGATATTAAGTAATACAATCTGTGAGGAATTGAAATTGGAGCTTGGCAGCTCAAATACTAAAATGTGAAGCAATCGATAACCTAAAATTGAATCAGATTCGTAACCTTTATCCTCTTATTTGTTAAATATATTAATATAGTGCCAATAATCTTGTCTGGAGATGTCAATTAAAGATGTGATGAAAGCAATCCATCTCAAATTGTTTGATATTAAGTCTTTAACCTTTGATTTATCTAGCTTACTGGTCAATAGTGAAGTAATTAATAATCTAGGGCTTGTTCTTTCTAGCTTATCTTATTTCTTAACTTTGAGAGCTTCCCGTGGTGGCCTCAAGAGCTAGGCCTTCTTTGTTTGACTTGTTTTAGGCTATGTTCTTTTGAGCTGATCTGAACAGCTTAACAGATGAACGGCTTGAGATTTGGATCCATTTCGTTTAACTTGCCATTTAAAGCGTTAGAACCCACCTTCGAAACAACGAAAAAGCAAACTAAAAAAACTCAAGCATATGTCTTCAAAACCTAGATAAGCTGTTAAGCCGCTGAAAAGAACAGAGCCTTAGAGAACTTTTAGACATGCCTTTGAGATAGAAAAAAGATGGATTGAAAAAATCAAATTATTTATATTTTAAACGAAGATTAGCAAATAAGCAGATAAGTCAAACAAGTCAAATAAGCAGATAAGTCAAACAAGTCAAATAAGCTGTATAGAACAAGGCCTAAAGATCTGAAACCTGTGTGTCTATTTTTTTTTTAAAGAAACTTGTCTATTTTTTTTTTAAAGAAACCATTTTTATCAGATTCATAACCTTTATCTCCGTATTTGTTAAATAATTAATATAGTGCAAGCAATTTTCTCTTTAGATATCAATTGAAGATGTGATGAAGGCAATCCATCTCAAATCATTTGATTATCGAGTTCTTAATCTGCTGATGTATCAGCTTACTGGTCAGCAGGTATATATGTCTCTGTATTCATTACCAATCACATGGTTGTGTATTTGTCCTTTTGAGAACTTTATCTTTTTCTTCTGGTTATTATTAGGTCAATGAATTGCATATGGAGTTCTTATCAGTTTCAGAATTTTTAGTTGAGATATCTGATGACCTGTAAGTATGCTCTAATTCTTATCCTTGCATGCATAAATGGATCAGTCCAGTCTCTACATAAAATTTTGTAAAATGTCAATATTTAAATAACCTACCACTTATTAAATTATTAAACGATTTAGTAAAGTTGTGTAATAGTGTATGGGTGTAAGTAGATGGAAGTAGAGCAGAAATGTGAGAAGCCTGTCACTAACTATCTTGACAACGATATGTCACATTTTTAACTGGAAACAATGGTTTATAATGCTAGAACATAGGGGCCCAAGAACAGCAAAGCTATGAGAATTATCTTCTTGATGTTTGGAAGTTTTAGAAGTAGCAACATCAACAAAAAAAAAAATTGCTGCACAAAAAAAATTGTTGCATTAATGATGTTTTTTAACTATCTTGCAGGTATGATTACGAGGTGAGTTGTTCTGGTGATTTTGTTACTCTCTTGAAAATTTCTTGTATTAATGCATGTTGAACTAGTTTTATTTTGTGATGTAGGATGATGTGATAAACAATACTTTTAACATCCTCCGCATGTTTGCTGCAATATATGGACCTTTGGAGGCACCAAAAATGTTGGTGAGTACAAATATCTGTGCCTTTGACTTAATGAAACATGGTTTCTTGATAATGTTGCCTCTGTAACGCTATCCAATTTCAGTTAATTTAGTTGTTACTTGTAAAATAGTTTTCTTTTTACTAGTAAAATACTAAAAATTGTAAGTTTCTTTTGTTTGTAAGTACCTTGTATGTAGTTTTTTGTTTTTTAGTTATGTAACTTTGTAGGTAGTGATCTTATTTGAACTAAAAGCTATCAATCTAGAAATACTTAAGTTAATACTATTGAGTATTGAGTAATTTTTAATGTGTGTAATGACCAATACAGAAGGAAAGATAACTTTTTGTTACTGTAGTTGAGGGGACACTGCAAACTGAAAGATAGGTCCAATTATGCAAGCTACTTTGGTCTTACCATTTGTAAAATGTGTGAACTCTCCCTTTATTTTTGACTTATGTACCTCATACTTCTGGTTGATTTCAGATCTTAGTAGTTTAACTTGATCTTACTGATTAATTGTACATTAAAAAATGCTTGATGATAGTTTTTTTTTAATTAATGGCTGTTATAGGCCAGGTGCATAGGCGAGGCTGAAAAGAAATATCAGAGTTTCTCAAAGAAATTAGATCCTTGTATCTCGGAGAGTTACTGGAGGAGATGTGAGGAAGCTACGAAGGAAGGTGCGCCTTTGTATATTTTGAAGAATTTTTTTGATGATCAGTTTCTTCATTTCATGTGGCTGTCAATTTTTTTTAGAAAGATATTGAAGCCTGAAGCGCTGAAAGCAATCATGTTTTTGTCCTCACAGGTGGAAAAATGTCAGGCCATGCATATGGCACCTGGAATATCCCTCCTTTGATAAGAAATGAACAGTTATTCCGCCTGGAAAGATTGAACAAACATGATTCTTCTCTGTTAAAAATCTGATGAAAAATTTTGTGTTGAGTGCATCTATAACGTTTAAACAGAATAAATATGGCTAGTAAATATCTTACGATTCTTACCTATACATGCTTAGGCTCTGTCCATTCCTTTTAGGGCAAACAGATGCAGAATTAACTGTAAACCTTTACATAAGGTGCCATGTTTTGTTGACCACAACACTGAGTTCACTCAAGCAAAATTTAGAATATTTTTATAGGTCTAGGAGTAGACTAATGTACTGTTTTTAATCTTGTTAAATTTGTGCATGTGAGCAATGGAACCATTTTTGTGCTTCGAATGAGCTCAGGTTCAATCAAGTCAAACTTGATGGGTTCTTTGTAACCAAAACTCCAGAAACTCATTTTGGTTGTAACGGATTAGCAATTAGAGATAACATGGAAACATTTGCTGAGCAGATATATTAGATGATAGGAGCACAGTTTCTTGAGCTCGCCATATATGAAAGAACTTACAGTGCTACCAATCATACTGGCTCTGCTGGCATGTTTCCTTTCTGGAACTACGGATGCCATACAATGAGTGCATTGCTGTTTATGTTTATGTACCAGTTGGCGTGTGTTTAGTATGGGTTAGCATTGGCTTTATAGTTGTACACCTCTATGGCAAGATCATTTGGCTTGTGTGATCAAGTTTACCCATCTTCTTTCATGCCACAATTATAGGCATTAGTATTATATGATCCATTTCTGAGAACAACACTTACGCTACTATTGCGCAAGTAGCATTCATTGAGTTGCGCAAGTAGCATTTGTCAATGTTATGAAATTAACTGGAAAGGAATAAATCATCGATGACTGCAAGTAGCTACCATTCCATTCAATTGGCAGTGTTAAATCACCATAAATTTCCTTAAATGATTTTTATTATTGATTGCTACATCTAACCTTCTCCATTGGGAGTAGGTTGGGGGAAATCGTTTTGTGGGCTGTTGGCTCCGATAAGCCTGAGTGAAAACTGTTGGACATATACAACTATATAGATATTTAATCCCTCCTCAGACTTACGGTGGATATACAACACTGAGTTTGGAGACAAAACTGTGATGTTGTCGAGTCCATGCCTTTGCGAAGAAATCTGTAAGTAGAATCTCTGAAGACATACGCTGAAGTGTCACAGCATTGGGTCAAGGTGACTGGAGGGAAGAGGCGTTTGTGAGGCTGGGTGGGTCTGCTTCCAGGCATTCAGCAAAACCATTTGCAGATGGTGAGGTCGCTTGCGGTGAGGAGCTCCTCCACAATCTCCAGCACCAGCACCGCTCTTTCCTCCATTGGCGCTGCGTTTGATTCGCACTCTACGGCTTCGGCTCTGCCCTCTCCAACCTCTTCGACGCCAACCTCCTCTCCCTCTGTGATACGCCATTTGTCGCACTTCACTGACAGAGCCAGGAAATTTTGAGGGCCTAGTCAAAGTCTAAAACGTACGGATAAACTCAAGAAATTTGAGGGGACGTGGGTAATTAAGCTAACATATCAAATACTACTGGGTAAGGAAACATGAGGCTTCAGTAAAAGAAGTTTCCATCTCCTATCTTAAAGCATCACCAAGCAAATCACGGCATTGACGATCAGAACAAACTAACAAACCCATGCTGCCTGGGCGATGGATCTACTGGTGGAGTGGTGGGCTTCACAGTTTATAATCGGGCATCCAACTGCTTGACATATCGCATCGAAACTATCATATGTTCAACTGTCATCAGCTTAAATTTATTGATCATGCAGACCCCGCAAAACATTATCTTAGATTTGAGTTTGTATTTAGTCGCCGTCGCTTGTATGAAATTATTGTCCTGGGATGTCAAGTGATAATATATTATAGTGTGGCCCATTGCCTGTTTGGCTTTCAGTGACCGCTATCATAAATTGTTTGATCTTGGTTACCAAGTTAAAAGAACACAAAGCCAATTGAGTGGCCTTACATATTTCTCACAAAACGATGCATTGTGATTTGATGTCTGGTGTCAACGAACCCGCTTGTGGTCTATGATTCAAGATTGTTGCAGATTGCATCTCATCAACATTTGCTTGTGCATTATAGAACTTCCAAGATCCCATGCATGATCTCGTGGTTTCTACTTAATGGCTGGGTGCTGAATTCTTTACCAGATCAACTGACGATTCCATGTTCTGCAGCCAAGTCAGATGGAATGGCTGGACCAATCAGCCTACTTACTGATAATCAACATATATGCTAACCCCCAGGGGCGGTTTATCACCTCAGCTGACCTTGGAGTTGGATGGTACGTGTTCGTCAAGGCTTGGACACGGAGTCACGCAATCATTCGTTTTGTCCTGCACCCCTGCTCAATACCGAGTCTATATATTGCTTGATGGTTGCTCAATGCACTATGCCTTCAATTTTATATGGTATCATATGCAGTTGCTCCGAATGCTCTATTGATTTCTACTGCTGCCTCGCTGTCTGTTATTTCAGCTGTCACTCTCCGAGTCTCCATTTGCAAGTTTTTCAGCCATTGTTCATTTGATCTCGTATATTCTCAAGAAAGTTGCTAGGCACCCCTTTCACGTCCATTACTACTGTCCTCTTGTACAAATCTGGTGGTCACATTCACATCTCGTACGTGGAGATCGGATTCTTGCAAATCACATCTGATTTCGTATTTGAAAACGTCACTGTTGATTCAATAATTTCTGAATGCTTCACGAGTAGGGATGGCAATCGGGTCGGGTACCTCCGGGTACACCCCCTCTCATACCCAAACCCTAAGCCTATTCCTGAACCCGAAACCGAAATTTTTCATGGGTATAAAACCCATGCCCATACCCTAACCCGATGGGTACCCGAACCTGAAATATATAATAAGTCTATATCTCTATATTGAATATAATATATATAACATTAATTAATTTCAACTCTAACCTTTCATCAACTTTAAATAAATAAACTTATATTTATACTTTACCCTTTCATCAATACATATTTATTAATAATATATGACATCATGTTATATTATATTTTTTTTTCGGGTACCCATGGGTATTCATGGGTGTAAAAATAAACCCGAACCCGAAATCCGAAAACCATACCTGAATCCGAACCCGAAATATTTTATGGATAATCTACGCTCATACTTGAACCCATGGGTAAAATTGCCATCCCTATTCACGAGGCCCTGTGAATAATATTCAGCTTTGAAGCCTTCGAACTGTCAATTGCAGACTTGGCACCTGGCAGGCAAGGATCAACTACCAAATCCCAACCTCCACACAAATTTTCAAGCAGCTATCCCAGAACAAGTGATTCCGTGCATCTGCCTATAATAAGAACGGCAACGCTACTCACATGACATAGCAATATCTACCGGGATCCTCTGTCGTTTCAGTTATACCTGTTTCGGTGCAGTTACAACCACTGCTATGTGGATCTAGTCCCACATGGCAGTGGCTACTGCAACGGCAGAGGATACAAATCGATAGTAATATATAGTTTTCCCGTGCAAGGTGAGTTTTTTTTTAGGGTTTGCTGTTCTGCTTCAACTTGCTGTGAACTGCTATCACAAGCTAGCTTGATTACTCTATGACTCTCGTGGTAGCACTTGCCTGCAGCCAAGTGATATACACAGCGACTGAGCCGCACATTTGAATATCTTTCTGTCTGTATGCTGATGTTTGTGAGCGCCAATGCGGCGTGATTGAATTCGTCGCTGATCCACGTATTGGCGTTTAGCCGTGTAGCGTGTGCTACTAAAACCCTTGTTTTCTTGGCAGGATCGCGCCGAGTTTGGCACAGCGCGCGCGCGTGGGAATCCGTGAATCTGTCAAGGACGTCTAGGACAATGCATTGACGTTGCGCCGATCAAATCTCGAGGACAACGACATGGGCGACCTCTCCTCCAGATTTTTGGAGTTGTTTCCGTTCTCGCACAAAACTGGCCGGCTAGCTCTAGCTTCCCGATCAGGCATTTCGACTCCGTCTGCTCTGCTTTGGCTTCACGTCCTTGGATGGTGTGGTGCGCACGGTTCGTTGTTGCCAATTTTGCTTGTCGCTACCAGGGTTTGCAAAACCAGGGGTTAGCTGTGCTCCGTAAGTGGACCGTTTTGAAAAATCACGGGGCAACCCGTTCGAGTTTCATCAAATTGAAATTTGAATTGAGAACATGTGTAACATTTGTAAATAGTGTTAATTATTCTAAACACTCTGGCTTAAATTTAATTTAAAAATTCAAAATTTTTATCATGCGTTTTTATGTAAAAAAAAATACAAAAATAATAAACGCGGCTAACGACCAAAAACCGAGGTTAACCGTCAAAAACCATGGTTCACCAGAATAATTTTTGCCAAAATTTAAATTCACGTTCATGTGATAAACAGAGATAAACAGTCGGTTAACCACGTGCGGTGGCGGCTCAGAGAAGGGAAACAAATTTGCAATCCCAGCTGTTAGGCAGACGAGATGAGCTGCGATACTATGGCGCCATACGTACGGTCGTACACTTACCTAAAAATAGAGCAGTAAATATGGCACTTTTATCCTAGGGGTCCTGGCTTGTCCTTGAATATAAACACGCACTTAGATATAGAACACTAATATAAGCACGTTGATAATGTTTTAGGCCGGACGTCCGATTTGGACACGTCTGTACCCATGACGATGGTCATCTTCGCTTTCATTCCTTCCTCTTAATTTTCCTCCCAAAAAATTTCATACCCATCCTCCCTCTGCCATCACTCCTTCCTTCACGAGCTCGCTAGCCACCGGCATTGCTGCTTACTGCTTACCCCTCTTCTCCTCCTCCCCCAAACCCAGCAGTAGCAACGATGAGCTCATAGGGCAGAGGGCGATGGTCACATTGAGATCATGTGGCATTGGTGGCAAGCACAGGGGCAATAGTGCTTTGGCGATGTTTGATTAGTACTGAAAATACATTTCATCATTACTTTGGTGATGTTCATATGTCCCTCTACTTTATTTCCTACGTGTGTGGAAGTATTGTGGTGTTTCATTAATCAGTGTGCCGCACGTGTTTCCTCTTGTATAATCATATGTGATGGTGAAACATAAAGAGTGGTTGAATTGACTTGCCAAGACCATACATGGGTCATGTGCGCATCCGGTGAAAATTGGTTCCATCGGACGCCTGATTTGAGGCGTAATCTCAACATATTGATTTGAGGCGTAATCTCAACATATTGATTTGCAACGTGGACTACACTAAAGGAAATGTGTTCTCTCGACGGTTAGGCCATCTGTCTCGATGGCTTTGGCCGTTGAGATTCTATGTGATCCGCATGGTGAATGCGACTACAAATAAATGTTCTATATATACAAAGGCCCATTAAACTTCTACACAAATCTGGATATGCAAATGCATAGAGAGCACCTTGCCTACTTGCAAGAATGTTAGCTGTACTTTTTAAAACCCATTTTCCATTTTTTTTTTGAGAAAGATAGGTTTTATAACAAGGCATAAAACATGATGTTGGCAAGTTAACAAAAGTGTTGCGATACGTTGGTGTGTGCACACTTGCCTAAACACTTGGACCTCATTCTCCAGTAAATCCTTCAAAGAGAAGACGTACGTACATATGCCTGTCACTCTGAGGCCTATGGATGAAGCTAGCTTCGAGTTCATTGCCATACACTCCTAAGTAAGTAGATATCATATAGGACCTCTTCGGTAGCTCGTTTTTGTTAACCATTGCACACACCAGCAACAGCTCCCGCAGCATCACGATGGGACTCCTCTCCCCACTAGGCCAACGCGTTTGTGCATAGAAGACGGCAGGCAGAGCCAACGCGTTTTGTCAACGGAAACTAAACGGAACCACGATAAACGAGCTACCGAAGAGGGCCATAGTCTTCTAAAAGCAAGTCACATTCTATCACTCTCGGGACAATATACGGGAAAAGGAATTTTTCGTTATGCTACTAGAGCATATCAGTGGGATAGCTATAATGATCTATTAGAATTGATTGATTGCAATCTCTTCTTTGACATCATTTTCTCTCATAAGGCTCAACATAAATGCCCAGGAGGTCTAATACAAAACATTCCACCATTTATTACAAAAAATATTCTCTCACATGACATTGAAGCAAGCTTAGGGCATTCCCAATGCTATTTCTAAACTTCCCCTATCTCATTACTATTCATCTATTTTTCAATCTCTCCCTATAATTTTCTCTCTTATACTTTATTGCTACAGTGATTTGAGGAGAAAATGAGGGAGGGAAGAGGATATCATTGGGAATGCCCTCACAAAAGCTTCCGCTGCATTGTTACAATGTCTCGCAGAGGCTGCACAACCCATAGTTAGAGTTCATGTTAGCAATTATTAGATTGGGTTCCAATTATAGTTTACCATTCAACTTTAGATCAATTTCTACAATCATCCATCGATATATATGTTTTATACATGTCATATAATTTTAAAACTTTAAAATGATACTGATGCAGACGGCGCCCCTTTCCTAACAAGTTTGCGTCGCCCAGCTGAACCATCAACATTACTCAGCTCTAAAATTTACCCTCTCAAGGAGCCTATCAGTGCTTCGCCTTCCTCTGCTGCAGTGCTGGCGTCCTCGTCAGCACCGATCGAGTGTTCCTTCGTTGGACCTGAGGCGGAGCGCCCAGATTATTTGTAATAATCTCTACAGTACCAGACAGCATCGATAAGGTTCTTGCTTATACCCTATGTGCTATACGTTGTTTTCTCTTGGTCCTCGGCCATTAATAACTGTGTTTTGTGTCCATCATTAATTACTGTGTTTTGTGTCCATCAGATCACTAGTGTGCTAATTCTTTAGCTGACAAGTATTCGGGAAAAACTGAGGGCCACTAGGTTATATATGCAGCAGTGTACGTGCTTTATTTCCATGCTTCAATTAATACTGTAACAAATAGTGATAAGGTAGAAAATGAGACAATAAATATTAAATATTGGGGGTGGGAGTGTGGGACTAACGATGGAGCTGCTGTTGTTGAGGAGGTGAATTGTGGTGGTATTGTCTTGTATTTGTAAGATGGTATGTGGATAATGATAGAAAAATATAAGAATAGAACGAACTGCTGTCGTGAGCTGGTGCCCGCAGCACATCCATTCAATGATATAGTATTTTAATCATCCACCCAATAACACTGTTTACCGGATAAAACTTCGTATTTCATATATAGTTGAAAATCGCAAAGCCGTGACAGCATTTTTCATATTTTTGTTCGAAATATATTGATAAAACCGTTTATTTTTAGAGACCAACTTTGTGACGGATGGTTGGTTTTAAGATTTATAACATCCGCATACTAATAATCATAGAAAACAAAAAAATACTTGTGCAAATAAATTCCGTAAGTTAAACGTGGTTAACCTAAAAATTTACAAATCAGATTTCTATAAAAAACAACTACAAACTAGTTGATCAAAAACAACTACAAACTAGTCCGATCAAAAAAATATTGAATAATAAATGTAAGTATATGTATATAAGTTTTGTAGTACAAAACGGTTTTGCTCCCACGCTATACTACTGCTTTTGCGCGAAACACGTATTCGCTTGGCGGCGTGCTTTCATATTGGCGTAAGCGCTTCGCCGTCGCTACCGCTTGCTCTTCTGCTTGCTAATCGTCGTCGCCGCCGCCGCTGCATTGTCGACGTCGCGTATGCGTCTTTCATGGCGTATGGCCTTCGCTTCATGTGGCGACGCAGCCGATCGTCCGCTGCTCTCCGCCGCCGACGCCGCTTGGCTGCATGCGCCCGATGTGGCCCGCCGCCACTGACGACGCTGCTCACCGCCGCTCGCCGACAGCCTGTCGATCTACTCTTCTGTACCTCTCTAATTTACTCGATTGGTAGTTTATAGAGTTTTTTTTCACTTTTTTATACTGTTTTTTTAGTACTTCTGTGCGGTAAAATTTCTATACAATCGTACTGAAAAAAGGATCGTGTCGGGGATTAAATTACGGCTCATTGCCATGGCCCACTCCCTGACGGCCCGATCAAACAACCTACCAGGCCGGCTCCTGGAAGGTTCTATCCGCCCATATGCATCTGCCGAACGCCTTCTGGTGGCGTGGTGCGTAGTAATGAGGAATCGTGTTTGAGTCCGTCTCGAATAAGAGTCATGCACGGCTACGTGAAGACCCGGACGTTGGTTTCCCGGATTGGATTAGGAGTCGTGATCCCCAAGACTAGGAGTATGCCTTATCTGCCTCGGGATGTATTTGGCATGTATGAGTTCGTTACGATCTCGTAGTTAGCCCGGCCCGATATTTCTCAGTAGGTCGGTTTGCTCCGTACTATATAAACAGGGCCCCTACGGCGTTTAGAGGGACCTAGCCAATAGATTTTCGCATACTACTCGCTGAGACCTGCTGATCTCGCCGAGTTCCACCTTGTAATCCTCTTTGACATAAAGAAAGGCTGGACGTAGGGCTATTATCTCTCCTGAGAGGCCTGAACCAGGATAAAAATCCCTGTCTCCCGTTCGTTGCTGTTCGCATTGTTTGGCGTGTCTCCTATCTCAATCTTCAAGAACCTTAGCGACTTGAGATCGTTATCTCAACCATCGATAGATCGCCTGCACGGAACGCAAAACGCAGACGCCTGCATTCTAGTCGGTCTCAATACAAAATAATCAAAATTTTACTATAAAACTAAATAATAAAAATTTTACTATAAAACTATGTGAAAAAATAGCGTGGACTAACCCCAAAGTAGACACAAAGTGAAAAAACAGCGTAGACTAACTGAAAGAATTAGGGGGCGACTAGGGGACGGTATCCCGTCGGGGGCTCAACCTAACGGGATAGCCTCCCACTCCCACCTCTTCTTCCCCGCCCGCCTCTTCTCCCCCGCGCCCGCGCCCGCGCCTCCCCCGCCCCGTCGCCTTCTTCCCCGGATCCACCGCCGCCACCTCCTCCTGCTGCCAGATCTGCCGCCATCGCCTGCGCACGCCTCCACCACCTCCCGCCGCCTCCACCACCCCCGGCCGTGGCGCCACCCTCTCTCCTCTCCTGCGCCCCCGCCGTGCCACCCGCCCACCCTAACGGATAGGGACGGCGTGGTCCCCCACCAGCGCCGCCTACCCGCTTTCGCCTCCTCCCCGGCTCGGCGGCGCCACCGCCGCCTCGCCATGCTGCCCGACGAACCCCACCCACCGCCGATCCGCCGTCTCCCCGACCTCCCTCTACAACCCGAGGAACCTAAATATTCCCTAACCCGAACCCTAACCCAGCGACGGTGAACTCGACGGCGGCGACGGCGAGGTCGACGGTGTCGAGGTAGGTCTCCTCCTTCCTCCTCCTCCTCCTCCTCTGCACAGCGCGCGCGTGGCGAAGGGGAGCTGGGCGCGGAGTGAGTGGGGTGAGTGGACACGTGTCGCTAGGGGGGCAATCCTGTCCGGGACGGGATCCCGTTGTTAGGAATTCCTGAAAAATTATTATCCAAAACTAAAAAAACTAGATGACTGCTATTTAACAAAACCGTTGATTTTTGCTCGTATAATTTTGGACGGTATTATGAACCCTACAGGGGCAAGCCTCCATCTACAGAAGACCAGGCTTCATTCAAGCACCCGATCGAGCATCCACTAGCTAACCTGCCTGCTCATTAATTTGGCTAATCACCCCGCATAAAACAAATCGAGGCTTTTAGCTAGCTGACCAGCTAGCTAAGCTAGCTCTCTATAAATACCAGCTTCCACTTCACTTGCTCTCTCATACACTGCAAAGAGCGCAACATTGCTATCCATCTCAGGTCTCAAATAGCTAGCTTGACCGCAGACTCGCCGGCGATCCGCCATGGGCTCCGTCTGCGGCGACGGCGACGTGAAGCCGCACGCCGTGTGCGTGCCGCTGCCGGCTCAGGGGCACGTGACGCCGATGCTGAAGCTGGCCAAGATCCTCCACACCCGGGGCTTCCACGTCACCTTCGTCAACTCAGAGTACAACCACCGCCGGCTGCTCCGCTCCCGGGGCGCCGCCGCGCTCGACGGCCTCCCGGGCTTCCGCTTCGCCACCATCCCCGACGGCCTCCCGCCGTCCGACGCCGACGCCACGCAGGACGTGCCCTCCCTCTGCCGCTCCACCCGGGGGACCTGCCTCCCCCACCTCACCCGCCTCCTCACCGACCTCAACGCCTCCACCGCCTCGCCGCCGGTCACCTGCCTCGTCGGCGACGACGCCATGAGCTTCACCCTCGACGCCGCCAGGCACGTCGGCGTCCCCTGCGCGCTCTTCTGGACGGCCAGCGCCTGCGGCTACATGGGCTACCGCCACTACCGCACCCTTCTGGACAAGGGCATCTTTCCCCTCAAAGGTAATTAACCAACCTCATCACCATTAAGATCATGTCCTCTCTGATTTATTTTATTTAACTTATTTATTTATTTGACTTATTTTTTAACTTTTAAAACATTTTAGAGTGACTTGAGAACTGGGTCCTATTTATTTAACTTGTTTTAGAGAGATTTTAAACATATGTTTGAGATAGAAAAAAACGGATTTAATTTTTTTTTGTATTTTATATAAGGGATTATCTTCTCATCAGACGACTGAGACTTATTTATCTCTCAGTCGATTTCCTGAGCCGTTGATCAAACACCTTCATAGGGCACATAAAAGATCCAACGAATATCCACGTATGTGAGAAAATTGACTGAGAGATAAATAAGTCTCAGTCGCCTGATAACTAGCAAATGTGTTTATATAAAGATAAATAAACAAGTAAATAAATTAAATAATTAAAATAAGTTGTAGAGAACTATGCTAGATTTCAATGATTTTTACGGGTGATAATGAATCAACGCAGACGCGGAGCAGCTGACGAACGGGTTCTTGGACACGCCGGTGGAGTGGGCACCGGGGATGAGCCGTCACCTGCGGCTGAAAGACTTGCCGAGCTTCTTCCGCTCGACGGACAGTGAGGAGTTCATGTTCCACTTCGCTCTCCACGTGACGGAGCGGTTGGCGGAGGCGGACGCCGTCGTGCTCAACACCTTCGACGAGCTCGAGCCGGAGGCGCTGGACGCAATGCGCGTCGCGCTGCCGGCGACAGCGAGGATTTACACGATTGGCCCGCTCGCCTTCCTCGCCGACGAGGTGGCGTCGCGCGACGGCGCACTGGACGCGTTGGGCTCCAACCTGTGGAAGGAGGATGCGTCCTGCCTCGCGTGGCTCGACGGCAAGGAGCCCCGCTCCGTCGTGTACGTGAACTACGGCAGCATCACGGTGATGAGCAACGCGGAGCTGGTGGAGTTCGCGTGGGGGCTCGCCGGCAGCGGGCACGACTTCCTGTGGGTCATCCGGCCTGACCTCGTCAACGGCGAAGCCGCCGTGCTGCCGCCGGAGTTCATTGCTTCCGTCGAGGGGCGCGGCCTCCTGGCGAGCTGGTGCCCGCAGGAGGCGGTGCTCCGGCATGAGGCAGTGGGCGTGTTCCTCACCCACTCCGGCTGGAACTCGACGATGGAGAGCCTTTGCGGCGGCGTGCCGATGCTGTGCTGGCCCTTCTTCGCCGAGCAGCAGACCAACTGCCGGTACAAGTGCACGGAGTGGGTTGTGGGGATGGAGATCGGCCACGACGTGCGGCGGGAGGCTGTGGAGGGGAAGATCCGGGAGGTGATGGGCGGCGAGAAGGGGAAGGAGATGAGCCGCCGCGCGCAGGAGTGGAGGGAGATCGGAGCCCGCGCGATGCGTCCCGGGGGGCGCTCCTATGCCAACCTCGAGAAGCTGCTCTCCGACGTGCTCCTCCCGGCCGGCGACAAGAAGACATGTTAAGCTGTTGCAACTTGCAAGCATTTACTCCTGTCTAGCACTGTACCACCTGTCGTTAACTGTTTTGCATGCATGAGATGGACTTCAACCTATAATACTTTTTTAAAACTCATTTTCAGAGATAAGTGGGGCTCTCCTTATATCTCCACGATCATCCAATTTGTTTCAAGATCCGTGCCCATATCAAATACCTCTTCACATCCATAATTTACAAAAAAAAATTCCTGTTTCTATTTGTAAGCAATTAGGTACTTTCTCCCCTCTCCCTTCCTCTCCCCCTAAGCCTGTGCCTGCTGCGGCAGCCGCCTTAATTTGTTGATACGGTGTGGCTTGACACAGCGGCCTGTGTGGCAAAACATTGAGCGTCGGCGTGCAGTCGGCGGCGGCCGACTTGAAGGAGAGAGAGAGGGGGAAAGAAGGATGTGATTGCTTTTCAAATAAATTTTAGTGATGTTTTTTTTTTTTCAAAATACCACTTAAGAGCAGTGGGGAGTTGAGCATGGGTCTTGACACGCATTGGATTGTTGCAGATCTATATGGTACCACATATAGGTATGAAAACTTGCTTTTGTTTTTTGTGAATGCCCTCGTTGCATGTGTCATAATATTCTTGTCCCCACCACCAGTGACTCATTGTACTCATTATGAACTATAATAGAAAAAGTAAGCAATCAAAGATAGAGATATGTATTGTAATAACAAATAATAAAGAATTGTCTTCTCTAAGTGTTGGATTTTTTGTGTTGTTGCTTTGTCTAGCTACTTTATGTAGCCGAAGCCCATGGCCTATATAGATGTACATATATACGAAGGAGAGCAATAGAGAGAGACGATTCCACAAAAGGCCTCATTATGCTCTCTTTTTTTTTTATTTGTCGCCGTTGACTTTTGAACATGTCCTTTGATCATTCATCTTATTCAATAATTTAGTGAAAATATGCAAAAATATAAGTCGTGCTCAAATTACCTTTAATAATAAAACAAAGCATTACAAAATAAATGATATTAAGTAGTTTTTCTTAATAAGACGAATGATCAAAACACATGTTTAAAAATCAACGACGATAAATAAAAAAACGGAGGCTTGTACCGATTGGTATCGGAGCTCAGGCTCAAGCCAGCTTGGCAGCGGCTCAGGCTGTAGGATCGATGGCAACAGGGATGCCAACGACGGCAACCACACGTGTGTCGGTGAGAGCATCTACGTGCGTGGGCGTTGGCCGTTGGCACAACGGTGAAGGCGGTGCTGGACGCAATGGAGCGGCGGCGGCGGCGGCACGTGCGTGGAAGCTGGTGGTGGTGAGCTAGAAGACGGAGGAGCTACACCAGAGCTAGAGTGGAGCTTTCAGCTGGACGGCGGTGAAGGAGACAACACGAGGTTGCTGATTACTGATTTGCCGTGCTGTGGCTGTGAACCACCTCGCTTGGCTCGAGCGCCTGCTCCCGGCAAGCCCCACGGCGGGAGCTGGCTGGACGTAGGACGCGACCCGCTCGTTGCCAGGCGTCGCTCGTAAACCTCGCTCGACGATTAGTATTTAATTAAATCGCTCGCTCGCCTACCCGAGCTAGTTACACGTCCCCGTTAGTCTCGCTCGCCTTGCACCTACACGTAAACCTCATGCGTGTCATGTCAATCTATCGGTCTCTCAACCTCACACCGATCGGCTTGGAACTTGCATTGGATGTAGCTATTTTACGTCAGCCTCTTTCTTGAATCATGCACACATGCATCTCTAGAAGCTCTATATTTCTGGTTAGTTAATTAAGCAACACATGCACACCATTCAGACCATTTGCTTTATGTATCTGCCAACCCATCTTTCGTCTTAATGCGGCATGGCTACAGCTGTGCTCCCGCCGTACCATGCGGCGGCCACTGGCACAGTGGCGGGAGTGGGTGCTAATCCCGCAATTTTAATTTACAGTAGATTATTTTATTAAATACTATTTAATTGTTGATTATTTTGGGTATTTTTCCGTTGAATGGGAGCCAATTAAGTGCTAGAGTTGGTACCCTGTGAAAAAAAAGGAATAAGTGTGGAGGTACTGCCTGCTGCAGCAAAGAAGAGAAGAATCCCAACTCCCAAGAAGATGTTTTTAAAGCAGGTTGAGATTATCAGGAGGATGGAGAGAAGGCCATGGGAAGGCCGTTGGAGCAGGGGGTGGCCACTCGCTTGTGCACTGGTAAGCAACTGGGGACAAAAATGCTAGCAATTGTGAAGGGACGGACATTGCTCGAAGAGAATAAAGAGATGATTCTCAAGAAACTAGAGGAGATCAAGGTGCTTGTTGACCAGTGTGATCGGGCCCTTGGAGATTGAAAGCACGATGATTCTAAACAAGTGAAAGATAGCGAGCATCACTTGACGGACATTGAGAATGTGACGAAGTGTTACAGTCAAACTTATGGAATTGATTATGATGAGATCTTTGCTCCAGTTGCAAAGATAAGTACGGTAAAATCTCTAATATCTTGTGTTGCAAATTTTGATTGGCCATCGTATAAATTTGATGTGAATAAATGCATTTCTATATGGAGATCTTCATCAAAAAGTATATATGGAAATCCTACCTGTATTTTCCACCTCTCAAACTAAAAGAAAAGTATTCTGGTTAAAGAAGTCCTTTTATGGTTTAAAATAATCGTCAAGAGTATGATTTGATCGATTCAAACATGCAACGTGTAATCTGAGGTATAAACAATGCAATGCTGATCACACCACATTTTATCATCATTCTGGAGGTTGTAGCATACACTATTTTTGCGGGATATGTGGATGATATAATTACCATAGGTAACGATGGCCAAGAGGTAACTAGATTAAAGGATAATCTCATGAATGAGTTCAAAGTCAAGGATTTGGGCCAATTAAGGTATTCTTTAGGCATTCACATTGAAAGATCACCGATGCCGTTCTGTCTTAAATTTTATTGATCCAAACCATAGGTTGTGCGCACAATCCTGTGATCTAGTGGATAAAGAGAGGTATCAACGACTTATGAATCGATTGATCTACTTATGTCACATTAGGGCCTTGTTTGTTTCAGATTAATTTTGAGTTGCGTTTTACTGTAGCAAATTTGTAACCCCCTCAAAATATGTTTTAACGAGTTCAAAAAATTCTAAAAAAAATATTTTACAAACTTTAAGAAGAACTATTTAAAACCCCACAAAAATGATTACAAAACATTGCATTATTTGGCTTATAAAAAAAAACAAATTTTCTTTTAATTTAATTTATTTTAATTTAATCTGAAACAAACAAGGCCTAGACCAAATATAGCCTATTATGTGAGTGTGATAAGTAGATATATGCATGATCATACAAGTGGTCATTTGGAAGCTGTATATAGAATTTTAAGATAGTTGAAAGCAAGCCAGAAAGGGGTATTGGTATAAGATAAATGGTCATATGAAAGTAGAAGGATTTTGTGATGCTGACTAGGCTAACTGTCCAGATGATACAAAATATACTTCAATCTATCGTGTATTTGTAGGTGGGAATTTAGCATCCTAAAGGAGTAAGAAGCAACATGTGGTATCTCGCTCCACAGTTGAAGCTGAATATAGAGCTATGGCTGTAAGCTTAAGTGAAATGTTGTGGATGAAGAATCTTTTGTCTAAGCTAAGGCTAGTGGAAGCTACATCGATGAAACTGTTCTGCGATAACAAGTCAGCAATAAATATTATTAACAATCTAGTTCAACATGATCGAACAAAGCATGTGGAGATAGACTTTTTTTTTATCAAGGAAAGACTAGATGGAGTAGTACTGACTTTGTAATTTGTAACCTCTAAAAAACAAGTAGCTGACACTTTAACAAAAGAATTAGTCAGTACAGAGTGTGTTTCAGCTTGTAAAAAGAATGGGATCATATATATCTATCACTCATCTTGAGAGGAGCGTTGGGTTGTTTGTATTATTACTTTAGATAGTTACTCTGTATAGCTCAGACCCATGGCCCACATAGATGTACATACATACGGAGAGCGATAGAGGGACGATTTCAGAAAAATTCCCATGGTACCACAGTACTACGTGTCTATTTTTATTCATGTTTTTAACCCCTAAATGCATCGATAAACTTCTCGACTATATACCCGGGAATAGAGAGGTTCTCAATATTAAATAGTACTACGTACTAGCAACTACCCGTGCTCACACACACACGACTATATGAGCAGTAGCGCATAGTCGCATATACGTGGTGTCTCGTCGATATCCTTCTCGACAGCAACTACGTGCGGTGCATCGCGTGCCCTCCCGGCCAATCAATCGGATGATTAGCTCGGTTTGGTTTACAGCATGTTTAAAATGTCTGAGGTTATTTATTCAGCCGACTTGTTCATTCTATCCCACACACAAATAATTTCAGCTCAACATCTCATTCACTACAGGAAAAGGATATAGTTTCGAGTGCCCAAACGTCAATCGACGGCCATAACCCACCTGTCGACACAGTACATTTTGTCTAAGGCCGTCGATACAGAGCAGAAAGGCGGCTTAGTCTCGACGGCTTAAAAAAACCGTCGACTTCCCAAAGCCAGCCGTCAGGGCAGCCGAACAGCGTTAGCTCTCTCGACGGCCCAATGTTATGCCGTCGAGACACTACTTTTTAAATATACAATTTTCCTCCTATATATTACATTTTAATTGATATTAATTATTTTTAAAGGAGAAAAATCAATGTAATAATTTTTCATGTTACAACATTTGATAAGTTTTGATTGATATTTGAAATTGTAATTTTTGAAATTAAAGTATTCTGTATAGTAACTAACGAAACACCCGATTCCATATGATAACCTATAACTTAGCCAGAAAACACCCCATTTGATAGCGTTCATCGCGTTAGATGCTCTGAATTTTTTTATATTTTCGCCGATGATTTTGTTTGATACACAAACGTCAACGCATTGTTTTTGAGCAGCAACAAATTTTGTTTTGTATTTTTAGAAATCAATTTACGTCGGGTTGACCGCCGAGTGCAGCAAAGGATAAAACCCTCGAGATAAGTAGTTGTCTCGACGGCCTGAAAAATAACCGTCGAGACCGATGTACTCTCTCGAGTGCATTCAAAGGAAACCGTCTAGTATACGTTGTCTCGACGGCTGTTGTGTATATACAGCCGTAGAGAGAAGTGTGACCTCATAGGTCACAGCAATTATACTTAGTATCGACGGCTACATAGTTGCCGTCGAGATAGATCAGCTCTGTGTCGACGGTTGACATTGAGCCGTCGAGTGAGTGCCCAACGGTTACACGTAGTGTCGACGGCCACATCTGAGCCGTCGAGATTGCTCTCCTCTGTCTCGACGGTTGACCTAAAGCCGTCGAGATAGGTTGGATAACTCGACGGCTTTCTCGTGGCCGTCGAGTGATGGTGTATTTTAATCGTCGTTGCGGTGGGACTTAGGCACATTCGTTGCCTAAGTCCCACCGCTTGAGCTTCAACCGTGCCTCCTCATTTGCTCGCCGCCGCCGCCCTACTCCGCCGCCACCTCGGCTCGTGGCTTTCTTGCGTCATGCCTCGACCATCCCATCCTCCGATTCTGCCGGCGGCCATTCCGCCCACGCCGCCGCCGGTTTCCCGCGCCGCCTCGGCCTGCCGCCTCGCCGCCGCCCCTCGGCCCCACGCCTCGGCGCCGCCACGACCGCCTCCTCGCTCGCGCTTCTCGATTGCAGTGAAATATGCAATCGACCATCTATGTGTTTGATGAGAAAAAAAAAAATTTCGATGACGTCAGTCGGCCCGTCACCCTTGAATTATTTATTAATAATTTTTACGGCTCAATCCGGCCTGGAATCAGCCTGGCCCAATTTTGGCCCATTATTGACAAACCCTAATTACCGGCTATAAAAGGGGATCAACCCTAATCACCAAAGGGAGGAATCAACAAGGCATTGACGGCGGCTAACAAAAAGAGAAGGAAAAAAAAAAGGTAACAGGGGAGGTGGCGGCCGGCGCGCCGCCCCTCCCCATCTCTCTGCTCCCTCGGTTCTCTCTCTCTCTCTTTCCGTGCACAGGTACCAGGGCGGCCGGCGCGCCGCCTCCGTCTCCTCCTCGCGGCTCAGGTAGCCGGCGGCGCCTCCGCCCCATCCTCTTCGTCCACGCGGCCGGCGGCGGCGACCACCTCCACGCGCCCGGCGCTGCCCCCTTCCTCTCCCTCCACGGCGCTCCGCCCCGGTCCTCCACGGCCGGCGCCGCCCCGATCCGCACCGGCGCCCGCGTCCTCGCCCCGGCCACGCCCGGCGCCGCCCCGGCCTCGTCTTCCTCCGACGCCGACGCCGACGCCGTTCTCCACCACGCCGCCCACGGCCGGCGCGCCGCCCTGCCTCCAGCCCGGCGCCGCCTTGCCCCGTCCGCGCCGCCTACAGCCGGCGCCGCCCTCGGCCTCTACTGCCGACGCGCCGCCCCGTCTCCCCACGGCCGACGCCGCCTGCTGCGCCGGCGTCGTCTCCTCCACTGCGCCCCGGCCCCAACCTGCACTGCCCGGCCATCTTCCTCGCACACGGTGGCACTGCCTGATCTCCCATGACGGCGCCCATACACGGCAGCGGTACCGTGCTCCTCTTCCCCAACATGCAGACAACAGCGGCACGGCGACCCCGAGTCCACCTCCAACGCCGGCGCGGCTCGGCGGCGTCCTCTCCTCCATGCACACGGACGGCGGTGTCCTCTCCTCCATGCACACGGACGGCGGCGCTCCCTTCATCAACGCAGCGATGCCCAGATCTAACGGCGCGGTCTTCTCTGGTCAAGCACAGTAGAGGCACGACGAGCGCGCTCTTTTCACCATATCCTCCGGCGACGTGTACGACGTCTGACGGCAACTTCCCCATCGGCGACAGCGGCGCCCAAGACGGCACGACGGCGACCGGCGTGCCCCCTCGCTTTCCCTTTCCGGATCCACAGCGGCCAGCTCCACGGCACGATGGTGGCGGCGCCCTAGGTGACCGACGCGGTCTTCCTCGTCTTGGCTCCAACGCGGCGGCGCCATCAACATCTACAGTGGCGCGGCGCTCTCTCCCCCACGGCATCACCTCCACGGCCTGACGCGACGACCCCGGCGGGATCCCCCGATCCCAATTGGCAAAGGCGGCGACGCGGCCATCTTCTCCTCCTCGGCCCAGCACAGCGGCGGGCTCCCCCGATCCAACGCATGGGCGACAGGCGTGCCCCCCCTCAAATCCTAGTCAACATCGACGAACATGGGTGGTCGGCGTGCTCCTCGGATCTCGATATACAAAGGCGACGGCTGGATCGTCTTCTTCCTCAAGTGCATGGGTGGCTAGCGGGCTCCCCGATCTAAGTCAATGATGGCGGCGTATGGGTGGCAGTGTGCTCCCCGATCCAAGTCAATGATGACGGCGCATGGGTGGCAGCATGCTCCCCGATCTAAGTCAATGATGGCGCATATGGGTGGCAGTCTGCTCTCCGATCCCGGTCTACAACGGCGGCTGCGTCATCTGTTATCAAGATATAGGTGGCTGGCATGCCCCTGATTCTGATCTGCGACGATGGCGATGGGTGGCTCAGAGCTTCCACGGCGGCGGCCCACAATGACGGCCTTGACCCTCCTTTCCACGGCTCCCCTCAAGCGGCAAGCGGCGGCGCCCATCTCCTCGCTCCCGCGGCGACACGGTGGCGTCCAGAGCCATGGCGGCCGGCTCTCCGATCTACAATGATGGCGACCCAATTTGGCATGAACGGCGGCGCCCGGACTCTTCTCCACGTACACGCTCGGCAGCGGCCGGCCCGGTCTTCTCCCAGCACGGCTTCGGCATCCAGTGACGCGACCGTGATGCCCTTAACTCTGCTCAGCATGGCAGCTCTGATGGCACGACGGCCCGGTGCGGCTGCTCATATCCATAGTGACGCGGCGGCGTCTCGGTCTTTTACATCGACTATAACGGAATACCGTTCCGTTTCGATGATCCTGGCCCTGAAGGCGAACAAGTCCCTGAAGGCCAACGATATCGTGGAGATCCCAATTCCGCGATGCCAACTTCTCCCATCGACGAACATTCCGTTAAGGAGATCTACAACATCTTTTCTTGATGACGAACATTCCATCAACGGTATTGTGGAGATCCCAGTTCCACAGTACTGCCCAACTCTACTGATGACGAACATTCCATCAAGTGTATTGCGGAGATCCCAATTCCGCAATATCATCAACACTCTACTGATGACGAATATCCCATCAACGGTATTATGGAGATCCCAATTCCATGGTGCCAACCAACTCTCCGACGACGAACATTTTGTCAAGGAGATCTACAACATTTTTCCTTGATGACGAACATTCCATCAATGGCGTTGTGGAGATCCCAATTCCACAGTACTGCCCAACTCTACTGATGACGAACATTCCATCAAGGGTATCGTGGACATCCCAGTTCCACGGTGCCAATCAACTCTCCTAATGACGAATATTCCATCCAGGAGATCTTCAACAATATCCTCCCGAAGGCCAATGGCGTTGTGGAGATCCCAATTCCACGGTGCTGGCTAACTCTCCGACGACAAACATTCCGTCAACGAGATCTACAACATCTTTCCTCCGATGACGAACATTCCATCAACGATATTGTGGAGATCCCAGTTCCACGGTATCACCAACGCTCTTCCGATGACGAACATTCCATCAACGATATTGTGGAGATCCCAGTTCCACGATATCACCAACGCTCTTCCGATGATGAATATTCCATCAAGGGTATTGTGGAGATCCTAATTCTGCGGTACCGACTAAATCTCCTAACGAGAATATACCGTTAAGGAGAATCTCAACCCCAACTATATCAACTCCGGTGATCAAGACTCGTCAACGACAAGTCCAAAAGCCAACAAGCAAGAACATCCACGATGGCGCAGTGGCCCGTCAACTTCAACTCCAAGCCGAGTGCTAACGTGCATTCCCAAGTTCAACTACTCCAACGTGAAGCTTGGCGAGGATAAGTTCAAGCGACACGGGCGGGCATAGCCAAATATCAACGGCTGTGCTAGGCATTACATGGGCCCTGGTTACCCCATGTATTCTGCCATCGTCAATCAATCCGCCATCCACCAATATGCACGGTGAACCACGAAGCAACAAGAAGAAGAAGACAGCCCCAACAGCTTAATCGGAGGTGTTCCGCAAGCTGGCTTGCGGATGTAATTAACCGGGTGTCCTTTCGAGGTCTCGGGATCCAGAATTCAACGATCACCTGAATAAGAAGTCTAGCCTACCAGGCTACAGATGTCTAGCCAACCTGGCTACGGAGCGCAATATCAACAAGGAGTTGTACTTCATTGTGACGATGAAATATAAACACCCTTGTCCCCTTTTCTTTTGTGTATTTTTGACAAATACACTGGCACGTCCGCAAACGCGTTCTCGCGGCGGAATTTGTGTGCGTCACACTATGAACATGATAGATGGTAGGGCTAAGAAGCCGAAAGCACCGTACTGTTTAACAGTCGCACGAAGAAGAGAATGTATGGAGTGGTTCGAAAGAAAGCTTAGATTTCCCGATGGGTATGCCTCGAACATTAGTCGTGGCATCAATGTTGTTCAAGGAAAGATAAATGGAATGAAAAGTTATGACTATCATATCTTCATAAGAGATCTTATGCCCGTTGTGTTTCTTGGCTATTTACATGAAGAAGTCTGGACAGCTCTCGTAAAATTGAGTTTTTTCTTTAGAAAATTATATGCTAAAGAGATACAAAAGAAAAAAATGATGAAACTTGAAGATGATATAGTTATACTTGTCTGCAAGCTTGAAAAAATTTATGTGCCTAGGTTTTTCAATCCAATGAAGCATCTACTGGTGCATTTACTGTATGAAGTTAAATTGGGAGGACCCGTCCAGTATAGGTTGATGTATCCCGGGGAGCAACGGCTAAAAGGGGTTCGGTCCAACGTGAAAAACAAGGCTCGTGTGGAGGGTTCGATAGCAGAATCGTACTACATGCAGGAGATTACCAACTTTTGTAACAAATATTTGGCGAGAGAGCACAATGTTAACATACAAGTACCATGGTACAACACGGTTTGCACTGACGTCCAATCTGAACTCAACTGTTCCTTGAAAAAGGCAATCCTGTGGAAAGAAGTACAAGGCGAGAGTTAGCACAAGAAGAAAGGATGGTGGCACTACTATATGTGTTCGATAATATGGAGGAAATGGTAGACATGCAAAAACAATTCATCCGAACTGAGTGAACTGGCAGCAATGATCCTATTCCGGAGGAAAGAACGAAAATAATGAAGGAGGGTGCTAGAGATGACCGACCAAACTTTTTAGTTTGGTTCTAAAAACATGTAAGTTGTCGGTGTAATAAATACCGGGGTACAAAGAGTCCTGAGAAGGCCAAGAGGGCCCAGCTGGTCAGGCGGGCGAGTAAGGCCCAGTGGCGTGGCGAGCCCCGGGAGGCCAAGAGGCCCCAGCGCGTCGGGCGGGCGAGCAAGGCCCAGGCGTGGGCGAGCCTCGGGAGGCCAAGAGGCCCCAGCGTCGGGCGAGGCGAGCAAGGCCCAGCCAGCGTGGGCGAGCCTCGGGAGGCCAAGAGGACCCCAGCGCGTCGGACGGGCGAGCAAGGCCCAGTGGCGTGGCGAGCCTCGGGAGGCCAAAGACCGGCGAGGTCCCACACGTCGAGTGGGGCCAGCGGCGAGAACGTTGCGAAGGAGTCTTGGGACGAAGGCTCCCCTCTTCTTGAAGAACGAAGCGCATTTAATGAGACATCACGCGGATAGGCAATGAAGAAATGATTACCGCTTCTGATGACCCTTGCGGATCTGGCGGTACATCCGCCACACTGGGCGAAGAATTGACCGTGAGAGAAGGTTTGCTTGAGTAGACCGCCCGCGTCGGGAGGAAGCGGTGAGCCCCACCCGACCTCACCGGTGTGTTTGTCTTGGTGGGTGGGTGGCCATGGCAGCACTGTGAGGCGGCGCCCATGCGTGGGCGCGGCACGCGTTTTCGTCTCTTCTGTCGTGTCGTGTCGTGTCGATTATCTTGTAAATCTTATCTTGCCTACCCTCGGCTCTCTCCATGACCCAAAGCTTGTATAAAAGGGGAGGAGAGAGAGGGGAGGAGGCACGCAAGGTGCAGATGTTGCACAAGCATACGTTAGGAACACACGCAGTTCACAAGCATCCTGTAAACACATTCCCATTCAACCACAATCAGAAAAGAGCTAAGGCTCAACAGGAGTAGGACCATTACCCGCGAGAGGGTCCGAACCTGGGTAAATCTGCGAGTCGCTCCTCGTTGTGCCCGACGCTCAAATCGAACCGAGCTTGATTGAGTTGGCTAGCAGACTAAAAATCTGACCAGGGATGTGATCCACAGTAGTTGAGCGGAGAACACGCCGTCATGGAGGGTTCGATAGCAGAATCGTACTACATGCAGGAGATTACCAACTGTGGCTGTTAGATTATCTAGTCCATGACCAATATCAATCACGAAATTACCGTTCGTACGTTGTTCTTGTATTAAGAAAGCAAGGTCTCAATGATACAAATTGCCGGTTACAGCCGAAAGTTTCGACAGCGTGTTGCAATTGAAGATCTTCCTCTTTTGTCTCTTTAATATATGGAGGTTCAGACTTCGCTGATAAGGAGACAACATTGAAAATGTGCTCTGTGAGTACCCAATGCAACAACAATGTTAATCCAATTACACATTCCCCTTTCTTGGACAGTTAGTACAAGTTTTTTCTCCTCCCTTGCAGTCAACGTGTTGTGATTAATCAATGGATCATCACAATTCAGCCACCTAGAAAAATAAATAAGAGCATTAACGAAAAAGCACAGGTGGTTATTGTCGTGATATGTATGATACCACTTGGAGGTGTAAACATGAAGTGAAAAACAGCAACAACAATAGCATACCTTGCTTCGCATTCAGCATTAGATCGACCAGGCAGATACATAGCAGAAATTTTGTCCCAGTTTATTAATGGCAGAATTGATCTGAGACTTTCAGGAGCCACCTCAAAATTACCAATATTTACCAGTGCATATGCCACATCTACAGCACTGAAGTCACCCATGGAACTGTGGCATAGAAGGTACGATCAAATCTCTAGCAGGAAACACAGTAAAACTATGCTAAAAAACACAAGGTTGCATCAAACCTACATTTATTTTGTGGAAAATACTCCAATAGAATAGAGGCAAAAAAGTTGCCAACAATAATTTATACACAGTTTAGTACCATTAAAAGGAAACAAATTAACTGTTTATCAACCAAAAATATTTGGCAAAGTGCAAAAGACAAGAACATGTATTGATCTCAAGAGAAACAAATGACCCAATTGTTACCGGTTTTAGATACAATTTAGCACATAACAATTACCCTACTTCATGACCGGATACATTGTTAGGAAATTACATTGTTTCGCGCAATGGTAAAAGCAGATGGGGATTTTGCACTAAGGGACTTTTTTCGGATAATTGTTTCCGACATTATGAACAGGAAAGTCTTGAACTCCCATCATTAAAAAATTTTAAGCTAGAGGAATCCCCCCATGCCTTTGGTTATGTGGAGTGACTATTAAGGAAAGGCGGTAAGGCACATGATGACAGACAGGGCTCCAGACCAATGAACAGTCCGTTGACATTAATTAATGGACAGCAAATTTAATTGCTGTTGTAGAGATATTGCAGGGCCAACCACGGCACTGAACACAAAATATTCCATAATTGATAACCTTAATTTTACCTGTCGAAATAATACCCATGCATAGCATGTATCATGAATTGTCTCTGTGATTCCTAGTATCCGCCAAGTTGACTTTAAGAGCTCAAGGATTTCTTCCACCTCCAGACAGATTAAAGCAAGAATGTGAGAAAACACTTCAGCCAATGGTTAGAAAGAGGAAAGTTAAAATTAAGGATTTGAAGTACTGGCCTCTGTAAGTTTTCCGTCATCCAATATGTCAAAAACACTGCCAAGCATTTTCTCATATAATGCGACATTCAGATGGTAGCCATCAGCCCAATGACAAACTTCACCAGTGAGATCACCCCGAGCAGGCCTTTCAGAGAGTGAAGTAGCAACTTCTCGTAATGATCTTAGGCATTCGGTACGTTGAACCTCCGCTGCAGATGGTGGCAAGGACTGGCAAATAAAACATCAGGACAAACCTCCATTTATTGGATACTTTACACAATGCTCATATAAATCAATAAATTTCTTTTGAGTAGACACAAAACCTCAGATTCCTCTATCTTTCTAAAAAGGTTCCTTAGCTCATTGACTTTTCGACCTAACTCTCCAAATCCAACAACAGGATGGTTTATAAGGCCCTCCTCCAGCATATTTAACTAACAAAAGATACAAATGAACCATATAATTTGAGTGATGCAGATATATAGTCCTTAAAGCATAAATGGATTGCTAACCTGTCTCTTCTGCCAACGAAGATATGCTTTCATGTCAGAAAATTCAGCTCTCGATATACAGCACAATAGTTCCAGCGGAATCAAAAGATTGTCCATCCATTTTCCAACTTTGCCTACCATAGCATCGAGTAATCCTTGTCTAGTTCTAATATCCATAGACTCTATTATCTATCTTTACCTAATAATAATCCAAAAACAGGGAGAGGAAAAAGGAGGTAAGCAGATATAAGATTATGCTTCAAGAAATCTTGATGCACAGAAATAAAACAAAGGGATCAATAGCCTTAAACTCCACAAGTTGTACTATATGGACTTCCAAGCGTCAAAAAAAGTTTATATGTTATTAGTGTTCAAATTTATAAAATCTAATTTGAATAGAGTGAATAGATGGTAAAGAAAGTCAGCAAAGGTTTTTTTTTCCACGCCCATTAATTAATCATCAGAAAGAAGGCAATGGAACAAACCTCAAGTTGTGCTCGCATGGTCTCAAGCAAACCAACTCAACCTGGTTGCCGTTGACTTTGGGATTCCACATTTTCACTCTTACTACGTTCAAGTTTCCTCATCAATCTGTGTCTCTTCTCTTTCTTCTTTTCTTTCTGTGGAACTATAAGCCCCCTATAAGTAGCAATAAATCAAATACAATGATACTCAAGGAAAACCTGTAATCTTTTAACTGAAAAAATATGCTGGTTATAATGAACAGCACAGGCCTACCCTGAAGCCCCAGCAGCAGCGATAGGTAAAGGTATTGGAAATACACAGGAAGGCAAGGGAGTAGGAGGGTGGCGGAAGGCGGTGTCTCAACCTGCCGATCCAGAAGGAGAGCAAGGCGCCGAGGACCTTGGCGGAGAAGACGCAGGCGACGCCGGGAAGGAACCCGAAGATGAGCGCGGTGCCGCCCTCGAAAAAGATGGCGTCGGGCGGGCTGAGCACGAGCGCGAGCGCGTGCGTGGCCACGTATGCCGGCGCAGCCCACGGCCCCAGCGCGCCCCGCGCCCGCCGGAACGCCGCCACCGCCGCCTCCGCGTCCCACGAGGCATTGCTCCGCCAGACGCGGGATCGAGGGCGGGAGCGGGACGGCGGGGTACCTCTGGTCTTCTTGCCGATGTCGGAGTGGAGCCCTGGAGCCATGGCGGCGGTGCGCGGCGAGGAGGAGAGAGAGGCGGGATCGCAGCGGCAGCCGGGAGCGGAGGCGGCGACCAGTTAAAACAGAGATGGTTCAGATGAGGGAGAGGGAGGGAGAGGGTTTAGCAAGAGAGAGCCGAGATACGGGGGCGGTGGGCGGCCGGGCCGGGGCGGCTAGGGTTTTGGGCAAGGGGGAAGGCCGCGGGCCTGCGCGAGGAGCAAGGAGAAACAGAGACTTGGCTCGGACGGAGCCGACCGACGGACGAAGAAAACGGAAGACGGAAACTCTATTCTCTTTATTATTAATTATTAGGTAAAGATAAAGATTATTCTTCACTAAGATTATTTTATCTATATGATGGCACGACGACAGTTCAGGTGGAGCACCTTTGAGAAGGATGGCGACGACCGTGAGGGTACACCGGGTTCTGTCCGTGAGGGCGGACACTACTCCGATGAGGAGCTGGCCGTCACTGAGGAGTCTGGGGCTGGTGAGGCGGACACGCCGGGCTCTAGCCAGGGAGGGGCTAGTCAGGCATCAAAGAAGAAGAGGGGACCCAACAAGATGCCCAAGGCGCCAAGAAATCCGGCGGATCGGATTCTGATCGAGATTAATGGGGATAGGTATGTTCTTCTAACTATGAACTATCTTATTATCAACGCAAAATACTAACTCCGTTATATCTATTCTTTGTAGCAACATGTCCTGTGTCTATCCCAGAAAGGACCACACTCAGCCAGTCCCGCTTGGGATCTTGATCGACGATATACCTGGGATGGTCAGAGAGGAGGGGACATCCCATCCAGCTTACTCCTGGGATGATTACAAGGTCGCCGAGCATGGTGACAGCACCGCCACCGAGGAGATTAAGCGGGAGTTTTGGATGAGTTTGAACACATATCTATTTTGTCATTTGTCGAAAGGATATTTACTGACATTACTATCACACTTGTTTGTAGCTTAGGTACCGTCCTCGTGTAGGGTTGGAGGAGGCCGACTTTGACCCGGTGATAGACAGAAGTGCCAAGCAGAAGGTGCAGGATCTGATGTCTGGGGCATGAGTCTCGGCGATCGAGGACTTCTACAGGTAATCACTTAATAAATTTCTATTTTTTGTATATATTTCTAACGCATCGTAAATTTTAATGTTGACAGGAGAAAGTGCGGTGAAAGGGTCGGCAGCTCTTTTACTCTGACGAAGTACCTCACAGCGCCGCAGTATCTCACCGTTCGGCCAGATTGGGCCTCGAACGTCCCGGATGCCTGGGAGGCCCTGGCCAATCATTGGCCGTGCGATGAAAGGTAGCGGGACTACCGTCGGGAAGATGTCCTTCGCCCAGTTTAGGAAGAAAATGGTAATCTTTTTTATTCCCTATTAGGAGCTTTGTTTTCGAACTCAAAATCATATTTTCTTTACTTTGTTCTGCAGGTCATCACCACTGGGTAGCTGCCTCCTTGGCTGCAAGTATTCCGTAGGGGCCACTCATCGTAAAATAAGGATGGTTTCATGGGGCCCCTGGACCCCATTGCTGCGCAGCGAGAGGTACGTAAAATGTTGATATTGAGTTTTGACTTAATGTGATATTCAACCATTCATGTCCATTGTACACTTCCACGTAGGCACGCTACAAGGAGGCTTACGCCGAGAAGCATAGGCAAGAGAAGAACCCGGAGGATGAGCCGCTGGACCCCGTGATCATCCACCAAACTATGGGTGGGAAGGCTCACGGGAGGTTGGCGATCGATCAGGACCACCTGAGGTAGGCTTTGTTTATGTTAAAAGTTAGCTAAGTTAAAAATTTTAACTACTGACAACACTTTGTTATAGGTCCGAGAATTACATGCCCGTTGTGCGAGCTGGGCACACACAGGCCGAGAGCCGACGCGCCTTCGAGTCCAGACTCCAGAGGGAGAGGGAGCAGGAGCGGGAAGAGAACAGGCAGATGATACAGGCGATGTAAGAGAGCTTGAGGACGGCGGAGGAGGCGCGAAAGAGGCAAGAGGAGGAGATGGCTCGACAGCGCGTGGAGTTCGAGGCAAGGTTCGCCTACTTGGAGAACCTATCTCGACTAACTGGGGTATGTACTTAAACTCTAAATATTCTGTCAGATAGATCTTACCATTCGATTAACACGTCTTATGCGAAATATATTTTAGGCTGGCCCAAGCGGAACTAGTGGCGGTCCAGGGTTCTACGGTGGTCCACCACCATATCGTGGTGGATTCGGGGCACCACCTCCCTACCAGAGCTACTACGGGGGCCCGCCACCTCCTCATTACCAAGCTCTGTACAGCGGCCCACCCCCTCAGCAGGTGACTATGTGAGTCCAGCTCGCCCACATGGTGGTTACCCTACGTTACTGAAGCGGTAAGTCATTTGACCTCAAAATATGTATTATTACTTTATTTCAACACATACCATTAACTAATAAGTCTATATTTGTTTTAAGGGTTCGGGTTCTGCTTGCCCAAAGACAACTCATCTTGCCGAGGAGGGACACATCGGGCACCCAGGAGGCCAACTTCGTCAACAACCTGTTCGATGGTGCTCCCCCGTTGTTTACCCAGCCGTCCCTACCCCCTTCAGGCGATCTTCCGTCTAGCGAGCATTAGGTGACTAGCTAGCTGACGATATATACGTTTTGATTATGGTACGATTGTGATTTCTATGTTGTACATATGTGTATGTCGTGCGGGTGGTTTGGATCGTTTGATGGATAATAGATGTGAACTGTGTGCCTTTTAATTATTTGAGTGTATTTGAGCTTGTGAATTGTGATCTTATCGCATGTGTGCGACGAATGGGATATATATGCATTGTGGGTTTTTGGGTTTGCAGGTGCAGCAGCAGCTGCAGTTTTCTGGATTTTTTTACAAAATTAAAATAATTTTTTTACTGCACAGTCATACTCTCGACGGCCAGCAGTAAGCCGTCGAGACTACACAACACCTGGACAGGGTAGTATCGACGGCGATCATATGGCCGTCGAGACTACACAACACCTGGACAGGGTAGTGTCGACGGCACTCACATGGCCGTCGATACTACACTAGACCTCTCTTGACGGTTTTTTCCTGCAGTCGTCGAGATTACATGACTACGGAAGGCTGGGTTGGTGGGCCCCGCTTTTGCTTTATCTCGACTGTTCGTTCGTGGCCGTCGAGACTAAGCCTGTCCCACGGTAACGGCGTCTGGTGCACTAAACTCGATGGTTTTCAATATAGCCGTCGATACAATGTTCCTCTCTCAACGGAGTTCTCTCGATGGCTAGCCGTCGAGACAACAGTATCCCGACGGCTTGTGCTCTTTGTTCGATGGTTTTGGCACTCGAAACTATTGACGTTTCCTGTAGTGATTCATTCAGTTCACCACTCTAAACATGCTGTTAATTTGGCGCGTGGATCGTACATACGTTATATCACGCTGATGAGCTAATCACAAGGGCAGGCGCAGTACACTACAGAATGTCGAGCCCCGTACGCACTCAGATGCATGTATCGAAAGAGCATTCCCAACAACTATTTTATTTCACCCCTAAAACAATATTCATATCACTATTTATATCATAAATAGTGTTTTAGGAGGTGGGATAGAGAAGCTGTTGGGATACCCTAAGCCTCAGTAAATTATGGGTTTTGGGGCCTGCCTTTAATTATTTATTCCGTGTCAGCATACGGCCTCGACCGATAAATTAAACCAAGTACGAATTAAAGTACGAAGTGATGATAATTACTTTAGGCATGAGGCATGATCGATCACATCCACACGTTCTTACATATGGTGCTTCCGAATCGGGTGCTCACCAGCCAGCTGCGTTTGAGAATCCGAGGGTTTTCTTTTATATGGGAAACATAATTTCCACCCATAATCAAGAGATCCTTCGATAGTAGTGGACTAGTGGGAGGTTCTGGAGTGGCTATCCTTCCATGCTAGAGGCGCGCTTGTTCTTTTGAGCTAAAAGCTCTCGTAAATTATAATTTTAAAAATTGCGGAATCTTGGTAGTGGGTTAATTTGAAAACAACAAAAAAAATATATTAAAAGTTAGTTTTGAAAACTTTAAAAAAAAATGCAATCTAGATTAAAACTATAAAGAACAACGGACGACACAAGGGAGAATGGTGGTGTCATCTGGCTTTGGTTTGTTGAGACGTATTGGATTGAAATTGATGGCTCGAATGAAGCGTTGTGCACTTTACATAATATTGCTACAGTGATTTGCAGGGCCTTTTATGAGTATGTTCAAGTGGACATTTAGCCACAATTAATTATATTAGACGAGAGAATTATAAGAAGAAACAATCAATACCTTTTTTTCCCAAGCCTCTCCCTGCTCTTTCTTTGCTTGAGTAAATCTCCACTTATTTCTCCAATTAAGTTACAATTTCTCAAAAAGAATATTACCCATTAGTTACAATGGACTCATTCCCTCCCATGTCATCCATTTGTTTAATGTTTATTAATACGCTCAAATTTATATATTGGGTGGAACGGTGTGTAACTATGTTGTATTTGATGTTGCATCAAGGCTCGGGGCTTCTAGCATAAGCATGTTATTTCTTTCCTTGATAAATATGAACTTGACGTTACATTAATGTTTGGATATTTAATTAGTTCTGTTCTAAATTTATAGGGCTTGTTAGTTACTATCATTGTTTTTGTTTTATTTCACTATTTGTGACACTGGAAGGTTGTATTATTTTCTTGGCATGTCTTATAGAATTACGAAACATGATTCTGATTGTGAAAAGTGCAAGGAGAGAAACAAAACTTGTAGTGCTAACTATAGGAGCAACATTTTTAGTTTCTTAGGATTGCTTCCTTTAGCGTACGTATGTACTTTTAGGATTAAATATACGAGAGGGAGACATGGATGAATAGTGAAAATACGTGAGAACAACATATGAATGTTGGATAGAACTGTGGTTGTAATTTCTCGTGTAGCGATATTCCTGTACGCATTTGTCCGTGGTTTTTTCTCAAATGATTCCATATTGCATCTTTCTCTAGCGCCCATCTATTGTGCTATATGATTTCTAACAGGTGGATTTATTGTTGAGGGAATTAATCAGCACGATGAAGAATAGGATAGGATATAATTGTATGTGTACGTGGAAAAACTACACCATATATTATTTTATACATAAACGTCAAATACAAGGTGTTGATTATATATATCATTCTTATATACAACGCGCTAGCGCGTTGCCCGCTACAGCGCGCGTTGTACGCATGCTAGCGCGTTCTACGTACCATCTCGTTTCGCTGCGCTGCTCGACACGTGTTGCTGCCTACGTGTCGCTGCGAACTCCGCTCGCACTGCCTCAGCCTGCGGCTCTGCACGCTCGCGCTCTCTGAGCATTCTCGTGCGCTCGCTGTACGCGACGTGGCGCCCTCAGGCCCGCTCGCGCCGGCTCAGCTGCTAACCCATACACATCTCCTTACCTATAAGTGTTTACGACTAATTGAATATTGATTTTCTTACCCTCTCTTTTATTCAGCAGCGCACACATGTTCATGCAATAAATCCTGTTCAGTATGTGCGCGCTCGGATTTCCTTACTAGCCTGCTTATATCCTGTACGCTATCATTTTTTTTTCTTATATACAACGCGCTACGCTAGCGCTAGCGCGTTGCACGCTAGCGCGTTCTATGCCGGTCGTCACAGCCGTTCGAACGACAGCGATGGCGAGATCTAGCCGTCTGTTTTTTCTTTATATATAAAACAATTTTGTTCGCAAGGGAATAAACAAGGCGGGTCGGTTGGTCACTTGGTTACCTCAGCTGCCTCTTAGTCTTTATTGCTTTTCCCCAATTATGCTTTAACACAGCGCGTGTAGCTCACCTGGTAGAGCTTGCCCGTGCGTGCGTTTCTCTTCTCTTTTATTTGCCATGTTTTCTTACAATGCGAAAAAATGAAAAAATAGAAAATGAATCAGCATTTACTTCTTAATTTTTTTTAGAATGCAAAAAATAATTAAAAATAGAAATGAATCAACATTTTAAAAACAACAAAAATAGAAAATGAATAAAGAATAATTGTAGGAAGGTTAGGTAATCACTTCTTTCTTTTCATTTTTAATTTTTTAGGATAGAACAAATGCGTCGTAATATTTCGTACGGGTCATTAAGAGAATAAAAAAATTATGTCTTGCTAATAATTCTAGGTTTACTTCAGAAACGAATTGAGAAATAACTCGTTCTTCTCTTTCGTTATACCTTTTTATGGCAAACTAAAAAAATAATTTCCAAACCAAACCTTCATAGATGAGTTCGAAAATAAAATGGGTAGAAATTTATGGTACCAGAGTTAGGCAATCACTTCATTCTTTTCTTTTTTATTTTTTTACGACGGAGCAAATGCGTCGTAGTATTTCGTATGGATCCATAAAAAGAATATGTCGAACTAAAAAAATTATTTTAAAACCAAACCTTTACAGATAAATTAGACAATAAACATGGATAAAAATTTATGGTAGAGAAGTTATCCAATTGCTTCATTCTTTTTAATTTTAGATTTTTACGGCAGCACAAGTGCGTCATAATATTTTATAAGGATCCATAAAAGAATAAAAAAAATTCTTTCTAAGAATTTTAGGTTTAGTTCAGAAACGAATTATAAATAACTCATTCTTTTCTTTCGTTCTACCTTTTTAACAATGCATTTAAAAATAGAAATGCCTCAGCATTTATTTCTCACTTTTTTGGAATGCAAAAAAAGATGAATTGGATCAACATTTGAAGATTAGAGAAAACAAGGAAGATAGAAAATGGATAAAAAATTATGATAGGGAGGTTAGCTAATCACTTCTTTCTTTTCATTCTTAGATTTCTAATCACCAAAAACTCGCAAATAAATGGCCGTCCCATTGAAAAGCATAGCCGACGTATCTATTTCGAAGCACGTATCACCAAACCTGATTTATTCGGCTGTTTATGCTATCACATAGTCCTCAACCTTAGTCATAATACATACGCAATGTAAAAATTAATCCAAAATTCATTGTCTACTGCGCACCGCGGGCGCGCATACCAACCTAGTAAGTAGCAAGCCTGAAGATCTACGTACAAAGGGAGCATGCCTTTCTGAGTGAATAAAGAGGCCATTTCCAAATTTTGTCTGGACATGACATGCCCTGTTAGCTAATCTGGCTCTCGATCCTGGCTGGCTTCTGTTAGAGTATATTGGGCATTAGGGGCAAGGCCCATATCCTGTATTATATATACTCTTCCGACAGCAATACACAATTATCTATTCCGCATAACTCTATTTCCCCAACATGGTATCAGAGCTTCTTTCGAAACCCTAACCCTAATTCTTCAGCCGCCGGCACCGCCCATCGACGTTGCCGCCATGGCTGATCCAAGCTCCACGGATCCTCCTCCCGTGACCTCTCTCTCAACAATCGTCGACCTGATGGCGCCGCTCTCGGCGTCGTCCACCACGATTGTCGACCCTCCTGCCCCGCTAACCGCTACCCATCTCGCGGACCTCGCCGTCGATCAAATCGTCGCCGCCGTTCTCTCTCTTCCCGACGAGGTTCAGGCCGCATTGCTGGCCACCGGCCTCGCTCTTCCCGGCGTACCTGGATCGGGACAAGTCGCCGTTGTTGCTGCTGCGGCCACCGCCGCTGCTCTTCCCCGTCCGGATCTGGCGGACCCGCAGGCGTCATCGTCCCCAGCCCCGACGCTTGGTATAGCACCATTGCTTCCTTTCTCCGTTCCCTCGGGTTTGTTGAAGCTAAGTCGGACACCTCCTTGTTCGTCTATCATCATGGTGCTGACATGGTGTACCTGCTGCTCTATGTGGATGACATCGTCTTGACAGCCTCCTCAGACGACATGCTCAGCCGGATGATCATTCCCCTAGAGCGCCAGTTCTCTTTGAAGGATCTTGGCCCTCTGCGCCACTTTCTCGACATATCAGTTCAGCCTTAGCATGTTGTTCTTCTTCTTTGTCAGCGGCAGTATACCCTAGACATCCTGAAGCGTGCTGGTATGACATCCTGCAAGCTGTGCAATACTCCAGTGGACATAGGCCCCAAACTCTCTGCTGACGGAGCCGCTGTGACCGATGCCACTTTGTATCGTAGTCTTGCTGGAGCCTTGCAGTACTTGACGTTCACTCGGCCAGACATCACCTATCCAGTACAGTAGGCGTGCTTATTTATGCATGATCCTCGGGAGCCTCACTTTGCTACTCTGAAGCTCATTCTACGCTATCTACATGGCACTTTGGATTTTGGTCTATTTCTGCATCGGACTGCCTCTGCTGATTTGAAAGTTTACTCCGACGCTGATTGGGCGGGCTGCCCGGACACGCGTAAGTCCACATCTAGCTATGGTGTCTTCCTTGGCAACAACCTCATCTCCTGGTCCTCCAAGCGATAGCACAAAGTGTCTCGATCCAGCGTCGAGGCTAAGTACTATTCTGTCGCCAACGGTGTTGCAGAAGCGTGCTGGATACGCCAACTTCTTCAGGACCTCCACTCTCCTCTTCGCCGTGCCACCATTGTCTATTGTGACAATGTTAGCGCAGTATATCTTTCGACGAACCCAGTTCAGCATCATCGCACCAAGCATGTCAAGATCGACCTGCATTTTGTTCGTGAGCACGTCGCTCTCGGTCATGTGCACATTCTACATGACTCGACATCCTCGCAGTACGCCGACATCTTCACGAAAGGACTACCAACTACGGTATTCACTGAGTTCCGGTCTAGCCTGAACGTGCGTGCTGCCGTTCCGACTGCGGGGGAGTAATGTTGCACTTGGCTTTCTTCTACACTAGACTAAATTGCGGGGCAGTGTCTGTGTGTTTTGTATCAGTCCAAACGTTGCCTAGTGACGTTCAGATTGCGGGGGAGTGTTAGAGTATATTAGGCCTTAGGGGCAAGGCCCATATCCTGTATTATATATACTCTTCCGACGGCAATACACATTTATCTATTCCGCATAACTCTATTTCTCCAACAGCTTCTATATTGCGGAGCAAAGCACAAAGATGAAGGGGGAAAGGCATGCGGGCGAGCCAAAGAGAACTTCAACAACAAAACGTCGTGGTAGGGCATGCCCATAAATAATATCCTTTTTCACCCTATTTTTATTTTTATAAGGTACTTCCTCCATTCTTTATTGTTTGACTTTTTTACTTTTTGACACACCTTTTACCATTCATCTTATTCAAAAAATATTTAAATATCATTTATTTTGTTGTAATTTGTTTTATCATTAAAGATACTTTAAGCATAATTTTTATTTTTTACATTTTTGTTGTAATGTGTTTTATCATTAAAGGTACTTTAAGCATGACTTATATTTTTGTATGTTTGCACTAAATTTTTGAATAAAACGCATGATCAAAGTCGTGTACAAAAGTCAAAGGCGTCAAATAAAAAAGAGTTGTTGGTTATTTTAAAAGAGAGGTGAATAGTGATCGTGTAGAAATACATACTTAGTTGAAGAACTCATGCTTAAAAATAATTAGACCAAGTGGCCATACAATCTATTACAAAAGGTCATCAGAGTTAGCGGAACCAGGGGCAGATCTAGCACCGGGTCAGGTGGGGATCTAGCCCCACCTACGTTGTCTATGACAATGGAGCCCCATCTTAGAACAACAAATTATTTTTAATGTAAAATAGAAGGGAAGAAAGGGCTAAACTTCAAACTTAGGCCTTGACGTAAACTTCAGCCCCTCCTATTATTTTTTGCTGCGTCCGCCCCTGAGCGGAACATGAGACCATCCAAAGGAATTCTCCAACGGCTATGCACTACTGCAAGCGACTGGAGCAACCCTAAACATCCTCATGGACATCGTAGTCCTGATCCTTATCTTCCTAGCACTCGTACAGATCCTCTTCTTGACCTCCGTCTAAAAGAGTGAGTATGCGAGGTCAGTATCATCCAAACACTGGCTAGTTAGCACCCTCCGAATGCACTCAATGATACAGGCTTTAAGAGAAGGGGCAAGAGGTTCTATTATTTGCGTAAAGCCAATTTTTGAGACAAATGTAAATCACCCTATCTAGCTCATTGGTTTATTGTTTATCATAGAATAGACAAGTAAGTCAACACCGTCTTAACAACAATCTTAACAACCATACCAACAATCAACAATCTTTACCAAACCAACCCTTACTCGACCAATCCGAACTCCCAACTTTGTCATCAACCATTCCAGACATAACGTAACCCATCTTCCTTCCTACGCCCACCATCTTTCTAAGAATGGCGATCCTGTTATGGGCCACACCTTCCATAGATGTTTGTCCGACCTAGGAGGGTTGCCAACCCAAACTAGTCTCACGACATCTCATAATCACCGCAGTGACGACCCATGCTAGTCTTCTTCAGGAGTGGTCCTAGGGTGCCTCCGCAGAGTGCACTCAACTAGCGCCCCAAACTTGTACTATGCGGGATGGCCACACGTTGTGCTGGAACCATCCTTTGATAGCAGCGCCCACCGGCTACGCGCTCCTCCTGGGTAAGCCTTCGCTAAACCCAACACAAGTATATTTCCTACCCTGATTAACTTTCTCCTTATCTATATTCCACGTGACGATCACACATTGTGTTGGAACATCCTTTGATGGTAGAGCCCTCTGCTATGCGTCTGACTCCGCGCTCCTCCTGTGCTAACCGTCTCTGAACCCAACACAAGGCATTCCCAATCCTGACTAACTTCTTTCTTATTCATGGCTCTGCAGAGCACTTATGTCGGACCACGTCTGCACATTTTCTATTCGAGTCTCCTTAACCGGTCCATTAATAACTCTAACCCATATCCTCCATCGATCATACTTGACGATACCCATTCTTGACCTTCAGAACATCCCACCAAACACACCATCACAACCATGTCAATATCAATCATCAACCTAGACTTGGCTATCAGCGTCATATGTCATCAGTTCCATGGTTTTATTGCCTGGAGGTTATTTTTTGGCCTAAGAAGGTTTAAGCAAATTTTATCCATTAAGTAGAGTTAAAATTGTTACCAACTTATACTTAGGTTATTCAAATGATATCACAATCAAAACAATCACGTAGGGTAATCAAGGGTAATAAGGAACAAACATGTTTATATCATGGATAACAAGTAGGCAATTTATGCAGCATGAATTTTAATTGCAAACAACATAGTTTTAGAGAATGGATATAGACATGAACTATTTTTTTTAGGGAAATATAGACATGAACTATGAAATATTAATTTGCCTAGACCGACCGAGGGGTAGTCTTCCTCGGTGTCTCCGAATCTGCTCTCTTTACGTCTATTCATACAATTAACTCTAATAAATATCCAGAAATGCATTTAAAGCATGATGCATGAATGGATGCTTGCGACAATTCTAGTACATATATACATGAGGGAACCTTGTCTACGGTCCACTGAAATGTTGTGCCATGCATGACCTTGCAATAATATACGATTATATATATTATTAATAATAAAAATACCCTAATTAATATCCCAATATTAGTTTAAATAATTTTCAACGATGCTTAAATACATTTTAGGACATGAGGGTTTATGTGATAATGGTAGAGAGTCCCTAATAGCATTTATTAATTCTTTTATAAGATGTTAATGGCTATTTTCATAATTTTCCAAGGTTCTAAGAATTATTTAATGTATTGAGGAATTTTCTTAGCTTTTTATAAAGTCATATCCTATTTTTAATAAATAAAGGATCATTTCAGATGTTTATTGAAATATCTATTTACTAGAAAGTGTTCCAGAATTATTCTAGCTCCTAGAACGGTAGCAAATCTAGGTCTCCCCTACAAATCCGACTCACCGATGTGGAGCATTTGAGTTCTCACGGCGCCTGTGAGCCCCTGAGCCGGCCACGTGCTCCGACCGCCGCCTCTCTCGACTGCCATGCCAGGCTTGCCTCTGAACCAAACGCTCCCCCCAAAACCCACACCCAAGCACCACCGCCTCTTCCTCCTCTCCGTGCCGTCTATCCTTGTGCTCGCGCTCACCGTCTTCGTCGCCACCTCCACCAACCCCCTTCCACGCCTCCTTCGCCTGCTCCTCGGTCCAAAGCGTTCTCTACCCCGCCGGACGCTGGGCGCCCACCATGTGTTCTGTGGATGGCCCCTTTTGCCTCCGGCGGCGGATACTGCTCCGAAGCCTGGTCTTACGTCGCCTCCCTCGAGGTGCATGTTGCCGATGGTGTTAGCACGAACTTCACGCTCGCAATCGCCCACCACGGCGACGTCAAGTCGCCCGAGTTCTGGCTCGGCTTGCCGGAGAAATCCAGGCTTGCCTCTGAACCAAACGCTCCCTCCAAAACCCACACCCAAGCACCACCGCCTCTTCCTCCTCTCCGTGCCGTCTATCCTTGTGCTCACGCTCACCGTCTTCGTCGCCACCTCCACCAGCCCCCTTCCACGCCTCCTCCGCTTGCTCCTCGGTCCAAAGCGTTCTCTACCCCGCCGGACGCTGGGCGCCCACCATGTGTTTTGTGGATGGCCCCTTTTGCCTCCGGTGGCGGATACTGCTCCGAACCTGGTCTTACGTCGCCTCCCTCGAGGTGCATGCTGCCGATGGTGTTAGCACCAGTGGCGGACGCAGGATTAAAATCAAGCCTGGGCGAACTTAACCCTAAGAATCATCATCAAATTAACATAACATCTATATGTATAACTTAGATATACTTCTGGAAGGCAAACAATTTCTATTGTGTGTGGTTTTCAACCTCAAAGTCGTATTCAAAAGCTTCTGGGAGAACATATCAAGTCATCATATTTTAAAACTGTCTAATTACGGTAAAATACCTATTTAAAACAATATGCTTATTAGAATATTAAATCAAACTGTTATCATAAGTGATGCTTCTCTTGTACTCGAAGACTTTTTCATTTAAAACTGGATGAAAAGAAAAAAAAAATCAAATCCACATGTTCTATTTATAAGTGGATGGATCATGGATGTAGAAGGCTAGAAGCAAAAAAGGCGCATGAGAATCGAACTAAACACCTCAGGGAAACTAGCAATCCAGCCTAGCCAACTACGCTAGAGATATTGTTGTTTTAGGTCTGTAGTATTGACTTCTTTATATAGAATCAAGGGTATGTATTAGGCTAACATCCAAATTCAAGCCTGGGCAGCGGCCCCACCAGCCCTAGTGGTGGATCCGCCCCTGACCACTTCCAATGTGGGACTATTCCAAGCAGGCTCGCGACCAAGCCACGTGAGCTCTCTTGATCCGTGGTTGTGTGCCATAGTGAGCCTGGGGCATGGCACTCATGTACGAGTTTGCCTTGCCCTCCCACTGGGTACGACGAGCCAGCATTTGTCATTGGCCGGACAATGTTCGAGACTGACCGTGTCTCACCGGAGCATGTCAGGCGCTGTAACCAGATGGATGCTGTCTGGGTACCGACAGATTTCCATGTGTCGACATTTGTGAAGAGTGGGATTGATCACTCCAAAGTAGTCAAGGTGGTGCAGGCTGTCGATGTCGCGTTCTTTGATCCGGCCAAGCACGCTGCCCTTCCTCTTTCTATTGGTGTATCTGTCATGGTGCCTGATGATTCAAGGTTCAATCCTGTCAACTCCAAAGGCAAAGGCTTTGTGTTTCTTAGTGTGTTCAAGTGGGAGCAGAGGAAGGGCTGGAACGTGCTGCTCAAAGCCTTCTTGCAGGAGTCTTCAGGAGCCGATGATGTTGCACTCTATCTACTAATCAATGCCTACCACTTTGACACAGGGTTCCAAGGAAAAATCCGAAGATTTGTCAAGAACTCTAGCATTGAAGAGCCAGTAGAAGGATGGGCAGAAGTCCGGGTGATCGATGAGCATGTTCCTCAGTCTGCGCTTCCAAGACTGTACAAGTCCGTGAATGCAAACCTGACTGAAGATGATGGGTATCCATTGAACGTGGACAGGCTGGCTGAGGTCACAAAAGGGCTGTTCAAAGGCCACCTCTGTGCAGAGCCATCTGAGGGTTTTTATGAAACGTGTTTTTCTGGTCAAGCGGAGGCAAGGAGAAAAGCGAAGCAGGCAAGGAAAGACATGATTGGGAGGTTTTCGCCAGCTATCGCAGCAAGAATTGTTCTTCATCAGATACGGCAAGCACCTGTCAGAACTCAAAAGACAGATAACTGAAACGTGATCAGAAAGTCCAACCAGTGGGTAGATGTCATACACCACAAGTACCATGTTTTTATGGTAAGATCCTTGGTCATCACATGTATAAACGAGGTAGTTGATTATTTTTCTAATCGTGAGTAGAATTTTCTAATAGATGCTGTGGCTCCATAATGTGATTGCTGAGTGTTTCTAATTGAAACGGACGGGGGATTGGCGGCATGGAATGAGGAGAGACCGTGAAGAGCAGACGCGGCGGCACTCAAGTGTGGAAGGAGGCGGCGTCGGGCTAGAGGAAGCGGCAGATGGGAGGCGGGTTGGAAGGAGAAGAGATGGCACTGCGATGAGGTGAGGGGGGCACGGGAGGCTAGGGCACGGGAATGAGGCTTTAGATCCGAGTTATATTGAGCCGCAAAGGTGGGTAAATTTTTCTAGAACTCCATGTGCATCTATGAAGCCAGAAATAACAGCGCTGCAAGGAGAGAGGAAAAACCTGATGGGGCGAATGAAAAACCACACAGATTGATTGAAAAGTACCTGGTGCGATTGTACAGGTAGGCGGATAGAAAACCACAACCCACAAGTTTTTTTTTTTTGAAAATTTGACCCCTTGGAAGGCGCCGAATCGGGCTGGCGGGACGATATCACTACTAGGCAAAGGGCCTTTAGTCCCGGTTGAAAACAGGCTTTAGTCCCGGATTCCTCAACCATTAAATTCGGGACTAAATGCTTGTGGCTTTTAGTACGGTTAACCGGAACTATAGCCACTGAAATATCTAAAAAATATGGCAAATGGCCTTGAGTCCCAATTGTGAACAGACTTTAGTCCCGGTTTCCCCAACCATTAAATTCGAGACTAAAGGCCTATGGTTTTTAGTCCCGGTTAACCGGGACTATAGCCGCTGAAATATCTAAAAAATATGACTGGTTAATCGGGACTAAGAAATATGGCGAACCCAAGACTCAAACCTAAGATCTCACCAATACATGACTTTCTACTTACCCTTCTAACCAACCCACCCACCCATGCATATTGATTAGAGTAGGATATGCACTTTTGAAGTTTGCTAGAACGAGCCTTTAATACCGGTTAGCCGGTACTGATGATCGAGCCCATATCAGTACGGGTTCGTATTACGAACAAGTACTGATGAGTCCATGCGCCAGCTGGTCCGTACCTGCATGCAAAAGGTATCTTTACTGTTGTCTCGAGCCGATACTAAAAGTCTAGAATTGCTACTATTTCCACGAACCGGTACTGGTGCACTATCAGTACCGGTTTCAATATAACCGGTACTGATGTGTCGGTAAATTAGATCATTTCTCTAGTAGTGCAGCCACGCGGCGCAATCGAACTGTGCATGTTTTTCGGGTGAAGTGGCCGCGCGAGCTCTGGTCTATAGGTAGCGCTATATAGAATTTGGAAATGCTTGTCATGCGGAGTTAACGTGAAGATCAACCCTGAACTACGTTTTTGTATAGCTCCAGCGCATATTCATGAACTGCACACGGCTGGAGAGATTTTGACGCCGTTTCTTTAATTTGAGTGTCTAGGCATCTAAAGTGTTGAACCTCTATTAATTGGCGTCTCAACTCTGGCCTTCGATGCCTCGCGAGTGACTGCTCCTCTCCTATTAGAACTATGTGGCGCGCAGTTGTTTGCCTTTGAATTTTGAATGAACCTGCACGTACGCTCGCTCTTGCACGCGCGCAGTTCGTGCGCACATCGTGCATGGGCATGGCCGTTGCGCAGGGAGTTAGACCGACTCCAACCGATTTTCTTCCCACCGTTGTCTTCAACACCTCTAAAGAGATTTTCTTCTTAGACTTCATTCTCTTCCCAGTCCTATTCTCCAATAGAATTTCTTCCCACATTCCCTTCCATTCCCACCCTACATATTTTAGCATTCTTTCATAACCGCCATATCACATACCATAGTTATACCAGGATTTATTTTCGCATATATCATCGTATGATAAATTGGGTAGGATGGATTTAAATATTGTAAAAATTTCGTATAATGTATTCCGGTGAATAAATTATTATTAAAAATTGAAAAATGTATTCACATGAATTAAATATTATAAAAAATGTAAAAGTGTATTTCAGTCATATAGATATTACAAAAAAATGTAAAAATGCAATTAAATATTTAAAAAATATGTATTATCACAACATTTCAATGTCACAATAAAACAAGTACACAGTGGTAAAACGTAACTTAAATAGATTTATAAAATAATTTAGTACCATATTATAAATATGAAAAACCGGTATAGAAAAATGAAAGCTTCCGCAAGAAGGAATATGACATGTGTATAGTTATTCTTCCAGGATAAGCTTTCTTCCAGGATAAGTTTTCCCAATAGGTTCCTTCTAGCATAAGCTCTAGTTGGCCAGTTATAAAAAGGGCAGGTTGCTCTTCATTTCATTCTATCCTACATTGCATGCACTTTCACATTGCAAAATGAATCCCGACCACTTTGCTTCGAGCAGTGAATTGCAGTGGTCTGATTCAAGTGATGACGGTGACGAGGAAGAAATATCCCTTCTTGCTGCCATCGAGAAGGAGGAACTAGCCAATCAAACCATTGCTAGGCGTCACCGAGGTTCTGTCCTAGGTCACATTGTTATCAATCGAGGTCGGGTGGAAGGGGCTGTGAGGCTAATTGCCGATTATTTTGTTGATTCCCCTGTTTATGGTCACAAATATTTCCGGCGCAGGTATGGGTGGTTGGACGAAATATATTTTAATTATTACTCATATGTATTTCATGTCTTACCATGTAAATAATTTGGGATACTTGATGCAGATTTCGTATGAGTAGAAGGCTATTCCTTCGGATTGCAGGTGCTATTCAGCGATTCGCGATCGGTTCAAGCGAAGAGGATGCCGCTTGCGGTCAAATGGATTCCTACAAAAATCATCTTTGCTATGCGCCACTATGTATGGTGTTCCTGCTGATGCCATTGATGAGTATGTGCGTATCGGAGAAAGCACGGTCAATTAAGCCCTTACAAGATTTGTGGAAGCCGTCGTGAAGGTATTCAAAGCCCACGCGCTCCAACACAAGAAGTCACAACGCGACTCCTGGCCTTTGGTGAGATGTATGGATTTTCTGGAATGCTTGGAAGCATTGATTGTATGCACTGGCCATGGAAAAATTGCCCAAAGGCATGGCAGGGTGCATACACAGGACATACTCGTAAGCCAAGTATAGTTATAGAAGCTGTGGCATTGTACGATTTGTGGTTTTGGCAAGCCATTTTCGGCATGCCCGGTAGTTTGAATGATATCAATGTGCTGCACCGCTCTGATGTTTTATCCAGGTTAACGGACAACACAAGCCTCGAAGTGAATTACACTATCAACGGTAACAACTAAACCATGGGATACTACCTCGCGGATGGTATATATCCCGAGTGGGCTACTTTTGTGAAGGCTATAACAGCTCCTCGAGGAAACAAGCGCATATATTTCACTTCATCCCAGACTGCAGCATGAAAGGATATTGAAAGAACCTTTGGAGTGTTGGGGTCGAGGTTTGCAATTGTCCGTGGCCCCGCGAGGTGCTGGAGCCAGAATACCTTGCACAATATAATGAATGCTTATGTGATCATGCATAACATGATCATTGAAGACGAGAGGGACGAACCACAACGGGAGTACATCTACGACGGAATGGAAGAGCATGTCTCCGTCGCTCGTCCCCAGAACAGATCCATTCTTCATTGCATCGAGGCCACCCAAACGATCCAAGACAAGCAAGCCCATCGACGTCTCCAAGATGACCTCGTCGAGCACCTTTGGATGCGTCACGGAGGTGATGAGTAATTAAGCACGGTCTACCTAAAGACTACTTGTAGTTCGTGATAATATATGTGGTTTGTGATATTACTTGTAGTTCACGGATATCATGTCATTTGCACGTCGTCGTACTACTTTATGTAATTTGTGTCAATTGTTGTTGTACTAAGAACCAGCATGTGTTAATGGAACCGTATTACTTATCAGTGATATCCATCATATATCCATACCACATAGATACACATATGAAATCCATCACATAGCAATATCATAATCATCATGCAAGCACACACAACATAAGCAAATAGTTGACATAGTTATCACACAAACTCCTCGTCACCAATATCATAAATAAAATTCAACCTCCTGCGAACCGACACCTCACTGCGGCCCAAGCCGCTCTCTCCGAGCATTCATGATCTCAAGCTGGCGGCTTTGATAGTACTCTCGCGTGACACCTATGTAGTCGTCTAGATTGATGTTGATAATTCTCTCTTCCTTAGCGTTTCTCATCATGGTCACTTGCTCTCACTTTAGCTCCTCTCGGTTCCTCAGCACGGCAACTTGTTCTCTCTTCAATTCAACCAAAGCCGCCTAATTGGAGTTGAGCTCAGCAAACTATTCAATATAGGCACCACCACTCAGGCTCAAAGAACCCTGTGATCTAGCCTTCTTGGCCACCTCACGACCAATCGGCCTCTCAGGCTCAATTGAAGCCTGTGAGTCCACATCAACATTGTCATGATGTGGTGACCCTCCAGCTGGGCTCCTTGCTGGTGAGGCCACGACATTGGTCTTCTGTCTTTTTGTGGATAGGAAAAAACACCACTTGGGGTGCTCACTCAGCAGTGGCCACACATGGAGGAATATGAAAGTCTTCCCTTCAACCTCCTTGAACATCTTCATGACTGCTCCAATCTTCAGACACACAAGCAACATACCAAATTAGTATATAGATAATTGCAAAGTCCATTCAACATTGCGAAGGTATTTCGAGGAAAATACTAATAAGACTTACTCTGTCCTCTATGGTGGTCCCACTCGCATGGAGGCTATCAACCTTCTTCAGGTAGCCCGCAAACTTACTGCCATCTGCACTAAGGCCTTGCCAATGACTGATTGCACTCTTGATAGTACGCTTCTTCATTCCGAGTGTCCTATTTTTGTTATATACTTGCTGATGCGCCCCCAATACGAATCGTAAGACTGATCCTTACCAACAATGGGATCCTGACTTACATTAAGCCAAGCAGACACTAACAACTCATCCTCCTCAGGATCCTAACAAGTACATCCAGTCTTGGGTGCAGGTCTCTTCTTCTTCTTTCTGCCCCTACTCCCTGAACTGTCTTCAGCCCTCAATGAACCACTGGAGTCAGGGCTAAACTGACCAATGCTAGGCTCAATGACGGTTGGGGTGGCCACATGTTCGTTCACAGACAATGGGCTGCTCTGTCCAGTGACTTCAACATCAATAAAGTCTCTAGACTAAGTGGACCCATAGCAAGATATGTGTAAGTTCAAGCCTCCCATGGGCTAATTGATTTTGGTAATTGATGGCAACTAGGCCGTACAGCCGGAACGCCAAGGATAAGGACCTCTGTTTCTATAGTTTCTCTGAATTCCTTGTGTGCGTCTTCGGCCCAACTCAGCAGATCGACTACATCCCTCTGGTTGCAGGGTCCCACTGAGCACAGGTCCAGAAACATCAGCCGTGGGTCCCATTGGGTTCCGAGAGTGCCAGGTGTTAGTACTGAGCGAACCATCTAGAGCAATTACACCTGTCCGAGGGGTCGCCCGTCCTCGCCGAGGGGTCGCCGGTGCTTGGGGTTAGGTCGCCCAGCTCGCCGAGGGGTCGCCGGTGCTTGGGGTTAGGTCGCCCGGCTCGCCGAGGGGTCACCCGTCCTCGCCGAGGGGTCGCCGGTGCTTGGGGTTAGGTCGCCCGGCTCGCCGAGGGGTCGCCCGTGCTCGCCGAGGGGTCGCCGGTACTCGCCGAGTGGTCGCCCGTGACGGGGAGAGGTCGCCCGAGCTTGTGGAGAGGTCGCCGAAATCAAGCGCCTTGTCGGATGGCGTCCGACGCCGTCGACGGGTCCGACAAATAAATTCCAGTGAAACACGCCGAAATTTGGCTAAGTCCCAAACGCACCGTCCCCGTCGGACGGCGTCCGATCAGGACCGGACGGCGTCCGACTACGGCTAAACCCGCGACCGAACACCTGGCGGGCGCTCTGTTCGCGCGCACCAGCACCCTGTCGGACGCGTCCGATAAGCCACCGGACGGCGTTCGACGAAGCACAAAAATGGCCTTGATTCTCTGTCCGACGGCGTCCGATCCGGGGATCTGAATCTCGCGATTTAATCTGAGCCGTCCATTTCTAGGGTTTCGCCTTGGGCCTATAAATAGGGGCTAGGAGCACGGGAGAAACTTGAGAGAGCCTCACCTAGCAGCCACCCCTTGCCCTTAGACACCAAGAGAGCTCCTCCCATGGTTCCCACCTCCATCTAGGGTTCCATGTGCTTGTGAGATTGAAGGAGAGAGTGAGGAAGAAGAAGAGAGCACCCCTTAGCCTCCTCCTCGTCGTCTCCAAGACATCGTCGTCGCCAAGCTTCATCAAGTGTACCACAAGCAAACCCTTCTTCGTGAAGGTCACCGTGCTTCCCGCGGTGCTTCCTCTCCGTCTGTCGGGGTGTGCAAAACCCGTCGTCGTGTCGGCGGCCACCTTGCTTCCCAAGGTGCTCTTCTCCGTGCGTCGAAGATGTGCTAAATCCTCGGTGTGCTCGAGGTCGGCTTCGCTTGTGAAGTCGGTGTTTCGGGTCCTTCGCGTGTGAAGGGTGCCGATTCGTGTGAAGGTTTGGAGCTCGCCTACCATGTGTTGGTGAAGAGCTGCCATCGAGTGGATTGAGGGCTAGGGACGAGAGAGTCCCGACTTCTCTGTGTGAGAAGTTTCCTCAACGGAGACGTAGGTGTTCATGTGTTGAGCACCGAACTTCGGTAAAAACTCGGTTTGCGCCTCTCTGTCTTATTTACTTAACCGCATCCTGATATCCACTGCCTGTGAGTGCCTTCGTGCCTCCTACACTTGTGCATCGATTGCTTCCGCCAACTAGACTTGTGTAGGAATCCATGCGCTAGCTGTGTGCCTTAACTTGCTTAAGTGACTAAGTGCAACAAAAATAAAATTTGAAATAGTCCGATTCACCCCCCCTCTCGGCCTTAGGTTCCTTCAATATGCGTTGCACTCCTTCCTCGAGCAGACTTGCCAAAAAGGGATCCATGCTATTCCTACATAGAACAATCGCATAAAAATTATACCAAGTACTAGCATACAGCACGGTACATACACAAGGTACTGGGTTTTTAAATATCATAATTGGTCCAAAGCAGGGTCTAAGTGATACAAGAACATAATATCATAATTGGTCCAAACTAGTACATAATCAGTTCATACCCAACATTACATAGTGATAACGACAATCGAAACACATATAGAAGCAGTGCATAACAACCCAACATTACATAAGTCTGGATAACTGGCAATGCAAATAGTGCAAACAAAAGTAATACATGGTACAAAACCCATAATTCCTCTAGTAAACCCGAATCCTACGAAAGATGCCACGATCGATCGGATTCCCAACCATCAATGCCATCTGAGAAGTAGTCCTCTGAAATTCCTTCCTCTGGAGGCAGGACGACGGTAGCTAATTGCTCATCGGGTTCAACATTACAAGAACCATCTACATGCTTCGTATTTTCATGGACTGCAGATGAAGAAGAAATGACACCAGTCGCCTTGTTTGCTTCATCAATGACTACCAATGCCTGGAAGGACAGTTGCTCAAGTCGAGTGGCAATTTCTTCCACCTCCATGAGAGCTCGGTTCATCTCAATGGCCATAGGTGAGGTCCCAGGGTGGAAGTTGTCGCCAACAACCTTCTTAAGAGCTAGAGCCTCCAGGTTCACCGCTTCTTACAACGAGCGTAGAGATGCAACAAGTTTTTCGGATTCCATCTACACAACACCAAATATGAACCATGATGGGTGGATCCTAAATTACCAATCCTTGTACTTTTTGCACTGAACTAGTCATTAGTTCATATATACATGTCTCCAAATACTATGCAATCAAATTTGATTTTACTCTTATGACATAAAAAAAAGTGATTTGCCCCCAAATCGCAGCCAAACAAATGCATGTATATGTGTATGCACATGCCCAAATTGATGGAACCAGACAAGCAACCTATATTCTTTGCTTAATGGATCAAAGTCAAATCACATGCTCATATCGACAATTAGTTCAGTTGCAGAAGTAAAGGTTCTGTAGCATATTCAGCATTTCAATAAAATGCAGCCCATTTGTCACCTAATCTGAACTACTGGAATCTCTTCATGATATTGAAATAAAAGAAGCAATATAATGAAGAAAACATTCACATTGGTAAAAGCAGGTGTTTGAAATGGGAGTGGTTAAAATCTTTGGCTACAAACAAGTTGAAGTTCAGTGCATGGATAATCAATACAAACTAATCAAGAAGGAAGAAATGATAAAAGGAATAGGGCTGGGCTTGTTCCAAGTAGTGACCTTTTGTTCATGGGCACTGATGGTTTGGATCGGAGAAGTTGCAGTAAGCAAAAATACAGCAACAGGAGGTGGCACCATAGCTGCTATCATGAGCATCCACTTTGGCTCAATGTAATAAAACTACAGACTTCCTAACCAGCAAGCTGATTAGTAGACAAACGTGATAGCAGATGGAAGTATCTATTTTTTAAAAAATAAAAACAATCCACCTAAATTGTTCAAGCTGATTAAGCCATCGTCAATGTTGATCTAAACTAACTATCCATACGCTCTGGAATGTAGCAAGAAAGGATTAATGCACACTGCATCCGAGCTGCTAATGCAAGCGGCAGTAGCTTGCTTAATGAGGCTGTCAATCCACTTATCTCATGCATCCATGGGTGGTTTTCTTTTGGGGTTTAGCTTGTTCGGGTAGGGTAGCAGCAAGTAACCAGAAAAAAGCACGCACTAAATTTGTTCAACAGGTTGAATTTGACGAACTAGCTTGGAGTTTGTTTTATCAGCATATTTATGATCGCTTCCATTGTAATTTGCCCCCAAATCGCAGCCAAACAATCCCCACACTGCCCCCAAATCGCCCCCAGATGTTAATCGGCCCCAACCTTTCCAAAATCTAGAAAAATCGAGACGAATCCGCAGTCTAAATCGTTGTACATGCAACAAAATTGAAGTGCATAGGATTTGAATCGAAGAACTTGCCTTTCCACAGTCGTCGGCAGTGCATACGCACTGCAGGTGGTCGATTCCGAGTCGCCGCCGATCGCCGGAGCCCGGATATGCCCGCCGCTGCTTCCGTCGCCTCCACCCGGACCGACCTCGTCGTCTGCGTCGCGGCTCCCATGCCCTCTTCCACCTTCCGCCCAAGCGCGCGACTCACCGGTCGTTGCTTGCAACCAGCAACCTTGTGCACGAAGGGAATGGAGAGAGAATCCCGACGCGAAGGGTTTCTCTCTCCGACGGGAGGCAATTTGCTTCTGGGAAGCAACGCCCTTGGAGCGGCGTCGGCGGTCTCATCCCTGGTTTTTTTCCATTGCGAAGCAACTGAGCACCGGGAAGCAACGCCCTTGGAGATGGTCTTACGAGGCGCGACCGATCATGCATCGATCATACGGCAACTGCAGTACTACACGCGCTGGACGTCAAAGCGGAGTGGCCTTGACTTAACTAACGCGACGTCGCTTATTTTACTCATCGATTAACCGTGGACTAGCCCACTAATCATCATGGTAATCGGTCTGCCACTGCATGAAACTAGATTTAGGTCGGCGGTCAAAACCGATGACATAACAGTAAATACCAACGACAAAATGTTTTGTCGTCAGCTAGCCAACGACAAAAGTTCGTCGACAGTGAGTCGACGACACACGTCATTTTTGTCAGCAACAATACACAATACCAACGACAAACACCTACGGAAGATCAGTGTCGATGGCCCATGTTCTGGCCGCCCACACAACCACACCTTGACGGCACGGGCGCGGTGACATCATCGGCCGTGTGGGTCCCGTAGACCAGTCGAGGGTGCCACGTTGCAAACTTTTATGGACGGTTATGCCGCCCATATTGCTCTATCTGTGTGCACAGCCTTCTGTTATGCCGCCCACATTGCTCCATTTTTATGGATGGCGTACTGTTGTGCCGCCAACATTGCTCCTTCTTTATGGACGATCTACACATCTGCCGCCGACAATACTAGAAGCTTTGTGGATGGCAAACGTTTGGCCGCAGAGAAAATGAAAAACCTGCGCTACTTTTGGCATGCCGCTGGCAAGACTTTTGTGGTCAGCCTTTATTGAGGCCGCCGACATTGATGGTGTTCCAGCAATAAAAATTGCTGGAAATTTATAAAAAAAGATCAATTTCAATCTAAAAAAGACTATATTCCCCGTAGTTTTACATACTCAATTCCCCCATAACAATCACAATATATATATATTTCCACAAGTGACCACATTCGCATCCACCGACACATGTCTCAATTAATCACACATGAATACGACAACATATAAACAAAAGTGCGACATCAATACACACATTGTCCAAAAATTCACATTACATGCATCACCTAGTGCATGTCTAACCCACAAGTTCACATTACATGCACACAACACACAAGTTTATCGTCTAACCACATTTATGAATGCGAACCTAGGAATGGATCGGCAAACATGTCCTCGACAAATTGCTCCTCGACTGATCTTGTGACACTAGAATCACCTCCCTGCGGAGAATTCGTCGCAGCCGCTGGCGCAGCTAAACCAGACACCTGCAAGATTACAGGAAACTGCAATTTTCAAAACTTTTACGCATTTGTGTGCTTACTTGAAAAATGGTGTGTAAACTGGAGAAAAGCTTTACCCCTGGAGAAGCCACCGCTGCAGGGCCAAACTGCAGCAAGAGAAACTAGGCCAGCGACACAAACGGGGGAAGACGACCTGTGTTTGGCCGAAGGTGCCCGCCCCTTGGAACACCTACGGATATGATATGTTAGCGTCTGAAACTATTAAGGACAACCTAACTACATATACGATCATAATTATCTGTTGCACATACTGCATCATAAAGAGGTTCTGTTCCTGGATGGCATGTATCCTATGTTCTTCTCCTCTCGCTCCGCCTGCCACCTCCTGTTGTAATCCTCTCGCTCTTCCTATCAGCGCTGCTCATCCGCCACCCTCTATTGTTGCATCTCCGCGATACGCTTGTTCTGGGCTTCCAACTGGGCACGGGCGGAAGAGGAGACCTGGTGTCGACATGCTCTGACCTCAGCCTTGCACGAGTTAGACGGCACCACGGAGTCCATGAAGCTGTACCTACCTTGACTCCTCCCACCAAACTCGTTGTTGATGACGACAGGGTCGACTGGCATGTTGATGGGGTCACAGGCGACATCGTGCTTCTCTTTCATGGCTGCAGTATATATATCCTACAAACAAATAAGATATTAAGTGGATTAGTTTAAAAATGATCGAAATGGTGCGTAGAAGCGAAAAGAGTTAGTCACTTACAAGCTTCTCCTGCACAGCCGACGGCATCGGTGGCTGTGTGCCGTCAGGTTGGACACGGGGGCGTGTGTGCTACCCTCCACAAGGTGAACCCAGAGGGCTCAAGTCCCGTCTTCGACTCCTGTAGGTTAATATGAAATATGAAATGACCATGAAGTTGGTTGTAACTATAAAAGATAAGTGCACTTTCGATATCCCGCGCGATGTGACCCATGCCTCGTCCTCCTTGGTAGGTGACGCAGATGTCAGGGTTAGCATCCCTATTACCTCTGTTCCTCCTTGACATCTCGATCCACTCCTTAGAGGCCCACATCCGGCAGAGGTCCCTGCAGACGCGTGGACACTTATCCATCCGGTCTGGACACCAAGGCTTGTACTCTTGAGCTTTTAGATACTCTAAAGCTGCCCTTGCCCTCGACATCTTTCTAATCCTCCTCTTGTTATGGTGCAACAATACTGCATCCAAACAAGACAACCTGATGGCGTCCCTAACCTTCTTTGCCGCCATTGCGTCAAGCACATGGCGGCAACGAAAGTGCATCTAGGCCCTTTGTGGGTTTTGGTGATAGATGATGGGCAATTAAAGAGCTAATATGTTTTATGATGTTATGGACAAATTTTAAATCTTTTGGAATGGATTTGGAAGACTAACGTTGACTTTAAAGCTAAAAGGAGAAGATGGAGTGTGTTAAATAGATTTAGATCTTTTCTTTTGAATTGAGTCTAAGAACATGTCATACTATTAAGAGGTTAAGAGGGATGTGACAGAAAACCACATTTAGATGTTCTAAGTTCTCTTGGTAGAAGAAACTTGACACATTCTATCCACCAACTAAATTTGAGGGAGTTCTGCTCAAAATCATATCGGACTATCCGATGTTGAACCGGAATATCCAATATATATCGGAATATCCAATCCTTGGTCCGATTGACTCCTCTCTGTCTTACAGTTGCAAAAATATCTGACTCCGATAATTTCCTCGGAATGTTCCGATATGGATCGGACTATCCAATGTTAGGTCTGATCGACCCCTCTCTGTCTCCAATTCCAAAAAAAATATCGGACTATCCGATAATTTCCCCGGAATGTTCCGATATGTATCGGATTATCCGATGTTAGGTTCGATTGACCCCTCTCTGTCTCCAGCCCCAAAAATATCGAACTATCCGATATGAATTGTTTCCTCTTTGATTGATCCATATATAAATATTCTCAAAATCATTTTAGGAATTCAAAAAATAGTCTTTGCGTCGGGTTTCGCCCATTTTCATGTCGAACTATCCGATGTCTGTCACCAGCAAACGGCTAGTTGGTGGGTGGGAGTATTCTTCCCTCCCCCCCCCCCCCCACGTGCTAGGGTTGCCTTTCACATTCATTCCAGCTGAGCACTTATTTCAAACCCCAGCTCCTCACCTTCCACCTTCACTCCAATTCAAATCTCATTGATTGCATCTTTGTGAGAGTGAAGAAGCTAGATCTAGAGGCTTTGTGTTGATCAAGCTTCATCCTTGAGCACTTGGTTCGATCTCCAAGTTGGTTTTTGCTAGATTTATTACTCTTGGAGTTTGAGGGTTCCTAGACAGCTAGGAGTCGCCCTAGAGCCACCAGTACTTGGTGTGGTGGCCGGAGAGAGTTTGTAAAGGCTGGATTCGCCTCCGAAAGGGAAGGATCCAAAGAGTGAAATCGGGAGTGCTTGTTGCAACCTGTGAGGCAAAGGGCCAAGAGGGACCCCAGCTCAAGTGTGATCGAGCCGCCTCAACGGAGACGTAGGATCTTCTCAAAGATCTGAACTTCGGGAATAACTTATTCGAGTGTCCTTATGGATTTGGGTTTACTTCTCTTTATTCACTCTTTGTTTGCTCTCTAACCCTATTTGGTGTAGCTGGTATCCTTGTTTTACTTAAGAGCTTTAAACCCTAGTTTCAATAATATCGGATAGTCTGATTCAATATCAGATAGTCCGATCAATATCGGACTATCCGATATAACATTGGATCATTCAATATTGTTTTTCCGTTGTGCTGTTTACTTGCTGAAATTTTGTAAAGCCTATTCACCCCCCTCTAGGCTACATCTTGATCCTTCAGGCAAGCCTCGTAGTCCTCTTGGGTCGCCCTAGGAAAAACTGGTACCTCTCATGAAACTAAGAAAAACATGAGCAAATACATGAAGCTATAAACACGAAACCATGAGCGACAGTTCCTCCTTCATCATCCTCCACGAGAAAGTAGTCGCAACAATTGAGCGTCGGGCGTCGATCATCACCTGCGGTAGAGCTGCTTGAGCAGCACCCCTAGCAAGTGGCCCGGCTACTACGGACCCTTGTTAACACAAACCAAGCCCCTGCACATCGAATTTTAAAAAATATTTATCAAGCTTGTGGTTAGCAATAAGAGACATCGAATTTAGAAAAAGTAGTTAGCAAATACCTCTCACCAGGGGCAACCTGTACCACTATCCTCTCGCTTGGATCTACGGGGGCTTTTGTAATTTATTGCGACCCCGACCTCTCTTGGAGCTCTAGGACTCGGCTCTAGAAGACGAGGGTGGCTCCCAGCCCTCATCCCGCTCCTCCTCTACCACATCGTCTTGCCGGTCCGAAATCCTTCTCCAATCCTCCTCATAGACCTCCTCCCCCCTTCATCCTCGTCGCTCTCCTCCACCTCAAACTCCTCCTCGTAGCCCTCCAACGCCCTGTCCACTCGTAGGCCTCGACCCCTCCCAATTATATCGGATATATATTATATCAAAAAATAATTTTTACGTGTACATACGGCTCATATATGTTCACAACCACACTATTTATTTTGCTTCAGATTCATGCTCAAATAAACCTCATCTTCACATGCACATTTTGCAAAAAAGTTCTATTTTTCTCAATTTCTTATCGGTCAGGGTCTGCTTCTTCGTCTCTCCGGCCGCCATGCTCCATCGCACACCACTAGGGGTAGCACGTGACCACGCAGCCACCATGCCAAGCCCCCACCATGTTGAGCTCGATGCCGCCCCCTCCCGTGCCAAGGCTACATCTGTCTGGTTGCACCCGTGCCGTTCCTGGCGGTAGCGCTTGGACTATAGCATGGACCTCTTTTGCCGGCACTCCAATCGGTTGGTGATACCCACTTTGATCGATAGATAGATAGTCACGTTTTACCGACCATAACGGACGTGGTAGTCGGCGTCGGGGAAACAAATTGCCAACCGTTATACTTTTACTGACCGATAACCTAACAATGACATCAAAGATGATAGAATCACCGATAGGTAATATCTTTACCGACCGATCCAACATTTAGCGACAGAGAATAGATCTACCGATAGTTAGACGGCCACCATAAATTTCCCGAGACCAAATAAATAAATGATTGTTTATATACATTCAAATATTGATGTAAACAAAATACATTAAGACATCAACACTTCGAGTAAAACTTTGACAAATCTAGGCTTATCCATGTTTAAAACCTTGCAGCAATATCAATGGGTGTGAAACTTGCAAATGAATTATTGCAAAAACTAGTATGTATCTATGATGTTATGAAAATAACCGGTGCCTCCAACTCCAAACATGAAAAAAAAAGCATACAACCAATGATATCACAGGTAAGTCAGTTTTCAGAATCCACATTGATCATATACACTCGGACATCCATGGTCATAGTTCCAATTATAAGTCAAGCAAGAGATATATGATAGTTCCAACCATAAATTTCCCAATGACATTCAGACATGAAGACTTAATACTACAACTACCAGTATATTTTCAAGAGATATGTGTTGCTGTTCTTTTATTTTTAGATAATGGAAGAAACTTCTGGCCACTGCACCAATTAGGGATAAATATATATATGATCATTGCGGATGCTTATTAAAAACTAAAAACCAAAAAAATGACAAACAATGTCATGCTAAGTTAAAAAAACAAGAAGAAAACACAAAAGAAACAAGTTTCTGCCTCATAATAACCAAACAATCCAAACATCTTGTTTGTCACCCATGGGTATTACCGTCATCAAATCCAGCTAAAAAGCCAGAAATTGAGATTTCTCTGGAATTGTCATTTGAACATCCTTTTGCCACTCACTCGCTGTAGAGCTTGCCACGATAGGTCACTGTTCGACCATTATTGGAACCAACATCTAAATCTAGTTGTCTCTACTACACTGTGGACCGTACCCGCATCACATATAACAACCTTGGCCAGTACAATAGCGTGCTCAATATGGTGTAGAGCATGAGCCCCTTCCTTCTTTTTTTAGTGAGCTCACCGAAGAGGAAAAGGGAGGGAGCAAGGCAGAGATGAGAGAGATTACTGGGAGGGGACGAACCGATTTCAATTCACATATCATATCTCTAGATTATATTTGTGCTATTTGGTTTGAGATGTTTATACAATTTATCAGGGTGTATTTCGTGCCAACCGAAAGTGATGAGCCTTCCAACACATTTCGTCCAAAATTCCAAGCACGAGTGCCTCCTTAAATACAAGTAGTAGTCCTGACAAATTAAAAGGGAGTTGAATTCACCGTCCTGTACGGTACGTACGCACGTACGTGTACGACATCAGTGGACGACTCTCACTGTAGGTGTGATCTCGCAATTGGACGTACAGTGTAGATATGATTTCTCTCGAATGTCAATCCATTCTCAGTCAACTAAGCCGCCATGAAGGCATGAACACCATGCTAATAAGCAAACAGTCTTAATTTATCCACAGTTAGAACAGGATAGAGCATCAATGATAAATTAATCTCATATATACAGGCAGCGACCCAACTTCACACACGCGCACAGTGAAGTGACGCCCACATCGAACCTGACGCGTCGATCGATCATCGATGATCACAAGGACATATGTCCATATATAATTTTTTTTTTTAAAAAAAAAACTCCCGGTCGCGGCTGACGTGCACGATCGCGCGAGTCGCGAGCTCAAGCTATTTTAAACAGAGGGGTGATTCGTGTGATCATGCGCGACCAGAGCAGATGCTTTCTCTGCTCCGCAAGCCCCGGCCGTTCGATCGATCGGCCCAGGGCACGATGGTTGATGGGAGCCGTCGGATCAGCCACCAAATTAACGCGCCCACGGCGACGCAATGTCCTAGGAAAAGGTGCATGATGGCGAAGTGCCATCTGCCCCTGGACCTTTCACACTCCGGCCGGTCCAATGCATGCAGCTCAGCTAGCTGTGGCACGGACGTGCGTGCGCGAGATCACGCACGTGCTACTCGTGCAGCACGTGCCACTGCCTGCACTGCAGCTGCACTGCCGCTGCTGCTGGTAGCCTGGTATATATACAGAGCGCAGCTGCGCGAGCATAACGAGCTACACCGAGTCCGAGCAGAGCAGCGAAGCCAACGAGCTAGCATCGCATCGATCCCCACCGATCAATCCACAAGTTTTATACGCTCGTACGCGTGCAATGGCTTTGGACGCCAGGGCGGCGGCGGCCGCCTCTGTCCCCGCCGTCGACACCGCTGCCGCGCCGTCGCCGGCGGAGGACGGCGGCGCTTCGTCGTCGTCGGCGGCGGGTTGCATGGACGTGGCGGTGGCGTGGGGCGACGAGAGGAGGATGAAGCGGGAGCTGGTGGCGTGGGCCAAGGCCGTGGCGTGCATGGCCATCAGGGAGTCCATGCAATGCTAAGCAAGGCACATGCTAAGCATGAGATGATGAAATGAGTCCTTTTTTCCCGAAGCGAATCAACGTCGTGGAGCACATGCCACCACCGGCCGGCGTGCATGCCGGCGGTGCGCTTCAGGATCGATGGATCGTTCGGGTTGTACATTTTTTTTTTTTTTTTTTTTGAGGAACGGTTGTACATGTTTTGGAAATGATAGAGTTGAGTTGTGTTTCTATTTTCTGAAAAAATAGGTAGGGAGATCTTTGTCGGTACGGGAGTTGCGTCTTTCAACTGTTTTCATTATCTCAATTCGAGTGCAGTGTCGATCAAAAAATGAATCACGAACTCCAAGCTCCTGCGCCCACGCTTAAATCTTCAATACTCACACCGTCACACGACGACATATTTTGTTTAAACCGCATAACATGAAGTGAATTTTACGGAAGGAGTACATTATAATAGAAAACCTATGAAATTCCCGTGCTCCAAACGGTTGTCTTCGCATAAGCCATAAGGGCATTTCGATCCAATGCTCCACCTATACTACACCTAACAGAGGTTGAGTAGGAATGATTTAGTCTTTCAAAAGAAACTTAATTTATCTCCCCTGCAGGTTATTTTTACTACTACCCACTAGCTGCGGTCTTTTCCCAGGCTCATGGGTGGCGTTCTAGTCGAAGAATTGAGTGTCACTGAGAGGGTATTTGTCCTTTATCTAGACTGTGTGTATCTTGTATGCAGAGGCCGGGAGATATTTTCAAGACTTCATATAAACTCGATATTTGGTTCTTGAAAGTATTTTAATCTACCATTTCAAAAAAAAATCTATACTGTTCCTAATACATTACTGTAGCAATAGGTAGGGAATAAAATAACCTATACTGTTCCTAACACATTACAGTAGTAGTATGTAGAGAATAAAATTTAAAAGAGAGAAATATAGGGAAAGGTAGATTAATAATAGAAAAGTGAATGAATAGTGATGAGATAGAGGATAACATAAGAGCATTCACATATGTCACTCTATCTTCCCACCTCATTTCATTATTATCTACCCTCTCTATCTTTTATTTTAATTTTTTTTTCACTTTACACTACACTATAAAAGATTTTTTTCTTTTCATCAATTACTCAATTCAATGTTACGGTGTTTTAAAGTAACCGTTACGCTCTAATTAAACAACAGACCGCTTATGTGTCATGTGTTCCAATCCCAGTCCACGTCAATGAGCAGTAGAGCATGGGAGTTTTTCAGGTTTCCACACCTTATGAATGCCCTGAAGTCTAGTAAGAATACTTTGGTCTTTCAAACGAGATGACACTGACCCAACCCTTCAGGTTTCAAATCGATGTGCTGCTATAATTTGTCCATTTTTGCCAGGTGCATCGATCTTTTGTTCATGGGCGGCCATCATAAGTCGATTGAATCCAGCATATATAAAACCTCGTATTGATATTTTGTTCATGTGTGCTTCTAATAGGCTTATGTATACATTTTTTCCACCCTGTAGTTACCACATGCATGCTAGTTTTAAGAAGACCTAATAGAATCTGCGAGATGAATAAATTTCCCATTGATTGTGTGAATTAAGTTCCTGAAATTCAATCTAATTCTCGAGATGAAGATAGCCAGATGAGTAAATGAGCACTCTCACAATGGAGCACGATAAGCTTCAAATATCTGCAACCATTATTTACACAATATGTTATTTAGAACAGCTTTGGGCCCTCAAGCGTGAATTGCCAAACAAAGAATTCTAGCATTTTTTTTCCATATCAAACTTACAATGGAGCACAAACATCATTTACAACTAACACCCCATGGAATTATTTTTTAGGATTACCACTATCCTCGTCAGGCAGCCTACTATGTTTCTGCCATATAATTCATCATGCTCTCAGTGCCAATCCTTCACAAGTTGATCAATTTACATCTTGAACCGAACAACAACACATGATATGTCATCTTTACTGTCCCGTTTTATAGCTTCAGCTGTTAATTGCTTGGCAGCTGATTGTGGATCCTTGTAACTTTTGGCTAAATCAACGACTTCTTGATTGTTCATTACCTAGTTGCACAGAAATGAAATAAGATATCCACAAAATGTACTTATGAACTTCCTACCGGCTAATTTGGCAAATACAGAAATAACTAAACAGACCTTCCAAAGTCCGTCACTTGCAAGGACGAGTAGCTCGGCAGTGTCATCTATATCTTCAACTTTTATATCAGGCTCTGATTTCAACAGTGATTTTAGATTCTTGTCTCCAAAAGCTCTGGAGACAGCCAACTGACCGCAGACTCGTGGAACATCTCCTGAAATTTTCATCTTTGCAATTTAGGCTCAATTCTTTTGGGGGTCTAGACTCTAGACAGTGAAAATAACACACAGAAGAATACGGTGAACACACTTGAATCAGCCAAGCAGGAAGCTTTATCAAATGACATAGTTCTGCTTTTATCGGTATAGCACTATAGCATATTAGTCATGCACTCAGAATTTTTCATGAAATATTCCTCTGCTCATGCCAAGGCATTCTGCTATTGAAAACTATACCAAAAGCTAGCTTTCTTTTCAAAACACAAGTTAACAATTAGCAACAACATGAGCGGCTTCTTCGAAAAGCCAGCTTGTTTTTCTCATTAATAACAACATCTTATCGATTGGAAACTGCAAAAGTAGATATTGAAAATGAGACATGTTTTAACATCTAGAAATAAAACCTTTTAAGTAGTGAAAATTGGCAATGGAGGATGATTATATTATATGGTTTCCCATTCAAATCTATCTATAGTAGGAACTTGTGAAGCAATTCTCATGTTAGCACCTTGAGTAGACCAAAAAGCAGCTACGGATTCATGCAATGAATTTTACAGGGAAAAATAACATACTTTGTGAAATTAGCCCACAGTTTTTATGTTTTTCCTAGTTCCTATCTGCGGGAGCCACGCTTTTTCTAAAACAAATGGTTGAACTTGTGTATCAACATTATAATCACTAGTACTACAACGATAATTGCTTTGATCAGAAAAATGTGCTATAGTGACAGAAAAGACAACATCAATTGAATATCAAGCACTAAGCACTAAGCACTAAGCACTAAGCACAGAAGCTGGTGGACGAGAATGAAAACTTGATGTGAAATATTTCACATTCTAGCTTGTCCTTTATTGAGAACTGGAACTACAAACATAAGATACGAACCAACATAAGTGGAGGTCAATTAAACACGATTGTCTAACAGAAGAATATGGTACAAGAAAGAGTAAAATACCCTTGGTCCCAAAGAGCATATATTCTATTGCTTTTTCATCGTGGATGTGGTTCATTTTACAAGAAGAGTACATAAGACTACGGGTACAATATGGTGAATTAAATCATCCCCAAGAATAAACAGATGAAAAAAAGCTTTCAGCCTTTTGAAACCAGTATTTTTGGTTCGATGAATATACAAGTAATTTGTCCATTTTTAATCAAATGGAGCCAAATGATCTTTAATTCTTTGGCTTTAGATTATTATGGTCTAAAGCAAAATGGCATATCAAACTATATGTACTTCTTTTTGTCATGATGTTATAGAGAGTTCTCTAGTATTCACCAAGGGTCAAACGAAAACCTCCTCTCTGTGATTTTTAATCTCAGGGGTAATGTTGTGTACACCAGCCATCCCTTACCCCACTTCTGCAGAAGTTTCCTCAAAAACATTGGGGTATGATGATGATGAATACACACGTAGTGGTTATACCAGATTTGAAACACCATAAAATTAGCTAATATAGTTTGATGCTACAACGACATTGACTAGTTCAAAGAAAAACTTCGGTTTCTCACCCCTCTGCCATATTTTAATATGAACTACCGCATACATGTTGCAGTGACAATCTGACTTACTAACATCCAGCTCCGAATGGCATATCAGTAATTGTATCAAAATGTCTAAATACCAATTATCAAGATTCACGATACTTCATCTCGAAGAAATCACAATATACCATGTGCATGTGGGTCCCAACAAGCATTGGATAGGATTAGGGTCCTCTTTGATTCGTGGTTCGATTCGATTCGGTCGAGTCAAAAGTTAAAAGCCTTTTAAAAAACTACAAAATGGCTAACAAAATATTACAAAAATATTTTTAAGCTGTTTGAGAAAAAAACCCACAAAACCCCAAAAAATTATTACAAAACATTACATTGAATGGTCCGTAAAAAAAAAAAATTGGCTCAACTGAACAAAACCAAACCAAACTAAAACGCGAATCAAAGAGGGCGGGTGTTGAAAGCCCTGCTCATGCATGAACACTAACCAGCAGGTTAGACTTGTTAGGACATAAGATTTGTTAGTTTCAATTGGCTATTTTTTAGATATATTTGTTAGGAAGCCGTCCTTATAAGGACCAGCCGGCCGTCATATTACTCGAGCAAAAGAAATATATATTGGCTAGTACCAACCACGCCAGCAATATCCCCCTGCTAGACCAGATCATTACACGACGTAAGAGCTAAATTTTTGTACATTTGCTTCATATAAATGGAACATTAATCCATTAGTCAGTATGGGGTTTAGTATCCACTTACTCCAAATGTATACTTTGTTAAGTATATTCAACAATTCAACTTCTTTATAGCATGCAATGACAGAAACATGGTTTGAACCATATGACATTAGAAAAATCAATAACCTGCATATAATTACTGAGAAAAGAAGATACACCAAACCATAGCATTAAACATAACTAGTAGCATACTTGCCATTTTCAAATGCCCCAAAAAATAACAACAATAGTGTGTTTGAGTAGTTATGTTCCTCCACACAAAGATGAGTAAATTAAAAAATTAAACAAATGCCAGGGTGGGATAACCATTTCAATCAAGATAGAAGATATTATAAATTGAAAACAAGTACCTACCTGGCATGTTTGAAACAAAGCCACCCCTATTTTCAATAGCGCTGCGCTCAACGTTTGGATCATGGTCGGTTGACATCTGTATGGGTTCACCACGTTTCAAAAGAACAGCTCGTGAATCCCCAACGTTAGCTACCCACAACTTCCTGCCGTTTATAAGGATGGCAGTTACAGCAGTGGAGCCTCCTTGTCCCAAATCTGGAGGAGGCGACAGAATAGCCTGATCTGTCTTTTCATAAGCTTTTATGATTGCCCTATCTGGGTGTGTCCAAAACTCTTCCTGAAATGACACAATAAAATTAAGAACGCCACAAGTGCCAGTGTATGAAACCGTTGCCTGTCAAAATTAACGCAAAAAAGCTCACCTCATTTAAAATGTTTGCAAATAAATTCTTTTGTAAGTATGCAGGAACAGTATCTCCTAGATGACCATCGAAAATTGCAAAAAGACCAAGCTCATTTCCCTTCACTTCAGTGAGTTCTGCCACATGATAATCCTCCATAGAATGATTTGTCATCCCTTTTACAAGGTTAAATCCATAGATAACCCTGACATGGCCCTGACAACCTTTTCCTTTACCAGAGGCTGTTGATGCACGCCCTTTCAACTATGTTAAAGCAGAGCACTCAGAAAAGATCAAACTAATATAGAACTAACATAATATAGACTGTATTCGTTAACATTGCATCATTTTTAAAAGTTTAGCAAAAGCATCACGAGTTGCAGATAGGTTATGAAAAAAATTACTTCTAAGAACAACAAGTGGAACATAGTGCAAGTCTACTTAATAATAAACGAAAATCATCTCATCAAAGGCTTATGTTGCAGTTTTATGCCAACAAAGTCAATGGTAATGAACAATTACCACCAAAGAATGTTTCACAAGCAGTCTGATTGCTACCGTACAGTTATTAAAGGCAGTAAGTTTCCGAAGGAAGTATAGCTTTGCATAGTATCAACCATACTAAGAGGATATATAAGAGGATCAAAGTAAAGCTTATAGGTCAAGAAGGAAACATATACCATATGCTTTAATTATCACCACCCTAATTCCACTTAATTAGAAAAATTTTAAGATAATTTCATGCTGACGAGCATATAATTAGTAAAGGCTACAACGGCTGATCAAAATTGGACTTACCTCGGAGCAACCAGCGCCGAAGCAGCAAAACTTCGCCATATCTTTCAAACTGCCTCTCGATTCCAATCCAGGAACTTTAAACACAAAACGAAATAGCTGAAGGGGAATGGGAACAAAAATTAAATCAGAAGTCTCCGCCTCGGCCTCCGCCCCCGCCTCTCCACTCGGGGAACCACAAGGCTAGCCTTTCTTCACGACGGCCGTCCCAGAGCCGAGCCTCTTTCATGGATTTCCGCGCGCTGCGAGGCGAAAAGCGAGCGAAAGTTTCTCCATCACAGCAGATCCAGCGACGAAAAACCCAGAGGGGAGAAACCAAGAACAGCGACGGCAAGAAGAGATTAAAAAAAAAAAATCGGGAAGGGAATCTCTACCGATCGATCCAGCACTCCTCGAGCTCAAGAGATTCGCGGGAGAGAGGAGGAGGAGGACACCAAAGACCGCAGTTTTGAGCGGCCGGAGTGAGGGAAGAAGCCGAGCGCTTCGTCCTCTTCGCGGAGTAGTAAATTTTTTTTCCTCTTTTTCGTCGGGTTTGCGCGTCGGGACGAAGAAGTCTACGCGAGAGGCCATTTCAAGTCAACACTCATCAGCAGGGAGCAGCCGGCTGGGTCACACGTACGTGCGCCCGGCCCATGCACCAGCCCCGCACCGGGCCTCTGGAGCGCAAATCTCGAGGCGCCACCGACGGCTACCAACTGCTACACCCTGTGGACCTGGTCCGCCCAAACGCGCCAGCCCAGAGGACAATCTGGGACGTAGAAACGGTCGTGCTCGACGAGCGGAATCCCTCTCTATTTCACCGACTGGTGGGGTCACAGTGGTTGGGCCAGATATGCAACTGACAGTGGTTGGGCGGAGCTTCAGTGGAAGTAGCCGCGCGCGGGAATTAAAGACTTGGGTTGGGGCAAGTGGGGTGGGGCGCGCCTGTTTGACTTGCCGGTGTACGGTGCCGGAGGACCGGATGGTCTAGGAGGATCGCGTAAACCGGGTGTATGCACCTGAAGGCTGGGGGCGCAAGGGGCTGGTGGGATCGGCGCTGTGGACCGGGTCTTGGTGAGAAGAGAGCGAGAGGGGGTGTTTTATTAGTTCGGTGGGCTGAGGCGACGACCGAGAAATTAGACGTCGAGGGCATGTCACAGCTGCTCTCTAAAGCATTGCCATGTCATCTACAGATGGCTATATAGACAGTACATACAATGGGTAGTCTTTACAGATGTCTATATAGTTTAATAGTTAAATAGAGTTTAAAATATATTGTTATCAAAGGGGCTATAAATTTAAAACAAAAATTAAAATTAAAATTTAAAATTAAAATAAACAATATATAATCAAAATTTTAAAATAAAAATTTAAACTTTTGAAATTTATGTGGCAAGTGTGGTCTAGTTTTGTTCGAAAAAATATCAGGAATCCATTTTTGAAATCGGTTCGGTAATCGGAAATGCTAATAAGAAGATATAGCAAATAGTAAATCGAAAAAATGAGTTTGCATGTCCGCGGCATGCAAACTGGACTCTGCCTGGTGCTGAACTCTGCCTGGCGCTGCATGCTTCGGCGATTTCATCTGGGAGCACGAGCCGGTGCCGTCCTCTCGTGAGGCGACGGCTTCTCTCTCTTTCCTCATTTAACTCAGTACACGTAGGATGAAAACGCTGAGGTGGCAGTATATAGACGACTCATTAATTGCCATTGTACATGCCCTGAGGCTACGAGGGGTGGTTTACTGTTCCAGGTTGAGCATCTTTCCTACATAATAAAAAACCCACGCTATTTTTCCTTTCGCTTGCCGCGCTCCATCTCCTCCCTTTTCTTCTTTGTCCAGCGCTCTATCGTCGTCGCCACCACCTTAGTCAGCCATCATCCCAACACTGATATGTTCTCTTTCCCCATCGCCACACTGCCCCCACCCACCTTAATTTACTCGCCACCATCCAATGGCCTTCGTCCTTTTCCCGCGGCTCCATGCCATCACCGGCACCTCATCGTCCTCACCACAAACCCCTCTCGCCGCTAGATCGTCGTCTACCCTGCATCCCTCTAAGCTTGGGGACACCGAATACTACCCGAACCCCAACCCTAACTTGAATCGCCCAACAATGAAGCCCTAGTGAGAGGTGGCAGAACGTAGCAGCCAAAAAAAGGAGGGGAAGGAGAGTTGTCAAGACCTGGTTTTACCAAATCGAACCCCTCTGAGTTAACAATACGCGTTCCAAGAATCAGTTTGCATATCCACAATAAAACAGAGCAATGATATCAGTCCTGTCCAGAGCTGCATTAACTAATAATTTACATCAAAGTGTAGAGAAAGCAACATATTACATTAGTTTAGATTACAAAGTCCTAACTAATGTGGAACAAAAGTAAGAGAATTAAAAGTAGTGTCCCATTACTATCAAATGAACACACAGATCTTAAAAACCGCTAATAGTCCGGAGCACCCTTCGAGAAGTCGACAACGCTATCATGCAGGTCTTCGAGCTCCTGACCTGCCCGTTAGAATAAGCAGCCCCAATAAAACCGACGTAAATACACTATGCAAGTACTTATAATTTTTCTCATACATTGATCTAGGTTTGAGCTTATCCTATGAAACTTTAGGATTTATTTGCAAAGAGGCATTTTACTTAATAGTTGAAATGCATTTAAGAAAATTAAAGTAATTCTAGATAGCAATTCTTAAAACAACTTGAACAAGGATATTAATGAATAACTTAGTTTCGATTCTCACAACCAGGTTAACAACGGAAACTGAACCACGACATCTATGCCAAAACAAACCTTATCTAATCAATTTAATTAAGGTGAATTCTACACTATAAAACCTCCATGTCCACCCTTAACCATGGGCATGGCCATTCGAATGGTTTTACTCTATAGGGCTTGTACGCTCTACACACGATACAATAAGAGATGCCAAGGATTCTCAGATACACACACTAGCCCATCGGGTACCATGACAACTGTAGCCCAACATTCGACGTGATGTTTGTGGTTTGAAGAAGTTAAACGCTGCTGCGGGTGCTGCAACATACTTTCCCAAACAAAACACTAGCAAATAGTAGCTCCATTGGCACCCAACGATGCTAGCGAGCAAATAAAATTAACCAAGTAGTCTCATTCCCTCGTGTGGGCGTACGGTAAATACTTGGTAAAGTAATTATAGGGTTTCAGTCCTTAGTTCTCAGAGCACAGACCAACACAAACCCAATTTTGTGCACGAAGACATCCACCATTCAACCAACAGCTCTCGATCCCAGCTATTAATTGGTTAAATTTTAATTAAAGGTGATCCAACACTTCATAATACAACTTACCGTTCATGTCGACAACCATAGTAGTAACCATAATGTTATTTCCCATTAACCAAGCAGGGCTAAGCCACTAATCCCTAAAACATTTTCGGCAATGATAATGATAACCCTAGTGGGTGAATTACGAACAATGGTTGCATATTGACTGCAATTAGGACCATCTAGATTAAGTTATTGATTGCTATCCAAAATTAGAAATTTTAGTAAAATCTATAAAAACTGGGATTTAAGGGAAGAGTAAAATGCACGGGCGGTCCCTAAACTATTAGTCGATTCTCATCTAAGTCCCTAATCTATGAAATTACAGTTTTGGGTCCCTAATCTTTTCAACTGGGTCCACCCCGGTCTAAACTTGCCACGTGACAATCCTAGAGCTGATGTGGCGCTGACAAGTCACGTAAAATAGTTTTTAAAAGGAAAAAATCATTAAAAAATAAAAAATATGTGGAAATCATTTAGAATTCATTTAAAAATGAGAAATCAATAAAATGTGGGAAAATTATTTAAAAAACATAAAAATGAAAAGGGGGAACAGGAAAATCATTAAAACATATAGAAAATATCGAAAAATCATAAAAATAGGGAAAATCATTAAAAATGAGAAATCAATAAAAAATCATGGAAAATCATGAAAAAACATAAACATATGGAAAAGTAATAAACATATTAAAAAGAAACATAAAGACAATATGGTCGCCTTTAATCCCTCTATAGTTGTAAGCGCAAGACCTCTAGTATCGCGACGTATGGGAGCCCTCAAGTGCTACTTTTTTCTAATTTTTTTAATGAATTTTTCTAATTGTTTTACTATTTCCCTATTATTAATGATTTCTAAATTTTTTTAGGATTTTTTCTAAATTTTTTAAGTAATTTATGTGACATGGACTGCATGTCAGCTCTAGGGCTATCACATGACAATTTTGGACCGGGACAAACCCACGTAAAAAGATTAGGGACCCAAAACTGCAGTTTCATAGATTGAGGACCTGGATGAGAATCGACTAATAGTTTAGGGACCGCCCGTGCAATTTACTCTTAAGGGACGTCGGGGGTACTCTTGGTCTTGCTGGACGTTGGGGGTACACTCACTCGTTGCCCGCATAATCTAGGGATGCAAAATGAGGAAAGCAATATGATATAATACTCAATATTATATTATATAAAATTATTGAAGTAATGCGAGAATTTTAGAATTTTTTAGGAACTGGAATCGGTGGATTTGGAATTCGGACAAAACCGCATCGAAATAGGGAAGGAAAACTATTCCTAAACATTTAGAAAAATAGGAAAAAGCACTATGCATTGGGCTACAGTGTACATGGACCACGCTGGTAGGGGTGGGCATTCGGTATATCTGGTTTTTTCGGTTCGGTATTTTCGGTATTTGTAAATTTCGGTATTTGAGATTTGGGTACCAAAAATTTAGAGAAAAAACTTCTACCGAAACCAAAATGCCGAAATAATTCCGTTTCGGTGTTTCGATACCGACGTGGGAGAGGTCGCGGAGACACTGACCGACGGCGAATAGGACCCGGTGTCGACAGTGAAGATGAAGTTGTCGACACGGAAGGAGACGGAGACAACGCCGCCTGCCACCTTTGCGTGCGGGCCACCGCCGCTACCGTGGGCGCCACCTCCGCCCTCGCCGGCTCGCCACCGTGCGCATGGCTGGAAGCGGAGTGGAGGAGGCGAGAAGCTTGCGGAGCGGCGAAGTAGAGGAGGAGAGGGGCACGGAGCCGGCGGAGGCGGGCGTCGGCTAGGGCCTGGGGACGCGGAGACGGGCGGCGGCTGGGTGGGGGATAGGGATAGGGATTGGGGAGTTGGGGTCGGCCGGACGGGAGCCTTTAGGGTTTGGAGGAGTGGAGGTAGTATGGGCCGGATAGGCCGAATGGCAGGCCGACGGGCGACGGCGGGATCGATCAGATAGAGGTGCGCGCGCAATGTTTGGTTTTCTCGGTTTTCTGAGCTCCATACAGAAACTGAACCGAACCGGTTTGGTTTTCTGCAGATTAAAACCAAATCGGATACCAAATACCGAAAAAACCGAAATTCTTGGTTTTTTCGGTTCGGTTCGGTTTTTCAGTACCGGTATTTTTTTTGCCCACCCCTACGCGCTGGGCCCAACTGGGCCGGTCAAATCTGGCCCATCTGGCTAGGCCATGAGCCCGTGAGGGAAAAAAAGACGGGGGGTGAGGGAGTGTGATCACCCGTCCGGGCGGGATCCGGACGGGATTCGTCCCCGCGCCCAGCAAAGGAGGAAGAAGGGAGGAGGAGGAAGTAGAAGGAGGAAGGAGGAGCTGACCTCGCTGACGCCGCCGTCGAGCTCGCCGTCGCCGCTCGGGTTAGGGTTCGGGGGGTTTGGGTTCCTCGGGGTTTAGAGGGAGGTCGGGGAGGCGGCGGACCGGCGGTGGGTGGGGTTCGTCGAGGCGGCGGCGAGGCGCCACGAGCTGAGGAAGGGGTGAAGACGGTCGGCCGGCGGTGGAGGGGGAACCGCCCCTCACCTCCTTGGGTTAGGGTGGGTGGCGACGGCGCGGCGGCGGGGGCAGGAGGGCGGAGCTCGCTGCCGGCCGGGGAGGAGGAAGGAGGCGGCGGGGGTGTGCAGAGCAAGAGGCGAGGGGCGCGAGGCGAGTGGAGGTGAGGGATCCCGTCGGGGTGTGCTCCCGACGGGATCCCGTGCGCTAGTCGCCCCCTTTTGAATTATGACGCGTGGTCAGAAAAAACTCAAAACATGGCCAGCTTTAACAGGGATTTGGCCCTTGCTTCGCTCGACGACCGAGAAAAGATTGTTTCCCTAATCTTGTGGTGTTCGCAACGCCCGCCCAAAGATAATACCTTGCTTTGCCTGTCGGGTGGTACTTTGTAACTTTGGCTAGGCAAGCACAGGGCGACCCTTGCTTCAGCCAGTCCTAGCCTCAGGAGTGTACCTGCAAATATTCATGGGTATTCAGATGAACGCCCATTATTTTTTGTTAAAAAAACTTACTATACACACACACACTTATACTACACTATAATTGAGCAGTTTTGGTCTAAATCCAACTACAAATCTCATCCATCCATATCCCTTCATCCAACAGACATAATTGGATAACTTAAACTTCTCTTAAATCACCCATCTTTTCTATACTCCATCTATCTAAACCTGTCATGGACGAGTACAACCGGTAGTCGGTCGAGTTGGCCTACGGCAACATCACCGTCACGAACTCCCTCGCCACTGACTTCCACAACTGCGATTATCTAATGTATTATGATGTCGAATTCGGTTCAAACAATAAATGTTCATAAGCTGCACGCATATAATATACGTGTACAAACTCCTACCATCATATGACGCATACATGCATAGCGCTCGCGCGAGGGGCGCCGGTGGCTAGAACCTATACACGCACGCTTGCTCGCCGCCGCCTTTCTCGCGCTATCGTCGCTTGACCGGACGGCGCTCCAAGTGCTGCCATCGTCGCCGGCCACCGTGCGTAACCCGCCATCGCTCCTACGCCTCTCCCCTGTCGTCCGATCGCTCGTGCCGCGGCTGCCGTGAATTGCCGTCGCTCCTGTAAGATATTAAGGCTTTCGTTTTTCGTTTATTGTCTGATTCTTTTTCCCTGCAACTGTAACCCTCGTGAAGATGATTTCAATCTCGGTTCTCTATCAAGTTGCATAGGTTTATTTCATCTTATAGAGAAGAAGCAAAATCTTGAGTTTTCTATTAAGTTGCATAGTATATTATTTTAACATGTTTTATACGTGCACGCTTGCTAGCATGCATACATGAGATGGTTCAGATTCATATATTCCCACGAACAAACAAAATCGCAGCTGAACCAGGGCAACCAGCGAACTTAAATGAGTCCAATGCAGCCACGACAAGCCAAGGCCCATTTCACCGTTGGCCCAAGCGGATAGCTTTGGGGCCGCCAGCTACACTAGCTCCGCTCACGTCACCCACTGGCCGCTGCCGCCTCCCCAATTGGTTGTCGGCTCGAGGCGCTCGACGACTCCCAGCGACCTTGTCGGTCTGCCTAGGCGCTTTGTGCTCAGCCGCTCCGGTCTCCCTCCCCGCGCCCCCACCCGTGGAATCCAGAGACCGGCTAGGTCCAGCGAACGGCCACGTCGGCGGCAGTGCCACAGCAACGCCTCAAACAACTATGTTGATTTCGACTTTACAAAATGGATTTGTCAATATCCTCTTAGAGTTGATAAACTGAATAGGCGAAAACTTTTGTAAAAGTTGCATAAAATTTTTTGTGGTTGACTTGAAAATTTCCTTGCTAAGAGAAAAAAAAATTCTTCCAAACGATTTGAAACCTAAATCGATATCTCTGTTTCGATTGTTTTCATGTCTTGCTGACACTGCAATCTTGTACACACTCCATTATTCACTTCGTTACTCCTCGATAGAATTATGAATTGGTTATATCCTGCTAATAATCGTTGGTCGCATATGGAACATGACTGGTCACATATACTATGCTTGCAATCAATCTATTTGTCATAACCACCTTCGGTAGCCACTTTTGTTATGGTTCTATCATTCATCACAATTTCTTGTGGTTAGCATTTGATCACTTGCGCTCGATTGATCTATTTTTCTATTTTTCTTATTAGTGGCTATCCCCATCTTTGCCACATCTGAGGTATCCCTTGTATCTCTTGATAGAGCAAATCTACCTTGTGCGTCCATTAATTGTTTTCCTATTTGTCTCAAATTGCCAAGTAGCCCGAGCTATGCTCTTATACTCGCATCGGCCATTTTTTCTTCTTTTGCTCGTCCTTATTAATCCTTGTGTGGGTATGAGCAATATATTAATTTGCAGAGTATTTCATTCCAACTCATTTATATTAAGAGGTATTGTGATATCTCAATAGCCCTTTCCATTCTCTTCCGGGGTATCCACAACTTCCATTGTGTTTTTCTCTTGTTGTCAAGATGGAGAACTAGGCCATATGGTCATCAACACCATAAACCTATTAGTGTTCTTCCACTGCAAGTCAAGACAACCTACCAACCTATACTCCTTTGGCTTGCTATTTTCATTACAATAATAAGACAAATATTTTATATTTTATATATGCATATCATACTAAGTGTTCATGATATTTGAGGATTTTTGTGGTGTTCCATATCATCATCTTGTTTTCATGATCATATTTTAAAGATGCATGAAATATTTGGGCGTGTTTGGTTCGATGCCATGGCTTGCCGTGTCAACGGTTGGTTCACTGTGAAATTTGGAGCGCGTTTGGATTGGAGCCAACGTTGGGGTGCGCCGTTGTTTGCCAACCAATTTCAACGTGAAATCAAGCGTTGGCGTGGGCGAGTCGACCGCCCGCGCCAACGCACGGCTCGCCGTCTGCTGGCATGGCGCGCAACAGGAGCCAACCAAACATGCCCTTTGTTTTTAAAGTGGGAAAAGCTAGCACTAAAATTTATTTTAGTGATAATTAAGAATCAGAGCCGATCTACAGTGATAATAAATTATTTTCATGAGACCAAGTGAGTTAGCACCACAGCGAATTATTCCAAACCGGAGTTTCATCCGCAGAAGGGTCAATCCGCAGCTTAGCCATGTTACAGGACCTAATCCGCGTGTTTACCAAAACCACTAAGGGTTGAATGAAGATGATGCTAAGCAAGTCATAGGGTCATATTTAAGCCATAAAATCAGCTTAATATTGTTCTTGTTAGTCATCTTTAACTAAGTACACTCGTTGACCCTTCATATAATGTTAGTCGGACAAGGAATTCTCCCCACTTTAGACTCCTTGAAAGCTTAGGAATCATCAATAGAACAACCTATACCAAATTATTGGACCAATAAATATAGAATAAGGCTCTCATTCTGTTGGCCGAAACTTACCGACACTGATATATTTGTGTAGATTTGTATCCATGAAACCGACACCGACAAGTTATTATTTATGTTGGTTCATGGTTAGAACCAATACAGATGGTCCCCCATGTCCCGCCACTTATGAAACAACACAGATAACCTTATCTATATCGATTTGTGATGAACCAACATAGATGTACCGGCACATATGAGCATTTTTTTGAAGAAGGGGTAGGAGGATTGTTGACCTTTTTCCATTTAAGCAGAAGAAAATAAAAGATAAAGCCCTCAAGCGCGGGGTACAACCACAGCACAACGCTGCGACCCTAGCAAAAGTCAGGACACCACCGATCACCGCCGGGACTGAACAAACGCATAGAGAGGGAACGCAGCTCTGCCGCTGCCACCTAGGCTGAAGGCCTTACATGAAAGGGAAAAGGGAAAAACAAGGGTAGGAAGAAGAACAACGCAAGCCACGACAAGCCACCTCTTATGAAGGCGACAACGACGCCATTGAATTTTTTTACGTAATTTGATTGACTACACCACTGAATATGCTATAATAGCGCAAGAGCTTGGCAGCAGCCCCATGCAGATTGCTCTGCAATTTGCTTCATGATTGTACTGACGAAGATTGTTGGCCTTAAAAGGTAGCACGAAGGGACACAAAATGGAAGCACACTGGGCGGCGTATGGCAGAGAGGATGCTCTTGAGGGAAAAACACTACCCTGATTTATTATTCATCATAGGGTAGATAATAGGCTTGTGAGGCATCGGGAATGCAGCTACATTGGCTCTAGCATAAGCATGAATGGAAGAGTAGCTGTGATGTGCTACATTAGATTTCAGATCGAATGGGGGTGTTTTTTTGCGTTGGTTCAACCGGTTGCGTGCACACTTGGGTCCCACGAGGAGGAGGATAGTCACTGGCGCTACAGAGTTGCTGTAGAATGCATTGAAGCATGAAGTCGTGGGATTTGGAAGCAGCAGGCAGAAGAGCATGAACAAGCACACGCCACTGACATTGTTACTGCTACTTTCATTTCATCCGGTTTTTCTTAATTCTTGTGTGATCGGCAGTGTGTATGCTGCATGTATGTATTTGTTTTTAGATGTTTTCCTATGTACGTATTTGCTTTTAAATGATTTTCTTCTGGGTTTGTTTACTATCTTAGCATGCTGCAAATGTATGTATGTATGTATGTATGTATGTATATACTTACTTATTTTTAGATGATTTTCTATGTGTGCGTTTGCTTTTAAGTGATTTTCTTTTGGCTTTTGTTTACTGTCTTAGCACGACGCAAATACCACCCCCAAGGGAAAACCTAGGTGCTTTAAAGTAATCCTACTATGTTATGATGTTACCGTCCTCGTATTTCCCTCTGTTTCAGCACAAGCAGGTCATTTCATGTTACAATGTGAGGAGGGGGACTAGGGCCTGTTTGGTTCCGTGCCGCAGCTAGCCACGCCGCACCTGCGGCATGCCGCACGAGCTTGGGCTTCCGTTTGGCTGCTGCCGCAGCTTCGGCACGCCGCACTCAGCTTAGGCGCATGGTAGTTCATTTTTCTCGCCGCAGCGTGCCTCAACTGTGGCGGTCGATTCGGCCGCCGCAATCTTTGGCGCTGCGTGCAACTATGGCGTGGCTCGATGCGGCTGGAAACAAACAGCCCCTAAAACATCTTCCCACCATCATGGTAAAGCAATGTTACTATTGAGCCGCATGTCCTAACCAACACTATATATAGGAATCGGTCAGAATCTCGAGGGCTAAATCGTTTCTCGAGAGCTCCAACCCGGCCCTCAAAATTATAGGCAGAATCTCGAGGGCGCTAAAAAACTCTCGTGAAAGGCGCGTTTTCTCGAGAGCTAACCAGAGGCCCTCGGGATAGTTTAGACGGAGGCGCCACCGTCTGACGGCCGTTTGGCTAGCTGACATTTCTCGAGGGCTTGGCCCTCGCGAGCTGTTCCTGCCCCCGGTTTCTCGAAATTTCCCAAATAAAAAATCTCACTCGTTCTTATCCGCCCACATTCTCTCTCGGTCCGCTATCTCTCTCTCTCTCCCTTAACCTCTCTCTCAGTCCTCTCTCTCTCGTTCTCTCTCTCAGCTACCGACAGCGAGCGAGGTGCGGCGGCCGGCGGAGGGTCGTGGCAGGCGAGAAGCGGCGGCCCCAGCTGAGCTGCTGCGTCGACGGCGAGTGGCGGAGGAGCGGCGGCCTGGGCTGGTCCTCGACCTCATCCCTGACCACGGCGCCTCGACCTCATCCCGGACCCCGCCGCCTCGGTTACTCGCCATCGGAGCCTCCTCCGTTGCGAGCGGCGGCCAGATCCGGTGGGAGGAGGCCGGGTCCTCGTCGACGGCGCCTCGTACGTCGCCTCCTTCGCAAGCGGCGGCCGGATCCGCCGCCTCGACGTCATCCCCGACCCCGCAGCCTCGCGTCCTCCCCATTGGCACCTCCTCCACCTCCGACGTCGGCAACGCCTCCTTCCCATCGCCGTGATGAAGATGGATTCTGCCCTGATGCAGGCTGAATCGAATCCGCTTTCTTTCTTTGCTATTCTTCTTTCCCTAAATAATGCTCATGTTTAAGTTCTGCGCAGTTTAGAATCAAAAAAAGTTCTGCGCAGTCTGAAATCGGGGGTAATAAATCATTCATGCTTGATAATATGTGTTGTGTAGATGTGCTTGATAATATGTGCTGTAGATGTGCTTGATAATTCATTTGCGCTTGTGAATGATTTGTGCCGAAAATCATTTTCTGGACAAAAATGGAATGGAATCTTGATAATGCGCTTGATAGGTCATTTGTGCTTGATAATAATGTGCTGGAATGCTTGATAATTGTTTTAAAACATGGAATAGAATCACTTGAGGGCCACATCCAGCTCTCGAGAAAGCTGCGCAGTGCATCTAACGCCGTGTTCTCCAATGTTTCTCGAGGGCCACATTTTAACCCTTGAGAAAAAGCTTTCTCGAGGGCCAGACCCTTGAGAAAGACCTTTTTTCTCGAGTAGCTAGTCACGAGGGTCTTTTCTAGAGGGCCAGTCCTCGAGAAAGCTTAATCTCGAGGGTTCCCCCCCTTTCTCGAGGGTTTCTAGCCCTAGAGATTTCAGCTTATTCTTGTAGTGCAATTCACCAAAAAGCCTAAGCTCCCCCGCACGTGCAGACTCCCTCAAACCTCAAACGTGAAATAGAGTGGCCTCAAACGTGAAATAGAGTGGGCGACTTATTTAATTGCACCAGCCAGGACTCGAACTCAAGACCTCTGACTCTGATACCATATTGAGCTGCATGCCCTAATCAATTTATCCAAAAGCCTAAACTGATGGGGAAAAGATGGCAATTCACTTACACTTCAACTGTTACAACATAAAATAAGACAAAAGCTAGGGGTTACTGTTTGTTCCTTGAGATAAGCATCTAATGATGCCTATTCCAATGTTTGGCGGGCCCATTATACTTTATGTTCCCCAAGATTCCTCGGTGCCTATGTCAAGTAAGTAGCTTCACCCACGGCCGTGTCACACCACCTCACACTCACCACGCGAATCGCTGAAAATCTCGAAGCCGTCGAGACAGGAACCAAAACCGTCGAGACAGAGTAATATCGACGGCCGGCCGTCGAGATTTGGCCGTCGAGAAAGGCCGGTCGAGAGAGAGAGTCTTTATCGACGGCTCGGCCGTCGTTATTAGTATATCTCGACGGCCATCTGGCCCGTCGAGATACTAGCAACGAGCGTGCACGACGTGAGAACTTTTCTCGACGGTCGTAAGCCGTCGAGATTATTCTTAAGCAGGCCATAGGCCGGCCCAACCCACCTGTTAGTCACGACGGCCAGATGCCGTCGAGATAGATGCAACGAAGGAAAGGACGGCGCTGACACGTGGGCCATGTATGTTAGTCACGACGGCTAATGGCCGTCGAGATAGATCCTCCTCTAATCCTGGAGAGCTCGACCTGGCATGTGGGCCCTGTGATCTTTCTCGACGGCCAGGTTGCAGCCGTCGAGAATATATAAAAACAGCAAAAAAAAATTTTAAAATTTATAAAAATCACAATAATTTTGCAAATTGCTCTTTGCTCAAAGAAGAAGAATTCTTTAACAACTCGCAAACCCAAAATAGCTCCCACATTCAAATTTCCCACAGTTTCACAAATACAGCTACCACAAACATCGCATCACATATATCACAAACATCGCATAACATACAACAGTATCACATAGCTCACAAACATAAAATCCACAATCACAAACATCTAATAAGCATTCACAAAATCGTAATGACAGTATCAACGTTATGAACACAAAACAAACACCGATCATGGCTGCGTGGTGGCGTTCAAGAGTTGCTCCGCAAGGTTGGCGGCCATGTTCCACGAGCGTCGTCGCCTGCTGCTGCGTCGTCCCGAGGAGGTGGCACAAAGGACGGGGTGAACATCGCAGAACCCGAACCCTTCAAATTTTCAATTAGTAAGTTGACATATATGTATTATGCGATAGTGTATTGATTTTGCATATAAAACTTACCGCTGGATCACGGAACCGGGGACTCGGACGTTCGGGTAGTTGGGCGTGGGGCGTGGGCCTACTGGGTCCGTGAGGTCCCGGTGGTGCCGTCTGTCAGGTAGCCGCCCGCCCAACATAGGAGCTGGAGGGGCCGGGTGGCTACCGTGACACTGCGCCCCACTGCGTGAGGGACCCGCAGCCCCACTGCTTGAGGAGCCCGCAAGTCCCGTGACCACTCGGACCGGCCTACACATATATTTGATTTCGTTAGAACAAATGATAAGATTTGCATCTATAAAAAAGAATTAAAGTGCGAATGCGTTACCCCAGCGACGAACGCCTCGAGCTGTCGAAGCCTTCTGTCGTAGTCCTCCTGCGCGGCTCTCAGACTCTCCTGCATCGCCCTTAGCATTTCTCTATCATGAGCCCGCTCCTCCTCGTGCCTCTTCTCCTGCTGCTCCCTCTCCCTCTGCAGGCGCTCCTCGAACTGGCGACAGGTCTCACCGCCGCTCTGGCTAGCCCGTACATCGGGCATATACTCTGAAGACCTGCAACATGCATAATATAGCAGTCAGTTTTGCAATCATAATATAGAAGTGTACGAAAGAGATCTTACCGTAGGTGGTCGCCACCGATCGCCAGACGCCCGTGAGCCTTGCCCCCCATGTGTTTATGAATCACATGAGGATCGAGAGGAGCCTCCTCAGGATTGCTCTCCTCCCCGTGCTCCTCTCTATAAGCGTCCTTATAACGCTCCTACATGTCGTTGTGATAGTCAAAATCAAACAAATAACCAAACGGAGATAGTTGTATTCACTAATCCTATCGACACTTACCAAACGGAGATAAGCATGGGGATCTAAGGTCGGTTGCCCACCAGGCGGCGCCTTTTTCGTGTGGGCCTGCTTCCACACGTCCATCGGGCTGGGCATAACCCCCGTCTTCGCCAACTAAATTGTAATATGACCGATATGTGTTAGTTCAAAAATCTAAAGTGAAGAGAAGTAAAAAACTTTTTATTACCAGTTTCTTCCCCAACTGTGCGATCGACCACCTCCCAGTGTTTGTTTTGTAATCCTTCACGCCCCTGTTCTTCTTTGCCTTCTCGGACTTCCCCTTCCACTCGGGGCTGTCCCACTTCCTACCTATAGCCTCCCAGGCGTCCTCCTGACACCACTCAGGACGGACACAGTTGTCTTGTTGGCGATCAAGTACAATCTGGCGAGCAGCACAGGCGGTGAGGTTTTGCCGCTCTGTCTCCTACAAAAGCAGAAAAATGTGGAAATTAGAAGCGAACACATAAAACATAATTGTATTGTGAGGTTAGGTTACTCACCGTGATACTCTGAGCGGCCGAGACACGGGCATTGGACATCATGTCTGTACCCTCTGCTTCGCCATCCCGTCGATGGCAGAGCGAAGTCCGTCTCTTGAAGTCCTCTCTGCGAGCGAACCCGAGTAAGTAGGATATAACAGCAGATATAGTTAGAAGATAAAATAAATAAATGAAGCTGAGTTATTTTGTATCTTACCCAAAACTCATGGATAACTTGATCGTGGCGGTGCTATCCCCATGCGGGCTAGCTCAGTAGTCATCCCAACAGACACTTGGTCTTCTTTATCCCATCCCGGGTTATTAGCCCAGATAATCTTCGCCGCCAGGTGCTGTTACCGTCCCGGTGATGCCTCTCATTGACATCCACCGTAGACATGTTGCTGCACATTAAACAATAAATGTGACAGTTTATATAATTAAGTTCAAAATGGTATGTAAGTAATTGGCTACAAAAATATGTACCTGTCACCGTCAATCTGGATCGTCGGTCGTCCAGATCGCTGAGGCGGTCGCCCTCACCCTGCTCGGGCCCTCTTCCTCCTACCTCCACGAGAGGACGACCTCCCTGGCTATCTCCAAATGGACGCACTAGCTCTACTCTCCCAGTCGAGCGAGCTCTGCCCGGGCTCAAAGGCCTCCTCCTCCTCCTCCGCGTGCCATGGAGGTTTGATTTAACTCATGGCGGCATATCCTCAGACACTGCTCATTTGCAGGCCGGGCGGGCTTGGGCGAACTGGAAAAGCCAGTCCCAAAAACCGGGCCGAGCCCGCCCGCCCAGGCGTCGGGCTCAAACCGGCCCGAGCCCGCCCGGCCCGAAGCCCGCCCAAGCCCGACGGCCCGCCCGATCAAGCGCTTAATCGACAAAATCCGGGCCGGGCCGGCCCGATCACCAAGGGCTTGAATGAGGCCGAGCCCGACCCGATGCACTCCACGTAGGTAGGCCGGAACTTTTCGGTAGGGCTCGAAAATTGGGGTTCTCGGCCAGGCTTCCGTGAAACAGTCTAATATCCTACATATAAAAATTAAAGAATAGTTAGTCAAATAAATAATTTAAATCTTGATAAATAATTAAAATTAAGATATTTTAAATGCGCACATGTAACCTCGGATATTTATAATATCTAGCAGTAATTATCGTCGACATCCATAATATCTTCGTTTAACGATCCCACGACATCCGGGTCTTCTTCAACCTCATGTTCTTCTTCTTCTTCGACATCCGGGTCTTCTTCAACCTCATGTTCTTCTTCTTCTTCTTCGACATCCGGGTCTTCAATTGCTTGTAATTCGTCAAGTCCCGACCCAATATCGACTACCATTGTGGTGTTCAGTCGGTGATCCTGTGTTGGACTCTCGTAATCATCGGTTGTTGGGTCTAACAATCTGCCTGGCCGACGAACCTTAAACACAACCCACCACGACTTCAAATCTTCCTTAACACTGCCTTTTACAGGTTTTTGGCATGGATAGGGGAGATAATACACCTATTCTGCCTGGTTTGCGAGAATGAATGGATCGTATCCTTTAAGTCTGGAAGTGTGCTTTACCTCAACCAAGTCAATGTCATGCTTACGTCGGACGCCATCATATGGATCAAACCACGCACAACGAAATAGAACTCTCGAGAGCTCTTTACTTCCTTGAATACCGGTTCGATTATCTCTTCGATTATACCGTAATAATCAACCCCATCCTCCCCGGCATAAGACACAATGTTCTTCGATCGCAAATCAGGTTTTGACCGCTCATGTGTGGAGGAACGGAATCGAAAACCGTTTATATCGTGCGGTTATGAACTTTCACAGATCTTATGCATCCACGCGACATTTGACGAAGATCATTATGTAAACTTGCATCAATAGCGGCTTGTTTCCAAAACCATGCTAAGAAATTGACGCCCATGTCCAAACCCGTTCGCAAGAGCTTGGTTCTATCACCGCAGATGGTATCGACTCCTTTCCATTCGACTCGGACAAATTCGTCTCGTACAGCTGCCAACTCTTCGATGTTGTCGAATATATATAACAATGCGACAACTCGTTCATCCCCAGATAAGTCTCGGGTCAGATGCTTACCTACCGCCCGGCCTTGCACCTGAAAAATTCTTAACTCAGACTGAACTCTTCGATCGACTGGGCGGTACCTCGGTATCTGAATATTCACATTTTTATCTATTGCCAAGTATTTGTTGGTGAAATTAGTAATCTCCTGGACATGGTATGCCTCGGCTATTGAGCCTTCAACTCGTGCTTTGTTTTTCACACTTACTCTAACATTTTTTAGTCGACGTTCTATAGGATACATCCATCTATATTGTACTGGTCCCCCAAGTTGAGCTTCATAAGGTAGATGCACGAGGAGATGTTGCATTGGATTGAAAAACCCGGGAACATAAATCTTTTCTAACTTGCATACGAGCACGGCGATATCATCCCCAAGCTTCATCATATCATCCTTATTGATCTCCTTAGCACATAACTTTCTGTAAAAGAAACTCAGTTCACTAAGCGCTCTTTAGACATCTTCAGGTACGTAACCTCGTAACACGACAGGTACGAGATCTCGCATGAATATGTGAAAGTCGTGGCTTTCCATTCCATTTATCTTTCCTTGAGTGATGTTCACGCCCGCCCAAAGTTCGACGCATAAGCATCGGAAACTTTAGACTATTCGAAACCAAAGTAATACCTCCTTCTTCTGCGAGACATTAAGCAATCGCAGCTTTTGGTTTCTTCTTTTCCCCCGCCATATTCATTGTCGATTCGATCACATATGTCCCGACAATCTCGCCGTGCTTCGCATTATCTTTACTTTTTCAGCTATATCAAAGTTTGTATCATAGATGGCCTCTCCTACGTTTTTCTCTTGATGCATCACATCAATGTTGTGCGGCAAAAGAAGATCATTTGCATATGGCAGAGAGTATATGCAACACTTGTGTGTCCAATTATGCGAGATACCGTAATCTTCATAAACTCCATTCTGACTATGATTCAGTTTGGCATGCCATTCCTTTATGTACGCAATACCCACACGACCACGTTTTCTCCTTTTTACTGTGGTGTTCTTACGGAATGCATTTTTCTGCTTTCGAAAAGGATGCCCCGGTTTCAAAAATGCTCGATGACAGTCGAACCAACTCGGTTTGCCACCAAATCATAAGCGGAATGCCTCAGATCATCCAAACACACAGACAACTAAGCCGCCCATGTGTGCTCCATCCGGAGAACATACCGTAAGCGGGAAAATCATGTATTGAGTACATGTAGGCAGCCCTCATACAGAAAGATCTGTTTGTTTTTCTATCATATGTCAGAGCACCCTCTTCCCATAACTCCTTCAGCTCCTCAATCAATGGACTCATAAACAAATCTAGATTTTTTCCAGGATTCTTTGGTCCAGGCACGATTAAAGAAAGAAACATGAACTCTTCTTTCATCAGAATTGAAGGCGGGAGGTTCAGAGGAATGCTAAAAACTGGCCAACATGAGTATGATGCAGCCATTATATTGAAAGGCGTAAAGCCATCAGTGGCAAGTGCGAGCCGCACGTTCCTTGGATCCGCTGCGAACTCCGGATACACCCTATCAAAGTGTTGCCACGCTTCTCCATCAGCCGGATGAACCATCATACCGGGTCTTACACGTTTACCCTCCTTATGCCACCTCATCTGCTGCGCGGTCTCCTCCGTAATGAAACATCTTTGAAGTCGTTTCTTTAACGGAAAGTACCGCAATACTTTTCTCGCCACCTTAAATCAGATCTTTTCTCCAGAACCGTCGACTACCTCAATATATCTGCACTCCCCACAATGATCACACATATTTTTGGCAGCCTCATTTTTATAATACAACATGCAGTGGTTCGGACAGTAATCTATTTTCTCGTAAGGCATTCCCAGACCAGCAAGAAGTTTTCTACACTCGTACCAACTTGGGGGCATCTTGTGTCCGTCTGGAAGAGCATCGCTTAAACATCCTAACAACTCATCAAAACAATTGATAGAGAAGTTATACTTGCATTTCAGAGCCATCATCCGTGTTACCATAGAGAGCAGGGTCACGGTGGTTTGATCATGTAAAGGCTGTTTAGAAGACTCTAACAGGGTTAAGAATTCGGTCATAGTGGTAGTTGCCTGCTCATCATCAAAATCATAGCCAAAGTCATCCATCATATCTTGCATTCTGTCAACTTCATCAAATCCTTCGTCGGGAGGAGTAGGGACAGCACGAGCACAACCACTCTCACCGTGATAAACCCAACGATGATAACCGGCCTTAAACCCATTTTTACATAAATGCATTCCCATGTCATACCGTGTTCTCTTTCTACAGTTTCCACACTCCGTGCAAGGGCAATGAACGTACGCCGTGTCAGGGTTTGGGGTCGCCTTGAAAGCATTATCTACAAATGCATTGGCCTTCTCATACCATTCATCCAATGTTGTCCGCTCGATCTCCATCCATCGTACATCCACCTCCTCTCTTTATCCATCGATCTTGACACGGAAGCTACATGTTAGGTTTTGAGAATAGGCTTAGGAAGGCTTCTAAACCCCACTCACGAATAACCATTAGTCGTGTCATTTGTGTCATCGATAGGGATGAGACAAAATTTCGGCAGCATAACCCTATAGTTCTCTTAGTGCAACGATGGCTAAAAAGCTCAAATCTAGCTTAATAGCACTTATGTTATGCACTAGGAGAACTATATGGTTATACTGCCGAAATTTTGTCTCATCCCTATCGATGCCACAGAGGGACACGACTAAGCGGCTACTCGTGAGCTGTCCACTGGGACGCCACACATTGGCTGTCCACTGGACAATTCGGGGTCATTTTACACAAAGCGTAACAGAAATGAACGAATCACCGTCCAATTTCTTTACGCGTTGTGTTTTACCTGAACGGGTGACGTACGCCTAGGTTACTAATCGGTTCGATGTAATACAAATTAAATACAATACATTAGGCATAGCACATAGCAAAGCAAGAATACATATAGGATCATATGACAAAGCATTACAATTGCATTACCTAATTTCGTTATTTTATAAATTTTGTAATTTTTTAATTATCACTACAAAACTAATTAACTCAATATTATATTAAAATCTAGATATAAATTGCACCTAAAATTAAATGGTAAAACAAAACAATTGCATTATCTATTTTTTAATTTTCTAAATTTTATTAATTTTTAAATTAATACTAATTACAAGACTAATTAAAATTACGACGGTTTAAAACCGTCGAGACTACACAACAGTAATTTTAAAAAAAAGGCGCGAAGAAACAACACTTACCTCCGACGACGGTTGCGTCGGTCGAAGTTACGGCTGACGCGACGGCGAGGAGGCGGGCGGCGCGCGCGACGGCAAGGGCGGGCGACGGCGCAGACGGCGGCGAAGCGCGGGGGGCAATGGCGCGCTGGCGGCACGGGTGCGAGACGGCGGCGGCGCTGGAGGCGGGCGTTCGCCTTTCTTTCGGCGGCGCGGACAACGGCGTTGGCGCGAGACGACGGCGGAGGCCGGGTGGTGGCGGGGCGAGGCGAAAATTGCCTAAGTCCCAGCCATGAAGTTTTTTATATACACCACTCGACGGCTTAAAGCCGTCGATACAGATACCGACCGGCAAATTAGCGAATGAAAACATGACACGGTCGAAGCGATCTATATCGACGGCCCAAGGCCGTCGAGATAACTGGACGCCACGCTTGACCGTTGGGTCGCCATTTTCTCGACGGCTACCAGCCGTCGAGATAGCTCTTGCGGTAATCACCAATACATCCACGTGTCACATTTTCACAGTCGCAATCTATATCGACGGCTACAAACCGCCGAGACAGATCAAAGGGTGACGTGGCCCGCTTTGTTCCGTCAATATCGACGCCGAAGCCGTCGAGATGATATGTGTCTCGGTTCTTTCTTGCCTATATCTCGATGGCTTGTTATGTCTAGCCGTCGAGAAATGTATATTTCGACGGCTTTCGTTGACTACCGTCGTCAATTATGCTTATTATCGACGGCTTTTCGTGTAGCCGAGAATCTGTTCTATCTCGACGGCTAGTCAAGATTGCCCTTCGATGGTCAACATAGCTTAGTTAATTTTTTTATAAAAATTTAAAAAACTTTGATGCTTCTTAATGGCTAATATTGTTTACTTACATGATAATGTATTATCAAGAAAATTTGTATGCTCAAATTAAATTTGCAAACGGAGTTGCTTATGTAATGGGTTATATCGAGCAGAGTATCAAGGAGCGTTCTATAGAGTTTTATGAATTATAGGTCACAAGGATATCAAAATTTTGAATAATGCATCATTAAGTCGGAAAACCATTGTACATAGATCATTTCATTTGGAATGTAATAAAATATTGCTTTTAAAAAGATTTAAATACAATTTATTACTTTTAAACATATATACATATATTATACCTACCATTAATTATAAATAAAAATTATTTTAAGAATTAGTATGCAAAAAAAAAAACACGTTGTACCATTATACATTTTTCCCAAAATTTGGGACTTCATCAAATATTTTTTTATTTAAGATCTTTTATTTAAATTGCTAAATAAGCAAATCTGCAAATTATGAAAAATATTTACAAAATGAAAAATTCAATGGCCCAACCACTTTGTGGAGCATGAACTATTCTCGACGGCCATACTCTAGCCGTCTAGATTGATTCATTCTGATGGGTCGGCCCATGAATTATTCACGACGGCTGAGTGTGAGCCGTCGAGATAGAGTCTTCCCGCCTTAGCGAAAAACCGAAAGAAACGTGCGCGCGGGCCTCAGTGACCTTATCTCGACGGCTTTAGTGTGGCCGTCGATATTAGGTGCACTGTGTCGACGGCATGCCCTTGGCCGTCGAGATTAGTTCCTCTGTGTCGACGGCTTATATTTGGCCGTCGAGAATAGTTTTGGCCGTTGAGATTTTGCGCGTTTCCTGTAGTGACTGCTACTCCTTTGTAGGGCTGGCAACGAGCCAAGCTTGAGCGAGCCAGGCCTTGGCTCGCTCAAGCTCGTTCACTGACGAGCCGAGTCGAGCCGAGCCGAGCTCGGTCACCGAACGAGCTAGGAAAAAAGCTCGGCTCGGGCTCGTTGAAAGCTCGGTCCGGCTCGTGAGCGCTCGCGAGCCTGATGAACAGCCTAATATGTGCTCTTTGAGGTTTGAAGAAAGGGTGTTTCAGCGGTTTCGATGGAGGATCGCCTTTAGGATGAGATTTTGAGAGCTTTTTTTGGATGTATATTAGGGGTATGTCCAGTCATAGACAAGTGGATGGGTCAATTACAAGTGGTATGAGATGAACTAATACCTAGAAACCCATGAATCCACGAGCCACGAGCGAGCTAGCCCTAGGCTCGGCTCGGCTCGCTAATTGACCGAGCTGGAAAAAAAGCTCGAGCTCGGGCTCGTTGGCCTACGAGCCGAGTCCGAGCCGAGCCAAAACCGAGCGAGCTACGAGCTGCTCACGAGCTGCGAGCCAGATTGCCATCCCTACTCCTTTGATGGCCCTTGCTTCCCAAGCGACCGAGGTTCCTAGCAAAGCGAGTGCATTTCACCCAAAGAAGATTGCTTCTCTGCACTTGTGGCGGTCAGTGCTATGCACCGCACCGGCTTCTCAAGACCGTCCTTGCTTCACCTTGCTGGGTGGCAGCTCGGCGAGGCAAGCACCTTGGGTGATCCTTGCTTAGGCTAGTTCATGTAGCCTTGTTCACAGTGGTTGGTGTATTTTGCATACAACATCTACCATAAATGGTTCGTACAATTGTCGTTGTGTGATGCCTAGCGGTATTGATATTGGAAAATCTCCATTGATGGCCAGGCGCACCGCACACCTATAACCATACCAATCAAGACAAGCTTGGAACGAAAATGTAGAACGTAGGACGCTCCATGCATTTAGCTCCGCAATATTAATCTGCTTCATGACCATGCTGAAAGATTGTTGGCATTAAACGTAGCACGTAGAACCACATTGGCGCAGCAGGTGACGTATATGGGAGAGAGGATACTTTTGAGGGAATGCAAAACACTAGCATGATTTATTCATCAGGTGGGTATATTATAGGTTTGTGAGACATCGCGAACGCTGCTACATTAGCTCCAGGGTAAGCATGAATGGAACGGTAGATTGCGGATGGGTTGAATCGGCTGCGTGCACACCAGAGCTTCACGAGGAGGACCTCGGCGGCGGTGCTGAAAGAGGGTCTCTAGAATGCGTTGTAGCTTGAAGGTGTGGTGTTTGGAAGCACCGGAAGAGCACAGTGAGCACAGGCCACAGTGAAGTTGCTTGACAGTGAAGTTACTTTCATGCACCCACTTCTTATGATATGACGATTACTTACATCTTTCATGTTAATTGGGGATTCCGGTGTTAGTATGAGTTTGGAATTTGAGTCATAGCTGTTTTTAGCGCCGGAAAGGCTTCCGGACAATCCGGAGCATCAAACCGGAGTGTGTGTCTTTTTCAGGCTTATCCAGTAGGTTTAGACCCAATACGTTGTGTCTGAATGGTTTCTTGGATTGTCCGGCTTACAAAACCCAAATCTGGGCTTTCTTGGGCCCTCTCGGATATATGCTCTATCGAACCGTCCGGGGTGTGGTCCGGCCATGCAGCCCAAAACTAGAGTTTGCTGTTTCTCCCGAGGAAGAAGTCCACATTGCCTCCCTCAACCATTGAAAAAGTTCACTTTTCCTCCCTCTGTGATAAATAGGTGAGATCTGACCATCCAATCTTGCATCGAACGGCCACAAATGAGTTGAGGAAGGAAAAATGAACTTCTGCAATAGTTAAGGGAGGTAAATTGGACTTCTTCCTTCTCCCGACAGTTTGTGCTGGACCGTCCGGTACGCCTGCCGGTACACGCGATTCCTACAGCGTAGCTTTTTTTTTCACTTTTGAAGGTCTTTCTGTTTTTTAAAAATTAAGTGGTGTACACAAAAAATGTAGAGAATTTTGAGACACATCTTTGACGCCACATAAAAAATCATAAAAAATAAAAAAGGTTTCTACTGTGTTGGGAAGTAAGCGAGAATGGGCATTTTGTAGAATTTTTTAATGTTTTGATTTGGCATGCATCTAATGGGTAATTCATAGTGTAAGTGTACTAACTTGCAGGGATCAAGGTAAATATGAGTTTTTAGATGGACTAATCCTCGTGATACAGCCTTGAATGGATTGTGGCCGGTGACGTGTTGGAGCACAAACTGTTTGCTTGAGAGCCCAAAATGATAAGGAGGTCGCGCGGACGATTGAACTCGAATTTTGGGATCACAAGGATGACGTGGATGACAAACTTAGCTAGCATGAGGATCCGAGGCTCTACAGGTGGTCGATGGCGATGGAACTTAGCGGCTAAGCCACAACTAGTTGTGTCCAGAGTGTGTGGACATGAAAATGAAAAGGCCACGTGTGTCGAGTTGTGTTTGTATGTAGGTGGAGTGCATTATCAATCTTAGCCGTGCAAGAGCGATGTGAGGGTATTGGTAATTTCCCACAAGATATCGTGATATCCTAAAACTCTTGGTCTAAATAAGGAGAGGAGGAGGTGTCTCCCTCTCACTTTTCTCACTTCACACTTGTGATGGCTGAGTGGGTGTATGTAGGTGCACTTGCAAGTGTTTTGCCCACCTAGTGTGGCTTTGTAATATCCTAACCAAACCAAAAGAATCTACAAAAAGTTTCTTAAGTTCGCACTTGTGTATGGTTGTGGTTGTTTCTTGAACGCCTTTGTTGCGCATAAATTTTGACTCTTTTGTTTTCATCTTGTCTAGGTTGTGGCTAAGCTTTGGAAAGTTGGTTCCTTTGGAAAGTTGTTATATATTTTTCTTGATTTTCATAGGGTTTTTGGCCGAATTTTATCCACCTTGGTTTGTACTTGTTTTGGGAGTTTTCTAGAGCCAATCTCCATGATAGTATATGGGACACCAGCTTGGATCATTTTGGTCACCCTCCTCTCATTGGCATGGCTATAGATTGAGTTTTACACTAGCCGTCCTTCAAGTGTTCGATCATATAATTTGCTTTCATGGAGGTGGGTTGTGTTGTTGGAGCAAAACTCCATCCTATAGTTTGGATTTCCTTCTATCATCATTTTTATGAGAAGTTTAATGTGAAGAAGTAAGAAAATTTCGTGGCTCCTATTCATCCCTCTCATCATCACAGCGTGTTCCACGCTACAACTTTTGCTAAAATTAAACTCAAACCTAGCTGGTTTTTAAGGTAATCGTCACGTCAATGGTTTGTAATTTCTGCTCGGAAACTCAAACCTCACCAGTTTAATAGGCAATTACCAATTGACATATCAGGGATCTGAACCGTAATTTGGCATGTAAATATATAACACATCAAATTACACGCGGACCTTTGTCATGATTTGGATGGGAGACAACATGCGTGTCACGACACTGGATGCACTGAACACAACTGATTAATTATGGCATCACTGACTTGAAATCAGATATCGGCCGGCATGTCATATGTGCCGTGCACACGAGTGCCGGAGCACCGTCATTGCTAGTATCTGTTGTAACCAAAACGTGGTCTAGAATATGGATCGATGAACAATCACACATTTGTATAGAAGACAAGAATATAAGATATGGAGATAGAGTTCTACTTTATTAATGTCTGAGATGTATACATTTGATCTCCACCTCTATTTATACTATTTGGATTGTGTAAAATACTTTCGCAATATTATATTTTTGTGAATTGTGTAGATAAATTTCATTAGTAATTGATGGTTAAAGTTCCATTTCGAAGAATATGTCAATGTCCAAAACGATTAATATTATGGAACTGGAGGGAGCGTGAGAGAAGATCCACTATCTCTGGTTGTAAAGACAGATAATGTTGCTCACTGTGCATTTACTCAAATTTACAGCTCGATTGATTGATTGGAAGGGTGCCGTGGTGTAAAATTATGGTTTCTGCACAATGCTTTGAGTCAATCTCGACCATCCATACCAGATCCAACGGCCACGTAATAAAAGTACAAAGACATGAAGGCTGCCTTTATGCTTATAAATAAAAGCTGAGGAGTGAGGATCCCCTTCCGTCATTGTCGCTAAATTCCGCTAATGCATGCTTCCCTATGCCTGTACATAACAGCAAAACTCCAGCCATGCACGCCTTTGCTAATGGTAGATATGGAAATAGGAGGCATCGAGAATTTGCTAAGCACCGGAATTTGCTAAGAGAAATTGCTAAGCACCGGATAGATCACTTGGATCAATTTGGCCCAAGTGCAATACTTCACCAATCAAATCAGCATTTTTTTTAATTTTGTTGAAACTTTGTCAAGAGCGCTGCCGTTGGTGATCGGACATGTACCTGGTCTCCACAATAAATTTGGAAGCTGATCGGACATGTACCTGGTCAGGGCAGCTTTCAAAATCGCAAACAATTAGGTACACGCGCACCTTCCACCATGAAAAGCTGGATAAAACTAACAAAGACTACACCAAAAAACAAGAAATTAAGAAATTAGCTCCCATTTCTGTTCTCGACTTCCTGCATGATAATGTTGAATATATTCCACGTCGCTTGGAAAGCATCATTAAAAATCCATCTGCTCCGTTCTTTTCGGCTGATATTATAAACCGAATAGATGTCGATGACATTTATGTCCTGTATTGCTAGGAGTGACAACTTGAAATCTGTTAGAGTTTATGTTGAATACGTGTATGAGTCGGTTACGTGGACTCTGAATTGTAATAGTGGATCTAGTCAGGATTGGACATGTACCTGGTCTCCACAATAAATAAGGAGGTACCCCTGGTGTATCCGGTTATTATGACCTAACTATAGCGTAGGACGCACAAGGGTTAGCAGTCGGCTTGTGGCCATGACCCGCGTGATCCGATGTGCTTGTGCTTGATTGGGGAGAAGTGTCCCTAGTCAGAGCCTTATAGACGTAGGCAATCATACCAAACTGTGTTACCAAATGTCATGTCTTCTGTATCGTTTAGATCTTGTGTGGCTAAAAATCCTAACAAGTGATATCATGTTTGAGGTTCGGTGATGTAGATGATCTTGGAGGAGGTGCGGGGATTATGAATGCACGCGTGTGTCGAAGTAAAACGCTAGATTCGACATAAGGTGGAGTTGAACATTCCGGACGGGTGGCCTGGACCGTTTGATGGGTTATTTGGCAAGAATCGATCTGACGTGGTGATTGTTGTGGATAACATAGACCCCGGATGCCCACACGGCAGGCCTAAAAGACCACCCGACAGGGGATGGACCTAGTTGGGTGGATGAGGACGGGTACCACTTAGACTCTAGAAGGTTTGCCCGACAAGGAAAGGCTTAAAGATAGAAGTTTATAACTAATAGGGAAGATATACATGTAATCCCGGATGATTACATATTTGAATAGAGTATAGAGATAGAAATCCTACCTCGTAACTGACCAGAACTCTATCTTATAACCCTGCCCCACCACTATATAAGGCGGGCAGGGAGCCCCTAGTTCGGCATCTTCATCTCTACACCCATCCATGGATAAACATCTTCATCTCTCCACAGAGTACCAGATCATCATATCATCATAATCCCAGAACATAGGACTGGGGTATTACCTCCACCGTGAGAGTCTGAACCTATATAACCCTTTGTCTTGTGTTACCATCAAGTTTGGATCGCATAACCCCACATATAATCATTGCCGACGATACCCTCCGGTTTAACAAACGTCGACAATTGCGCTGACAACATGGTTATCGAAGATAGGGGCTTCAGCGCTCGCGATCAGACCAGCCACCAGACATGGCGAGATGGCTGGATAGATCAGGGTGGAGGGAGCGTCGCGGAGAGCTATGCAATTGATGTTGCACAAGTGGCGGTGTCACAACACTGCTAGCGGTTACTGTGTCATGGCCGACCAGGGTGTGGCATGTGACAGTGCACAAAGAGTACATGGTGGTACGAAGAAGAATCAACCAGAGTCCGATTACACGGTGTTCGTGCGTGACAATATCAAGCTTCTGCTGGTGAAGTCGTAATCGCCAGGTAGAGTTTGTGTCAAATACGTGTATGAGTCAGCTATGTGGACTCTGAGTTATTCGTAAGAAGCATGGGTGGGTCTAGTTAGGATCGGACGCGTATTATAGTCTCCACTATAAATAGGGAGATGCCCCTGATGTAACCGATTATGTAACAGGAGTCGGCGGCCGACTTGTGGCCGCGACCCGGTTGGTCCGGTGTGCTTGTATTTGATTGGGGAGGAGCACCCATAGTCAAAGCCCCGCAGACGTAGTCAATCATACTGAACTGCGTTACCAAATATCGTGCCTCTAATGTCGTCTAGATCTTGTGTGTTTAAAAAACCTAACAAAATCCTTCCACAATTGGTTGATGAAACTTCAGAGGAGGCGTTGTTCTAGATGCAATCACCGAGTGACGATCACAAAGGGCGCAAGTCGGGCTACCATTCCATCCACTACAAACGAGCGATAGCCATGATAATTCTTGCGATAGATTGAACAACGCATGTGTCAACCCTATATTTTATACTTACCTAAGAGCCGCTATTTCATGTACTAGGCACTGGATCAGTACAATAGTGTTTTCAACACATAGCCAGATATCATTACATGCATAAAAAAATGTTCTTAATATTACATGACATAGTTTACCTCCATAGGCTTAGTATTAGTAAGTAAAACACCAATATGCCTTAATACAAAAGAATCATTAAAGTTTTCGTATTAGTGGAATCAACATATGTCCAAAAGAATTCTCAATGGCTATGCACTTCTGCAAGCGTCTGGAGTGACACTAAATATCGTCCTGGCCATAGTAGCCTTGATCTTCATCTTCATGACATTCATACTGGTCCACTTCTTAACCTCCATCTATGTATTGAACAGTGGTGATTGCGGCGGTCTATGTCTTGAACAGGTCTCCCACGAAGAGCGTCGAATTCATGACACCGTATCAAGCTTAGTATAGAAGGAAGTCGGCAATGCATCACTTGAGAACTTTTGGATTCATAGCGCATGTCAAGGTCACCACATTGTTGGCAGTCATTAAAGTCCAATTTCATACGCCGACAACTTTCTGGTAATTTGGGGAAAAAATCAAGATTTGTATAAGCATTTTATTTAAACTAATAAATTTCCACAAGTTTTGGTGATTTTTTATCCTTTGGAATAAAGTGCAGAAAAACCGGAGCTAAACCGGATGAAGAAGCTGGTTGGCCGACCTACCCTAGGTCGGGCGACCTGACCTCTGCACCGAACCGACTCCAACTTCTCCCTGTTGCCAAGAAATGCATCAAGGAGTAATATCAAGCGTTCACGTGCGTTGGTTTGATCAAATGGTTGCAGTTACTTCACACTTGGGTAACTTGGCTCTTAAGGAAGTCAATTCTACTGGCTCTAACTGCCAAAACCGACATGGGGAATTAATCTACACCGTCAAAGAAGCATCCTAGGCGAAAACGAGGGCTAGGATCAACCGAAGGTGGTTCGTCCGACCCACCTAGGCCGACTAACCCCCTTGGATCCCCTCTCGGATTCTCCTTCAGCTGGTGTGGAGGTGACATTTGTCCTATGATGTGGAAGCTCCCCATTGGTTGCGGATGGCTATAAAAGTACCCCCTCACCTCACTTGAGAACACAACACAACACATCCCTCTCATTTGGAGTCACTCTTCACTTGTTAGAGTAGTTTGTGAGTTAGAGTTGAGTCGAGCTGAAGCTCGGAGTTCCGGAATTGTCTTTGGGAATTCGGGTAATAGCTCTTGTATGCTTTCCCTTCTGTAAGACTTTGCTTTTATAATACAAGTATCTTTCATTATCTGACTTGAGCATATTTAAACTAAGTGGGAAGTGTGAATTAGAGCGGTTGATTAAGTTCATGTGGTTCTGAGTCTGAGTTCATTCTCATATGCTTAGAATAGCCTGAGTATTGAACTTGGATCGCCTTCTGTTGACACCCAAATTTGGTAGGAAAATCAGATATTGCGAAGTGGCTAATTTCATTGGAATTACTGGGCCGAATCAGAAAATGGGCTTCATTGACAAAATAAAGAAGCATATTGGGAAATGCCGATTGTTACAAGACTCTGGAAGAATTACGTTCTGATCAGAAAATATCCTCCACGACGCGGTAAAATAGGTTGTGTCGGTTTCGGTTTTGTAATGGTATAAATAGGCTCCTAGGTCTCGTGAGAGGGATATACCACATACACAAAACACAACTACTCTTTTCGAATCCGATCGACTTCGTCGAAAGGCTTCAACTCGCAGGTATTATCTCGATGGGATAATCGATTCTCTTCTTGTAACCCATATGCATGGCTGTATCATCTTGATCTCATGTATACAAAGCATGTTAAACTGCCTCGGGTTTTATCGATCTTTAACGTGTTCTCGCATGTTACACTGTCTCGATTCAATCGATCTGTAATATCTGTTTATCCTGCAATGCTGATTGTCAATTATATTATGTGCTTTTCTTAAACCCGATATATGCAACTGTCTCGCTTAATTGATCTTGCGTATACTTGTTTTAGGATTTCGCATGTTTAGCTATTTGCCGATTAGCATTGTATTTACCTATATTAGTTGTAATTCTTCAAATCGGTTTATAGATTTGCATCTAAATCTAGATCTGAATACTGTCTTGGCGTGACCAATCTATTCAACCTATATCTTGGTTTAATCTAATAAATTGATTTATAGATTTATAGCTAATTCTAACTATAAAACCATAAAAAGAGATGAAGAACTTAAGCTCTAAACGTTTATTCATATTTACTGCTCTGTCGGACATTAAGCCGATAGAATAAATAATCGGATTACCAAAAGCCGATTATTTAGAACCTGATCTGGCTGTTTCCCAAAGCCGATTAGGGCCATGTCACTGACAATTTATTCCTTGTCAATTTACAGGTCAAATTGACTGGCACGTTTGGTTTCTAGTTGCGACGCAAGCACAAACTTGACGCTTCGGCACGTATGTTCACGAAGATCCTATTTTTTGTGTCAACACACTTTTTGGCACGCTCAGTGGGACCCCAAGGATCAAAATTAACGAGATGACACACACCGATGCTGAAGTGGCGATAGAGGCACTGAAGCTCGCTGCTGAAGCTGTAACATTCGATGAGCTAAGTCCTGATCAGAAGAAAGAGATTGAAGATAGGCTTGCTGAGATCCTTGAAGAAAATAAGAATAGAATGTTGACCGGCTATCGGAAAACTCGCAGTGGTCAGATCACGAAGACTTCTATTGAAGATCCATTGCTTGCTGGAGATTTTTTCGAAGTCATAAGGGCTCAGATTAACAGTTCCGTGTATCGATCAATGCTGAATCAATCATCAGTTTTAGGGCGGATCATGCAAGAGGGGACTAGCGTTGCTTTGCATAATATCATGACTAGGCAAACCCCACCAAGGAATCGGAATATTCCACAAGAGATGAATTTGGAAAACCAATATACACCTTACACCCAAATAGGAAATACCCAGTCAGGAACATCTCATGCTGGAGCGTTTCAGCCTAATCCTGCGCTAGGGGCAATCAATCCAAATCCGATTCAAGCAATACCGAGTAATCAGGCTATAATCCCGGTACCATATCTGATCTATCAACCGATTAGCTTTGGGATGAATGAGAATCTTGAAGAGATGACAAGGAACCTGGTATACAATATGATGAAACAGTGTGGGTTCAACACTCCAAAGATTGCTCCACATTATACCATGTCGAACCCATCGGCTTTCAATGAAACGGAGTTCCCTCATAAGTACCGGGTCCCAGATTTCGCAAACACTAAGTTCAGCGGAAGTGATAACACCTCTACGCGAGAGCACATTGCTAAGTTTCTTGCGTTATGCGGAGAAGTTGCTTCAAAGGATACACTCAAATGCCGATTAGTCCCCCTGTCGCTATCGGGATCGGCATTTAACTAGTTTACTTCGCTTTCTCCGAACAGCATTACCACCTGGCCAGATCTTGAGAAAAAATTTCATGAATATTTTTATTCTGGAGAGAACGAGGTAAGAATTACCGACATTATGATGATTAAGCAGAAATTTGGAGAATCGGTAAAAGATTATCTACGTCGGTTCAGGGAGGTAAGAAACCGATGTTATAGCCTTTCACTGCCTGACAATGAATTGACGAAATTGGCTTTCAAAGGTTTATTACCTATTAATCAGAAGAAGGTGGGCAATCAAGAATTTGCTGATATTTCCCATCTGGCCCACAAGATCGCGCTGTATGAAAGCCGATTCTCTGATAACTCTTATCCAGGCCGGAAGGAGTATCGGAATAACAACAATAATAAGGGTAAGGACAAAGCTATCAATGTTGTTGATACTGACGAAGTTGAGGACTCAGATGATTCCGATACCGAAGAGGTTGGTGCCTATGTTGCTGAATGGGTTAGCAATAAGAAAGAATTTGAGCTTGGGTGGATAAAGCCGAAAAGCTCGGAAAAGAGCAAGTATTCTTTTGACACATCCAAGTGTGATCAGATTTTTGATCATTTATTGTAAGAAAAGCAGATTCGGCTTAAGCAGGGGCACGTTATCCCACCCCTCAAAGAACATAAGAAACGAAAGTACTGCAAGTGGCATAATTCCTATTCACATGCCACTAATGAATCCCTCCCCTCGAAGAACATAAGAAACGGAAGTACTGCAAGTGGCATAATTCCTATTCACACGCCACTAATGAATGCGATGTCTTCAAGCAGGTCGTGCAAAAGGAAATCGAAAGTGGGCAGCTTAGATATCAAGGCAAAAGTTCCAAAATTAATACAGAGCCTTTTCCAGTGGGCTTTGTTGGAATGGTTGATGCTGTCAAAAGGAAAGCCGATAATTCTGAAAATTCCAATCTGTTTAAGGTGCTCATTGGCTCTAAGAGGATTGTGGTGGAAGAAAAACCACAATTGAAATTCCGAGCGGCAAGCCGACGAGGTGGTGAAAGAATTGGTGAATGGCGCGAGGTAAGGCGTGGAAGAGATAATCCGATTACAAAGTCAAGGACGAAACCAACTTTTAATTAGCTCTTGGAAAAATGTGACCGGATGGCTAAAGATGCACCTCGTAGAAGCATTAGATCAAACACTCCTGAGGCCGCTCAGAGGAATTCAAGGAATCAAGACTGGGAGATGGAACATTGGGATTGTCCTTTTTTCCGATATTGCTGGGAAGAGAGGATGTCGTTGCCTACTCTTGAAAATTGCCCCATGAACCATGCGTTTATTCCGCCAAAGAGGACATCGGTAAAGGATCGGCTGGTGTTTCCTAGTGAGAAAACCGAAGAGGTCCCAACGAATAAAAATGCCGATGTGCATCGGCCTCCCAAGGTGCCATTACCACAATGGTGTCCAAGTGGAATCACAAAATCTCAGAAGCGGCACTTGCAGCGGATGAGAAATACTGAGGCGAAGGAGGCGGAAGCTGAAAAGTTCAGGGATGCTCTGTTGGAGCAAGTAAAGCCGATGAGGCCAGCCAGGGGCAAACAAGAGTGGAGACCAAAGCTGAGATCGGCTGTTATTATCGATACTAATAAGGATTCTGATGAAGCCTCGATTGCTACCAACATGGTTTGCATATTGCCTCGGGAATTCATGTGTGATTATGAGGAGGCTGCTGCAGAACTAGTACTTGGAGCTAAAGACCCTATATTTGAGAAATCAGAGAATTCCCGATTACACTTAAAACCATTGTTCATCATGGGATTGTGAACGGGAAGCCGATTTTCAAAATGATGGTGGATAGTGGAGCCACTGTGAACTTAATGTCATATTCTATGTGTCGGAAAATTGGAAAATCTACAGAAGATTTGGTAAAAACTAATATGGTATTAAGTGATTTCAATGGAAACCAGACAGAGGCCAAGGGAATTCTGGTGGTGGAACTTACAGTAGGAAGCAAGACAATCCCAACAGCTTTCTTTGTGATTGAGGGAAAAGAAAGTTATAATGTGCTGTTAGGGAGAGATTGGATACACGCTGTTGGTGATTGGTAAACGGCCCATCCTGAGACAGGCCTTAGGCCAATTCCGTACCGGCCCATCGCACAAGCAGAGAGTCCAAGAGGCCGTTCCCAGCCGTACTAAAGGAAGCGCCTAACCCGCCAGCGGCTGCCCCGGGCTTGACCAAGTCAAACCGTGCGGCACCATGTGCCTCAAGCTATCCTTAGCCCGGGAGAAGGTCCCTTGGGTGATCCGCCTACCCGTGGGCAGGTGGCGACAACTGTCATGTCCCACCATGCTTTCTCCGGCCTTGACCGGAACGAACTGTGTCTCCCCAGGAACCCGCAGCCTGGGGAAGAGCACGCGGGCAGCCCATCTGGTCGTTTGCCCTCTTTGGCAGGCAGCGGATGGTTGTTACGCTACGCGACGCCCGCAACGGGTGGCGCGAGGCTGGCTCGGTCCAGTCAAGGCTATATCGAGGATAAAGGGAAAGTGCTTTCTCCCTAAAGAAGGTTTCCTCCCCGAATAGGCACCTCGAGACAAACACGGTCCAAGATTAACTCGACCAGCTTCTCCTGCAGCTCCAGACAGCATAAGAGCCCCAGAACGGGACAAGAGCCTCACCACTAAAGCAAAGACCGGCGCGGGGCCCACCGCATCAGCTCCGGGCGACCCGCCGTGCCAATAAAAGGAGGATTCCTGGACGTTCGAAGGGATCCTGAATCCATCCCCCCCAACTCCATTTCATCCGAGCCCTGAGCAACACCCACATCCGAAGCTTCCTTAGTAAGTAGCCTTAGTGTTTAGTCATCACCGTTGTAAGCTCGGGATCGGTGCCTCCAAGCCCGATCTCGGCACCTCTGTACTGTTTTCCCACCATATAATCAACAAGACTGGAGTAGAGCTATTACCCGGCAGTGGGGCTCGAACCAGGGTAAACCACTTGTGTCTTCACGGTTTGTATTGTTTCCTCTCTTCTTTCCCCTGTACAAAGGATCTGTACTCGGATCGCCAAGTCGCACCAGGCCCTTGTCCGGGAAGTCGTGCGCCCGTAGCCCCGTCAGAGGCTTGGCCGCCGCCCGCAGCCTTGAGAAGAAGGGTCGTTGGGCCTCACACCAACTACAAATTCGTCTGCTGGTCCGTGGTCCCGCTGCTCTTCAAGAGCACGGTTCCCAGACACCGACACACGCCAATTGTTGCATCCCATCAACACTGCATCAGATTTTGATCCAGTGGATTGGCGAGCAAATAGAAGTGGTTAGAGGAGAATCTCTAACTGCAGAAACCGATTGTGCTGAAATCTATGACAACCTGGAAGCATTATCGGGAAAACCTTTAGAGGAGTGTGATTTCATCAGCTTTAGTAGGTCTGGTTTTAAACCAACGACGCTAGAGGCACAATCGGTAACTAAAGGACACGAGGGTTTTTTATGGGAACCGCGGCTCTAGAAGAAATCGAGTATAAGAAGGGCCAAGGCTTTATATCGGCTGATGAACTTGAAAAGGTTGATATTGGAACGGATGGTAAAGAGAGGCCCACTTACATCAGTAAACTGTTGCTGCTGGAATATAAGGATCGGCTTATTCAAATTCTTAAAGATTGTGTTGATTGCTTTGCTTGGGAATATCATGAGATGCCTGGTCTAACTGATCTATAGTTGAGCATAAAATTAAAATGAAACCAGGGTTTCGACTGGTGAAGCAAGCACCAAGGAGAATTAGTTAGAAAATTTATGATCAAGTGAAGGCTGAAATTCAATTGTTGTTAGATGCGAAGTTTATTCGGCCATGTAAATATGCCGATTGGATTTCTAATATTGTATCAGTTGGGAAGAAAGATTATGATAAGATTCGAGTATGCATTGATTTTCGGGATTTGAATAAGGCAACGTACAAAGATGAATATCCGATGCCGATTGCTGATCGATTAATTGACGCTGCTTCTGGCAATCGGATTATCAGTTTCTTAGATGGCAATGCTGGTTACAACTAAATTTGTATGGCTGAAGAAGATGTGAACAAGACTACGTTTAGATGTCCTGGATCTATCGGCCTATTTGAGTGGGTTGTGATGACTCTTGGGCTGATTAGCGCTGGGGCTACGTATCAGAGAGGAATGAACCTGATTTGCTACGATTTAAGCGGTAAATTGGTTGAAATTTACATTGATGATGTGGTAATCAAATCCCAAGAGGAAGAACAACACTTGGCTGTTATTGTAACCGTGTTGGATCGGTTTCAAAATTATGGCATGAGGATGAATCCAAAGAAGTGCGCTTTTGGGGTATCGGCCGGTAAGTTCTTAGGATTTATGGTTCATCAGAGGGGAATCGAAATGCATCCCGATGGAGTAAAGGCGATTCTGAATACTTAACCTCCAGATTCAAAGGTTCGCCTACAAGAGCTGATTGGTAAGATTAATCACTTAAGATTTATTTTAAATTTATCGAAAAGAATCATCCCATTTTCTCCATTACTAAAGTTAAAAAATTCCGCTAAGTTTGTTTGAGGATCAGAGCAGCAGAAAGCATTTGATAATATCAAGGAATACTTGACCAATCCACCTGTTCTGGTTGCCCCAAAGGAAAATTTGCCATTTAAGTTGTATCTATCGGTATTGGAAAAGACAATATGGGCAGTTCTAGTCCAGGAAATCGATGGAAAAGAGCATGCAATCTTCTATTTAAGTAGAAAGTTGTTAGATCTGGAAACCCGATACACGATGGTCGAGAGATATTGCTTTTGTTTATACTTTGCTTGCACTAAGTTGAGGCATTATTTGTTGGGTGCTGAATGCAAAATGGTTTGCCAAACCGATGTGGTCAAATACATGCTTAATGCCCCAATTATCAAATGATGTCTTGGAAAATGGGCATATACTCTCATCGAGTTTGATTTGATGTAGGAGTCTCCTAAAGCTGTCAAGGGGCAGGTATTAGCCGATTTTATTACACATCATCAAGACATTAATCTCTCATTTCTTTTGCCGTGGATAAAGTTCTTTGATGGATCAGTTTGTGAGAAGGGATGTGGAATCGGTATTTTTATAATTTTCCTGGTGGTGTTTCTTACCGATTCAGTGTTACTGTGGATTTTGGGTTGACCAACAATCAAGTTGAATACGAAGCTTTGATTCAAGGGTTGGAGTGGTTAATTCAAGCTGGAGTTATTGCTGTAGAAGTCTTTGGAGATTCATAGCTAGTGGTTTTCCAGATGATCGGTAAGTATGAATGCCATAGTGAGCTGCTTCGGGAGTATCTAGAAAGGGCTTCGGATTTGGCCAAACATTTCAGTATATTCACAATTCAGTATATTCTGAGAGAACAGAATTGTGAGGCCAATGAGTTAGCCCAAAAAGCATCAGGATATAAATTGCCGATCATGGAATTGGAAATTGTTCCAAGTGAGAATTCAATCCCGATGGGCTGGCAAGCAGAGATTATCGATTATCTTAAAGATCCTCAAGGAAAAGCTGATAAGAAGCTTAAAAGAAAAGCTCAGATATATGTGTTGATCCGTGATAAGCTATATTATCGGAGTTTTGATGAGTTATTACTTAAATGCCTGAATGAAGAAGATGCCAAAGTCGCGATCGGAAAAATTCATGAAGGTCTTTGTGAGACTCATCAATCAGCACATAAAATAAGGTGGATGCTGAAGCGTGTAGGATTTTTCAACAATGGTTGAAGATTGTTTCAAGTATTACAAAGGCTGCAAAGATTGTCAGAAATTTAGAAATGTCCAACATGCACCTGCATCTATTTTGCATCCGATTGTAAAGCCGTGGCCATTTAGAGGATGGGGAATTGAGATGATCGGAGATATATTTCCTTCCTCATCCAAGAGGCATCGGTATATTTTAGTGGCGACGGATTATTTCACTAAATAGGTTGAAGCTATACCATTGAAGAAAGTAACAGCCACCGAAGCGATCGATTTTGTTAAAGAGCATATAATTTACCGATTTGGTATTCCTCAAACTATCACTACGGACCAAGGATCGGTGTTTGTGCCAGTAGCGTTCCAAGATTATGCTCGAAGTTTAGGAATCACTACGATCAATTCTTCGTCATATTATGCTCAAGCAAACGGCCAAGCGGAATCTTCTAATAAGAGTGCTATAAAGCTGATTAAGAGAAAAATCAATGAAAGGCCGCGGGTTGGCATAATACTTTGACAGATGCGCTATGGGCATATCGGATTGATAAACATGGGGCTACTAATGTGTCACCTTTTGAATTGGTTTATGGCCAGGAGGCTGTTTTACCAGTTGAAGCTATCATCGGATCTACGAGGATTGAGGAACAAAACAATGTAAAAGCCGATGATTATAAGAATCTGATGGTAGATAAGCTTGATGATATGGTGCCAGTTCGGTTGAAAGCTTTGGACATATCGAGCGTGATAAGCAAAGAGTTGCCAGACATTATAATAAGAAAGTTGTGCCGAAAACTTTCGAAGTAGGAGATCTTGTATGGAAAATGTTTTTATCGATTGGTTTCAGAGATCCTAAGTATGGGAAATGGTCTCCAAATTGAGCAGGACCGTTTAAGATCAATCAGATTGTTCTTGAAAACGCATATATTTTGAAGACGCTTGAGGGGCATGTTTTCGGTAAAGCGATTAGTGCTAAATATTTGAAGAAGTATTATCCAAGTGTTTGGGTTGGAGCTTGAGTAGAGAAGTTTATAAAAGCTGATTTTCAAATAAATCACCTATAGTTTAAAAGTCGACGAACACTTGATCGAATTGATGTTGGTATTTCACTCAACACATTGCTGTTGAGAAAAAGCCGATTCTGATGAATCGCCCATAGATGAAAACATTGGTAACAGCAAAAGGAAATTTGCCTAAAGAAAATAAAATTATTACAAAGGCACGATGGCCTTCAATGTTTTGCGCCCAATGGGCCAAGTGTTTATCGGCAAACATTGCCGATCTATCCATAGAACAATGTTTTTAAAACTGGCTCGCAGGCCATCTAATCTCAAAATTCAAAAACGGTTGCAGCGGCATTAGCTATTGTGTCACGAATCTGGTTGACAGTGTCGGTATCTTCTTCGACTGATCCAGACACAATCAGAATTTTCTTCTTGGTGTCTAACACTGCCAAGCCGCAAGCCTTTACTGTAGTATACTGCTCTTTGGCTACCGATTTGGACTTCTCAAAGTTTGAGCGAGCAGTCGCTTCGACTTTCCTTGCCTTCTCCAATTCTTGTTCCAAGGATTGACCGTTAAAACTGCTTTGGAGGCAGCAGCTTTTGCCGATTCGACCTCTTGCTTTAGCTTGAGGAATTTATCGTTTTGAGCATTGGCATCTTGAGTGAGTGCTTTGAGCTCCGCTTTAGCATCTTTGAGAGCTTCCCTCTGATGGAGCCGATCCAGAGCAGCGTCAAATTCGAATTTCTTCTCCCCAAGAGGTAGCAGCTTTTGGATGGCTGATACAATTTGTTCCGGGAGAACCTCTTTGATGGAATCGGCAATATCCCAGACTGCAGAGAAATTCGCCAGGAATGCCGATTCATTGCCGACTAGCTCCCACATCTGTTTCAGTTTAGCCAGAGTGTCTGGTAGAAGCCGATTGGTTCTGGCTGGCTCTGCGGCCGGTGGCTCGGTAATGGCGACTGGAGGGGATGGCATCTTGATTGGTGAAGAAAATATGTCCAGATCGTCATCATCAAGGCAATCCATGCTCGATGGGTCGAAGTTGAGCTCATCGGTTTTCCCCCCATCATATGTGATCACCTGCGTGGATACTACTGTTACCCGAACAGGGCTTCAAGGTTGAAACATATACTGGAAAAAGAAATTTTTAAAGTTACAAGGGATCGGAATTTAAGAATTTCATAAGTTAAGGTAAGAAGTTTTCGATTACATCTTAGAGGTTGAAGGCTGGTGGTGTCTGTGATGCCAGCGGCGGAGCAGGAGTGGTGTCCTTTTTCTTCTAGACAGGAGGGGTGTCCTAAAATTACGATTCCGATGAGATGACAGAAAGGAAGTTGTGAAAATTTGAGGAAAATTAAGTGCTTATTGTGTCACATATAGACTCCGTGCTATCAGGTGTACGCATCTTTTGCGGCCTAGGTTTTTTACTTGCCAGTTTCTTCTTTTGGCCGGCGTCACCTTCGGGTCTCCCTGTTGATCAAAGAGAGTAAGGAATCTGGTTTTTGTTTAAAATTTTACAATAAGTCGATTATACCTCTCTTCTTGGGTTGCTGAGAGGATCCTTGGGTAAAAGCCGACGCGGACTTGGCTGTTGAGTGGAGGCGTCCGGCTTCGTCCCCAACGAGCTTGGCCCTAGGGCGCTTGTCTCCGCTCTGAAAAGGAACATAACACAAGGTTAGTTATCGGAAAAGGAACGGTATGAGTTATTGAACGCACGCAAGTTAGTAACCTCGCTATCAGACGACGATGCATGATTTTGAAATTCTGTTCTTTCGTCATATGAATCTGATGAAGAGGGGCCTGACTCAGAAGAGTTTTCTTCTTTATCGTTGCTATCTTCATCATCAGAATTGTCAGAATCGGTATTATTTGTGCTGTTATTCTCCGATTCTGATGAAGATTCTGCTATACCAGCAATCTTCGGCCAGTTGGGTTTGCAAATCTCTTTCTTGCCAGTAAACTTTTCGATTAAGGCTGTAGCTCCATCTTCTGTGGCAAAGATGTTCTTGGCAATAGAATCCCACCAAGTTTAGAATTTTGGAGAAGTTGCAGACCACATTATGAATTACGTCGGCATTTCAAAATCAATATGTGCAGCGGATAAAATTCCATATGCCGATTGGGAGTTCAGATCCTCTCTGGCATTCAGGTGGCGGTATATAAACAAATCGGGAATATCTTGTCCGAGATTGAATTGACGAGCGAATATGACAGGACGATAGAACTCATAAGAAGGTTTTCTGATGTGAGTTCTTGTACTTAGAATGGCAAAGAAGATGCCCGGAGAGATGAACTCTTTATATGCTGATAAGACCTCACCACTTATAGTGTTATCGAATCGAAAAAAGGTAGGAACCGTGTATCTGTCCAAATCAGTATAAGGGTTGAATTGTTCTGGCCCATATTCTGATTCAGACATGGTGAAAAATGCGGCCAAAGAATGGGAGAAGTCCTCTTGGTTCAGGCGCCTTTTATTGCAGTTGACTGAAGTCATTTCTCCATATGATCTGCAGGGGCGCTCGTTGCCATCGGATTCTTCCTCATTCGAAAATTTTAGACCAAAGTCAAGTTCCCCTATGGAGTTGTATATTTGGAGTTTCAAAAACAGATAAACAAACCAGAAAGGACTACCCAAATTTCAACTGAATAATCGGATTTCTTGGAGCAGAGACCTTCCCTGATCTCGTGCATCATCCGATAGGTTGCTCCTAGCAAGTATTTTCCGATTGCTAGTTTCTGCCCTGCTGCTAATGCTTCGGCTACTCCTTGGTAGACTTTGCTGGGGCTAAAGGATTGGCCGTAGAAAAAAAACCTATCCAGCCACATGTTCAAGAAGGCGATGTGCTCTTCGTCCTCGACATCGCCTATTTGCTGATGGGTGCTAATGTAGCGCTGCCAGCCAAAGTTCTTTTCGGGAACTAGCTTAAGGGTAGCAGACAAGTCAAAGACCGATAGCATTTCGCTGTCAGGGCTGAGACCGGTTAACATGGCTACATCCAGAAGCGTATGGCTAATTGGTCCTGTTGGGAAGAGGGAAAACATTGGCTGTGTCACGCCAGAAGTTTGCCGATGCTGCCATGAAAGGTTCGTCCGCTGGAGGAGGATGTAAGGAAAGAAGGATGACATCGGTAATTCCTAATTCATCCCATTGTTCTTTTTCTGGCTATAGACCCGAGAGAGCCAGTCCTTATATCCCTTGATCGGGCTAGGCCAGGAACGAAATGCCAATTTTCAGCTATTCATACTAAGCTCATCGGCAAACAAAGGAAGCCTTGCTACCGAATGATCTATGAAGGCTGATGGATCTCGTTCTCCTATCGAACCCAAAGAATATAAGGCCTCAGAATCGGAACAGCGGAATAGTACCTGAGACATGATTGTCGATTGGGAGTTGAGCAGAAAGTGGCTGTGCGCTGGGAATCTTTAGAGCCCTAGAAATCCGATGCAGGAGGCTTGTGCGCAAGAGAATGGGTGAAAGTGACAACGAGTGACCGCCTATTTATAGCAGCGGTAAAACTAGGGTTTTTACCGGGGGTTTCGGCATTACTGTTTCGGCCCATGTCGCGTAGTGGGCCGACACGTGTTCTCAGAATGGGCCAAAAGCGAGGAGTGTAGGTGTAAAACTGTGAAATGTTCCAAGACAATTTGATAAAAATCCGATTTTAAGTGAAAGTTCGGCTAATGAGAAAACTTATTGCCAAACTTAGGGGCATATGTTGACACCCAAATTTGGCAGGAAAATCGGATATTGCGAAGTGGCTAATTTCATCGCAATTACTTGGCCGAATCAGAAAATGGGCTTCATTGACAAAATAAAGAAGCATATTGGGAAATGCCGATAGTTACAAGACTCCGGAAGAATTACGCTCTAATCAGAAAATATCCTCCACGACGCGGTAAAATAGGTTGTGTCGGTTTCGTTTTTGTAATAGTATAAATGATTCTCGCAGGTAGAGCTATCTCGATGGGATAATTGATTCTCTTCTTGTAACCCATATGCATGGCTATATCATCTTGATCTCATGTATACAAAGCATGTTAAACTGCCTCGGGTTTTACCGATCTTTAACGTGTTCTCGCATGTTACACTGTCTCGATTCAATCGATCTGTAATATGTGTTTATCCTGCAATGCCGATTGTCAATTGTCTTATGTGCTTTTCTTAAACCCGATATATGCAACTGTCTCGCTTAATCGATCTTGCGTATACTTGTTTTAGGATTTCGCATGTTTAGCTATTTACCGATTAGCATTGTATTTACCTATATTAGTTGTAATTCTTCAAATCGGTTTATAGATTTGCACCTAGATCTAGATCTGAATACTGTCTTGGCGTGACCAATCTATTCAACCTATATCTTGGTTTAATCTAATAAATTGATTTATAGATTCATAGCTAATTCTAACTATAAAACCACAAAAAGAGATGAAGAACTTAAGCTCTAAACGTTTATTCATATTTACTGCTCTATCGGACATTAAGCCGTTAGAATAAATAATCGGATTACTAAAAACTGATTATTTAGAACCTGATCTGGCTGTTTCCCAAAGCCGATTAGGGCCATGTCACTGACAATTTATTCCTTGTCAATTTACAGGTCAAATTGACTGGCACGTTTGGTTTCTAGTTGCGACGCAATCACAGACTTGACGCTTCGGCACGTGTGTTCACGAAGATCCTATTTTTTGTGTCAACACCTTCCTAGGATCTAGGGAGGAGTGATCAGATTTAGTAGCAGACGTGGTGTATGAGATTATCTCTGACTTGGTTTACACCCATTCCGACATACTTTGTGGTAGGTGGTAAGTAGTGACAGCCCTATCTATCCGAGATTTATCTCACGCGTAATCCACCGCATTAGGAATTGGACCAGTAGGGCCCAATCGGGGGAGGTCATAACCATTCAGTGTTCTTAACTGATAGCGGGTGGTAGTGAATCGGCCGAGCACCGACGAAGTTCTTAAAACAAGCCTCCAAACTCATATTCAGGAACTTTATACTCTTCTCGTTGTCCTCCCAACTATCTGTCTAACTTCTCTTGTATACTTCTGTGTGTGTGTCATTGGTCTTATTATCTTATTATTATCTTTACCCCCGTTGACTAGCTTGCTGGTATCTTAAATAATACAAATATTAGGATTATCTTTCTTTCCCGTTCTCTGTGGATTCGATACTCTATAATACTCCCGGATGAAAACTACAAGCGATATCCGTCCGCTTGCGGATTATTTCTAATAGCATAAGAATCGCCAACACACACCGAATCTGAAGAAGCTTAACGATAGAAGCAAACGTATGATCTTCGTCAGCTATGTGCTAGGAACAAAGGCTTACAGGGCCTACAGTCCTACCACTAGTAGCGTTCATGTGATGCGTGATGTGGTGTTCTACGAACTATGTCAATGGGACAAGAGCAGTACTTTGGGACATGAGGCAGTGGATGAAAGCTCAAGCTCCCAAGGGCTTGATTTATTTTGGTAATTGATGCCAACTGTACCTAAAGCACACCACATCAAGGCTAAGGACACTTGTTTCTGAGTTTTTCTATTTTCCTTGTGTGCGTGTAGACTAGGTCCTATAGGCTTGTGTCTATTGTCTCTCTGGTTGCAGGGTCTCACTGAGCACACGATTCTGAGTCTTCATCTCTAAGTGAACCGAGAGGGTTTCCTCCCAGGTTGTCGGTTGGTGAGATTTGCGAGGGTTTCGATCGGGTACACATGTCCCGGTTCGAGAGGGTTCTGAGAGCCAGTTGTCCGGGGTTTCGTAGCCACTAAGTCATCCAAAAACCGAAATCCTTTGTGTGCGTGAAACTTCCCGCCTAAGCATGTGAACCTTCCCGCCCGTTGAGCTTACGTTTGGCACCAAATAGTTCTAAATCTTCAAAAATATCTTTGTTCGGGCAATGCAGTAGAAATAGAGGGTTTTGTGGGCTGCTGGCCGAGACGAGGCAACTGGGCCCAGACAGTCCGGCCAACGGGCCCGGACAGTCCGGCCCAAGTGGCCCGGTTTCGGCCTCCGTGGCAGATCTGTGGTATTTTGTATTTTTGAGAGCCTTCCATGCTCGGATTAAAAATATCAAAACATGAAAGTTGTAGAGAATTTCGAGACACATCTTTTTCGTGTTGACAAGTTTTTCATTTGAGCAGTAGAAAAAATCATATAAATTTGGGAAGGCCTGGGGAGGCCGGACTGTCCGGCCCAAGGCATGCCGTCTGAAGCGCTGTTGAAGTGATGCCTTTGTCCGGACTGTCCAGCCCAAGATATCTCCTCCCAGGTTCGCAAGTTCCATTTTCCAGTAAGTGCCTGTCTTCTTGTCCGGACTGTCCGGACCTTGTTGTGTCCCTTCTGTCTGGAATCGTATTTTTTACAGGGAGAGCTTGTCTTCGTCCGGACTGTCCGGGAGTTGTCCGGGGTGTTGTCCGGACTAAGGTTTAATTCTGGATCTGAAATCTATTTTCCTAGGGTAACGAAGTGGGGAGTATATAAGGGCTTTCCTGGTCGAGGGGGAGGTTGGAGAGACTCATTTGCAACCCTAGTCACCAATCCTAAGTGAGAGAGAGCTCTCCCATGGTGCTCCTCCTCCTAGGGGTCTCCATGAGTGCTTGAGAGAAGGAGGAGTGAGAGAGAGAGAGGAAGAAGAGAGGAAGAAGAAGGTGAGCAACCCCCTTACCTCCTCTCCATCCATCCCAAGGTGTGTGTCTCTCCCATGGAGCCTTTGGTCTAGGCTCTCCATGGTTGTGAGAGGTGTGGTGAGGTGATTGGTCTCTGATCTTGTGCTCTTTGGGACTCTACTTACGGAAGGAGATCAACGCCAAGCCTTCGTTTACAACAACACAATTATCTACACCATTGAAGCCCTTCGGTTGAACCGGAGGCCACCTACTTGTGTGGGGTGCATTGCTTGGAGAAAAAATCCGCCCTTGTGACCCTTCGGTGGTGCGAGGCCGGTCGGTGACCCTTCGGTGGTGCCGGTGAAGAAAATCCGCCCTTTGTGACCCTTCGGTGGTACGAGGCCGGTCGGTGACCCTTCGGCGGTACCGGTGAAGAAATCCTTCTTGTGGCCCTTCGGAGGTGTGAGAAGGTCGGTGACCCTTCGGTGGTGCCGGTGTGGTGTGTGAGGTCATTCCACCTGTGGGAAGAGCTCGTCGCTTGTACGGGTGTGGACTACATGGGCCCCGGGTATCCTCTAGAAGGCCCATAAGGGAACGGATGGGGGCGATACGAGTCGGCCTTTTAGGGTTGAAGATTGCTCGGGCTACACGTGCCTTGCGCCGCAAGAGAGGACCCGAAGATATGGTATATCCCCATGTAAATAGCAGATCAATGGATACATACCATATAACATCATAACAGAAACAGTTGCCATATACCCATGACGCTCAGATCCTATTCCCCTACACTATATAAAGGAGGGGTAGAGGTCAGAGGAGAGATCTTTTTCGGTCATCATCAAGCATACACAATAACCTTGATCATCTTGCATCCCGCATATTGATCAACCATAATCCCAGAGCACAGGAAGTAGGGTATTACCTCCGTTGAGGGCCTGAACCTGTATAACCCTGGACACCCTCCAGCCCGATGAGGTCTATGAGTCCCTGACTGGATTTCTCTCCGGACTCGGGAGTCTTGCCGCGGCTTCCGCACAGGCTGCTCTAGAGATTCGGACAAGAGATAACCACTCGGGGAACCACTCTGTTAATTCGGTCGGATCAACCCGTCCAGATTCGGCAGTGTTCGTGGGTGTCATCAACGGTGGCCAACCCATTGGACAAAGCGAACAAGTTAGCCTTTCCGCTTCTGACTCTGAGTCCGACGGGAGCGTTAAGATTCGCAACTATCGTGAGGTTTTCGTCCTCGGGGCGGAGGATCATCACTCCACCTCCCAACCAGTGAGACCTGAGGCAACCGCTGTCGTGGCGGCAGACCCGGACTCTCGCCGAGTGGAAGACCGAGATCGCACACGTCAGCTTCGCACTCGCGGGCGCAACGTCCAGAACGAGCTCTGCGCGGTTAAGCTAAGGGACCAGGAAGTCTACAACACTCCCGAGGCCAACGTCATCGCGTCAAAGACTCTTCTTGAGACTATCGCGCCGCAACTCCCAGAAGGCAGCCCATGTATCCAAGCCCTTGCTCGAGCGACGGCCATGGTAGAGATGGCGGCCATACAACAGAACGAGGCAATACCGGTTCCGACCGCCTCGGCTTGCAGTCGATCTACGCGAATCGAACCGGTTCGAGCCTCAGCGGTGACTCACACCAGTCGCCCGCCCGTGACCTGCGTCAAGATATCGAAGCCCGGCGGCGGGAGCGCGGTAACGACAAGCGAGACTCTCGTGGCCACCATATCCGTCGCAACGACGATCAGGCCGAGAGCACCGCCAGTCGGAGTGATCACCGCCAGGAACAGCGCCAAGGCTCGCGGCGGGAGCGTCACAGTAGATCCCCAGCGCGGAGGCGGCCACGACCACTAGAAGGAATTCGGGCCTTTACCCCAGATCTCCGCCGAGTGGTTTGGCCGGATGGTTTTAACCTCAAAGGCATCGACAAGTTCGATGGCGAGAGGGATCCAAAGAACTGGCTGCAGGTTTACGCCTTAGCGCCGCGGTAGCGCAGAGGTGATCATAACGTCATGGCGAACTATTTGCCGGTCGCTTTGACCCCAACCGCCCAGACCTGGCTAACGGGACTCCCAGAGAACTCTATCGAGTCTTGGGACGACCTCCAGGAGCAGTTCATCGCCAATTTCCAAGGGACCTATGAAAGGCCCGCGGGGAGATGGGAGATTGGACAGTTACATAGGCGCAAGAGCAAAACTCTTCGTGAGTTCATCAAGCGCTTCACTAAGAAGAAGAATGAGATCCGGACGCTTTGAGCAAGCAAATATTGATGCCTTATTTGCCGGTGCAACCGAGGAGTTAATTAGGCGGATGACACAGGACCCCAGCGTAATCTCAAAGCCATGTTCACGATGGCGGTCGAGGTCAAGCCGAGCAAGCCATCGCAAATCACTGCGGAGGCAGCGACGAGGCCCCAAGAAGAAGCCTAACGATGAACAAGGCAAGCCCAAGGACAAGAAGCGAAAGGAGACGAGATGGTCGCCAACGCCGAAGCGCCGACCTAAGCCCCCCAACGACAACGACTACAAAAAAGTGATGGAGTCGGTATGCCCCTTCCATCCTCGAGGTAAACACTCTGCCAAAGACTGCCTTATTCTGCAGAAGTTCGCCGAGAACTCCAACCAGTCTGCCAAGGGCGGTCAAGGTAGGAAACCCGATGGAGATTACCAGGACGCTGAGTGCGAAATCAGCTATATCTTCGGGGGCTCTGATGCGTACGAGTCCAAGCGGAAGCAGAAGATTACCACTCGGGAGATCAACGCTATCATGCCCCCAACTCCGCAATACTTGCGTTGGTCCGAGGTGCCCATCACCTTTGATCGAACGGACCACCCGGATCGGATTGCCTTCCCTGGGAGGTATCCACTGGTTTTGGATCCGATCGTTCAAGGGAGCAAACTAAAAAGGGTCCTGGTTGATGGCGGGAGTGGGATTAACGTCCTTTTCGTCAAGACCTTCGACCAAATGAAAATCCCACGTTCCGAGCTACGGCAAGGGTCATCTCCGTTCCACGGGGTAATCCCCGGGACGTCCGCGATACCACTCGGACAGATTTCCCTACTGGTCACGTTTGGGACAAAGGAGAACTATAGGACCGAGAGTCTAAGCTTCGAAGTGGCCGATTTCGAGACGGCATATCATGCTACCTTGGGAAGGCCGGGGATTGCCAAATTCATGGCGGTTCCCAACTACACTTATCTCGTCTTAAAGATGCCAGGTCCCAATGGCGTAATCACCCTCCCTGGTGACGTTAAACAGTCCCTTCTCTGCGACAGCGAAAGCTGCGAGATGGCGCAGGCACTCGATTCATCTGCTGAGATGGAGAAGATCCGACTGGAGGTCGCAAGCCTTCAGGAGGAAGGGGACGTCCCCGCCAAGAAGCAGGCCAAACCATCCATCCAAGCAGCCGAAGAAACTAAGAAGATTTTGTTGGACCCGTCTGACCCGGCCAAAACGGCCGTGATTGGGACAGGGCTCGACAGCAAATAGGAAGACGCGCTCGTCACTTTCCTCCAGGCCAACCAGGATGTGTTCGCTTGGAAGCCTTCGGACATGCCCGGTGTTCCGAGGGAAGTGATCGAGCACTCCCTTCACGTCAACGAAAAGGTGAAGCCCGTCAAGCAACGCCTACGAAGATTCGCCCCGGATCGGAAGGACGCCATTAGGAGTGACATCACCAAATTGCTGGCCGCTCGATTCATCAAAGAGGTGTATCACCCCGACTGGCATGCCAATCCGGTCCTGGTGCAGAAGAAGAACAAGACATGGCGTATGTGTGTCGACTACACCGACCTCAACAAGGAGTGTCCCAAGGATCCTTTCGGGCTCCCCCGCATCGACCAAGTGGTGGATTCCACCGCCGGGTGCGAGCTCCTGAGTTTTCTGGACGCCTATTCGGGCTATCATCAGATCAGCCTGAAGGAGGAAGACTGCATCATAACGTCGTTCATTACGCCCTTCGGCGCTTTCTGCTATATCACAATGCCATTCGGGTTGAAAAACGCTAGCGCGACTTATCAGCGCACTATACAGCGGTATTTTCACACTCAACTCGGACGCAACGTGGAGGCATACGTCGACGACGTCGTCATAAAAACCAAATCCAGATGGGATCTCATAACAGATCTGACCGAGACATTCGAAAGCCTAAGGGCATTCCGGATGAAGCTAAATCCCGAGAAGTGAGTTTTTGGGGTTTCGTCTGGTAAACTACTCGGATTCATCATCTCCAATCGAGGGATCGAAGCAAATCCGGAAAAGGTCGGTGCCATCCTCAAGATGAAGCCTCCGGCCAACGAAAAAGATGTGGAGAAGCTCACTGGATGCATCGTGGCACTTAGCCGATTCGTTTCCCGACTCGGGGAGCGAGGCATGCCTTTCTTTAGGCTCTTACGCCGACAAGATGATTTTCAGTGGACAGTGGAAGCACAACAAGCCTTTGAAAATCTGAAGAGGTTCCTCACCACACCGCCGGTGTTGGTCCCTCCCATGCCCGAAGAGCCCCTCTTGCTCTACATTGGCGCGACGACTCATGACATCAGCAGCGCTTTGGTGGTAGAGCGAGATGAGGAGGCTCCTCCAAAAGGTCTGCGTCCGGTCTACTTCGTGGCGGGTATTGGGCGAGTCAAAAATAAGGTACACACAAGTCCAAAAGCTTACAGATCTTTGTGTTACTCACATCGCGAAGCTCAAGCATTATTTCCAAGAGCATGAAATTTGGTGGTCACCTCTTTCCCGCTTGGAGACATACTCCATAATCGGGAGGCCATCGGAGGATTGCCAAGTGGGCGATTGAGCTTGGAGCCTTTGAAATAAAGTTCAGCCTCGACTAGCCATTAAATCTCAGCGTTGGCCGACTTAAATGCGCCGAGTGAATGACCCAAACCCAAAGACAAGGATAATCTCGAGTACTAGACAATGTACTTTGATGGTTCCCTCATGCTCAGCGGCGCGGGGGCTGGGATTTTACACATATCACCGACTGGAGAGAAGCTACGCTACGTCCTCCGGATATTGTTCCCCGTCAGCAACAACGCCGCCGAGTACGAGGTACTCATCCACGGTCTACGCGTCGCCATATCGCTCGGTGTCAAGCGGTTAATGGTACGCGGAGATTCTCAACTCGTGGTCAACCAAGTCCAAAAGGAGTGGTCTTGTATTGGCGACAGCATGGCGGCCTACTGCCAGGAGGTTCGCGAGTTAGAAGACAAATTCGACGGACTGGAGCTTACTCACGTGCTCCACCGTGACAACGAAGCAGCAGACGAGCTAGCGCGGATGGGATCCACTCGGGCGCAGGTCCCGAGTGGTATCTTCGTCCAGGAGCTACGCGCGCCTTCGATCAAGCTACCAGCTACATCAAGGGAAGATCAAGAGAAGCAGTCAAACCCGATACAGAGGTACTATCAATTACTCCCGGATGGACTCAGCCCTACTTAGATTATCTTCTTCGTGACGAGCTGCCTGAGGATCGAAGCCTAGCCGAGTGCATCACACGCCGAAGCAAAAGCTATAAGGTAGTCGGGGTCTGAGCAAGAAGGCAGAGAGCTACTCAACGAAATCCATTCGAAGTCACGGGCATCACGCTGATAGCAAGCACCACAGTGGGCAAGGCCAATCGGCAGGGTTTTTCTCGCCAACCGCGGTCACGAGATCACGGAAGATATAGTACGCAGATGTGATGGGTGTCGATTTTAAACGCTTGGATTCACATGCGCGCCGAAGATCTAAAACGATTCCGATCTCTTGGCCCTTCGCCGTCTGGAATCTGGACATGGTGGGCCCCCTCAAGCGAGCGCAAGGCGGATTCACTCATCTCTTCGTCGCCATTGACAAGTTTACCAAGTGGATTGAAGCCAAGCCGGTTGCTGTCATCACGGTGGCCAAGGCACGCGAGTTCTTCCGGGACATCGTTGTGCGTTTTCTCGTACCCAATTGCATCATCACCGACAACGACGTTCATTTCAAAAGCAGCGAGTTTCAAGATTGGGGCGAGGAGCTGGGCATCAAAATCAGCTACGCATCGGTGGCCCACCCAAGCAAAGAACGGACGGAGTTGAGCAGCGCCAACGGATTGGTGCTACAAGGGCTCAAAGCTCGAATTTTCGATCGCCTGAAGCCGTACGCAACGCACTGGGTTAAGGAGTTGCCCTCGGTGCTCTGGGGGCTTAGAACAACCCCAAGCCGAGCCACTGGGCAGACACCCTTTTTCCTAGTTCTGGCTCGAAGCGGTCCTCCCGACCGATTGAAGTTCCGGTCTCCACGGGTTGCCACGACGATAATCGGTCGGATGAAGCAAGGTGAAGACCTCGATCGGCTCGAGGAAGCGAGCGGCATTGATCCGATCGGCAAAGTACCAACAGGGCTGCGTCGCTACCATCGGTAAGAGCGTCGGGCCGTGCATTCTCAAGGGAGATCTGGTCCTCGAAGGAATCGGCAGCCTGAGCATAAACTCTCCCCTCTGGGAAGGCCCCTATCACGATCGTTGAGGTGACCCTTGGGAGCTTATCGGCTACAACGTGAAGATGGATCTGAAGTGCCCAACACCGAACATCGGCGACTCGTCGTTTTTCCTTAGTTCTTGTATCCAAGCAGCATTTGTGTAATTAATTTCCCTTCTTTTGATCGCTACTTGGCGTGGCGACCAAGCGATGAAGTCGGGGCTACACTAAATAGTGTGCGGAGTCAACCGCACCCTATCTCATCAATAAAGTTGTTTTCTCTCTACATGTGTTGATCGCATTCGAGTAGTACGAAAATTCTTGAGTAATGGCGCTTTTACATCCTAGCGACAATGTTTAGCTACCTCGCAGCTGGGTAGGAAGAAAGTCAAGTGCTACTTCCTGGCACTCGGGGGCTGGACCAATCGGCGGATGCGTTTCATGAAAAAGGATAACACGTATTATTTGGATAAGTCCGATCGCCGGTTCTGGGGATCAACCAAAAGTTTCTATTACAGGCATAATTACAAGTCCAATTGATCGACTATATGGACGGCAGTTGGATGGACTTCCTCTAACAGAGCTACGGCCTCCTCCTCCGAACAAGCAAACCCATCCTTGACGGCTTCGCAATCTAGGCGTGGGAAGTTTGACTTTGCGATGGCGAGGCCTTGGCCGGTGCATGTTATTGCGGCCTCTTGGGTGAAGACCTTGATCCGCTCAGGAAGGGCGTCGAGATGGGCCACTAGGAGGTCAGGATCGTTCGGCGGCTCCTCGTCTGGATAAAGGCATTCAATTATTGGAGCGATCCCCGTTGTGGTTCGGCGGCGAAGCTCTGCGCGACCAGTCGAGTGAGCCATGTCAGTCGGGTTTCAGTGAGGTTGAGCCAGGGAGAGCCAGTCGGGAGAGTTACCTTCCAACTCTTTAGCCGACCCCTCGGCTCGAGCGTTGGCTTGGCGGACTTCCTCCTCTAGTGCCTTCTGCCTCGCCTCCAATGCTACACTTGACGGCAACCATTGAAGATCATTACATATAAAATATCCTGTTCAGAGATTCAGCATGGATTGGGGTCTATACCTCTGTTTATGTTGGACTCTTCCACATGGCGAAATCGAAGCTCGGTGACTTTGCGGTGGAGCTCTTCGATCCGGCCGCGATACTGCCGCTTGGTGGCATACAGCGCGTTATCAAACTCGTCGGGCGTTTTCAACTCGCCCACCGTCCTCTCCATGCATCGGGTCTTCTGCTTCGACCTCTCCTTCATGCGCTGCGTGGAGGAGGGGGAAGGTTAGTAGGATGCCCTCGTGCGGGATAAGGATTCATAGCGAAGAAAAGACGCTTGCCTTGTATATCTCGGCTTGAATGGCGGTTACTTGGTCCAAGACCTCCCACTCTTCGGCTTCCTGCCCGTCGTCGACCTCGTAGCCCTCCATCTCCTTCCGCCATTTCAATCGGAAGGGAGGAGTGTGTGCTTTGGCGGAAGGGCGAGGAATCTCCTCGATTTCCGGCTCTGAGCTCTCTGGAGCTGGAGCTGGGATTTTCCCCTTCGCTGACGAGGGCTGGCGGCTGGTGGCAGATGGGCTAGAGTCCTGGCGGGGTGCGGTGGGCTCAGCCGAGTCCTTGGAGCTTGGCGGCTCATCATCCTTCATTGGTTTCCTACAAACATTCGACGACCTTTCAAGGCACGTGTCTTTACAAAGCATGAACTTATGGTGTCACAAAAGAATACCTATGCGACGGGACGTATTTCATCTTGAATTTCATGCCCGAACCACTCGGGCCCGATCCGGGAGGTTTCTTCGCCCCAGACGCGGCCTTCGGGTCGGCAGACCGGCGTGGCGGAGGGCTCGGTGGCTCTGTGGCTTTGGCGGGTGGCGACTTTCCACGGGCGACGGCGGCGGAAAAAAGCGGACAGTGTCATCCTCTTCGTCGTCTTCGTCCGAGTCCCCTAGAGCGACCCCCCTGCTTTTTTTGGCCGGAGGAGCACTCGTCGAGCCTTCGGCAGGACGCTTGCGAGGTGCCTCCTTGGGGAGCGGAGCCTCCGGGACTGGGGGAGTGGAGAAGAAGGCCTCACGCCCCTGCGACACATGAAATCACATTAATTCTGACTCTACATGGACAAGCCGTGGTTAAGTTGAGGAGGATCTCTTCCTTACCGCTGGTGGCAAGTACCCCAAATGGTATGAAGCCGAGCATTCCGCAGGAGTTATTTCCGAGCCCAGAGCAAAAAGCTCACCCACTCGGCTGATGATCTCCTTCTGCGTAAGGTTCTCACCGGTTTTCTGAGTGGCGTCTTGGGGCCCCGAGTACTCAAAGGCAAGATGGACTCTCTCCTTGATGGGCTGGATACGATGTTGGGTGTAGTTCCACACTACCCCACACCGTCAACCAATGATTTGGCTCTGCGGAGAAGAACAAGAAGTTCCTTCACTTGGCTTCCCGTCATCGGCGAGAGAAGACCAGAGGGGCGGATTTGTGGGGCACTCATGGGAGAAGCACTGGAAGGGCGGGAGGGCAGTTAGCACAAGAGAACCATTACGAGTGCCGACCCTTGTTGGAGGTTTTCGGTGAAGGTCGGTAAAACTTTTAACCTTCCATAATTGGAATCCAGCGCGCCGCTGCCTTGGGATTGTCCTTATTGGGGTAGGGTTTGAGGAGAAAGAGGAATCGAAAAGGTCGAAATGGGCAATGATCCTAAATAGGCCTCCTGAGCGTGGACAAAAATCGCGATATGAAAGATGGAGTTGGGGTTCAAATGTGAGACCTCGATCCCATAGAAATGGAGCAAACCCCGGAAAAAGGAGGAGCAAGGAAGGCCGAAGCCGCGGAGGAAGAAAGATTCGAAGACCACTACCTCGTCGCGGCAGTGCGCCAAGATATGAACCCTTCCGATGGGAGCACGCCGAGGGAGACCAGATTCTGTAGCCTCCGCTCAGTCGTGGTGGACTTCATCCACTTCTTCGCGTTCTTCGCTGCCTCAGCGGTGGTGGGGGATGGTGGAGCCATCGCGATTGGAGACGGGTGGCGGCGAAGACAACGGCGGAGAAGAACCCTAGCGGCGGAGTCTTCTGGGAGAAGCTAACGGACTGGCGCGAAAAGTGAGCGAGGTGAACTAATTTCGTTCCCCTGTTCCTGATTTATCGCAACGGGCAAAGTTTCGCATTCTGGGCCGGGCCTTAGTCTAGCGCTGGATGCGGCCTTTCCGCGAGGGGCCCGATAATCACTCGGCCGCCCGAGTGGCTCCCCTCGAGAGGTCCGCGTTACGCTCCGACTGCCTGTCTAGGAGCGGACGAGCCAAGCTGCTCGGACGAAGCGGTGTCGCGGATTCGAGATCAAATCGAGGAGAAGCGGCATTGCAGATTCAAGATCAAAGCAAAAGATATCGGATTCCCCAAAGAGATGTTCATTTAAAAGGGCTCTTAGGCCCGACGACATATTTTCCGCGGCTCAGCACATCGAGCTAGGGCTCGTCGGCGCTCAGGGGATCTGATAAAAGATGAATCACTCTGACGACCAACTCACATTGAGAATGGAGGAGACGAGGGCATCCTTCAGGGGAGTGCGGACGATATAGAGTCGCGGATGACCGCTGACCAAGACCCTAATGGCTTCTTGGGCCATATTTTCCGCGTACTCCTCCCGCCACTGTTGCGGTGAAACCTTAACTGCTCTGGCAGCAGAGTATGAAAGCACGGAACCTCGCGACGGCGGCTTCCCACGGTCCATGACTTTCTTGATCTTTTGATTGATTGGAGATAAAGAGATTTCGGATGTCGTAGAGAAACTTCGAAAACTTCGAAGGCGAAGGTGAAGTACTACTCGACCCACAGGATTTCTTTTATCTACGCAGAGGAAGTTCAAGGGGCGCTACCGTAATCCGTTTGAACACAAAAACCATCATGACGATGGGACGGAAGTGGGAGCAAAGTACGGTTTCCGCGGAAGCTTCGTGACGCTCATTTGTGTGAGAAAAGGGCGCAAAACCGCCTTCCCCTAATTGGGCTTGGCTAAAACCGCAAAGGCGACCCCTTAACGGGCTTTTTAACACGCCACTAACGGTGGCAATGTGTTAAAATCGAGCCTAATTCGGCCTCGGTGCACCCTGGAGGGCATATCACCGGTAGCGCCAAAATTAAAAAATATTTCACGGCACACCCCACGTTGGGTCGCTAGCTAACTTCGCACGTTCGAGGTTGGGTGTTGGTGAAATTTGGATTCAACTTCTTGAGGTATGTCTTTATAAGGTCGCCAGTTGTATACCGCTATCCGGATACAAGTACCTCTCGGCAAAGTCGTATCTAGTCGGTACGCCCTAAGGGGCATAAGCTGATCCCTTCCCTGGTTGGGACAGGTACCACCCGGCTGATACTTTGAAAATGCTAAGATTACAGCATGCTGCAAGATAGAAGTTGTAACGGCGTGGCTTAAGGCATACCCCATGTTGGGTCCAGTAGCCGCCCTTGTATAGCAAGTGGGTGCCAGAGCGAACCCTTCGTTGAGGTGATGTGCCCAATGGGCGAGTAAGTCGGAGTTGGTATTGCTGATCCAGCGTTGCTTCAACATAAAAACTTAAGATTTCTTGAGTTCTTTACAATCTCTTTTCAGATCACGGAGATATAAGACGAAACCGATCGGCCAAGCATCGAGACTTCGATCGTAAAGCACTGGGAGACTCTCAGGACTACATGGGCTCGGGTATCCTCTAGAAGGCCCATAAGGAGCGGATGGGGCGCGTCTGAGTCGGCCTTTTAGGGTTGAAGATTGCTCGGGCTACACGTGCCTTGCGCCGCAAGAGAGGACCCGAAGATATGGTATATCCCCATGTAAATAGCAGATCAATGGATACATACCATATAACATCATAACAGAAACAGTTGCCATATACCCCGCGACGCTCTGTAATCCTATTCCCCCCTACACTATATAAAGGGAGGGGGTAGAGGCTGTAGGGAGAGATCTTTTTCGGTCATCATCAAGCATACACAATAACCTTGATCATCTTGCATCCCGCATATTGATCAACCATAATCCCAGAGCACAGGAAGTAGGGTATTACCTCCGTTGAGGGCCTGAACCTGTATAACCCTGTCTTGTGTTACCCATCTAGTTTAGTTCTTGATTAGCGTCCCCTCGTACAAATTCATTGCCGACGGTGACCCCCCAGTTAGTCACCTGTCGACAACGGGTTTGGAGTTCACCCACCATTCGTTGGTGAAGAGCTTCCACTAGTGGATCGGGCAAAAAGGTCGAGAGAGATCTTGGTTTTCACTTGTGAAAGCTTGCCTAACGGTGAGTAGGAGCTTACTCCGAACATCGGAAAACACACGGTTGTCTCTTGTCTCCATCCCTTTACATTTCCACACCTTTACTTTCACGCATATCTTGTGTTTGATCAACTGCCTAGCTAGAACTTCGCTCGTATTCGCTTCCACTAACTAGCATCATAGGCTCAACCGATTACTTGGGTCATTAATTTGGCTAACCACTAGCGCAATCAAAGTCGGAATTAAAAATTGAAAAAGCCGATTCACCCCCCTCTCGGCCTGAGATCCCTTCAGTGGGTAATGTTGATTTCATGGTGGAGTAAATGAGTGTGAGCCAGGCTTCTCCGGTGGCCAAGAGCACCATCGAGACACTGGTGGAGCTATGTCAAGGACGCCAGCTAGGGAGAGGCGAGAGCCATAGTCTAGTGGGTTCGCTGGGGTTGAAATTTGTCTCGCCACCAAAGGATTTTGTCCAGAACTTGGATGCAGATCATGATGACGCTCCTTTTTGTTTTCAGAAATTGGACAATGTGATCGGCTCGTCATCAGTGGCGGACCCAGGATTTTGATAGGACCCGGGCCAACTACCGACAATTCTAATTAGTAGGCCAAATTGTAAATTATGTTTATACTAATGTAAAATGAAAAGTTGTTCAATCACACAGCTCAATTTGTCTAATCAAAAAGTAGCAAAGAAATTAAAATAAAGATTGCTAATCAAAAATGATACAGTACCTTTCTAAGACAGATTTGCTTCTTCCAAGCCCATATCTTCATCAAGAGTAGTTGTAGATCTCAAACCTAGAAATTAAAATAAAAATCAATATTAACGACATGAAATGGACAAATAAACAAGTTAATAGTAAAAAAATTTAAAACAAGCATTTTTAAATACCACTAGAAAGAGGTAGTTTCTTGGAATGATGGTTGAGGTGTAACTGGTGTTATTACGGATTGATAAAAACATTCCAATGTTCGAGCTCTCTTCATCCTCTATCTTCCAAGTTAAACAAGTTAAACCTATTGACATATCATTACAACATACACAAACAGTCAAACACAAATACACAATCAATTCTCAAATCTATAGCATAGAGGATACAAGGTAGAAGCAATGCTCACCGGCCTCACCTCACTGCTCATTGGACTACTCAGAGGAGGCCCGTGGGCGCGCCCGACCGCCACGTGGTGGTGCTGCGCTGCTGAGGCTCATGGGACCTTGACCCATGGGAGGAGGAGCCGAGGAGGAGGCCAGGCGGGGCAGGGCGGCCAAAGGCCTAGAGCAGCGGTGGGGCGTCATGGTGGGAGGAGCCGAGGAGGCCGGGCGGGGTGGCGGGGCTCTTGCGCAGCGATGGGGCGTCATGGGAGAGAGGAGCCGAGGAGGAGGGTGGGGGCGGGCTGGAGGTTGGGGACTGGGGCGCTGGGCGGGCGGGCGGGCAGCTAGGGCTAGGTAGGACTGCTGGACTGGGCGTCTGGCACCTGAGCCGGCTGTGGCCAGTGGCCTTTGCGCCCGGGGGGGGGGGGGAGGGTCTTGCTATGGGCCACGTCCCGGGCCACTGCCCAGGTGGCCCTAGGCCTTGGTCCGCCCCTGGCCATCATCACCGCGTGGTTTTTGCACCTCGCACACTAGCCTAGGAGGAACCCGAGGAGCGGTATGTGGTAAGCATCGATGAACCAACGCTGTTTGCAGAGGCAGAGTGACAACCAAACTGGAGGAAAGCAATGTTGGAGGAGATGCGGTCAATTGAAGAGAACTGCACATGGTCGCTTATGGATCTTCCACGAGGGTGTAGAGCAATCGGGTTAAAATGGGTGTTCGAGGTTATTTCATCGACCAATCTTTCCTAATTTATATTTTTGTTGAAAAATTTCTTTTGTAATTCCTCACATAAGGACTCCGAAAATACTAGATCCCGGAGAGAAATGAGAATGGGGCAGTAGCGAGGTACAAGGCCAGACTAGTAGTAAAAGGGTATGCACAACTCCATGGAGTGGACTATGAAGAGGTGTTTGCACGATGGCACACATGGATGTTGTGCGTCTGCTCATAGCTCTAGCGGAGAATGAGGGCTGGGAAGTGCACCGTATGGATGTAAAGTCTGCGTTCTTGAATACAGAGCTTCTGGAGGAAGTTTATGTGGAGCAGCCGCCATGTTTTGTCAACTCTGGCATTGAGCGCAAGGTATTGAAACTGCATAAGGCTCTCTATGGTTTGCATCAAGCACCTAGGGCCTAGAATGCAAAATTGGACAACACACTATTCTCATTTGGTTTTAGAAGAAGTGTCTTGGATCATGCTATCTATACTAGAAGAAGTGGTGGAGCACAACTTATACTACGGTGTATGTTGATGACTTGGTGATCACTGACAGCAACAACCTTGACATTAAGCATTTCAAGAAGCAGATGGCGGATGCATTCAAGATGAGTGACCTACGTATGCTTCGGTACTATCTTGGGTTGGAGGTAAAGCAAATCTTAGATGGCATTTCTCCCAGTCAGGTAATATATGCTGCAAATTCTGGAGAGCAGTAGGATGGCAAGGTGCAATCCCTGCCAAATTCCTATGGAGCCGCGTTTGAAACTTAGCAAGGAGAGATCCTAACCCCTTGTCAATATGACCATGTACAGAAGCATTGTATGTAGCCTCAGGTACCTGGTGAATACACGCCTAGACATTGGCACATTGCTTTTGCTGTTGTGTATGTCGGTCGTTTTCTAGAGGAGCCACATGAAGATCATTATGCAGCGGTGAAGCATATATTGAGGAAAGTAGTTGGAACGATTGATCTAGGTGTCTATTTTGGAAGGAAGGGAGATGCGCAAGGTAAGCTGTTGGGATATAGTGATGGTGATCTTGTTGGGGATGTTGATAGCCGAAAGAGCACAACCAGAGTAATCTTTTTCCTTGCCAACAGTCCAATTACCTGGCAATCAACAAAGCAGAAGGTCGTAGCATTGTCAAGCTGTGAGGCAGAGTACATAGCTGGTGCAATTGCAACCTGTTAAGTTGTGTGGTTGGCTCGGGTACTAGCTGAAATGGAAAATGCAGAGACCAGCACTCCCACGTTGAGGGTGGACAACAAATCCACAATATCCTTGATCAAGAATCTGGTGCATCATAACCGGCGCAAGCACATTCATACTACCTCTGGTCATAAAAACAAGTGGACGATGACTTTTGAACACGTCTCTAACCATTTGTCTTACTCAAAAAATTAGTGCAAACATGCGTAAATGTAAATCATGCTTAAAGTACCTTTAATGATAAAACAAATCACAACAAAATAAAGGATGACTTACGTAGTTTTTTAAATAAGACAACTGGTCAAAGACATGTCCAAAAGTTAACAACGATTTGTTTTTATGACCGGAGGGAGTACTAAATATCATCACATTTGTGACAGTGCTGAAAAGGGACTAACTGAGGTGGATTTCATACCTACAAAGCCACTTGGCCGGATTAAGTTTGATGAACTTCGTCACAAAATTGGTCTCATTCATACTGTAAATCAATGGAACAAGACTTAGGAGGAGATTTGTTGGAATAATTTTTTATGAGATGCCTGATTTGTTCTGGTTTTCCTTCTTTTTAGTGTTCAGTTGTCGTTTTGTTGCTGACCACACGAGTTTGTATCTCGAGGTGTGCATGTTCACACCGGAGCGGGTCTTTAGGGAGTGAGTGGCGCGACATATCTTGACGTGCGAGATGGCACACGAAGTGGAGAGATACGGTGGCGGTGCACGTTTTGGGTGGCATTAAGCCCACGATGTTGCTATTTAGAGTTCAATAGAGTTAAAAAACGTTGCTTGTTCTTAGTAGCAAAAAAAACCTCTCTGTTCTTCTAGTTCTCGGATGATACTGTAGCAAATCAGATAACGATGCCTAGGGTGTTCTTCCTGTGGAATGCGCGTGACGTTCGTGGCTTGAGTCTTGCATAGAAAACATTGCTCACCATGCCTTTATTCAAATTTACGGCTCGATTAATTAATTGGAAGGGCACCGTGGTGTAAAATTATGGTTTCTGTGAAATGCTTTCAATGAATCTCGACCATCCCTTCTATCAGCTACACAAGTGCAATGGCAATCAGTTCAACCTCCTCAACACAACACATATTGTCCTCCTGAGGAAAAAAGAGGATGTTGTGACCCATTAAGATTATAGACCTATCAGTATCTCCCATAGCTTCAGAAAGCTTTTTAGCAAAGTTCTTGCAAACAGATTCACACCTTTTATGGATGGCCTTGTCTCCTCCTCTCAAAACACATTTGTGCGAAACAGTTGCATACAGGATAATTACATGAGAGCATCCAATGTTGTCAAGGATCTGCATCAGCGAAATAGGCAGAGTTTGTTCATCAAGATTAATTTCACAAAGGCCTTTGACTGCGTTAGCTGGGAGTACCTGCTTGAACTTCTCGCTCGCTTGGGGTTTGGTATAGTTTGAAGGGACTGGATATCTTTATTTCTAATGTCTTCCTCTAGAATTTTCATCAATGGCACCTTGGGCGGCACGTTCAGGCATAGGAGAGGTCTTCGGCAAGGAGATCCATTGTCACTGTTGCTTTTCATCTTGACTCTTGAACCTCTCAAAAAAAAATTCAATAGGGCAAAGTAGGACGGTGTTCTCGGCAGCCTAGGTGTCGACGGTTGAGATAACGATCTCAAGTCGCTAAGGTTCTTTAGAATTGAGATAGCAAACAAGCCGAACAATCACGAACAAAGAACGAGCAGAGATGGGGGTTTTATCCCGTTCAGGCCTCTCGGGAGATAATAGCCCTCGCCCAAATTTCTTTCTTATATATCGAGATGATTACAAGAGGTGGCTCGGCGAGACGAACAAGTCTCGGCGAGATTATGTGTGTACAAGTGCGCAAAACTCGAAGTCAGATGCGTAAACTTGTCTCAGATGCCCCCTAAACACCGTAGGGGCTTGGTTTATATAGTACAGAGCAAACCGACCTACCGAGGGACTATCGGGCCGGGCTGACCACGAGTACGTAACGAACTCAACGTGCCAAATATATCCCGAGGTAGATAAGGCATACTCCTAATCTTGGGGATCACGACTCCTAATCCAATCCGGAAAACCAACGTCCGGGTCTTCACGTAGCCGTGCAGAACTCTTGTTCGAGACGGACTCAAACACGATTCCTTGGCAATTACGCACCACGCCAGCCAGGAAGCTGTTCGGCAGGATGTATATGGGCCAGATAGAACCTTCCAGGGAGCTGGGCCCTGGTAGGCTGTTCGATTGGGCCGTCAGGGAGTGGGCCATGACAATGGGCCGTAATTTTATCCCCGACAGCTAGCCCCCGAGACTCAAGTGGAAGGACTCACTAGAGTGGGGTCTTCCTCTTGAGACTCTAAGTCACGAAGAGGGTATTTTTCCTGCTACAAAGACGTGCAACAGGCGACCGAATAGATTATGGTTCCACCGAACAATACTTGGTCGGGGTCGAACAAACCCGCCCGGTGCCGAGCAACTCCGTTGCGTCGAACAGGGAACGACATCTGTCCGAGCAGAGTACCCAGCCCTCGATACAGAAATCGAAAGAAGTGAGGTGAATCATCTCCTTGAGGCTGAACGTCATCAAGGAGGGATTGGGTTCCTAGTAGTGAAGAGCGTACCACCGCATCCGATAAGATCAGATCTTCCGAGAGAATGAACATAGCAAGTCGCGAGACGGACTCGTGCTGCTGCATCCAGGCATTCAGATGCCTAGGAAAAGATAGGGGAACCACCTCTCGGGCTAGAGCTTGCCCGAGAAAATAGAGATTGCGCTCTCGAGCGAATGTCGCGCTCAGGAGCGAAGGTGATGTGGCTCCAGACGTAGATCGTGTGCTAGGAGCAGACAATGCATACGAATAGGAAAGGTGACCCAGTCCCAGAGCGTAGAGCTCGTCGAAGGAACCCGGTAAAGAGATCCAGTCCCAGAGCACGGAGCTTGTTAAAGGAACCAGAAAGTACGACCAGGCGAAGACGTACCCAGTCAAAGGCCATCCAGTCCCCGAGCATGGAGCTCGTCGCGGGAACTAGACGTGCGCCCCGGGCGAAGAGCTGCCCGGCGCAAGGTGATCCAGCCCCCGAGCACGGAGCTCGTCGCGGGGACCAGATGCGCGCTCCGGACGAAGAACTGCCCGGTGCGAGGTGAATCACAACCCGATGCAGTCAGAGCCGCAAGAGAACATGTGAAATCAACGCTTTACCTATTACGTATTCCTTGCGACAGTGTAAGCGTTGTCTTGGCAAATGCAGAACCGACACTTGGAGTGCCCATTGCGATGAGAATCGGCTTACGATGGGCATGCCCGTTGCGATGAGAATCGGCTTACGGTGGGCAGGACTCCGTTGGTGGCGCACTACCTTGACTTACCGAACTGTGAAGGTCAGTACCGGGCAAAGGCAAGAAATCATACGCGGGCGAAGTGAATCAGTTCCTAGGCATGCGCGGAGCAAACCCGGGAAGAGAGGGATGCAGACATCAGTTTTGGTGGGGAAGTCTGGAACCTCACCGCGACCATCACCGACGTCTGATGTTCCCGTTCCTGTATTTCCTGCAGAAGACAAACAAGAAACGAGCCAGCAAGGGGGGGAAAAAGAGCAAGGACAGGCTCTAAGAAGAGCAAAGCGAGTTTTGAAAAACACGCAAAGGACGACCTACTCGCACAAGACATAATTTTTTCCGTGTACGTCCCCTGATAGCGTTAGTGTCACCTCGGCGAATGCGGAACCGACGCCAGGAGTGCCCGTTGCGATGAGAATCGACTTACGGTGGGCAGGACTTCGTTGGTGGTGCATTGCTCCGGATTACCATGCGGAAGGGCGTAGCATGGATAAAAAGAACGTGTCGCGGCAAGTGCAGCCTCGCTTGTGGCTAAGATCGCTAACGGTGGAAGGCGATTGGGACCTTAGCCGCGGGCAAGACGTGCGGCGAAATCTTATCCGGCATGGACCCGTGCGGCGTTAGTGTCGCCTCGGCGGAGTGCGGAACCAGCGCCAGAGTGCCGATTCGCGATGAGAATCGACTACGGTGGGCATGCCCATTGCGATGAGAATCGACTACGGTGGGCGTAACTCCATCGGTGGTGCACCGCTTGTTAATCGGAACCGCATGGTCGTTGCGGATAAAATACATGCTCGACGCGAGAGCGCTCTGAGCGAAATACCAACGAGGTTTTGGAAAACCAACGCTAAGGAAAGGAACTAGAAAACTGAAAACGTCATCGGGTTGCGAAATTCAGCTCAAGTCCAACTGACGAGGAGAGGTAGTCCTCCGAGGAGCTGGCCGAGCGACTCAAGACCGCCGAAAGCGCGCTTGAATCGAGCGAGAGTCGACCGAGCGGTTTTTCCTACAAAAAGAGCAACAAAAGACAAGGACGAACAGAAACCAAGAGCAAAGCGACAGCGCTAGAAAGTTTTAAGAAAAGCGGTAGAACGCTTAGCCTAACTCCCACTTGTGCCAGTAAATGCCGAGGACTGAGTTTGCGAACTTCGAGCAGTGCACAAGAGAAAGAGCGACGCCTAGCCCCGTGCGAGCGATGCATGAAGACCTGAACTTGCGACTTCAAGCACGTGCGTAGAGAGTTAGAGCGACACCGTATCTGATCGACTCGTTCGAGGCGCTCCGTTAACGTAAGTTAGGCGATTCGAAGATAACCGAACATGGAAAGTGCCTCGCGCGGAGGGCTTACGAGAGAGGTTTTGCCAAGTGGTTGTGCCGTGGCGGTAAGTGCCTCTGCCATGGAGGGCTTACGAGCAGATTTAGCCGCAAGGTCGGAAGCCATGTTACGCAACTCTGAGTTTAGGAACTCGTTGAAACTAGATACGGGCAGGGAAACCCTAAAGATCGCGGAGCCAAGAGTTCGCAAGACCGGGCAGCCATCAAGTGTTACCAGAGAGTAAGGTAGTCCGAGAAGGCGAGTGGTGAGAAGGGCGCAGGGGTCGCGAACATTCACCGCTCAATGGGTTGAACTTTACATGGCAGCCCGAGAGACTTGGACGAACTAAGGCGCGAAATTTGAGAAAAGCGCGGGTTAGGAAGCGAAAGACCTACACGAGGAACTTACGGCCGGGTCGATGTTCCAAGCGCTGTCGCCTCTCTCCGACATCCACCGCCAGCGAACAGCCGGGATCCGGAAGGAGTTTGATCGATCCCGAGCACGGAGCTCATCATGGGGACCAGACACGCGCCCGGCGAAGAGCTGCCGGCGCCAGTGATCCACCCGAGCACGGAGCTCATCGCGGGATCAGACGCATACCGGCGAAGAGCGCCCGGCGAAGAGATCCACCCCGCGCGGAGCTCGTGGCGGGATCAGACAGCGCCGGCGAAGAGCTGCCCGGCGCTGGTGATCCACCCGAGCACGGAGCTGGGAACCAGATCTGGAAGGCGATCAAGATCGAAGGATCGATCCGATCGGCAGGAAGAGACATCCCCGCCCTTCCGAAGTCGTAGTCCTCAGGAAGAATCTCCTGGTCGCTGATAGAGTTCGACATGTTCGATCTGCGAGATCCCCACGGTCGGCGCCAACTGTCGACGGTTGAGATAACGATCTCAAGTTGCTAAGGTTATTTAGAATTGAGATAGGAGACACGCCGAACAATCACGAACAGCAACGAACAGGAGACAGGGGTTTTTATCCTGGTTTAGGCCTCTCGGGAGAGATAATAGCCCTACGTCCAGCCTTTCTTATATATCGAGATGATTACAAGAGGTGGCTCGGCGAGACGAACAAGTCTCGGCGAGATTATGTGTGTACAAGTGGCAAAACTCGAAGTCAGATGCGTAAACTTGTCTCAGATGCCCCCTAAACACCGTAGGGGCTTGGTTTATATAGTACAGAGCAAACCGACCTACCGAGGGACTATCGGGCCGGGCTGACCACGAGTACGTAACGAACTCAACGTGCCAAATATATCCCGAGGTAGATAAGGCATACTCCTAATCTTGGGGATCACGACTCCTAATACAATCCGGGAAACCAACGTCCGGGTCTTCACGTAGCCGTGCAGAACTCTTGTTCGAGACGGACTCAAACACGATTCCTTGGCCATTACGTACCACGCCAGCCAGGAAGCTGTTCGGCAGGATGTATATGGGCCAGATAGAACCTTCCAGGGAGCTGGGCCCTGGTAGGCTGTTCAATTGGCCGTCAGGGAGTGGGCCATGGCAATGGGCCGTAATTTTATCCTCGACACTAGGGTCGTCGGCTGACAACATGCAGCTCTCTCTTTACGCAAATGACGTGGCGGTTTTCCTCAATCCTACACCTCAAGACATGAGATCCCTCGAGCTAATCCTTCATATTTTTGGGCAGGCTTCAGGGCACAAGGTGAACTTGGAGAAGTGTGAAATTTACCCAATCAGGTGTGACCAAAGTTTGATCCAGCATGTGATAGGTGACTCGAGTATGCAGCTCAAGCACTTTCAAGCTATCTACCTTGGTCTCCCAAAAAGGCCTACTAGGCTTATCAAAAGTGACTTCCAAACTCTTTTTGACAAAATTGGGAGAAGGCTTCTGGTTGGAAGCGCGAACTTCTTTCTCGATCAGCTCGCCTGGTTCTCATCAACTTAGTCATCACAACTCAAGTTGTGTACCCCTTGTCAGTCTTGAAGCTTAGTAAACGGGTTTTCCAAAGCTCCCTTGTGCCTCCTCTGGAAAGGTGGCCTGAATGATGGCCGTGTTGCATCGTTGGTCTGTTGGAAGAAGGTTTGTAGACCAAGGAAGCTGGGAGGACTTGGAATAAAAAGTTTGGAATTGTTTGGCAGATCCCTCGGGCTTAGATGGCTTTGAATGGCCTAGGATGATCCATCCAAGCCTTGGTTTAGCACTGAACTGCCTTGCGACAATATCGATCATAGCCTGTTCAACACTTCAGTTGTTATCTCGGTGGGTAATGGGGAGCGTTGTCTCTTCTAGTACGATTGATGGCTAAACAATGAAGCACCATGTGAGATAGCTCCTCTTTGCTTCTCCAAAGCAGTAAAAAAGGGTTACACCGTCAAAGAGGGACTGCATAATAGATGTTGGATCAGGTCTCTGAAACAACTTGACAAATTTTAAGAGCTGATGCAATATTCTTTCTTAGGGCAGCAGGTCCACTCTTTCTCACTAGCTTGTTCTTGGTAGTGCTGACTCCTGTACTTGGCGTTGGTCGCACAATGGGAGATAAAGTGCCCGCTCAGCTTACGACGCCCAATTTATCGGTGCGGTCCCATATGCCCACTTCACTGCAAATTGGATGGCTCCAGCTGAAACGAAATGAAAATTTTTGTTGTGGATTGCTCTTCAAAACAAGATCTTGACAACTGATAACATCATGAGGGGGGGGGGGTGGCCCAACTCTTGCTATTTTCCCCTATGTGCCACTGACATAGAGACAACTCATCACCTCCTCTTCTCCTGCCCATTCACACGCTTTATCTGGAGGACTATCTTGCATGAAGGTAATTGCTCTCAGCTTTACATCCAGCAGGCACAGGTGTTGAGTGTGGGTGATTGATGGCTCACGGCAAGAAAGGTGTTCCCCAAGTGTTCCAGGCGCTGTTTTGATGGTCTTATCTTGTACTTGTGTTGGAACATCTGAAAGGAGCACAATAGGCAAATTTTCCAACTTGCTTATGCCAGCGCGGACCAAATTATGCAGCTCATTAATATTGATCTCCTAAACAGGGAGGCGGCGTTTGGCACCAATGACCATGGCTAGTTAGCTCTGCTGGCCAGTGAACCTTTATGTCTGGCTTGTCTTTTTGTCTAGTGTAGTTTTTTTTTTTGTGTTTGCGTTTTTTTGTAATTTCATTCGCTATCGAATTTTTGTTTTCTCCCTCCGCTTAATTGAATCAAGCAGAGCAACTGCCTTCCCTTAAAAAAAAAAAACTCGACCATCCATACTAGATCCAACAGCCGACAGAGACATAAAGGATGCCTTTATTTATGCTTATAAAAGCTGAAGGATGCCCTTCCGTCATTGTTGCTAAATTCAGCTAATGCATGCTTCCCCATACCTGTTCATAACAGAAAAGCTCCAGTGCCATGCACGCCTTTGTTAGTTGTAGATATGGAAATACGAGGCATCGAAGAATTTGCTAAGCACGGGAAACATGTTGGTGCCTATGCGAGTAGAGACCTGTGTTCGCACTTGGCCTGTTTGGTGTAATTGCAAGCTGGAATTACGCACAAAACAAGAAGCAACAACCACACTAATTACAACATCTTTGCCGAGGAAGAGATTCAATTCCATTCTTTACCAATTACCACATATGCGTGCACTCGCTCTCGAGTGCTAGTCTTTTCGGTCAGCAATGCGATGTATGATACTACCTCCGGTCATAAAAAGAAGTCGCCGTTGACTTTTAAACATGACTTTGATCATTCGTTTTATTCAAAAAATTAGTTCAAATATGCAAAAATATAAGTCATACTTAAAATACATTTAATAATAAACCAAATTATAAAAAAATAAATAATATTTATATAACTTTTTTTAATAAGACGAATGGTCAAAGGCGTGTGTAAAAGGTAACGACGACTTCTTTTTATAACAGGAGGGAGTAATTGTTTTGGCAGATCACTGCTTTGCTCTTTGCAGTGGAATAGCGTATTGTCATCCATCGATCCAACCACGTGCGGTACTGCTGGTGTCATTGAAAACAAAAAATGTTTGAATTATAAACCAAAATTTTTAATTCAAGTTTAAATTCAGTGCTTGCCACTGTGCTACTTCCCCATGTTTATAATTTGTCTTTCAACAATCTTTTGTATACGTAATCAAATTAAAACAAAACTAAAATGTTTTGGTCGAGTCAGTAAAAAATAGGCGGTACAGCAAAAAAACCATTTTGCACTAGAAATTAACAAAATAAGACCAAAAACAAAATTAAACACCGGACGCATTCATGTTAAGTGTTCGTTCATCGATCAGACAATCACTACTAGATTACTGATCAACCAATGTTTTTTTTTGGGGTCAAAATAGCGTCGATTTGATCTTTGAACTATCCATTCAAGCCAAATTGTTCTTTGTGATACAAACCTAGGTAAAATCAATACAAAATTATCTATTTAGTCTTTGGTAGGTTAATCTAACTTCCAGTTTTTTATGACATAGAGGTACTCACCCCTACTGTTGGTGTGCTTGTTGTGGTGCCACACCAGCGGCAATGTTCGATGGGTTAGTGGCAAGTCGGCGGAGAGGATAAACAGTGGCTACCATGACAGAGGGTAGTGAAGGTGGAGGAGGTGGCCATCGGTAGGATGAGAGGGAAGAAGGAAGAAGAAAGAGGGAGAGAGGGGAGTAAAAAAGAGAAGGGGAGCAAGTGAGCAATTAGATGGCGTCCGATTGAAAATCCACGTGTGCAAAATACACCATGTCAACATCCACGTCACCGAAAGCCGCCCAAAAGCAGGGTTTGAGTGATGAAAGGACTAAAACAACACAATTTTGATTTTGATAACTCGCGACTAATTTCATCCGGTTTTAGATCACTTGGATCAGTTTGGCCCAAGCGCAATACTTCATCAATCAAATCAACACGATTCAGGTTGTGCGGGACTCAGACATGGGATCACAAGGATGACGTGATAAAAAATCTAGACATTGCGAGGATCTGAGGCTCGGCTGGTGGTTGAGGACGACGAAAACTTAGCTGCTAAGTCACAACCGATTGCGTCTACGGTGTGTGGAACTGGAGAGGCCATGTGTATCGAGTTGTGTTTGTCTATGGGAGGAGTGCGTGATCAATCTTAGGTTCTATTCTTTTGACCTGATCTGAATAGCCGAACGGCTGAAATGACTGAATTTTGATAGCTTCTTAGGGTAGTCTCGAGATTCGGATCCATTTCATTAGACTTGCTTTTTAAAGCATTAGAACTCACCTTCGGAACAACGAAAAAACGAACTAAAAAACCAAAGCATATGTCTTTTTATAACGTAGATAAGCCGTTAAACTGTTAAGTCATTAAGCTTTAAAAGCTGAAAAGAACAGAGCGTTAGCCGTCCAAGAGCGATATGAGAATATCAATGATTTCTCGCGAGACATTACGATACCTTAGAGCTCCTGATCTAAATAAGGAGGGGAGGAGGTGTATCCCTTTCACTTGTCTTACTTCTCACTTGTGATGGCTGAGGTTGGGAGTGTGTAGGGGCACTTGCAAGTGTTTTGTCCACTTGGTGTGACATTGTAATACCTCAACCAAAGTAATAGAATCCATCAAAAGTTTCCCGAGTTTGCACTTGTGTTAATGATGGTTGTGCTTGTTTCTTAATTGCTTTGGTTGTGCGCAAGTTTTGATCTTTCTATTTTCATCTTGTCTAGATCATGGCTAAACTTTGGAAAGTCGGTTCCTTTAGTCGGTTCGATGATGGTCACTCTCTAGATCTGAGTTTTACCCTTTTCTCGATTTTCGCATGGATTTTTGAGTGAATTTTCATCCATCTTGGTTTAAATTTGTTTTGGGATTTTTGCTGAGCCAATCTCCAAGCTAGTATATGGGACACCATCATGGATCATATATCTTAATCACCTTCCTCCCGTTAGCAAGGCTATAGATTGGGTTTTCCACTAGCCGTCCTCCAAATGTTCGATCATTTGCTTTCAAGGAGGTGGGTTGTGTTGTTGGAGCCAAGGTTCATCATATGAGTTTCCTTTTAGCATCGTTTTGTGAGGAGTTTGTTGTGAAGAAGCCAAAATTTTTTTATGGCTCTCATTTACCCTCTATGATCACCGTAGCATATTCCACAGTAACTTCCGCTCAGAAAATAAACGGAAAAATACCCGAAATAATCAACAGTTAATAGAAAATTAATAAAATAATCCACAGGAAAAAAATTACAAAAATATCCCGGGTCCATACCGGGTGTTGCCACACTTTCACGGTGCTGACACTGAAATGCCATGCCCCGCTCACCCGACCGGCCCCTAATTCCCCGGCGCCCCGTTATCGCATGCGAGAAAAGAAGTATTAAAAAATGTGCTGCCGACAAAATAGTTCCAGAAAATATAAGAAAATAATATCCACCGACAAAACAGTGTAGAAAAAATAATAAAATAATCTCCACCGACAAAATAGTGCTGACTTTTTAATTAAGCAAACAGTAATTGCATGATTTACGCTAATTAATTTCGATTAGAAGTCACAGTGATCACAAAATTGAGTGTATATATATCGCGTCCTGCCGTTCGCCTTCACACACGCAGCACTCTCGCTTTCAGTTCTTTTCACACACTCGCACAGGCTTCACACGCAGAGCAGCCTTCACACACTCACTCTCTCGCTTTCAGTTCTTTTCAGTTCGTTCAGTTCAGGTATATTAGTCGTTGATACTTTAGTTCTAGATTCACCAGGAGTGTCACTTCGCTGCTATTTTTCGCTTTCAGCGTGAGGGAATATTTTGGATTTTAAATTTGATATTTTTTGCTTTCGGCGTGAGGGAATATTTTGGAATTTAAATTTCATCTACTTGCTAATAATTAGTGTTATTGCGGTACGTATATGTAAGAGTTAATTTTGGCATAATAATATTCTATGCTAATCTTATTAGCAGTGTTGTATGCTAATTTTGTCATATTAGTACTTAATATTGTATGTATATATTGTATGTATATATTATATACACAGTATGATAATCTTGATATGTGAGGGCTATCTGACTATACTGATGTTGGCATAGTATGTTGTTAATGCTAATTAAAATAATCACCATCACGTAATTATTTAATTAAACTAAGCACCAACACCTAGGTCTTGCTTCTATTTTGTTATTAATTTTGCACCGTAGCACGCACCAATGCTGTAGAGCAGCAACGCATGCACCAGATTTACGAAGGTAACAAGCACATACGGTGATAGTTTAATATGACCACTTAATTTCGTATATTCTGTCTAATTTATGCTTGTTTTAATTTTTTCAGGAACTTTGAACCGATCGATCTTATAACCGTCAGGTACGCATTTTATAGTTAACATAAACTTGTTGTGTTAGGTTAACTTAAATTATGATTAGTGATTAATTAGTTATGTAAGGAGAGAAAATGATGTACAAATATAATGGAAATTAGTGAATTTTTATAGCATGTAATATATGAATGTTTAAATTTTAATTGCACGTACCGCACAAAATTATATATAATTAGCGACAAATTTACGGTAGTGCGCGTAGTTAAAAAGAGTGACTATATTTTTTCATGTAGTAATTTTCTTGTTAGCTTAATTAAACATAATAGGGAAATGAATCTATATTTAGAATGAAAAATAGTAATACAATTATACGTATTTTAGTGACATTTTAGTTAATAATTAGGGTGTTTCGAGTATTAGTCGAGTTGCTATATTCTATGTTCAGCCCTTATTTACATGTATTATGTATTAAACACGTAAGCTAATATTTTAAGTGTAGCTTCAAATCATTCTCTATTTCACTTTACATGTATTTTATGTTTTTATTTATCTCATAGCTTCTAACTTTACAAACTTTAGTTTGCCCTACAAACGACTATTAAAACTTGCTAAAATTTTAAATTTCCAATTTTGTAAAATTTGATACAATTTTGAACTTTAAAATGTATATATATTATATACATATATCAATTTTAGAAAATAAGCATATATATCATACATATTATATATATTATACAAGCATATATATTAACATATAATAATACAAGCATATATATATTATTTTAATATATCGATATTATACATGCATATATATTAAAAATTACAGCTACATGAAATACCGGCCGTGTATATCAATTATATATATATATTTGTCGGTATATACACATGCAATAAAGCAAGTATATATTAAAAATGTGGCCGGCTCGCCACGCTGGGTGGCGAGTGTGAGCGGTGGCCACACCACACGGGTGGCTTCATCAGTGCAGCGCCCGTGGCGGCACCACCCGGGTGGCGGGACCCGAGGATATTTTTGTAATTTCTTTTTCCTATGGATTATTTTATTAATTTTCTATTTAACTGTTGATTATTTCGGGTATTTTTCCAAAATAAACTCAAACCTAGCCAGTTCAAGGTAATCATCACGTCAGTGGTTTGTAATTTCTGCTCAGAAACTCAAATCTCACCGGTTTAACAGACATTTACCAATTGACATATCATCAATCAATTCTATTGTACAAGGAGCACTCCCTGGTTACGCCACGTGGAGTTTCTTGATTGCGCCACATCACCCCGAAAATAATTCCTAAAAATATAAAACTTTCTAAAATGCAGTCAAATTGCATGGTAATTGTCCATAAATCAATTTAAACATTGGATATGTTAAATTCCACAAATTGAATTAAGAAATTCAATTCTATTCTATTGTACAAGGAGCTAACCGAGCACTCCCTGGTTGCGCCACGTCACCCCGAAAATAATTCCTAAAAATATAAAACTTTCTAAAATGCAGTCAAATTTCATGGTAATTGTCCATAAATCAATTTAAACATTGGAAATGTTAAATTCCACAAATTGAATTAAGAAATTCAATTCTATTCTATTGTACAAGGAGCTAACCGAGCACTCCCTGGTTGCGCCACGTGGAGTTTCTTGATTGCACCACGTCACCCCGAAAATAATTCCTAAAAATATAAAACTTTCTAAAATGCAGTCAAATTTCATGGTAATTGTCCATAAATCAATTTAAACATTGGAAATGTTAAATTCCACAAATTGAATTAAGAAATAATAGAAATTAAAAATAAATGTTGAAAAATGTAATTATAGTTTAAAAGCATTTAGAACCATAATTTTATGTACATGTACTAAAAAGATTTAGCTATTTTTTAAAAAATACTTAGGATTCACAAATAGTTGAATTAAAAATAATTCATTCTTTTCTTTCATTCTAACTTTTGTGGCCAACTAAAAAAAAATCTAATTCGTTCTTTTCTTTCACTTTAACTTTTGTGGCCGGCTAAAAAAATCTTAAAACAAAGATTTATACAATAGAACCATAATATCATGACAATGGCATATGAAAGGATTTATGCATTAAAATATAATTTCGAATAAAGAAATAACGGGAATAAAAAAAAAGTGCAATGCTTTCTTATTATCTATTTTGTTATACATGGTTATTTGCTCGTGTAAAAAAGAGAGCATACAGTGGTGCTCTTTTTATTAGTTGACATTGGAAATCGATTGGATTAGTTGTGTTCGGTGATGAAGTTGGTGGAAAGCATATATGCTCTTTTTTTTACACTATCTCTGGTACTCAAATTTACAGCTCGTTGATTGATTGGAAGGGTACCGTGGTGTAAAATTATGGTTTCTGCACAATGCTTTAAATCAATCTCGACCATCCACACCAGATCCAACGGCCATGTAATAAAAGTACAAAGACATGAAGGCTGCCTCTATGCTTATAAAAGCTGAGGATCCCCTTCCGTCATTGTCGCTAAGTTCCGCTAATTCATGCTTCCCCATGCCTGTTTATAACAACAAAAACTACAGTACCATGCACGCCTTTGCTAATTGTAGATATGGAAATACGAGGCATCGAGAATTTGCTAAGCACGGGAAAGGTGGGAGTGCCTAAGCGAGTAGAGACGTGTGTTCGCCCTAAGCTGGAATTACCTGGAAAGTAAAAGGCAACGAGCACACTTACTTCATGGTTCGCCCTGCATGCTTTTACTCGTGCCGATTGCTCACAAATTGGCAGTGAATACAAGGCTCGTTTCGGTCTGCAATGTCATATATATATATGACAATTGTTTGTTAATTCGCTGTTTTGCACCTTGCAGTGGAAGAGTCTATTGTCATCTATCTCAAAAAACAGAAGATCCGAACTTCTGATCCGAACAGTATGAGGTTTGAACAAGCTTCTATAGTCCGAGTTAGGGTTCCGCAAGACTAAAGTAATCCAACCATATGCGGGAACTTCACCGAAAACAAAAAATATTTAAATTTTAAACGAAAATTTTTAATTCAAATTCGAATTTTTGAAGAAAATTAGAAATACTATAGCATTTGTCTTACCACTGTGCTACGACCCATGTTTATAATTTGGCTTTCAACAATCTTTTATATACATAATAATCAAAATCATCTCAAATTCAAAGTGAAATGTTTTGGCCCAGTCAGTAAAAAAAAAGGTGGGTACCGGAAAAAAATCACTCTCACTGGAAATCAATTAAATCGGACCAAAAACAAAATTAAACTCTGGATGCATTCATGCGAAGTGTTCGTGCATCGATTAGACAATCACCCCTAGATTACTAATCTATTAACATTTTTTGTGACAAAATAGTGTCGATTTAAACTTTAATCTTTGAACTATCCGTTCAAGCCAAATTGTTCTCTGAGATATGTAACCAGATTAGATCAATCCCAAATTATCGATTTATTCCTTCGGTAGATCAATCCGACTTTCGATTTTTGATAACATAGAGGAATTTGTCCCTATCATTGGTGTGAATGTTGTGGTGCCATACTGTGTGGCCGTGTTGGTAAGTAGGTGGAGAGAATGAACAGTTGCTATAGTGAAGGCGGAGGAGGTGGCCATGCGTAGGATGAGAGGGAAGGAGGAAGAAGAGGGAGATGGGGAGGGAAAAAAAAGGGAAGGGGAGATAGAGAGCAATGAGATGGTGTCGTTTTCTATTTTCGACTTCCTACATGAGAGAGAAATGAGATGGCATGGCCCGAGAGGCCAAGTGTGTGGTTGCGCGCAGGATACGCCAAAGACGTAATATCGGAGTACACCAACACAAAGATTAGTACATCCAAAATCAAACTTATCTTGATACCTGAAAGCTAATCCATTTTTCATTATGAATTAACCATTAGATACATGCCAACACGAAGTGTTCACAAACTCTCCGAAAATGCAAAACAATGCCAAACACTTAGGGAATTTTCACGGCACGTCTTGCCTCACCCAAAACCATTTAAATATATACAATCTTTGTCAATATCATTCATCACAACATGAAGTGGCATGCACATGATCTCACAGATAACAAGAATATCACTCCCAGTTGACCACTATCGGTTCTAAATTATAGAAAAGGCTGTTTGAAATCGATAATTGTATGCGTGTCTATGGTAGTGGCGGTACAACATAATTAAAGGCAAGGTTTTATAACCTGTCCTGCATGATTGCACGGATAAAGAACAGTACTCCACCACTCCCTATACTTGTATATAAGAACTACTCTACATGGCGTCGATTGGCCAAGTTTAGAGAGTCGTTGGCTCGTAGCACACATTTAGGTTAATATGGCTATCTAGACAAAGATGGGCAATGAACTGACCGGTTTAGGCTCACTTTTCTCCAAAAACTCGCAATGGTTACCCTGGGATTAGGAAGCATCAAGAATTGATATGCACGAAAAGTTACACTTATCTCTATTTCGAGTCTTATCATGAGTATTAGACTCCCAGTTCTGTGTCAGACACAGTGAACATGATCTTATTGGTGTCACTATTCCCACTCAATATTTGACGTGTGAATCCAGTTAGGGATATCCAATACAACCATTGGGTTTTAGTATTCAAAACCCGTATGGTGTCCACAAGATAACCGTCAGATCCTGGTCCGGGTTTATACTTATCAAAGACTCTTAAATCCGGTTTTGAGTACAATGGTACTGCATTCTTTCATGATCCTCTACAACACCAGCGTGCGAACTTCAACGCCAAGTCGGTGCCACCTCCTTCAACGCCAGTCCTTTCTCACTCCTCATCAAGATCAGTGCAGCCACTCGCCGAACCCTTTTTCCTCTTTAGAGGTTGCCGGCTGGGTCGCAGCCTGCTACAGACTCTCTCCTCCCATGGCCGCTAGCTATTTTCTTGGTCATACGTCTCAACAACCTCTTCTCCTCAGGGACTGCTCATTGACCACTACGTTCACATTTAGCTCATGTTATGAAAATTATGCAGTATGAAAAGTCATGCAGAATGTTCATGTTTATCTCTATGTCATTTCCCTTATTTTTTCATTGTTCTAAAAACATGATTAATTGCTTCACATGTGCATGCTAGGCATTTGATTATCCGATTAATTTGTTTGACTACATCCCTGCCGCAAAAAATCTGCCACGGTGATTTTCCATTTTTATCAGTACTGGTTTTTTCATTCTGATCTGCAATCAGACTTGATGCTCAGGCTTTATAAGACAATTTTAAATCAAAAGATAAGTACTGCAAACCTCTCTGTTCTGCCGTTTTATTGCTTGATGTATTTCCTTGCTGACTCGAAATGCGTATTATAGATTCATATTATTCAGCTATCATGATAATTTATGTCCTCTCATGCGCACCTCACAACGCTCTTTCTTTCACTTTGGCTATGTCGATCAATCACTACAGGAATCGCGCAAAATCTCGACGGCCAAACTTATTATCGATGGCCAAATCAAAGCCGTCGATACTATCACACTAATATCGACGGCCAAGACAAAGCCATCGTAATATAGCATTTTTCTCGACGGCCACCCCTCAGCCGTCGAGATAAGGTCGCCCAGGCTCCCGCTCACACCTTCCTCTAGTTTTCGCGGTGGCGGGAAATCATCTATCTCGACGGCTATACATAAACCGTCGAGAATAGTTATGGGCCGGCCCATGAAACATCTCTGTAATAGATATAGTCTCGACGGCCAAATTATGGCCGTCGAGATAGATGGACTCCTCAAGACAACCCCAGCCTTGGTGGGCTGGCCCATTTGATGTTTCCATTATTTAAACTTTTCTTTAATAATTTGCAGACAACTTTACTTCCTTTGTGAATTTTCCAAAAATGTCTAAAATTTATTAAAAAAAGGTCAAAAATATTTAGTTGTCCATAAAAAAACTTAAAAAGTAAATAAGTTTTTTTTCAAAATATATACATGTTTCATGGTTGCATGTTATGTATTGGACAAGATATTTATTTGTATGTGTGTCTTTAATATTATTAAATTTCATAGCAAATTTTAAAAATGATGTAATTACTAACATTATAGTGCAATGATATTTATATAAAGGTCTTTGGCCCCAATGGTGATTTATCAAAAAAAAATTGTGCACATGTTAGACGTATTTCATATAACACTATACAACATTCGATAAATCAGTAGACGATATAGCCACCTACACATGCAACTGTTATTCCCGATATAATTTCATTGCATAAAAGTTTTTGGAGGTGTATATTTATGTGGTTAGCAAGACTATGCAGGATGAAATTTTTAAAAATTTTGTATGTTTTTTAAAAAATAAAATAAGCAGAGTTGACCATCGAAGGTGTTGACGGTTGGGATATCGGTCCCAAGTTAACTAAGGTTCTTGAGAACGGGAGATAGAAGACTTGCCGAGCAAGGCGAACAGCAATCAACGAGCAATAGGGAGACACAGGGTTTTTATCCTGGTTCAAGCCTCTCGAAGAGGTAATAGCCCTACGTCCAGCGCTTCTTTATATGAGAGAAGATTACAAAGAGGAACTCGACTAGACCAACAGGTCTCGGCGAGATTATGGGTGTACAAGATGTAGTATGCCATGATCTCCTGACATGCCCTCTACACGACGTAGGGGCTCGGTTTATATAGTGTTGAACCGACCTACCGAGGGATAATCGGGCCGGGCTAACCATGAGGACGTAACGAACTCGTATACATGCCAAATACATCCCGAGGTAGATAAGGTATACTTCAATTCTTGGGGATCACGACGTCTGTTCCAATCCGGAAAACTACGTCCGGGTCTTCACGTAGCCGTGCAGAACTCTTGTTCAAGTCGGACTCAAACACGACGTCTTGGCCATCACGCACCGTGCCAACCAGAAGCTATTCGGCAGGATGCATATGGGCCTGATAGAACCTTCTAAGAAGCTGGGCCCTAGGAGGCTGTTCGACTGGGCCGTCAGGGAGTGGGCCATGGCAATGGGCCGTGATTTTATTCCCAACAGCTAGCCCCTGAGACTCAAGTGGAAGGACTCACTAGAGTGGGGTCTTCCTCTTGAGACTCCAAGTCACGAAGAGGGAAATTTTCCTGCTATAAAGACGTATAACAGGCGACCGAACAAGTTATGGCTCAGCCGAACAAATCTTGTTCGGGACCGAACAAACCCGCCCAGTGCCGAGCAACTCTGTTGCATCGAACAGGGAAACACATCTGTCTGAGCAAAGCACTCGAGTCTTAAGTGAGATGAATCATCTCCTTAAGGCTGAATGTCATCAAGGAGGGATTGGATTCTTGATAGTGAAGAGTGTACCACCGCATCCGGTAAGATCAGATCTTCCGGGAGAATGAATATAGCAAGTCGCGAGATGGACTCGTGTTGCCGCATCCAGGTATGAAGATACACAGGAAAGCATGAACGGAAATAGGAGAACCACCTCTCGGGTTAGAGCTTGCCCGAGAAAATAGAGATTGCGCTCTCGAGCGAATGTCGTGCTCAGGAGCGAAGATGATGTGCCCCAGACGTAGATCGTGTGTTAGGAGCAGACAATGCATACGAGGGGGAAGGTGACCCGGTCCCCGAGCGTAGAGCTCGTCAAAGGAACCAGGTAAAGAGATCCAGTCCCCGAGCACCGAGCTCGTTAAAGGGACCAGAAAGTGCGACCAGGTGAAGACGTACCCGGTAGGAGACCATCTAGTCCCTAAGCGCGGAGCTCGTCGCGGGAACCAGACGCGCGCCCCGGGCGAAGAGCTGCCCGGTGCGAGGTGATCCAGTCCCCGAGTCGTCGCGGGGACCAGACGCATGCTCCAGGTGAAGAGCTACCAGGCGCGAGTTGATCTAGTCCCCGAGCACGGAGCTCGTCGCGGGGACCAGACACGCGCTCCGAGCGAAGAGCTGCCCGATGCGAGGTCATCCAGTCCCCAAGCATGGAGCTCGTCGCGGGGACCAGACGCGCGCTCCTGGCGAAGAGCTGCCCGGTGCGAGGTGAATCACAGCCCAATGCAGTCAGAACCGTAAGAGAACGTGTGAAATCAATGCTTTACCCATGATGTATTCCTTGTGATAGTGTAAGCGTTGTTTGGGCAAGTGCAGAATCGACGCTTGGAGTGCTTGTTGTGATGAGAATCGGTTTACGATGGGCAGGACTCCGTTGGTGGCGCACTACCTTGACTTAGCCGAACTGTGAATGTCAGTGCCGGGCAAAGGCAAGAAATCATACGCGGGTGAAGTGAATCAGTCCCCGGGCATGCGCGGAGCGTGCCCGGAAAGAAAGGGATGCGGACATTGGTTTTGGTGGGGAAGCCTGGAACCTCGCCGCGACCATCACCGGCGTCTGACGTTCCCCGTTCCTGTACTTCCTGCAGAAGACAAACAAGAAACGAGCCAGTAAGGAGAAAAAGAGAGTAAGGACAGACTCTAAGAAGAGCAAAGCGAGTTTTGAGAAACACGTAAAAGACGACCTACCCGCATAAGACATAATTTTTCTCGGGTACGTCCCCCGATAGCGTTAGTGTCACCACGGCGAATGCGGAACCGACGCCAGGAGTGCCCGTTGCGATGAGAATCGGCTTACGGTGGGCAGGACTCTGTTGGTGGTGCATTGCTCTGGATTACCGTGCGAGGAAGGACGTAGCATGGATAAAAAAGACGTGTGTGGGTAAGTGCAGCCCCGCTGTGGCTAAGACCGTTAACCAGGGAAGGCGACCGGGACCTTAGCCGCAGGCAAGACGTGCGAGGCGAAATCTTATCCGGGCATGGATCAGTGTAGCTTTGGTGTCACCTCGGCGAATGTGGAACCGACACTAGGAGTGCCCGTTGCGGTGAGAATCGGCTTACGGTGGGCATGCCCGTTGAGACGAGAATCGGTTTACGGTGGGCAGAACTCCCTCGGTGGTGCACCGTTTCGGTTAACCGGAGCTGTACAGGTCGTCGCTAGATAGAAAGACATGCTCGCACGCGGGGAGCGCTACGGGAGCGAAAATCCGAGCCGATTTGTCAATTTATTAACTAGGCAGGATACAGAGACGACCCTGGGTTCATAAAGAGCTAAATGCGGACCCGGGGAACGAGATTTTTGAAAACCAACGCTAAGGAAAGGAAGTGAAAAACTGGAAACGTACCAGGGTTGCCGAAATTCGTGTGCATATACTGGACGCCAAATTGTTTCGCAGATTCCTGCTGATCCGGAAGGAGTTTTGAGGTGGGACTAGATCCGTTGGAAAGCTTATCGCGTCTGCTTTCCGTGAAGTCGTAGAACGTCCGAAACAAAGGTCGTTTGTGGCCGGGGCGCCCGTTTTAGTGCGGACTGGTCAGGGAGGTCTCGAATTTTGAGGTCGCGAGCTTGCTGACGACCTGGTTGAGACGGCCGAGCAGAATTGATCTGATCAGACAGGGGACGTGACATCCTGCCCTTCTGAGTCATCGCCCTCAGGAAGAGTTTTCTGGTCGCTGAAAGAGTTCGACATGCTCGAATAGGCTTGATCTACTATCCCCACGGATGGCGCCAACTGTCGACAGTTGGGATTTTGGTCCCAAGTCAACTAAGGTTCTTGAGAAAGGGAGATAGAAGACTTGCCGAGCAAGGCGAACAGCAATCAAAGAGCAACAGGGAGACATAGGGTTTTATCCTGGTTCAGGCCTCTCGAAGAGATAATAGCCCTACGTCCAGCGCTTCTTTATATGAGAGAATATTACAAAGAGGAACTCGACGAGACGAACAGGTCTCGGCGAGATTATGGGTGTACAAGATGTAGTTTGCCATGATCTCCTGACATGCCCTCTACACGACGTAGGGGCTCGGTTTATATAGTGTTGAACCGACCTACCGAGGGATAATCGGGCCGGGCTAACCACGAGGACGTAACGAACTCGTATGCATGCCAAATACATCCCGAGGTAGATAAGGTATACTCTAATTCTTGGGGGTCACGACGTCTGTTCCAATCCGGGAAACTACGTCTGGGTCTTCACGTAGCCGTGCAGAACTCTTGTTCGAGTCGGACTCAAACACGAAGTCTTGGCCATCACGCACCGTGCCAACCAGAAACTGTTCGGCACGATGCATATGGGCCTGATAGAACCTTCTAAGGAGCTGGGCCCTAGGAGGCTGTTCGACTGGGCCGTCAGGGAGTGGGCCATGGCAATGGGCCGTGATTTTATCCCCGACAGGAGGGGGTAAGTTATGTTAGCCGTCGAGAATAAACTCTTTCTCGACGGCTAGAGCAAAAACGGTCGATAAAAATACCCTGTCTCGACGGTAGTCAACATCGGCCGTAGAGATAGATAATTATCGACGGCCTAGATGATGTGGCCGTCGAGACATGAGAGGATGCCAGGGGTGAGTAATTTCCACTTGTTCTCGACGGCCTTAGACCGTCGAGATAGCGGAAACACAACGACCCAACGGTCACGTGCATCAGTCTTGACGGCATGTGGCTGTCGAGATAGGTTCGTCTGGCGCACAACTAGCCAGAGCGAGCCACGTGTCACCTTTGAGTGCGAGGCCACTCTTTATCGATGGCTTGAGGTTGTCGATAATATATCTATGACGTGCGTCGAACGGTCCTCAAGCTCTGTCTCGACGGCTATAGGCCGTCGAGAGAGATCTCCCAGGCCCACTCGCCAATACCGTCGCGCCAGTGAGCTACCGGCGCTGACTACTCAATCTCGACGGCTCGATGCCATCGTGAATAGTTAATTGGGCTGGGCTAGTGAGCCTCTCGGCCTGCTAAGCTTTTTTCTCGACGGCCAGTGGCCGTCGAGAATAGCGCAGACAAATGTCGTCCCTGCTCTCCAATTTGTTCACGACGGCTCGTGTCTAGCCGTCGAGAATAGGTATATCGACGGCCAAGCCGTCGAGATAGGTCCTCTTTCTCGACCGCTCTATATCGAAGGCCAAATCTCGACGGCCGACCGTCGAGAAATATCTGTCTCAACTGTTTCCGTACTTTTCTTGACGACTTTGGCCGTCGAGATTTTTGGCGATCCGTGTGGTGAATACGCCCTTGCTGGTCCAAATGTGCCATGTAGAAGAGCCATAACACCCCTACTAGTCTAGAGGACTTTGCGCCATCAGAGAGAGAACAAATGTGGCAATGCTGATCAATGCTCATGCTCCAACGGACATAACTTGTCTGACAACAAATTTCAAAATGTCATTCCCACGTGTATATGTGTCAACTCTCAAATTTAACTTACCTTCAGAATCGGAATCCCATACATTAGTCCCTGGATCGGTACATTAGTGCAGAAGATCACATAGCCGATACAAGTATACATCGATTAAGGCCTTGTACATTTCAGCTTAGTGTAGCGTAGCGTAGTGTTTCAGCAAAATTTATCTTTTTTATATAGCCTATTTGGTTTAATAATTTTTAATGATTTTTCTCAGGTTTTTAGTAGTTCTCGTAAAGATCCTAAAACTATTTTAAATTTTTTTTAATAATATTTAAACCACTTTTTAAATACTCTCAAATTTTATTTAAACGCTACACTAAGCTGAAATGTACAAGACTTAAATCATAATTCCTGAATATTACATATCCAAGTTACGCCCTTGGGCGAATTTACTAAGGCGATCAACAATAGCCTTTTAATACAAACCATAGTTCAGAATAATGCAGCTATCCAAAATATCTACCAAAAAAAGATCTCCATGGCTAAGTGTCTTGCAAGCAATCGGAGCAACCCTAAGACGACTCATCAGGCCCACCGAAGTCCTGTCCATCATTTTCATGACACTCGTACGGATCCACCTTGATCCCATCGTCTAAAAGAGTATAAGTAGGCAAGGTCAGCGTCATCCAAACGGTGGCTAGTTAACACTTCCCTTAATGCACTTAGTGAATAGAAGGCTTTATTTGGGGAAAGGGTTATTTTATTTGCGCACAACTAGTTTTTAAATGAGTTTAAAATTACCCTATCTAGCATCAAATGTTAGTAGACTTTATATCTCAAGGGTTTAACATCATACCAATACATCCCAAGCCCTCAACCGAACAACCGACCTTATCGACCAACCCTAAATAGACCATCCCTCGACCAACATGCACTCGACTTTATACTTCACCACACAAACTCCTCGTTGCCCCAACATATTCCTAAATCCGCCATCCTTCTAGGATTTGGCAATCCTGTTGTGGACCACACTTGCCATCGACTGCCCGCCTCGGCCTAGGGGGTTGCCAGCCCGCACTAACCTAGCATCATCCTAGGGAAGTGTGGCCTCCATCACATCCGGTGACGACCAATGCCGATCCCTATCGAGAGTGGTCCCAGAGGGCCTCCGCAGAGCGCTCGCAACTAACAAACCAAACCCGTACTCCGCGCGATGGCCACGCGTTGTGTTGGAACCATCCTCCAGATGGTAGCGATCACCCCGCTACACGTGTTCTTCCTCTCTCCTCCTGGGTAAGCTCTGGCTAAACCCAGCACAAGGCAGCTCGTGCCTTAATCATCCTTCAGGATGTCATCTAAGGGGCAACCTTCCAACCATCTAGCCTCCACCTCAATAACCTTTAACATTACCACACACGATCTGTCCTGATCGACCAACCAAACTCGCCCGACACACCACATAGCCAAACCCATAACCACATCCAGCCCATCATGAATCTACTAGCCCTAACTGTCACATGTCATAACCATTTTAATGAAAGAATAAATGACCGGTGAATATCGGTTCACCGTTCCGTGGCTATTTGCCAGAAGATTTGTTTAATCCTAAGCAAGTCTAAGCAGGTTTTACCCAATAGGTAGGGTTAAAATTGTTACCAAACTACTCTTAGGCTAACAAGAATTATGACAATCAAGGCAGTCATAAAGAATAATCCAAGGGTAGGCATGTATAAATATTATCATGATTAACAATTAGGCAGGTTAATAAGCATGCATTTTAAATATTAAACAATTTAGTTAGGGAAAATTGGGTAATAGACAATTAATATATCGATGTTAATCCGCATTAGGCAAGTCACAATCCTTCCCTAATACGGGTAAACATCAATAAGAGTAAGTGTTAACTCACCTTGCTCACGTGGAAGGTCTTCCTCTGCGTCACCGAACCTTCCCTCGGGATCGCCTACGTCTAATCACTTGTACAATCCAACATTTACTCATTGGTGCAAGACGAAAACATGATGCATGCGCGTGACCTAGGTCCTATCATCGACACTACAATGTATAAGGTCAGGTAACGATGCTAATTTTCGTATGATATGCACCGCATGCCCTAATGTATTATTAAATAATAATGCCATTACATAATAGCCTAGCTATACCCCAAAATATGCTTTCGTACGATATAGTAGTAATTGAGTGATTAGGGTTTACGGTGACATACGATGACGGCACGTCGTAATACGGCCTACATACGAAGTTAAGTTTATCGGAGTAGGAAATTTCTAGGTGCTCCTAAATATATAGTGTAATTCTAAGTTATAAGATATTTTAATGCATTTTTCTAAGGTCAGCACCCATTGTGCTTAATAAAGAATTTATTAAAATTTGTTGGTGTTTAGGAAATTAATTCTCTAATAATCAAATTTGGGCATGAATAATGTTTTTATAGTTTTCTCTAATTATTAATGCTCTTGCATACCTTATTCTAATTTCTTATGATTTTACAATGTCAAACTCATTATTTATAATAACAAAAATCACCCTAATTCTAGTTTAATCATTTTCTATATAGGAAATCTACTCATTTTATTAAACAGTGCCATTATTTCATTAAAGTGGTTGTTTTCATAATTTTATAAAATCAAGAGTGGCCTTATCTACTTATCTAAATTTTTCTAGAATTTTTGGGAGCCTCTAGCTATTTTAAATAAATCAATAACTATTTCTGTATTTAAATAACTGGTTAAATTGGTGGAAAAAATGATTAAATCTCTTCGGGCCGAACCAGCAAACGACGCCGGTCTAGAATGGATTCGCCTCGGCCTCCGTCTTGCGCGCTGCATGCATTCGTGATGAGCTATCTTTGAAGCCGTGTTCACAGGGACACTAACGCGAGGAGAAGGCGCCTAACCAAAGGCGCCCACTTAAATCAGTCAAGGGGGCTCGGCCACATGAAAGAGACGCAGCGCCACAGATTTAACCCCGCGCGGGCAGGGCTTTATTGGCTAGTGGGACCCACACGTCAGTGACTCAACGGCCTCGTATCTGCATGAATCTTGGCGTTGATCCAACGGCCCTCCGTCATCGTCTTTCTCAGGACTAACGACGTGGCCAACGGCGGAGGGGTTCAACGCGATGACGCTACAGCCTCGCTCAGGCCAAGAGCGTTCAAGGGCTAGCTTCTACAGCTCCTAGGGGTCTTAGTGAAGGTCGCGTCGAGGCTAGAGACGGCCGGACGCGACGGCGTGACCTGCGGCGGACCGAGAGCTCGCCGAAGACGCGAAGCAGCAATACGGATCTACGAGCTATGAAAGTAATCGAGGAGCAAGAGGGGGGTGAAGTAGGTGCTCACCGAGCTCAAGGACGAGCGTGCGGCGGAGTGGAGGCGGTTGGCGACGAGGATCCCAGCGGCGACTGAAACAGGGGCGTTGCGGGCAGGTCTCCTCTGGGAAGCTCCCCTGAAATTGGGTGAGGGGAAAGCTTAGGGGTGCTCAGTAGATGCTACGGGCGCGAGGAATTGATCCCAAGCTCACTCTATGACGCGGATGCCCTCAGTGCTGGCGTGAAGGAATTTTGGGAAAAAAGAGGGAAACGGTGCCGGCGGGGAATGGCCTTCGACTTTATAGGTGCGGCGAGGGTGCTGGCCCGATGGCTCAGACGGCGCCGTGGGGAAAGAGAGGGGCGCGGCGACGGGATGCGAGAGGCACGGCAAGGCCAAAGCGGCCACAAGGCGTAAGCGCTTCTGGTAGGGCCTGGCGTGATGATGGCGCGAGCGGCAAAGAGACAAACGAAGCACAAGGCAAGAGCAAAGACAGGGCCACATGGCAGAGAAATAGAAAGAGAGAGAGAGAGAGAGAGAGAGAGAGAGGCCTACTTGGCAGCACAAATTCAAATGACTTTTGAATTTCAAACCAATTTTTGAATTTATCCCAAAATTGGGATGCTACAATATGCGACTCCTTATACCCCATGACCACATAATCTGGGCAAGATTCGTGTTTAGACTACCCCCTCTTCTCATACACTTTCTGCAAAAAATCCTCAAATTTTTAGATTTAAAGCAATCGAGTCCTTCCTCCTCTCAACCCGTGTCGATGACCACCCCCAGGCATGGCGAGCAACCACGCTAGTGCATGCTGGAACTGTCGTGCAGTTGCCGCACCACACCGAGCCGCCACCATGCTTAGCTCGTTACCGCGCCTAGCCGCGCCAATTCATCCCCCTCGCTTCTAGGCAACACCGGTGTGGTCTTGCGTGCGCCCAGTGGTCATCATCGGAATTGCCCCCCGACGGGCGGCAACCACAACTTGGGCTGAGAGGAGAGAGAAGGATAGGATCCGATTGGTTTTTAAGAAAGTTTTAGAGATGTTTCTGCAAAAGTAGACTTTGGGCAAAGTATATGGTAGACATAAATCATCAATGCATCCAATGGCTACGAACATACTTGTACCAACATATACCAGTGGAAAATTCGGATTAGACAAATTTTGATATTCACCTTCGTCCACTGGTTAATAGAATTTGTGTACAAATCAGTCACATTGGTTTCGTTTTCAAATATACATTTTTTTAAAAAAAAGATTCTTGGATATTTCCTAAAGTTTACGGATAGACCATGAAAGGACCAAACTTTAATGCTCATGATATATTGCTGCCTTGCAGGCCATTCGGTTGATTAGCTCGATGAGCTTCTATAGTTCATGGGTTTTTTTTTGTGAAAACCATCTTAATATCTATTTAGACGACTTTTTGTTGTTCAAAGGTCACAATACCTAATTTTGCAGGCAAACGGATTATATAAGCAGGCCTCTCTAGGCATGCGCTATGCTCGGCACAGAGCCATAACTAACTCCAGACTCCAGTGTATAAGGTACAATTTGATCCACAGTTTTGTATGATTTTATTTAATTAAACAAAAATAATTATATTTTACAAATTATTTATTACAACATTTAGTAATATTTTTTAAAGATTTTGTTGGATTTTATTTTTAAAATATTTAAAAATAGCTTATAATATTTTTTGTCTTTTTATTTTTAAAAAAAGTTTGTAACTTTTATCTCAACCAAACTAAACAAAACAAACTGCGAAACAAAGAAGAAGGCCTAAGTTCATGGCCACAGCGTTCCACACTTCCACGAGCGAGCAGCTTACCCCCACCTTTAAAAGCAAGAGATCTCACGGTTGAGTGTTCAAAAGTTAATTAACTACCCCTCCTCGGCCTCCGATTACTGATTTGCCCATGGGCTTCTTTTGTTCTTAAGTACCTGTAGTCTTTCGGCCTAATTAATAGTCTGAAATTATTGACCGGTGTCGAGTTGTAGGCATCCAACGGATGCTTGCACAGCCCAAGAATACTGAACCCTATAAAACCTCACCAGAGGCATCAATGCATCAACACTCTAACTGCTCAATTAGTCATTTAGCATCGCTGCTTGCTAATTAATTAACAAAATGATCGATCAGGCGGCAGCTGAGAGAAGCCTGGCCATGCCATGCACTATGACCATCCTTGTTAAGCGTTGCTCGGCCGTAGGATTAAGATGCACCGGGAATTCACCCATTAGAAATGTTCTAGTTTCTCATGATGGATTAGAAGAGTTACATTACATGTCATGCCAGATGATTCTCTTGAAGCGTCAGATAATCTTCTTTCTTGTTCTGGATGAGACACGTTGCAATCAAGGCAGGTGATTTACTCGAGCATCGGAGGAGCCTTTCCTGCCCGATGCAGGCAAGGCAGAAAATAGGTGACCTTCTTTAATCATTTGTGGCACAGAGGTGTCGCCGTGACCGTTCTCGTGTTCCTGTATCAAAACTGATCTTAATTAGCTTATAGAAAGAAGGCCATTGGTTCCTTATTTGGAGAGCACTGTAATTTGCTCTTTTCTTCCATTGCTTCTTATTTGTTCCTTGATCTGTTCTTTCTTCATGGTCTCACATTTCTTGGTCTTTGTTTCTAATCTTGAACTGTTGCGGTCGGCGTAGGGAATGTCTGTGGCGCAGATTCCTCGAATTCAATCATCGGTCAAACATAGACGAGACGCAGTCGCCTGCGTTTAAACAAATAGGGCGTACATAATGTTCGTCACAACCATACAAGTAGTGTCTAAGCTAGTTCATGAATTTTACTGCTTAGGAGGGTATATCGTTATTTCTTGAACGAACTAAAACTAGTGGAGTACTTAATTTGCTTATCTATTGGCATTTAATGTGTAATTATTTACTTATGATTTCTACGTGGTGCCATGGTTAATGAGTAGTGTGTCCAAGTTCAGGAATCAAACCACGAGTACCAATTAAAGTTAGAATTACAAAAAGGAAAAAAACATCTATCTACATGCGCTCTCTCAAAATTTACTAAAGGTTGTTTCTACACAGTACAAACTATGGATGCACGACTTCCATACTCAATCTGTAATTTCGGTATGATTTTCAGACAAATGATCCTAGCGTAAATTACAAGTTAATGCAGCGTACTATGGTTGTTTGTAGAGGTTTGTGTTAATTGCTAGTTGTTGTTCCGAAATATGTAAATGGTTTTAGATAATATGGAAAAATAACTAACGGCGTGTTCTCCGCTCAACCACCGCGGATCACACCCCTAATCAGATTTCTATCCTGCTAGCCGATCAACCGTGCTCAGTTCGATTTGAGCGTGGGACGCAGCAAGGAGCGACTCACAGAGATTACCTGTTGAGACCTGCGGGTAATAGTCCTACTCTCTGCCGAGCCTTAGCTCTTTTCTTGTTGTGGTTGAATGGAATGTGGTTCTGAAATGCTTGTGAACCGTGTGAAAACGTACCCTCCCCCTCTCTGCTCTTTTTTATACAAGCCTCGAACCACGGAGAGAGCCGAGGTAGGCGAGATGATACTCTCGATAATCGACAAGACATGCGAGACACGACAGAGAGGCAACGTCTTCTGCTGCACGCGCGAGCGGCGCTGCCTCACGTGCCATGCAGTGGCCTCGACCAGATAGACACACCGGTGAGATCTGCGGGTGGGGCCCACTGCCTCCCGACGCGGCGGCTATCTTAAGCAAACCCTCTCTCGCCATCAATTCATTGCGCCACACGATGGCGGCCGCCGACTGCGAAGTCATCAGAAGCGGTAATCATTTCTTCAGCTGTCTATCCGCGCGTGATGTCGTATGAAATGTGCTCGTCCTTCGCAGCAGGGGAAGCCTTCGCCCAGAAGACTCCTTTCGGAACGCTCCCTGCCATGCGGGCCCCGCTTGACAGTGGGAGGCCCTACGCGCGCCGAGGGGCTCGCCCATGTGCCCACCTGACGCGTGGGGCCCTCGCCCGGCGCGCTGACGGGCTCGCCCACACGCTGGGCCTAGTCGCTCGCTCGACGTGTAGGGCCCTCGCCTGGTTTTCTAGGGGCTCACCCACGCCATTGGGGCTCGCTCCCCGCTTCGACGCGTGGGGCCGTCTGGCCGAGGGCTCGCCCACGCTGCTGGGCTCGATCGCCACCGACGCGTGGGGCCTCTTGGCCTCTGAGGAGCTTCGCCCACGCTACTGGGCTGATCGCCAGACTGACGCGTGGGGCCCTCTTGGCCTCCTGCTGGACTCTTCATACCCCGGTATTTATTGCACCGACAGTAGCCCCGGGTCCACCATGATATGCGAACCGTCGCGCAGACACTTTTTCCGTTTCTCTTGCGGCGGGAGACGAATCGTGGGGGGCCCACCTTCCGCGTCGGCCGTACGCCTGATTCTCCACCTGCGCACGATCTTCCTTGGGGAACCGCGCCGCTTTTCGCAGAAAATCGAAACGCGCGGGGCAATGATAGCGCGCGCGCGTGGGGACGGAATCCAAACCGTCGCACTCGCGCGCCTTGCTTATAAATACTTCCCTTGGCGCCGCGACTAATCCTTCCGCACGCTAAGTCCTCAAACTGCCCTTCACCTTCTTCGCCGCTGCCACAGAGCCTTCTTCGCCGCCGCCACCTTCTTTTTTCGCCAACTCTTCCACCGTTTTCCATGGCGCCCAAACGCAGTAAGGGTCGCCGCGGGGACGCGCCATCGTCTGGGCCAGCTTTGCCTGCCTCCGCTGTCGACGAGGATGTGGTGACGCGGCTCCAAGGGTTCGTGCCGCCCACCTCCGTCCGGTTCCGCGCCGGCACCATAGTACCAAGCCCCCGCGACGGGGAGATCGTGACCTTTACCTAAGCGTCTTGCCGACGGGCTCGTCCCCGCCATACTCGAATTCTTCTTGGGGTGCTTGTCTTCTACGAGATCCAGCGACGACCTTTCCCCAATTGCTGTGTGGCAATCGACCATCTTCGTCCACCTATGCGAGATGTTCGTGGGGCGATGCCAAGCCTTCCGCTCTGGCGCCCGACTCTTCACGCCAAGACGCGAGTCGCGCCGGCGGGCTATTGAAGTCTGCTACTTTACGCTCTGCGACGCCACCGCTTTCATCCGGTCACGATCAAGTCCAACCGGAAGGATCGCACCGCCAATGGTCAGATGTGGAGGACTCCGGTAGCTGCGACGACCTTGACCTCCCGAGGGTCTGCGGAATCCCTTGCCACCGGTAGTCTCGCTGACGACTCAGCGGAGCCGAGGTGAATCTTGAGGCGCGTCGGCGAGCTCGCCGCAACGGGCTCACCGGAACCCACGTTGCGGCGGATTTTTTGCGCGCCGCCTCCTGCCCGCTCGCGATGAGGGTTTGCCCGCTGGCGATACTATGGCGATGACGATGGAGTCCGCATTGCCCCGGAGGTAAATGTTCCTTGATCTTCGGGTTTCTTGTCTTTTTTGAATGTCTTTTCTTTTGACTCCTTGTGACTTATGGCTTCTTCTTCTCTCTTGCGCCCAGCCGCAGGGAATGTGCCGGAGAACGTGCTCGGCGGATCGGCGGACTCGACCGCGCCCACCGGCGACATCTCTTTGCGGTGACCATCCGCCTCTGCGATCGATCCACGGAGCGCACCCAAGATTTGCGCGTCGCGCCCCATGGAGGTCTCGGTCCTGCGGTCCAAGTGGCGGGGACCACTACAGATCCGCGATCCGCCCGGCGACCGCCAAAGCTCCATGCCCGCTCCTCTGCCGTGGCGGCCGACTCGACCAAGGCTCCGGAAGCGCCGCCATCCTCACCAAGATGACGACGACGAGAGGAGAGGCGAGCCCAAAGAGAGCTCGCCTCAAGTCTGAGCTTTGCGCCTCCTCGGCCCCTCCAAGGGGGAGTCTGCTGCCGCCTCGCTCGCCACCGAGCAAGAGGGCGGCGACTCTTCTGAACTGGCGCCGCTGCGCCAGCTTCTTATCTCCTCTGCTGACGCTTCTGGCTGCACTTTTCGACGCTGCCGGCTCCGTCGTCGCGCGCGGCTTCTTCTGCCGGCGCCACTCGTGCGATGCACACTCGCCCGACGGCGCCAACCGCGATCATGCCGCCGCCGCTTCGCGACCAAGCGGCTTGACGCCGCCCGGCCTTCACTTTCGCCGCGCGCGCCGCTCGGTAGCTTTCTCTTACGCGCACACTTTATGTTAGGGTTAGCATGCGCACGCTGCATACCAACCCCGCTCTGTTTATCTTCATGGATAGAGCGGACGCCGGGCCTCAAGCTCCATCCAAAGACGATTCGCCAAATTTCCGCCTTGCCCGCGGCTCGTTCGACGGAACGAGGCCTCCCGCATGGAGATCGCCCGAGACGAGGCCGGAGGAACCTCCGGCCGTTCTTTGCGGACGCCAACGCCGTGGTGCCATTACCGCCGACGTCGGGCGCTCTTTGAGCGCTCCGTGCCCTTGCCCACACTGGCGGCACGGAAGGCGCTTTAACCAGCGTCGCGGGCCGTCGGCTGCGCGCAGTGCTTGAGCGGAGACCGCCGCGAGGGAACGGCGACGCGAGGTCATGGCGGCGCAAGCCACGCCGCCTCGGCCACCAAAGACGTCAAAGACCTTCGCGGAGCACTCGAAGCGCCGGGTCCTCGCCGACATCTGCGCCGCTTACCACAGCTTCGGGGCGTCCAGTACCACAGGCGTCACCTTTGTACTCCCACGGAGGAGACCGCCGCGCAATATCTTTGGGGCCGTGGGGAAGCGCGCCGTCGAGGCCCTGCGCGATCTGCCGGTGGTGATGCGGGCGCGGGCGATCGAAGATGGTAGCCACGGTGCTCTTGAAGCAGCGCGGTTCATCTTGGGCAACTGCCTTGTCCAAAACGCCGCGTTTGACCTCGACACCGCCACCGGGGAACCTTCGCCCCAGTTGGACCGGATCGAGCAGTCGCGGGTTGACACCGCCGCCAACCGCGTCTCTATGATGGGCGGCGCTGCGCCGGCAGAGGGCGATGAAGACGAGGAGTAGACGAACTCCGTCATTTGTTTTTGTCCTGTACAAATCCTGTTAATGCAAGCTTTTGCTCTTTTGTCGTGAGTCTCGATCAAACTTCGCGCAAATCTTTACTTGCGAAAAGAGGAACTGAAGCACCTGACCGCCAAAAGTTTTAGACAGAACGTTCTGTTGGAAGTGAGCGCTTTTTCCTTTGGCATCAGGTTACTTCAACCCTTACGGCCTCTCGGCAAACCGACCTTAAACGTTACGTGGGGAGCACTCAGCTTCCGGAAGTGGTCTAGACGCTGGTGTGCGTCGTTGGCGCGATTGCCCGCACCGAGCGGACACACGAGCTAGAACCCGCTTCCGTCTCGCCTCGCCCGCCAAGAAGTTTAGCGCTTGCTTTTTGCAACAAAGGGGCCATCAGCCTTAAGTACTTTTTCGCTATCAGCTTTCAACAGAATGTTTTCTAACAGACTTTAAGGCGAGAAAGAACATGTCTCTCCCTTCCTCTTTCTCTCACTTCTGCAGTTTTCCTCTCTCCTTTTGTCTCCCCCTCGTTTAGTTAATTTTTGGTTGTTTTTGTTAATGTTTTTAGTAGTCTCGGTTCATTGTTTCAATAGGTATTTTTTTCATTGTTTTAGTATGCTGAGTTCATTGAAATATCTATATTCTCTCTTTCTCACGAATCTGGTTTGAGTGCGTGGAAGCATTTCCGATTTTTCTACGCACATGTGCCATGGGTGGGGTAGACAGGCTGGGATTCGACACAGGGGCTAGGAGGGCGACGACCCACTTTACGGGGCTTTTCATGAGCAAGTCTGCGTTCTTGCGATTCATTAAATTGGGTCAAAGCGGCGTCCGACAGCTGCGTCGGACATCCGTCCCCAAGTCCACGCCTAATTAGATAGATGTCCTCGAAGAGTTGGGAAATAAGAGAAATGTCACAACTAAGTTCGAATTTATATAACTGCTATTATAAAATCAGTCAAATTAGAAATAGAAATATCTCACTATTAACGCCACCTGGAAAGGTAAATGCTTATTTCTTTTTTTTTATGCTATAGACAATTAGGGGAATGTTTGAGAGCCAATCGGATGTTAAAAACCATTTTTATCTCTAATTCTTTGGTCTGTTTTTAATTACAATCAGGACATTCAGCTTCTCAGCATATGGATCAGTACATTCTTCAACCGAAAGAAGGAACTAATCGACCGTCCCTTGGAATGTTAGATACTAGAGTTTGTTCTGAGGTACATAGACAAGAGCTAGCTCTTGTGAGGTACATTAGCTTTAGCTGCGCTACTACATAGCGCTTGCAATATGTGGCCTGGGCTGCATACGTCGACTTTCCGCCCTCGTCGAGCCATGTGGCCCTTAGACTCGGCGCCATCGGATCGCGTATCACTGGCAGCCTCCCGGTCGTCCGATCCAGGCCCTCCGGACGCTGACAGCTTTGCAAAAAACCCCTTCGGGTTTACAAATTTATGGTCGGCTCCCCATCTAATCGCGGAACGGCCCCTGGTCAGTGCTTCTCCACCCACGTATATTTCCGTTCACACCCCTCAGGTTTCCCGCTCCTCACAGCCGAGCCCTTTTTTGCTTTCTAGATACACCTGGAGTTGTGGGGTAATTACCCGCCTTTGCCACTGAATATAGGTCGAACGCCCCAGCCACTGCAGCCGCCCCTCCTCCTCCCCCGTACCCTAATCCTGCCTTCGTGGTTCGGCTGTCGTCTCTCCCGTCTCCCACCCCCGCTCCTCCGTCTCTACGCACCTCCATCCAGGGTCGCCACCGATTCTCCTCTCTCCACCGCCTCTGCAGGCTGCCAGGCTGGCCTCCATTCGTAGGTCCAGTGGCGCCTCCTCCTCTCACCACAGCGACCCATCTCTATTCCGCCTCCCATCCCCACCCGTTCGCCCCGTCACCGGCCCCCTCGAATGTCGCCTACGCTGCCTCCCTTCGATGCTAGATCTGGTGATTCCGGCCTCCAGGGGACCAGATCTGGAAACAGTCGCCTCCCGGCTGGCCGGATCCGTCCACGGCGGCGACCGGTGCCACCGGTAACCCTAGCTGTGCTCCCTCGCATCGACGACGGCACGCTCCCTGCCGGCTTCGTCCGCCTGCTCAACGCCGCCTAGGAAGGCGCGGACCGCGATGCCGGCCTCTACGACCCCAATCCGGGGGACTTCGCCGTGGGGGTCGTGGTCTCCGGCACCGAGGCACGGCTCGACTGGGCAACGCGCTAGGCTGGTTTAGTTCTACTTGCGGTGCCCTCTTCCATCTGACGCTGTTGAGTTTGAATGCGTAGCTCATTGTTAACGATGGGCATATGGAAGCATGGGGTGCTGATGCAAATGTTTCATGTGTTTGTCAGGCAGATTATGCATCTTGAGGAGCCAATTGAGGTGAGGATTTACGAGTGGACTACTAGTGGACTTCTTACTAAAATTGAGGTAATAATGTCTCGAATTGTTGAATGAACTAATTCTTTCATTCGTAATGTCTCGAATTGTCAAATATTTGTATGATTGTAGTGTTCCATTTCAAGTCTCACATTTATTTCGGCTTCTCTAGAGGCTGAGAGCATTTCTTACCAAAGTTGAGCTTATGTACAGGATAAATATGTTCACAGACTTCAAAAAAAAAAGGTAAGCAATATTTGCTGATTAATCGATGATTTACTTCTCTACCTTTTGGGTCTGAAACACTATTCCTTTCTTTATATATCTATAATGCCTGAAAGTTTTTTTGCTTATTAACTTTTGATTACCCTCATTGAGGTATTTGGTTGCTTCTGCACACAGGTTGGTCGCAACATACGTATCTGTATCGCTAATGTCCTCATTGTTAGCTAAAAGAAAGCACGGGTTAGTACATCCTTTTCTTCAAAGATCTATAAGTTTTTGCTGTTATTATGGATGTGCGTATACAAACCATGTTACAATTTGTTTGTAACTTCACAAACAAATTTCATATATCTGTAAACTGTACTGATCAAGTACCAGATTTCCAGAATAGAGATTGTGGCTCAATCAGATATGGTGGCACCCATTTTAATCTGAAATATGTCATGTGTTTCGCTACGCTTGGTTGGTTAACACACTATAACTGATGACAACTAAATTTTCTTTCTATTCTTTGCACATCGCAAGATGGTTATTACCTCCCTGTATATGACAACAGCTTCAAATTTGCCATCAATTATTTTATCTGATTTGTAGATCAGAGCTTTATAGAATTCTGATACTTCATTAAACAACTGAATGATATATCTAAAGCTAATACAACCATGTTTATACTTACATCACAGATTAACAAAATAAACAAAATTCAGATAGCTGCTACATACGTCGACCTTTTTTCCTATTGATGGCATAGCACAACTATGTTTCTCATAGGCCTACTAAAACTATTATACTTCCAGAACCAAGCCCGATCAATGTGAATAGTGGAACGAACATTACCTAAAAAACAATAGTGAAATAAATCACGCAATAATATTTTCCTGCAGAGGAAGAATACAGGAGCAAAAAAATTTCCCTCCCATATATTGCATTCTGGATTTGATATTTCTGAAATTCTTTTTTGGGTCAGTTGGTGATAGACATAAGGGTCTGCTTTCAGGATGCTTATTGTTAGTATATGGATTACTGTCCTGTCCAGACTTTATCACATATGTGGGTGCTTTATTATATATTTTTTGCTTGGCTTTCTGTACTTGTTAGCTTGCCAATGGCGACAAATTCAATCCACATAAGGTTTCCTAATGACTAATATTGCCTGTGGTTGTTATTCAGTGCTGTGCTCGCCATTTTCATGGTTTAAGTTGCTTAAGCAATGTATTTCGGTGCATATGGAAGCAAATGCTGCCAGGGTCCAAAGGTTAATTTCATCTATATTCTCCATTTTACTGCTGCTTTTAGGTTCACAAGAACTACCGGTGTCTCTAAAAAGCCATAGATTGTCAACATGTACTAACGTAACGTTGTTGCTCCATCAACATTTCATTCTTAATCTATTAGGATTGCTATTTTCTGTACCATCTCACTATTAGTTGTTTAAAGTTAGACTTTCATAAATGGGCATTTAGTAATATGGATGGTCTAGACAGAGCATGCATGCCATCATGGGCAATAGGTCCAGGTTTTTCTAGGACAATATACATACCTCTGCTTGCTGAATCCTTTTGATTTATTTCAAAACAAACCTAGCACAATCTTTAAGCAAACTGTATCTCCAGACTTGAAACTAAACATATGCCAACATGAATAAAACATAGCTTTGTCCTTTGTTTTACTGTACATATGTTTTAGATTTTGACTTTAGGACTGCATTACAAGGTTTGTTGTCCTGCACATGAAGAGAACAAACTCAAGCAGGTTCATATTTTGGGCATGTTTGTTTCAGTTGTCTTTGTTGAACAGCTTTAATTATGCAGTTCCACCTAATTCGTTTTTTTTATAGGTTTACTCTGCAATAGGTCTGAACTTAATTTACAAGGTGATTGTCTTTGTTGAACAGCTTTAATTATGCAGTTCCACCTAATTCGTTTTTTTTTATAGGTTTACTCTGCAATAGGTCTGAACTTAATTTACAAGGTCATCGACAAATCTAATAGTTACTCAGTTAGCTAGCTAGCTAGGCTGATGCGCATGCGCTATACTGAACAATGTGCATTCTTTGGTACCTTGTTGAAAATCTAAGATCATGCAATATCTGTTTTAAAGGAAAAACACTAGCTTAATAGGTCTACATTTGCATTGATACTATTGTAATTTTGCATTTGTTTTCTTCAAATCTATAAATAATTCTATATTTCCATATAACTGATGTATCTCTGTCTCAAAATATTCAGGCTTGACTTTCATATGTTCGGAGATGTGCGTATGTGCTTTGGCAGTCCACGCTTCGGTGGTTTCACTTCTATGGTTTCATTTTTAGGATACCTGGCTTGTGCTGGCTATTCAGGCACAGGGCCTCATGTGCTTATTGAGTCTGTTTGAGCATTCGGTGATCGTGATCAACCCTTATCTACACGAAAAACAGAGATGTCCTAATTGCCTACGTGAATGGATGGATGTATGATGTGTATCACACTAAATGATCTGTAATATTCTTCCTAATGAGGTCAATGCTATGACCAAAGCATAGCTATGTATATTAAGCACTGTTAAAAAATAATATTGTATATTGTCCTATGAACATGATATATATTACATTGGCTAACATATAGACGGGTTAGCTAACGCGCGAATGCGCGTTTGTACTGCTAGTATTACTACATATAGACAACAATTACTTCATCAAGGGCAATAGATCGCTTATTTTTGCGTTGTTGATTTTTGTCATTTCTTTACTAAACTGTTTTGTTTGTAACCGAAAGTTTAGTTCCTGCTAAGCACACTACTCATGTTTGGCCAAACATATCTATCGACGTGTTTCAGCTGATAGGTTTTCCGGAAACTAATCCGGTGGTTCGGCTGTGGGGGTGTGCGTGGCCGGTCCTCTCCTCTCCTCTCGCTTACAGCCCAAAGCTCAAGAACATACGCTAAGAATTTACTTAGGTTCAGGTCCCTTGATCGGGTAATAGCCCTAGTCCTACTCGAACTCATTGCCAAGTATGAATTGGCTAGTTTTCTTTTTTTTTTTGAGGGTCCGATCTTCAGATCAAATTCTAGAACCCCCTTACAGATGGACCCCCAGCCCTTATATACCCGGGTTGACGCGGGTCATAACGTGCAACACAGCACACATTTAATAGTCCTACCACTGTAGCCATCATTCTTCTGGCGCTAGTCCTCGCTGCCGTCGCTCCTACCCCTGCTTCTGACAACAGGACAGCTTAGATGAGACGGAGCAGCCTACCTACCCCTAGCACCTTTCTTGTCACCCCGTAGCTGGTACAAACGAGATTGCTGTGGTGACGGCCACCGTGTAGTTGACATCATTTAGCAGGACGGGGACAATCATATTGTTAGAGCCTCGCCCACTCCGTCCAGAGCGGTTTCGTCGCATTAAATGCTCTGGATTCGGTGTATCTTGACGAAATCCTTAGCAACCACTACAGGAATTTGCATCTGTATCGGCGGCCAAAATATCTATATCGACAGCCAGATAGCTGTCAACAAATCTATATCGGCGGCCAAATTAAAACCGCCGACATAGATCATCAATATCGGCGGTATTAAAACGGCCGACAACAAACCCTCAGCCCCACTCCCGTCGTTGAATATAAAAATTCAAATTTGGTAATCAATATCGGCGGCTGAACAACTACCGTCGACACAGATCAACCCCCATACAGGTCCGCGATGGAAAATTTGAATTTGGAGCCTGCCAAAGCAATCTATGTCGGCGGCTAGACAGTAACCGTCGACATAGTTGCAACACACTAACGGCGCCATCACAGCCTAACGGAAACGTCATTGGTGGTCCTGCATATCAGACGAGGCAAGTCTCTGCCATGTGGGCTAGCCAGAGGGGTGGAACAGTGGAGGGCAAGGAGCATCTATGTCGGCGGTTTTCTCTTTGCTGCCGACACGGCTAAATTAAAAAATCAGGGGGCGTAAGCGCGGGCTCGAACCCGCGACCTGCAGCAATTGATAACCGGGTGGGCAATTATATTTATCTCAACATTCCAGGTCACGTTCCTTATTTGTACTAAGTTATACGATCTATGTCGGCAGCCTAGGTTTAGCGGCCGACACAGATCAAGCTGTGTCGGCGGTCATAATACATACCGACGACACAGCTATATAACTGTCCGCGGTCTGATGGAAACCGCCGATACAGATCTTCTCCCCCCTGCCACGAAATCTCTGTCTGACGCCCCTCGATTCCCCTAGGGGTTCATTTCATGCAATCTAAGTTTAGATGGTAAGCAATGGACATCACAACTTATTCAAGGTGGCATGTTGGCATGCGTTCGACCTCGTGCATTTATTAGTGTTGGACCTGTTTGTATAGGACACCAACTATATATGTACGATATAGGTTTGAAAACTACCGTTAGCCACGAGGTTGAACGCCGGACAATACGCCACCTTGGATTAGCTATTAACTTAGATTCCACAAAATGAACCCCTTTGGGGAGCCGAAGGGCGTCGGATAGAGATTCGGCAGGTAGGGGGGATAAGATCTCTGTCGGCGGCATTATTGTAGCCGCCGACATATATAAAACTGTGTCGTCGGTCTCTTTGTTAGCTGCCGACACAGACTACCTGTGTCGGAGGCTTCTACAGGGCCGCCGACAAAAGTTGTTCCTAGGGGCCACAATATTTATGCTACTGACATGTGGCCCGGAAAGGTCACATTGGCTGGGTTGGAGTCCTGTGTCCGACATAGGTGTTCTGCATTAAAAAAAGAGGGCCCGTACGCTAAGTCCTCAGACCTAGCGCAGGGGCTCTCTCCACATCGCCCAAACCACCGCCGCCCGTCGCCTCCTCCTCCAGCCACTTGCCCACTGTCTGCAGCCTCCAGCCGCCGCCTCGCCTCAGGCGTCCGCCCGCCCCAGCCGCCCACCGACGCCTCAAGCCTCCGCCCGCCGCCTCCGCCTCGTCGCCGTCGGCCGCCCGCCCGCTTCGAGCCGCCGCTTCGCCGCCTCTAGGCCCGCCCTTTGTGCAAGCCTGCCGCCACCGCCTCCTTTCAGACTTGCCCCACCCCCACCGCCTCGAGCCATCACGCCCACCGCCTCGAGCCCGGGGCAGCCCAAGCCTTGTCCTCCCTTCCTCCGCGTGGACGTCCCCGCCCGCACCGGAGGTATGCTCGTGTTTTTTTTTAAAAAAAATTATTGAACCTGTGTCATCGGTGTTTGTTTAACCGACGATATTATTAGATGTAATTAATTAGTGATGCATGTAATTAGTACGAAATTTGTCGTCCGCGTGTTGCTAACCAGACGGTATTATTAGATGTATTTAGCTAAATGTATTTTGAATATTTTTATAAAATGAATCGAGCCATAGTCATACCCGTTCGAAGCACACCTACTCATTTTCATAATGAGCTCGGACGGTGATTCGTTGGGTTCATTATGAAAGCTGGTCTGCTCGTTTTGGACAGCCCACGGATGTACGTTTAAGTACGGTGGCTACGACATGGAGGTGTACGGGTTAAAATTTCGGCGACATGACCTTGTCGTTCTCCTAGTGCATAACATAAGTGGTACGTCGTACCCGTCGTTACACTAGGAGAACTGCAGAGTTATGCTACCGAAATTTTGACCCGTGCACCCCTGTATCTCAGCCACCGTGCTTAAACGCACATCCGTGGGTGGGTAAGCCCTCCTATTTAGCTAGACTTGGACGGTCTAAACTTGTAATTTTATTTTTTGAATTTACGTTATGAAGTAGGCGATGGAAGACCAACAGTGGATGTACAATGGCTGGATGAAATCTAGACGTCACACGGATGAGTGGATAGAGAAGACTAGGGCATTTGTTGAAGATGCTTTTAGAAATTTTTCTGACCCTAACGCAAAGGCTGTGTGGTGCCCTTGCACTTTGTGCTCGAACATGGAGAAAGGTCTTCACGCAGACCCCGGGGGCCCCAGCGACACCCACAGCCGGTCCCGGCACTTTTCTGCCGGCCTCGATCCCTTGGTTACACTTTCCCCGTGCACTGGCTCCTTCTCCTGGGGTAATTCATTTTTCTAGTTTTCACAACATTTTTATATAAGCTTGCAAATTTACATGTAAATTCGAATTGTGATTTCATCCAATCTTGCAGGTGTGTGCCTCATCTGCTCCTGAGGATGCGCCAAATACTCCACAGGGGGCTGATTCCAGTACCATGCAAACGGCCACTGAGCAGATCGTTGAGCGGTTCTTCGCCGACCAATTCGATAGTTCGTAGAACCATTAATGTACTTTTTTATTTCTGTTTGTCACTAAGAACATTTTGTGAGTTTGGACTGCTCGTGTGACATTTATATATGTTTATATGGACTTTTGGACTTGGATAACGATATTTTGGGTTATTTTCGATAATTTGTGGATTTGAAGCTATGTGATTGTGTGAATGTGCTTGAAATTGTGGTGTGGACCAGCAAATTATGTGTGGATTTGTTGAGGAGAATTGGGGAATATAATTGCATTGGGAATTGTGTTTTATTGCATGTTTAAATTGAGATTTTAAATGAATTACCAGCATTTTTTTTGCTGGCCAACTTTTTGTGTCGGCGGCCATTAGCTAGGCCGACGACAAAGGTTGCCAGCAGCGCAGCTAGGAGGCAGGATCAGTGTCATCAGCCGCAAACAAGGCCGCGGACAAACATTTACCATATCGCTTGTCAGGATTGGTCCGTGGGGCCCACATGGGATCGAGCGCCGTCTGCCGTCAAGGAGATCTTGTGACGCCGGCCGATAAAGCCACTGACAAAGGTCCTAACTAGAGGAGCTGTCCTGGGAGTTAAGTTCGTCGTCGATTATATATTGGGCCGTCGACACAGCTCTCTGTGTCGTCGAACCTTTGTCGGCGGATCTTTGTTGTCGGCTGGCTGACGACATAGACTTGTGTCGTCGGTTTTACGATCTGTGTCGATGGTATAAGCCGTCGATAGTCGTCGCGATTCCTGTAATGAAGCAAGCCTCCTTGCACATTCATCCTGTGTCCCTGACAGTGGGGCCCCCGCGCCTCCTGCTGCCCTTAAGCTCTCGCCCGCGCGCCTGGGGCCCGAGCGGCCGCCTGCGCGCTGGATGCCACGTGTCCTGATCACCCGGCGCCTAGGGCCTGCTCTCCCGTCTGTGCACTAGGCGCCACGTGTTCTGGTCACCCGGCGCCTGAGGCCTGCTCGCCCGCCTGTGCGTCGGGCGCCACGTGCCTGAATCACACTGTTTGAACTTCTCTTTGTCTGAAACCTGGAGACTTTGATCTATTTGGGCTCGGTATTCCCTTGTACAGCACACTTCCTACTTGGACGCTGGTCCCACCTGGCAGTGATGCGGGGACACACCCCAGTGTGGAATACACCGACAATATCTGAAATACATGTTTTAGTAAAAAAAAAAAAGCCTTTTGTGCTCTCTTTAATTGGATATTAGTGTGTTTGTTTAAAATTATCAACTGGGAAGCTCCTGTAAAGATCAACAAAAATATGTATAATTAGTTGTTTTTCTTAGTTTTCTTTGTAGTTTGCAGTTATTATTTTTTTTCTCATCATCAAATTAGCATTTTAATATCAAATGGACTAAATATGGTAACATGGCTATGTTATCCCACTACATGACTAGGCTTCCCAACTACATAGGTTTCCAGTGATAATGGTCTTTTCCGTTGATCCTTTTTTAAAATAAAAACATGTTTAGGACCGTCCTTTTCTTTTGATCTTACACTGTTCACATTCTTTTGTTCATATCTCACAAGTTCTCATGGATTGGTCTTACAAATTGATGCTTGGCTATAGAATTTTCCGTTGGGCTAGCTAGGAAGCTGGGCTGAGCAGGCCATAATTGATATGGTATTAGTATTAATTAGTAGGGATGCACGCCACGTTGGATGCTAATCCTTTACTAAGAGCATCTCCAGCAGGGCCTTCAAATTTCCCTCTATCGCTACAGTAATTGCTACAGTAACTGATACAGTGCAAACTCACCCTCACATGGATAAAGTTCCCTCCTATTGCATTTGAAAAATTTTGAAATAGAGGCCCTTTTAGGGGGTGTGATGGGGATGCTCTAACTATTGTGCGATGTTTAACTGCACCTTTTTTTTCATATAGATTGTTATCTGGATTTAATATCTTAGAACGCTTTGTTATTACATTCAACTTGAGCATCTCCAATAATGTAGATAGTTGCTAGTTATAAATAAGTGGCATGTCATCTATAAATAGCATGTAGGCAGTCTCTCCAATGGACTAGCTATAACATTTTCAATATGATTGAATATGGTGTCCACATACAATAGATAGTAAGTGTATTGTAATCAGTTATAGACTAGCTGTAAGTTAGTAACTATCACACACTCTCATTTTCTTCTCCATATAAGCAAAAAACTAAGTTGTAATGTTTATATCTAGCTGATATGACATCATTGAAAATATTTTTGTAGGCATAATAGTCTCTCATGGATTTCTGATTTTCAAAGCAAAACCTGATGCTCCGGCATTCACCCTTCCTAATATGTTCCAAAAGCTTACCGATCATGGCCAACGCGCTTATCCGGAACAATCTGCTATACCTATACAATCAATACCCGGGCGGGGCTAGCTGACGACGAGTGTGTAGTGAATAGTGTTAGAGCATCCGTAGCAGACCTTTCAAAACACAAAGGTTTGGATAGAGTAGCGGGTAAATAATAAGAATCTTTAGGAGCGTAGTGTAAGTTGTAAACAAAATTTAAAGTAAAGGATAGAGTGACTATCTAATAGTGAAACGGACTGAAATAGAGTATTTAATGCGGATGTTTTTATAGAGTGTGCTAGAGAGCTTCGAGGTGAGATACTTCAAAACCTCAACCGACACAAGCCAAATAGCACTATATATATGTCGAACGAACACGATCGATCAAGCGCAGCATATGCAGCTGAAAGAAGCGCGACCATTCATGCAAGGCAAACCCTTGTTATTAAGCGTAGCCTGTAGGCTTGAGATGCACCAGGAATATGTAGGACAGATGGTATTCACCCTGGTGCCACGTGTCAAACGAATATGGTCGGCCCAGACGGAAGATTTGTCTGAAGTAGAACACCGGGTTGCTCGACGCCGCGAGCAAGGCAGGAGATACCACACCGTACGGCACGTTCGAGTTTCCCGCTGGTTGCTTAGGATGGACGGCACTGCCAATTTCGGCACTCATGGCAGCCCTCCCTCGTCTTCTTCCTTGACCCGTCCTTTTCCACGGCTCAATGTTTATTTGTGATTTGTATGGTTCACGTCTCTAGATTTAAAAATGGTTTAAAAAAAGAAATTTAGGTATGTCATATGTTTTGAAAAAAGAAATTTAGGTATGTCATAGTCATAGTCAAAAGAACAATTTGTTGTGCTCATCGCCATTTTGAAATTTGCATAGGTCTTTACTCATTTATTCTGCCCACCGTGGTTCTAATAGCTATTCAGACAAACCCCGAAAGCTAATTTGTAGTAAAATCAGTAACATAAATGTTATATTTTTGATGTGTATGAAGTTGTATGTTTTTTGTGTTCGCTAGTAGTAGCACGCGAGGTATGTAGATGCTGGAGAGACGCTTGGGATGTGTTTGGCTATAGCATCCGGGACCGTCCAGACTAGGATAGGCATGGTATTTGTTTGGTTGCAACGGATGGAATCCACTCATCCTAGTTTGATCCATCCCACAATAGCTTTTCTCGCGAGACTGGTCCATCCATCGCACAAGATAGGAATCATCTTGTCCCACCCCGACTCCTCTCGCAATGTCTCCTTCAACCCATAGCGTGGATTGCTTTTGAAGCATAATTCAAGTCCAGGATGACAAATCAAATCAAAAATAGGCTCAAAATGAGTCCATGCATCATCGATATGTTCTGCCCATGATCACACCCTGGTTGGTCCTTCGTGGACCAACCAAACACATCCTACAACTCTGCTCTACCTGGGATGGCCGGATCAGATGATGAGACCATTTGATCCATCGTGGTGGTGGGCTACGGCGAGCTCTACCAAGCGCGGCGGCAGCTTCCTTGTCGACGCTGACCTAGCTGCTTGTGGCCTAGGTCGGGCGGTGGCGACCCCGCACCCTGTGCATGGTGGCGCCGGCGTGGATGGCAGCCTCGTGTTGGGTTGGCTGAGGATGGCAAGCTTCTCGTCGTGTCTCTGGCAAGCGTGACAACAACCAGAGTGCGGTGGCGTGACAGCTGACAGCAACTCGGTGGTGCGGCAGTGGCACCGTGGCGGTGGTCATCATTTACTATTTTTCCACTCTCTATCCTACTGAATGGCATGAGTCTTTCTACAAGAAAACAGTGAACTCTTACTTCTATGGAACTGCGATTCAACAAGGTACTAAAGGTGTCGCGGAAGACGCTTGAGTAAATAGATCATTTCATCGGGTATTCCGTCGAGATCTCCGACGTGAAGAAACATGGTTGCTCCCTTGGGAACAATAAGTGACATAAGTTAAAATTATAAAACTAAGATTAGTAAATACAAGGTAAGGGAGAACAATACAGGTAAGAAGGAAGATCAAGAACTCCTTTAAATCGACAAGAGGAGATAGCAAAATGTGAGCCAACAATAGAAATTGCAAAATTTTCTTAAGCAAATTTACAATTGTAAAGCACGTAAGGTCTAAAGCTAATGACCAGGGCCCTAAGGTTTCTATAGCCTATGCTCTGATACCGGTTCTATCGTCCCTCAATTTTTGGTCCAATTGGGAACCTCCGTATTTTTAGTGTTTGCCCAACATTTGTCTTGCTAGCACAACACAGTTACATACGAAGCTGGCTCGTCTCATACATATCGTTAACATGACATTTATGATATTAAGAAAAGTGCATGTTGGCACAGTTTGATTAGGTCATCAAGGCAAATATTACAAATAACAAAATGTACTCTTATCAGAGTTTAACAAAAAATGAAAACATAAGCTTCGGGTCTCGAGGCTATGCCCAAACATCAGGCAAGCAGATAAAATCCCGCCTAACACACGTCATGCACCGTTAGCCTTCTCGATCATCATAACTCGTTGCGGTAGTCCGAATGTTCATCTCAAACAATGTCACCTAAATGAGTGAATGTGGGCAAGGGTGAGCGCATATTCAATCGCGCTTGCAAGCCCTTCCCTGCTTAATGCAATTCAATGATGCAAACTTTTTTGGTAGGGCTAGGTCATTTCGTTTACGTAAAGCAAGTTTTTCAATACTCAAAATCTGTGACTCAACCATTTATCAAAATAAAGACGTATCGTGCTAATATATGCAATCTGTTCATATAACAGAGAGTCATGTGGTGACATCGTAAACATGACAGTGGAATGCATGTTCCAGGTGGTAGATTTCCACAATTCGGCAGACTAGCACCCTGCAAAGTACTATCCCAACAACCTAATGATATGGTGTACGTCTCCCAAAATGGTGGTGGACTCACCATTCTACAAGAGGCGTGGTTCCCTTAAACTCAACTAAGGCTAGGACTCTATGGCCCGATAAATCATTGATGTAATGAGAGTATTTGACTGACAACTTTCGCACTTAGACAGAACTGGCATCCAAGAGTGCATAAGCCATATTTAGGGTTTAACAGGTACTCTAGCAAAGTAAGCTCGAGGAACGAGGCACAAAAGCATGACCATAGTTAATGTACACAAGATTGCAGTACTAATTTGTACACTATGCGTGCACAAATAAGCTGAATCCGATGTTTAGATTAATTATCCAACACTTTTGCGTATAAGTGCATCGGCGGTGTAGTCAAGTTCAGCCAGACTGTCCAGTGCTTCGGCATACTAATGTAGCAGCGACGAAGTTATATTTCAGACTGGTTGTCGAATGCATTCGCATAAAGATACTATTCAAAATCATGAAAGCCCTATTCATGTTATGAAAAACACATGAATACACTTATTTTGATATGAATACACATTTTATAAATATTTGCATACAAGCATTCATCCAAAGCAAGTTATTAGAAATATAAAGCTTATTATTTTGGCCACTAATCATATTTTCGCTAAATATTCAAAATATGAAGTACACCAGTTATAAATATTTTAGGAAGCAAAGTATATTTAAATTTAAACATTATTCAAGGCATGAAAATAGATGTATTAAACTTAAAGGTTAATTTGTCCATTTGAAATTATAAAGTAAGCATTTATATATGTATTCCATCTATATACATGCATTTCAAAAGGAGTTATGAAAATGGACCATGCCATTCAATTTAGCATATCCTAGATTTTTCATATTTTTGAAAATATGAACTCGGCACAAGACCCTTTAAATATGCTTAAAATTTTTTGAAATATAAACGAAAAACATGTCAAAGTTTGAATTCTAACATATATAGTTTAAAGATTCTTAAATATAGGCTAAAAATAATCATTAGCAACTTTTTGAAATTGCCCTGAAAATGGTATGTAAATCTTTTCGGTTAACTATGTTTGCATATTTTGTTTAACTTCTAGATTTTTTTTGGCATATCTTGTTTTTTTTTTACTATAATTATTAGTTTACCATGTGTGAGTAACATAAATCTTAAAAGTAACCACTTATCACTAAGTCGGTCCCTTTGCTTTAGAAAAAAATGCACTTTTGTTTATCTCTACTCCTTTAAAGAGGGAGTAGTTCGTGCGTCGGCTCTTCTCTCGCGCGGTCGCGCCCGAGCCGTTGAGCCGGTGAGTCACTCCGCGTCTCCGCCTCCCCCGAGCCTCCCAGCACGCCCTCCCCACGTCCCCCCTGCTCCTCCCCACGCCGCCGCCTCCTCCCCGCTTAGCACCTCCCCGCTGGCCTCCTCCCACGCTGCACCTCCACCCGACCCGCCGTCTCCTCCCGACCGCCGTGGCCTCCTCCCGCGCCGCCTCTTCCTCTCGATCGCCACGGCCTCCTCCTCGCAGACGCCGCGACGCGCCCTCCCCGCGTCCTTCCCGCGCCCGCCCCCCCCCGCCCGACCGGTCTGCGGCACCGACGGGTCACGTCTTGGTCTTGGCTGCCTGAGGCCGCTCTTGTGGCGCGAGCGTGAGCCGCTGGTATCTGCGAGGTCGGCGCCGAGTCCGCGCCCGTCTCCATGCAGGCACTGCTGCTCGTCCACATCGTCTGGCTCTTCGTGCTTGGCGCCGCCGTCCTACTCGGCTTCCTCTGATGTGTGCGCGCCCCCTTCATGCAGTGTTCGATCTTTGTTTGATTTTGCTGTGCTGTTGAGAGCTGAGGGATGGTGCTGTGACGATTTCGTCGTAATTTTGGAGGATTTGGTCGAGAGATGCTACACAATCTTCCTTAGATGTGTTTCATTCTATGGAGCTTAGCAGTCCAGATTGCTCTTCGATTGTAGGATGAGATCATGTATACAGGATGTAAATTTCGCGCTAACATTTGCAATGATCAGTTTGTGGCTGTCTGTAAATTTGAGCTTCATGGTTTAGTATTTTTGGCTTGTGTGGTTCGATGCATTTGATTGATAGACGAAGCTGCTTGATGCACCTGCCCAAATGAATTTTTATTGAAATTGCTATAAAGTTTTCAATTTTGTTTCTGGATTAGTGTTGCCATGGAACCAACTAGACCTTTTTTTTGACATCTCACTAGGATATGAGCATGGATGTATATGTAGTCGTGCATGTCCATGGAAACAGGGAAGAGCTCATATTCAGTTTTCAGTGTTACAAATTCAGAATTAAGGATGTTGACTCTTATTTACCAATCTTTGTTTTCTTCTCAATTGATCAAGAGTATGCTAATGGAATTGAGGTAGGCGGGCCTATTGGTCCATGAAAGATGAGACCATGAAACTCATTTTGCCATATAGTTATACTGTCAAGCATGTAATACCATCCTGTGTGCTGGGTGAACTGCAAGAATCTCAAAGGCTCTCCCAGATCCTTGGATGGCTAATTAACAGTTGGATGGCTAATTAACTTTAGCAACCCTTTAATTGCAATCTGAGAGCAATGGTCCTTTATAACATTGATCTTGTGCTGGCTTGAATTGCAATTTTAGAATTAAATCTGTGAGCAATGGTCCTTCGTAACATTGATCTTGTACTGCCTTTAAGTGTTGCCTAATTTTAGAAGATTGCTTCATGAGAAGCTTGTCCTTTAATAGCTGCCTTGAATCTGTGAGCTGCTCTTTGTGATGCCTCATTTTAGAAGATTGTCAGATGTGGAGATGTTGGAGCTGCTGGATTTAATGCCAATTGAGGTGGATTTGGGGAGAGACCAGGGTGACTTTCAAGCTTCGGAAAGACAAGTCTGTGGTTTTCAAATTTAAGATTTTTTTGTTGTTCACTGAAATTTGCTCTCCACTCAATCAATGTGCTGGTGTAATTAAGTGCAGGTTCCATTACATGGCATTGGCCGACAATAGGCAGAGAGTAATGCCAATGCCTGAAGACAAATTGCCTCCCCGAGGCCAGCAATTAGCATACCACAAGTCTGTCCTCCTTGAAAGGCTTTGGGTTTTTTTTAGTGAATTTTTTCCTCCCTGATAATGCGTACCATGCGTCGTGTCACATAAATCACATTTTATAATTCAATATACAGTTTCGATTTATGTTTTCCTTCATCCCATTATAGTTCCGTGGCAGAGCACGGGCATTGTACTATTTGTGCTTAACGGAGCAGTGGTAGCAAAGAGTTAGTTAGGTATCGTATGATATCGACCACTGGATGAATGCAGATGGATGGCATTAATTTAAGATATCAAGCACATTAAAACAACTCTAATTTTATGGACAGATAGCCAGACCTTTGAAGGCAGCCTATGATATAAAAAGAATGGAACCGACAACCGGAAGTTCAGATAGGGTGGTTTTTTCAACAAAAAAAAAAGAAAAGAAAAGAAAGAGATATGTGGCCAGAGATGGCGATCGAATCAATTCGATGGTTTTGATGCAATCTCATCTTACCTGCTAAGAACCCATGGGTTTCGCTAAAAGTTCATGTAATTAAGGACTTGTGGGCTTGGGAAACACTAGGAATTTAGCCATGTGAAAAAACTACAGATTCAAAATTCATTTGCATGTTGCTATTAGATGGTCGCTGCCCATAAGAATGAGAACTTGTTGCATCTTGAGATTAGAGAATTTAAGACACGTGAGAAACCGAGTTTGAGAACTTTGCCTTGCGTTGTTAATATTAAGTTAGTTAGAAAACCTGTTATTATTTATTTATATTTCTTAATTTTTTTAACTGTTAGTAAAATGTTTTATGCAAACAAGCTTTCATAGGATGAGGCTTAACATATCCCTTTTCAGAAAAGACATGCTACCAGTCAGGGGCTGCTTATTACACGAGCAGGTCAGGGGTAAAGGATACACAAGACTATGTTGTTGTCTTCCCAGAGGGTGATTCAGACTACTATTTGTTTCCTGTTTAGTGGATGAATGTGACTGTGCCCGTGATGCAGTGGTGAACAATCGCACATCCAACCACCTCAGTATCACAAGTAGAGCAGGTTTCATTGAAGTGAGAAGTAAACGAAGGCAAAGAGCAAACCAGCATTGTCCTCGTTAGCACCCAATTAATTGATGGCAGTAGCAACGTCTCCTCCCCAGTAAGTCGGTCCCAAATTAAGTCCTAGCCCAAATAACCCTCCGCCCTCTTCACGTGTGGGCACAAATTTTAGTTTGGATCGACTCTGCTAAGCCTAGGGTTATTCAGTTCATGTGTAGTGTACAAAATTTCAGTTTGGACCAACTCTACTCAGCCTAGGGTTACTCTGTTCATGAGTGGGGTACACTTTTTAGTTTGGATTGACTCAGTGCCTCGGCCTAGAGTTAGATGAGGCTAATTGGCTTTAAGCAAGATTAATTGGCCATTTGACCGATTAATGACCGGCTAGAAGTGAAATCGCGTCAGGTCACCACCAATTAGGGATTAATTGTTGATTGATTGGATATTAATGCTGTTTTTTAGAACCTTGCCATGATGCATTGGTCAGGATTTTTTTTATTCTGAATGAATTAATGTAATAAGTTGCTTTGTGGCAATATAAATTACTTTCTCCGTTTTTTATGTAATTAAGATGTATTTGAAAATGGCACATAGATTAAAAAAGTTGTGAAACCAAGAGAAAGTAAAGAGAAAATGACCATGCTACTCATGTTATAAATGTCTTGAAAATATGACAGAGAACATTATGTGAGAGAGTTTATCATAAATGTATGAGAGAGAATTATGTAATAAATTAATAAGGAGAGATAAGGAAAAACATCAATAAATTCGCATGCCCACCTTATATTTCTAAACAAGATTATTCAAACTATATGCCTTGTTTAAAAAAACAGAGGGAGTACTATATTAGCTAATCGAACACTCGTTTGGTACAACATCTCAGTTTCGTTGTAGGTATGAGCATTGATCCTTGGGACATATTGTTAACACATAGAGGTCCGTTTTGGTAACACGAAGGTTCCGACAGCCTTGGTGTCAGAACACCGCTGATCATAGAAAACGCTAGTTAATCTGAAGCATCCTAGTTAGAATTATTTTACCAAAAAAATCTTTTGAAATCTAATAGGGTATTTGCTTGGTCCTCTCCTTTCTTTCTTCTCTTGTTTTCTCATGCTTCCTTGCAAATTTATACACTCTTCTTATTCTAATTAGCGAAGTTTGTGGACGATGGAGAAGAAGGCAGAAGAACTAACCTATCTAATAATGCAAGGTAAAAACTTAGGTTAAGTTATGCATATTAAGCCAAGATTTAATAAAAATTTGTGTACACGAAGAATTCATGTGTCGGGTGTTCTTTTTTCATCTGCTGGATGAGACACATTACATACAGGTCCAGACATATGATTGACTTGGACATCGGAGGAGCCTTGCATCCTAAACAATCGATGATGGGAAAGCAGAAAATAGGTGGGCATGCAGGCTTGCTTGAACATCACTCCCACATTGCCAAGATACCACAGGAAACACAGTGTTTCTCGATGGACTAGAACCGTCGAGGTAAATTTAGAAAAGCTTCTTCCGACTATCGTTGAAAAATAGCCATCGTGAGAACCTGATTGAGAAAAAATAGTTTATATATCAACAGTAAACCGCCAAGAGTAGTTATCCTCAACGGCTAAGATAAAGCCATAAAAAATCGAGACAAGTCAGACCAACGTTGTTTGCTGGCGTTAACATCATATTCTCTCTACAGCTAAATTTTTGCCATAGTACGTATGTTTCAGAAAAAAAAAATATGCATCTTCTCTCCAGCTTTTTAATTCTCAACCAAGATCTGGTAATTAATAATAAAACAATAAACTTCAATTCATCCCTGAACAGTGGAGCAATATCAACGAACAAGAAACTCAGCTGCATCATGTCCAAGATATATACTAAGAACAGCATCACAACATCATCACTAGCTAGCATGACCATGAGCACTGAAACAGTATCAAGGGTTGAAATAGAAGCAAGCATCGTTGCAGTAAGAAACTAGATTGTACAGCTATGCATCAACCAGAAATTTTTTTTATTCCCCTCCAAATTCCCACAGAGCAACTAACTCGATCAATTTTTTTCCTTTCAATTTTACCCAGAACGGAACAGTGTGCGCGTGAAAGAAAGGATTGGAAAAACAAACCAATAAATTGCAAACTCACACTGCTACCAACACGCATGATCGTGCCCTAACTCTGGGAGCTTGCGCCACCGCCATCGTCCCATGCATCCGTGGCCACCGACGAGGGCGCGCTACTGCTTGCGGGCTCGACTTGCGGCGAAGAGGAGGACGAGGATCGGTTGCTGCTCCTCAATGGAGGAGCGCCGCAGCGAGGAGGATACATGTTTCTCCTGCTGCTCAAGACAAGAAAGAATGGAGAAAAGAGATGGGATTTGCTAATTGGCGGTCGTCTGGCGATAGTTCATCTGCACGAGCGACCTCTGTCGCTGCCGCTTTCACGCCTTTGACATCTGCCCTTCCGTTTCTTTCTCCATCTTTGGCGTGCCTCAGCCACCCGCGCTCCTTCTCCTTCTTTATACTAGTTGTTGCACGCCGCCGTCTCTTGCCGAAGCTCCGCCGCTGGCCCATACAGGTTAGGATTGGAGTACGGGTGGGAGGGATTCGTGGTGCGAGCAGTGTGGTGCTGGTGGCGGCACCGAAACCATAGGAAAGGTTGAAGGCAGTCGGGTGGCGACGGCAGACGGATCGACACTAGCGATGATAAGTTAGGTGGGCAAGACAGCATAGCAGCGAGGGAAGGGGTGAAGCAGCGAGGCGGCGAGAGCACCGCCAATCGTGGGCGGTGGTCAACGGTGGTGGAGACATAGCGGAGAAAGGGAGGAGGACAAGCGGTGTAGCGAAATTGCTTGGGTCGCATATTAGCGACCCAAGCGACTACCAGGGACTCAGGGAGTCACTCCCAAAACACATAAGACAGGTGTCGGGGATTAAATTACGGCTCATTGCCATGACTCACTCCCTGACGGCCCGATCAAACAGCCTACCAGGGCCCAGCTCCCTGGAAGGTTCTATTAACCCATATGCATCCCGCCGAACAAATTCCGGTGGCGTGGTGCGTAGTGGCCAGGAATCGTGTTTGAGTCCGTCTCGAACAAGAGTTCTCAGACGGCTACGTGAAGACCGGACGTTGGTTTCGGATTGGATTAGAGTCGTGATCCCCAAGACTATGGAGTATACCTTATCTATCTCGGGATGTATTTGGCATGTATTGAGTTCACACGTATTCGTGGTCGGCCGGCCCGATATTCCCGCAGATAGGTCGGTTTGCTCAAGACTATATAAACAGGCCCCTATGACGCTTAGCGGACCTCGCCAAGAGTTTTTGCTTCTTAGCACCTCGTGAGACGCCAGTCATTGCGCTTATCGCACTTGTACACCCATAATCTCGCCGAGACTTGTTCGCCTCGCCGAGCCACCTCTTGTATTCATCTCGATATATAAGAAAGGCCGGACGTAGGGCTATTATCTCTCCGAGAGGCCCGAACCGTGATAAAAACCCGCTCTGCTCGTTGTTGTTCGTGGTTGTTCGGCGTGTCTCTATCTCAATCTTTAAGAACCTTAGTTGACTTGAGATCGATATCTCAACCGTCGACAGCTGGCGCCGTCCGTGGGGATACGCAGATCGAGCATGTCGAACTCCATCAGCGACCAGGAGATTCTCCCTGAGGACGACGACTCAGAAGGGCAGGATGTCTCTTCCTCTGCCAGATCGGATCGATCCCTTCGATCTTGATCGCCCTCCAGATCTGGCTCCCTTCGCTCGGGGACTGAATCACTTCGCCCGAGGCGCGCGTCTGGTCCCCGCGACGAGCTTCTTGCTCGGGGGCTGGATCTCTTCGCGTCGGGCAGCTCTTCGCCCGGGGCGCGCGCCTGGTCCCCGCGACGAGCTTCTTGCTCGGGGGCTGGATCTCTTCGCGTCGGGCAGCTCTTCGCCCGGGGCGCGCGCCTGGTCCCCGCGACGAGCTTCTTGCTCGGGGACTGGATCTCTTCGCGTCGGGCAGCTCTTCGTCCGGGGCGCGCGTCTGGTCCCCGCGACGAGTCCGTGCTCGGGGACTGGATCAAACTCCTTCCGGATCCCGAGGCTGTTCGCCTGGCAGTGGATGTCGGGAGAGAGCTGACCAGCACTTGGAACATCGACCAGCTTCGTAAGTTCCTCGTGCAGGTCTTTCGTTTCCTAGCTTCGCGCTTTTTCTTAAATTTCGCGCCTTAGTTCGTCTAAGTCTCTCGGGCTGCCATGTAAAGTTCAACCCATTGAGCGGTGAATGTTCGCGGCCCCCTGCGGCCCTTCTCACCACTTGTCTTCTCAGACTATTCTTTCTCTCTGGTAACACTTGATGGCTGCCCGGACTTGCGAACTCTTGGCTCCGCGATCTTTAGGGTTTTCCCTGCCCGTATCTAGCTTCAACGAGTTCCTAAACTCAGAGTTGCGTAACACGGCATCCAGCCTCGCGGCTAAGCCTGCTCTCGTAAGCCCTCCGCGGCAGAGGCACTTACCGCTCACGGCACGACCACTTGGCAAAACCTGCTCTCGTAAGCGCTCCGCAGCAGAGGCACTTTCCTTGTTCGGTTACTTTCGGAATCGCCTAACTTACGTTAACGAAAGCGCCTCAAACGAGTCGATCAGATACGGTGTCGCTCTAACTCTCTACGCACGTGCTTGAAGTCGCAAGTTCAGGTTTTCATGCATCGTCTGCATCGAGGGCTAGGCGTCGCTCTTTCTCTTGTGCACTGTCAATTCGCAAACTCGTGTTCTCGGCGATGCACAACGGGCCGGGAGTTAGGCTAAGCGTTCTACCGGTTTTCCTAAAACTTTTAGCGCTGTTCGCTTTGCTCTTGGTTTCTGTTCGTCCTTGTCTTTTGTCGCTCTTTTTGCGGAAAATGTCGGCACCGATTTACAATATCGGATTCCACTGCAGAATCTGCACTAGTCCCAAGGATCATGGCTAGTACACACGATATACGTAAACGAAAAGGCCAACGATATTATTATTACAAACGGAACATAGTTCAAGATAAACACATACAACGGCTCGCAGCCGCACATCGAGTACACGGAGATACAAGCCTAATACAATATCTAAATACTTCTCTACCCCACGTGCACGAGGGTCAGAGGAACGCGCAACCCTAGCCTTCATAATCTTCATCGACAACGCCTCGACGGCGTAGTCCGGATCCTCCTCCTCGAAAGCGGGCCATACTCGGATGGTCCAGCTGTTGAAATTTTAAAAAGAGGGGGAGAAAAGGGAGGTGAGTACAATTGTACTGCGCAAGTCCGGAATTATGCAAGTGTGGGTTCAGTACATGGGGAGCTTAGGTTATTTGCGAAATGCATTTATTTAACCTAGTTTTGACAAAGCAGTTTGAAACTTTAAATCTCAATATTTTCTTTGGGCTCTTTACAATTGGTTCTCGCCACTTGGCCTCAAGCCATAGCGAGAACGAAGTTCTTTTTCTTCCTTTCTTCTCAAAACTTGCTAGGTCCGGTTACCTCGCGACACTTTCCGATAGGCCGTTACCCAATTCGAATATCGCTTGTGGTCGCTAGCTCAAAATTCTTTCTTCTTTTCTTTTCTCTTCTCTTCTCAAATTTGTTGGTTCCGGTTTTCACGGACACTTTCCGATAGGCCGTCGCCCATTTCGAATATCACCGGTGGTCGCCACTCACATGAAATCCTTCTTAAAAACCTTTCTCAAATCCTTTACTCAAATCCTTTCTCAAAACCCTTTTTCAAAATGGTTTTTAAATGAAGAATCTACCATATAATTAGTCCCATCGCACGCTCATAACCGCGAGCACGGCTATCATGACAGTTTTAACTCTGCAGAGTGGGTACGCTTTACCCTCGAGAGGCTACGCACCCATTCGATGTTTCGCCACAAGACCATCAACCACGAGGGCCAATGATCGGGTCCGTCCCATTCCGCGCCGACGTCAGATCAGAATGGCTCCGCTCATGGAATTATAGGATGAGCAGTCCTTAGACTAGGGAGAGTTTGTATTTTAGCCCAAGAAAACACGGTGCCATATCGCACTCCATCGACACAAGATCTCCCTAGTCGGAAAGATTTTGGGGTAAGAGGAAAATCATTTCCTATCAAGCATCACCCCTGATGCGTTATCTTTTAAATTATCCTTTCCCAAACATTTCTCAACAATATCTCATTTCACACAAATGATTGAATCATTCCGCATAAATGATTTTAAGCATTTTATCCTACCACAATAAGGTATTAAAATAAGAACAATTCATAATTTTTAGCCTTAGGTTTCACCTACCATATTTCTTACCTTACTAATTGGCATAATAACTAATTCTAGCAACTACGACATTTATCTTTTAAACTAGCATGCATATTTTCAAGTCTAATAAATATTTTCTAAATAACCGAAAATGGCTTCTCAATATGATCAAAGGGGGACTTGCCTTGATCGGTTCCGGGGAAAGCGAAGGGGACGTCGACGATCGGGTCTTCGGGACCTTGACCTTCTAAACGCGCACACGCACATGCAAGGCAATACAACACACATAAGAAACATTTCATGATTTGTTGCTTTTAGAAACAATGCAGAAATCTTGCTTTTCATGCATTTTTAATTGGGAAAATCATAAGAATAATTTATGCGCATGAAATGATGACATGCCCACTATATTGATTTATCCAGAATAAATGCTAAATGGATGACATGCATTTACATGAGTTTTCTTAGGTCCAGCACTTAGAAATTATTTTATCCTTATTTAAAATAAATAATAGGACCACTTTATATGCACATGAAATAATGCGCCTCAGGATGGTTATTTAATCAATTATTTTAATTCTTTATGCATGCATGAATATATTTTCAAGGTCCAGAAGTTAATAAAGAATATTTCTGAATTTTAGAAATTTATTTGTCATTTTTATGTTTAAAAATGGATTTTATATAATCTTTAGAGTGGTTAAAGGAAATTAAAAATATATTTAATTGGTTTTCCGGCCGGGTTAGGGAGAAATGGGCCAGAAGCGGCCCACTCGGCTTGCATCGCACCAAGACGCCCGCTGCCACTCATGAGCTTCTTGGGGCCGACGGGTGGGCTCCACCATCCACCACCCAGAGGCGAGCATGGCGTTCGGGCTCGGCGACACGGCAGGACGGCAAGAACACCCGCGAGGCGGCGGCTCGGGAGAAGTCCAAGGAGAGGGATGCGATGCACGGGTCGGGCGAGGATTACCGAGAATATCGGACTCATGGCGGCGGGGCGGATCGGCCGGAGACGGCAACGATGACCCGGCATGCCGCCGGGCGGATGACGGAATTGGTTGAGGGAAACGAAGAGTGGAGTGTGGCGGTGCTCTCGGTGGCGTTATTGGCGAAGGACACAACGGGCAAGCTCGGCAAGGTTCACCTCAATGGCGCCGGAAGAAGATGCGCGGCTTGGCTTTTATAGGCGGCGCGAAAGGGCTTCAATGCGGTGGTTAGCGGTATGTGCTTGGATGAGACGCGAAGGTCGTGCGGCAGAGCGGCGGCGAATTGGCGACACGGCGCGGTCAAGGCCGGGCGACGTGCCTCGGTCGGCCGGTGACAAGACGGAACGGCAATGAGAGACAGTACGGAGACGACCGGGAAGAGATAGCGGGATTCGAGCCGTGCGACTTGGGCGGCACGAGCTCGAGACCGGCGACTCAGCGGACAGAGGCGCGGCCGGGAGAAGAAAACGGGGAGAAGAAGTCGACAAGCGGGTCCCGCCACCGAGACCGACCAGAGAGAGGAGGAAGGAGAGGTCAAGGTAGGCCCACACGGCGGCGACTCCACAGCGCAAGACAGCAACCGGAAGGAGGCAAGGCGAATTGGACTGGCTGGCTGCTTTCCATGCCCAAATGAGGAAAAGAGGAGAAGGGAAAAGGAACGGGCCGGCTCTACCGGAGGAGAAGGAAAAGAGAAGAAAATAGGAGGCGGGCGAGACTTGGGCCGAGGAAAATAAAGTATTTTTATTTTTTCGATTCTCATTGCACTTTTATTTTCCAAAACCTTTTAAACATATTGATACTTTAGGAAAATATAGTTTTGTCTCTACAACAATTTATTAATACACTTCCAAATACCTCCATTTGAGATTGGCTTTGAAAATATAATATACAAAATATTATAAGCGGCCAAAATATTTCGCTTTGGAAATTATAAATGCACAAGTTTACTCAAGAAAGATGCATGCGATTATGCTGAATATGCCATGATGGAATTAAAATGATTTGCGATTTTAAAATTATGAAATTTAGGAAATTATTAACGTGCCAAATTGGTTTTAAAATTTGGGATGTTACGAAAAAAATCGCTTCGGTCGACTCTCGCTCGATTCAAGCGCCGCTTTCGCGGTCTTGAGTCGCTCGGCCAGCTCCTCGGTCGATTGGGACTCGAGCTGAATTTCGGCAACCCCGGTACGTTTTCAGTTTTTCAGTTCCTTTCCTTAGCGTTGGTTTTCCAAAACCTCGTTGGTCTTTCTCTCCCGTAGCGCTCCCCGCGTGCGAGCATGTCTTTTTATCTGGCGACGACCATGACGGCTCCGGTTAACGGCGGTGCACCACCGATGGAGTTACGCCCACCGTAGCCGATTCTCGCCAACGGGCATGCCCACCGTAGTCGATTCTCATCGCAACGGCACTCTGGCGCTGGTTCCGCATCCGCCGAGGCAACACTAACGCCGCCGGGTCCATGCCCGATAAGATTTCGCCTCGACGCTTTTGCTCGCGGCTAAGGTCCCGATCGCCTTCCACGGTTAGCGGTCTTAGTCGCAGGCAGATTTGCTCGCACACGCCTTTTTTTATCCATGCTACGCCCTTCCCAGCACGGTAATCCGGAGCAATGCACCACCAACGGAGTCTTGCCCACCGTAGTCGATTCTCATCGCAACGGCACTCCTAGCGTCGGTTCCGCGATTCGCCGAGGTGACACTAACGCTATCGTGGACGCATGCGGAACAAAATATGTCTTGTGCGGTAGGTCGCCTTTTGCGTGTTTTTCAAAACTCGCTTTGCTCTTCTTAGAGCCTTTTCTTGCTCTCTTTTCCCTTGTCGGGCTTGTTTCTTGTTTGTCTTTTGCGGAAATGCAGAACGGGAACGCCGGACCGTGATGGTCGCGGCGAGGTTCCATGCTTCCCCACCAAAACCGATGTTCCAGATCCTCTCTCTTCCGGGTTTGCTCCGCGCATGCCCAGGGATTGATTCACTTCGCCCGCTTATGGTTTCTTGCCTTTGCCCGGTACTGACCTTCGCAGTTCGGCTAAGTCAAGGTAGTGCGCCACCAACGGAGTCCTGCCCACCGTAAGCCGATTCTCATCGCAACGGGCAAGCCCATCGTAAGCCGATTCTCATCGCAGCGGGCACTCCAAGCGTCGGTTCTGCACTTGCCAAGACAACGCCTACGCTGTCGCAAGGAATACGTCATGGGTAAAGCGTTGATTTCACACGTTCTCTTGCGGCTCTGACTGCATCGGGTTGTGATTCACCTCGCACCGGGCAGCTCTTCGCCCGGAGCGCACATCTGGTCCCCGCGACGAGCTCCATGCTCGGGGGCTGGATCACCTCGCGCCGGGCAGCTCTTCGCCCGGGGCGCACATCTGGTTCCCGCGACGAGCTCCGTGCTCGGGGACTGGATGGCCTTTGACTGGGTACGTCTTCGCCTGGTCGCATTTTCTGGTTCCTTTAACGAGCTCCGTGCTCGGGGACTAGATCTCCTTACTTAGTTCCTTTGGCGAGCTCTACGCTCGGGGACTGGGTCACCTTCCTCAGATGCATTGTGCGCTCTCGCACACGATCTACGCCCGAGCACATCACTCTCGCTCCTGAGCGCGACATTCGCTCGAGAGCGCAATTTCTATTTTCTCGGGCAAGCTCTAACCCGAGAGGTGGTTCCCCTATCTTTTCCTAGGCATCTGAATGCCTGGATGCAGCAGCACGAGTCCGTCTCGCGACTTGCTATGTTCATTCTCCCGGAAGATCTGATCTTACCGGATGCGGTGGTACGCTCTTCACTACTAAGAATCCAATTCCTCCTTGATGGCGTTTAGCATCGAGGAGATGATTCACCTCACTTCTTTCGATTTCTGTATCGAGGGCTGAGTACTCTACTCGGACAGATGTCGTTCCCTGTTCGACGCAACAGAGTTGCTCGGCGCCGGGCTGGTTTGTTCGGTCCCGAACAAAACTTGTTCGGTTGAACCGTAACCTGTTCGGTCGATTGTTACATGTTCTTGTAGCAGCGAAACTTCCCTCTTCGTGACTTAGAGTCTCAAGAGGAAGACCCCACTTTAGTGAGTCCTTCCACTTGAGTCTCGGGGGCTAGCTGTCGGGGATTAAATTACGGCTCATTGCCATGGCCCACTCCCTGACGGCCCGATCAAATAGCCTACCAGGGCCCAGCTCCCTGGAAGGTTCTATTAGGCCCATATGCATCCTGCCGAACAGCTTCCTGACTGGCGTGGTGCGTAGTGGCCAAGGAATCGTGTTTGAGTCCGTCTCGAACAAGAGTTCTGCACGGCTACGTGAAGACCCGGACGTTGGTTTCCCGGATTGGATTAGGAGTCGTGATCCCCAAGACTATGGAGTATACCTTATCTACCTCAGGATGTATTTGGCATGTACTGAGTTCGTTACGTATTCGTGGTCAGTCCGGCCCGATATTCCCGCGGTAGGTCGGTTTGCTCTGTACTATATAAACAGGGCCCCTATGACGTTTAGCGGGACCCTGGCCAAGAGTTTTTGCTTCTTAGCACCTCGTGAGACGCCGATCATTGCGCTTATCGCGACTTGTACACCCATAATCTCGCCGAGACTTGTTCGTCTCGCCGAGCCACCTCTTGTATTCATCTCTGATATATAAGAAAGGCTGGGCGTAGGGCTATTATCTCTCCCGAGAGGCCTGAACCATGATAAAAACCATGTCTCCTGTTCGTTGTTGTTCGTGGTTGTTCGGCGTGTCTCCTATCTCAATCTTTAAGAACCTTAGTTGACTTGAGATCGATATCTCAACCGTCGACAACAGGTATCTAGCAAAAGTGCAAAACGAGTGGAGAAAGGGAGATGAAAAGGATAAGGTTTGTGCAGGACCCACAAACAAAGACATGAGACAAGTCTCATGTGAACAAGTTCGTGTTGAATTTTTTGACGTGACCTACTATTGTTATCGAGAGTATAATAGAAATAGCACACAGATCAAGCTGTGTCAAATGTTCTCCACAGCTTTCAATAGCAGCCGTCAAGAGAATGAGTTTTGTTCACTGTTTTACTATTAACGGTCGAGAGCAACATTTCTCTTAATTGCTCATCAAATAGCCGTCGAGAGAGAATTTTTTGACCGTCGACACAAACTATCATCCGTGGAGGAATAAGTCTTCTCCTGTAATATATGCCGCGTGGCCGCATCTTTCAGCAATGAAAAGACATTAGTTCCTTGATCCGGGGACCATTATAATTTTCTCTCAACGTTACCTTCTCTCTCTCTGTTTTTTTTTTTGCTGCTGCGCCCATACTTGTATTTGCCTTTTAGTTAAAATTTTCACTTCTTCTTTGATCTGTTCCTTCTTTCGTGGTCACATGTGTTATGAACTGTTCGTCACAACCATACAGGTTTGGTGTCCTGGTTCATGAATTCTGTAGCTCAGTGCATTAACGTTTCTTGAACGAATTATAACTTGTTGTATTGTGCCTGTCGACGGTTGGGATATCGGTCCCAAGTCAACTAAGGTTCCTGAGAAAAGGGGGATAGAAGACCTACCGAGCAAGGCAAACAGCAATCAACGAGCAACAGGGAGACACGGAGTTTTTATCCTGGTTCGGGCCTCTCCGGGGAGATAACAACCCTACGTCCAGCCTTTCTTTATATCAAAGAGGATTACAAGGAGGGGAATCTCAACGAGACGAACAGGTTTCGGCGAGATTATGTGTGTACATGAAGCAATATGCGATCTTAGCTTCAAGTCACGCTCTTTCGGCTGTAAAATCGTGCCCCCTACACGCCGTAGGGGCCCTGTTTATATAGTGTTGAACAACCGACCTACCGAGGGATAATCGGGCCGGGCTGATCACGAGTCCGTAGCGAACTCGATACATGCCAAATACATCCCGAGATAGATAAGGTATACTCCAATTCTTGGGATCACGACGTCTACTCCAATCCGGGAAACCAACGTCCAGGTCTTCTCGTAGCCGTACAAAACTCTGTTCGAGTCGGACTCGAACATAAATCTTAGACCGTTACGCACCGTGCCAGCCAAGAAGCTGTTCGGCAGGATGCACATAGGCCCGATAGAACCTTCCAGGGAGCTAGGCCCTAGTTGGCTGTTCGATTGGGCCGTCAGGGAGTGGGCCATGGCAATGGGCCGTGATTTTATCCCCGACAACTAGTTCCCGAGACTCAAGTGGAAGGACTCACTAGAGTGAGGTCTTCCTCTTGAGACTCCAAATCACGAAGAGAAAAATATTGCTGCTACAAGTCATGCAACAAACGACCGAACATGTTATGCTTCAGCCGAACAAGCCTTGTTCGGGACCGAACAAACCTGCCCAGTGCCGAGCAACTCTGTTGCGTCGAACAGAGAAACACGTCTGCCCGAGCCTTAAGTGAGACTAATCATCTCCTTGAGGCTGAACGTCATCAAGGAGGGATTGGATTCTTGATAGTGAAGAGCGTACCACCACATCCGGTAAGATCAGATCTTCCGAGAGAATGGCAAGTCGTGAGATGGACTTGTGTTGCTGCATCCAGGTATGAAGATATCTAGGAAAGTATGAACGAAAATAGGGGAACCACCTCTCGGGTTAGAGCTTGCCCGAGGAAATAAAGATTGCGCTCTCGATCGAATGTCGTGCTGAGGAGCGAAGGTGATGTGCCCCCAGATGTAGATCGTGTGCTAGGAGCAGACCATGCATACGAGAGGGAAGGTGACCCAGTCCTCGAGCGTAGAGCTCGTCAAAGGAACCAGGTAAAGAGATCCAGTCCCCGAGCACGGAGCTCGTCGCGGGGACCAGACGCGCGCTCCGGGCGAAGAGCTGCCCGGCGCGAGGTGATCCAGTCCCCGAGCACGAAGCTCGTCGTGGGGACCAGACGCGTGCTCCGGGCGAAGAGCTGCTCGGTGCGAGATGAATCACAACCCGATGCAGTCAGAACCACAAGAGAATGTGTGAAATCAACGCTTTACCCATGACGTATTCCTTGCGACAGTGTGAGCGTTGTCTTGGCGAGTGCAGAACCGACGCTTGGAGTGCCCGTTGCGATGAGAATCGGCTTACGGTGGGCATGCCTGCTGCGATGAGAATCGGCTTACGGTGGGCAGGACTCCGTTGGTGGCGCACTACCTTGACTTAGCCGAACTGTGAAGGTCAGTGTCGGGCAAAGGTAAGAAATCATACGCGGGTGAAGTGAATCAGTCCCCAGGCATCGTGGAGCATACCCGGGAAGAGAGGGATGTAGACATCGGTTTTGGTGGGGAAGCCTGGAACCTCACCGTGACCATCACCAGCGTCTGATGTTCCCCGTTCCTGTATTTTCTGCAGAAGACAAATAAGAAACGAGCCAGTAAGGGAAAAAAGAGAGCAAGTACAGGCTCTAAGAAAAGCAAAGCGAGTTTTGAAAAACACGTCAAAGACGACCTACCCGCACAAGACATGATTTTTCCCGGACACGTCCTCCGATAGCGTTAGTGTCACCTCGGCGAATGCGGAACCGACGCCAGGAGTGTCTGTTGCGATGAGAATCGGCTTACGATGGGCAGGACTCCGTTGGTGTAGCATTGCTCCGGATTACCGTGTCAGGAAGGACGTAGCATGGATAAAAAAGACGTGTGCGGGCAAGTGCAGCCCCGCAGTGGCTAAGACCGCTAACCACGGAAGGCGATCGGGACTTTAGTCGCAGGCAAGACGTGCGAGGCGAAATTTTATCCGGGCATGAACCTGTGCAGCGTTGGTGTCACCTTGACGGGTGCGGAACCAACGCCAGGAGTACCCGGTTGCGATGAGAATCGGCTTACGTTTGGGCATGCCCGTTGCGATGAGAATCGGCTTACGGTGGGCAGAACTCTCTCGGTGGTGCACCGCCGTTAACCGAGCCGCATGGTCGTTGCGGATAAAAATCATGCTCGCATGCGGGAAGCGCTACGGGAGCAAAAGACCGGGCTGATTTGTCCCTTTATTAACCAGGCAGGGGTACGGAAACGACCCTGGGTTCATAAAGAGCTAAATGTAGACCCGAGCAATGAAGTTTTAGAAAACAACGCTAAGGAAAGGAACTGAAAAACTGAAAACGTATCGTGGTTGCCGAAATTCGCGTGCAACAGCGTCGCCAAAGAGGGCGAGGTTGGCCTGGTTGGTGGATCCGATCACCGTTGCCATGGCTTGAAGTCATTCCCGACTCTGCTCAAGGGGTCCTGGGATCCCTGAGGCGTCCGCGTTTTGCCCGACTGGAGTCTGGTCACGCGGGATTCAACCCGGACAGGTAGGACATCTGCCAGGGGACTTGGCGGAGATACGCGAGGCGGGTCGCGCCGCTGTCGCTTGCGCCGATCACGAATCTGTGCCAAGGTTTGACTAATGGAGGCGTCCAGACCGCGGCGAATAACACCTTGTTCGCGAGCAGCCAGCGCGGCCCCATCTTGTTACCGAGCAGAATTGACCCGCTCGATTTCGTCGACCGCCGCGGCCCGCGCAAGATCCTCTGAGGTTTCTGCGCCGGCCATGTTGACGCTGCGATGGCCTTGTGTTTGCATACTAGACGGTGTCATCACTGTGTCGCCACAGGAGGAATCGACCGACATGACCTTGGAATCCGAAAGATCTAAACCAGCGTAAAGATCGTCGGTTCCGTAATCATCGTCAATGACGAGAGCGTGATCTAAGACCATATCTGAAACGTATCCGGAGAGTTCTGTCCCAGATCTTGAAGGTGACCGAGATCGAAGAGATCGATCCGATCTGACAGGGGATGTGACATCCTGCCCTTCTGAGTCGTAGCCCTCAGGAAGATTTTTCTGGTCGCCGAAAGAGTTCGACATGCTCGAACAGGCTTGATCTACTAGGTCCCCACGGAGGACGCCAACTGTCGACGGTTGGGATATCGGTCCCAAGTCAACTAAGGTTCTTGAGAAAAGGGAGATAGAAGACCTGCCGAGCAAGGTAAACAACAATCAACGAGCAACAGGGAGACAAAGGGTTTTTATCCTGGTTCGGGCCTCTCCGGGGAGATAACCCTACGTTCAGCCTTTCTTTATATCAAAGAGGATTACAAGGAGGGGAAACACGACGAGATGAACAGGTCTCGGCGAGATTATGTGTGTACAGGAAGCAATATGCGATCTTAACTTCAAGTCGCGCTCTTCCGGCTGTAAAATCATGCCCTCTACACGCCGTAGGGGCCCTGTTTATATAGTGTTGAACAACCGACCTACCGAGAGATAATCGGGCCGGGCTGATCACGAGTCCGTAGCGAACTCGATACATGCCAAATACATCCCGAGGTAGATAAGGTATACTCCAATTCTTGGGATCACGACGTCTACTCCAATCCGAGAAACCAACGTCCGGGTCTTCTTGTAGCCATGCAAAACTCTGTTCGAGTTGGACTCGAACAGGAATCCTAGGCCGTTACGCACCGTGCTAGCCAAGAAGCTGTTCAGCAGGATGCACATGGGCCCGATAGAACTTTTCAGGGAGCTAGGCCCTAGTTGGCTGTTCGATTGGACCGTCAGGGAGTGGGCCATGGGAATGGGCCGTGATTTTATCCCCGACAGTGCCAATCTATTATAACATTTAATATGTGTTCCCTCATTTCTCTTTTATTTGTTTCACTTTTAGACATATCCTTTGACCATTCATCTCATAAAAAAAAAACTATGTGAGTATATCATTTATTTTGGTGTGCTTTGTTTAATCATTAAAAGCTACTTCAAACATGACTCTTTTTTTTTTGCATATTTACACTAATTTTTTTAAAAATACGAATGATTAAAGGGTATTTTCAAAAGTTAACAGCGACAAATAAGAAACATGGAGAGAGTAATTGATTGGGACCAACTATTTGACAGGCGCCTGCTATTTGTGTTTTTGTGCAGGCGCCTGTCAAAATCCCTAAGTTGCAGGCGCTGTCAAAAATTCCACTATCGTAAAATATTTTTCCCATAAATGATAATGTGGAAAAACAGTAGAAATTTTGTGGAATTTTTTGCGCCTGCACGATTTTGCAAATTATACGAGCAAAAAATCTCTCGACGTGAAAAATAGAAAACAAAATAAGATTTATAATAAATAGAAAATAAAATAATCTATAATAAACGAAAAACAAAATAAATCTATAATAGATCAGACCTCGCGCAAAAAACTCCACTATCGCAAAACATTTTTTTCCAATAAATGAAAATGTGGAAAATCAGTAGAAATTTATTGGAATTTTCACTAATTGAGTGCTAATTAAATAAAAAAAAATCAAAAAATAGAAAAAATTTAAAATGTGTTGATTAGGATTTTAGAAGAATTGTGAAATTTTTTCTACGCAATTTGGGCTCCAGATAAAATCGATACAAAAAAGAGAAATCTAAATGGAAAAAAAATAAATCTATACAACTTAGTAAGTACTAGCAGCATGCCAGCATCGCCTGCATTCCCTATATCGCTGATGAGAAAAGGCAGGCGCCTACGCGTTTTGCTAAACCGCAGGCGCCTGCCAAATAGCATTCCCGTAATTGATTTACTTATATTAGCATTTCAGTGTGGTTTCATGGTTTTTTTTCGAGCAACCTGCGGTGCATGCCATGGTTAAAGAGTAGTTAGTGCTGGTTCAGATATTAAAACGTCGTACGAGTACCAAGAAAAGTTAGATTTTTTAAGAAAACAACTATAGACATGTACAGTGAACGATTATGGTGTAATCTTTCGGGCAAGGTTTACTAGAGGTTGTTTCTACGTGGTACAAACTACGCATACACGGCTCCCATGCCCTATTAGTAATTTCGGTACGATTTAGTAAGACGAATGATCATGGCATATAAGTTAGAAAAAAATTGATATTTACGTGTTTAAAAAAAATTACGTAAAAATAACTGTTCATATAGACGGCGATCGGATTCTGAATGGACGACTTGGCGATGCTCAGGCGGGCCCGCGGGCCTGTGGAGTGTAGGTGGGCGGTCGCCTGTTGGACGGGCGACAGGCTCACGCTGCAGGGCAAACGATGCGCGTACGTGCATATATGACCGGCCGTACATACATGCATTTATGAGTACCAGCGCACGTCTTCTGCGGCTCAACGGCCATCGCCGCGCCTCCGAGCAACGTGCAAGCCCACAAGCGAATGAGCCGGCCGCCGCAAGCCATTGGCTGGCCCTTAGCCCCCGAGCCGGGAGAGAGGAAGAAGCTGCGCTAGCGCGAGCTAAGGAGCGGCTGCGGTAGGCGAGGAGGCGGCGAGGACGCGGGCCGAGGAGTAGCTACGGCGGCGTTGGAAGAGGAGGAGAGCAAGAGGCCGCGGGAGGGGGAGGTGGGGCGGAGGCACGGGGAAGCTAGGGCTTGGAAATGGGAACCTGGGGCTGGACCGGTACGCAGTTATATCGAGTGGCATTGGCGGGTAATTTGACCACAACTACAGGTGTAACTACAAAGACAAAAAGGACTCAAATGAGAGGGGCGGAAAAATCGAAGGGCCTGGGCGGAAATATCCGTGGGAGGAGAAGCACTAACCGGGGGCCGTTTCGCGAATGGACGGGGACCCAAGCAGAAATCCGTGAATTTCGAGGGGTTTTCTGCAAACCTGTACCCCTGGGAGGGGAAAAATCGGACGGACGAAACAGGCGGCGCGTGGCCCGATCGGACGGCTCTCTTTTGCGGGCGACGTGGCCACCGCGAGGGTGAGCCTTAGCGAGGCACTATATAGCGCCGCAAGCAAATACGTGCACACTTACCGGCCGTGCGTGCCCTGAAAGTATCCAATTAACCTTATATTATAGTATAAATTTATTATAGCCCGAAATCGATCATTGGCCGAACCAAAAGTTGTTCATTTCAGGGTTTCCAAAACCGCCGGTTAACTGTTGTTAACCGTGGCTAGGGGTGAAAACAGAGCGGATACGGACGGATGATGGTTTTACCATATTCATATCCGCTTTCTTTAATCGGATACGGATACAGATACGGATACGGATAGTATTAAAACGGATCGGATATTAAATCGGAAAAGGATATTAATTAATAAAATGGATAGTACTCGGAAGCAGATAATAACCGGAAACAAAAACAAATATTTTTCGGATAGTATGTATACCGTAATAAACTTTAGATTATCATAGCAATATTGCCTATAACATAACAACTTAAGATAACAAAAGTGTACATATAATTTACACATTGATCATACATGACGACGGATGACACATTGATCACAAATGGGAACTTGGCAATTAGCTGGTGCCTAACGGCTAATAGTCTGATGAGGTGGGATGTGAGGTGTTAGGCTTGCTTAGTCATGAGCCTGTTATTGGTTTACAAGCTATTGGGCCTCAACCTAGTTTTAGGCCATTATTCGGTTAGATATCCAGGTTGCAATTTTATCTGGATATCCAAATTGCAATTTTATCCAAATATCCATATCCGCTCAGTTTCCGTCGGATATCACCGATACCATATCCGCTCCGTATCCGCTTAGGTCTATCCGGATAATTATCCATATCTGTAACCGTATCCATCGGATACTAGAATTTCATGCCATTTCCCAAAATATGGATATCGAATACGGATGCGGTTCAGATATTATCCGCTCCATTTTCATCCCTAACCATGGCTAACTGTGTCTCCACGGGGTCCGGTTTGGTAAACCGACGGTTTAGGGTTTATGGATTTGGTCAAAATTCGTTTAAATAAATTTTGAATGTAAAATGTACATAAAATTCCTAAAAATACTATTAATCATTCTAAGCATTTTGGCTTAAACAAAATTAAAAATTCAATTTTTAATGTATATTTTAAAGGATTTTACCAATTTTCATCGATTTTGATTTTTCCCTCGCAAACCGTGGTTAACCACAGAAAACCACCGATTAACCGCCAAAAACCGCGGCTAACCACAAACAAAACCGGTAAACCGTAGTTTTGCGTTTAGAGTAAAAACCGTAGATGGCTCGAAGATCCTCCGTGGTTTTGTAAACCCTGGATAGGAACCGCATGATTGTGCACGGCCGCCAAAAAAACCCCTAAGGCTATAAAACCTCAGCAGTCGCAGCGCAACCGTCAAATAGCATTCCGGCGAGCAACATGATCAAATCGGCAGCTGACAGAAGCTAGCGCGACCATATATGGAACGCTTGCTAATTAAATTAAACGTAGCATGTAGGCTTGAGATGCACCAGGAACTTGTCCGTCAGATGGTCTTCATCTTCTTGCTAGGTTTCTTCAGTTGTGAGCCCCGACATATGTGCACATCGAGGCGTCGGTGGAACGTCAGATTGCTCGATGCCGCCGCGAAGACAGAGAACACCTTAGGCCCTGTTTGGAAGTGGAGTTATTTTGTAGTTTCTATACAAAACCATGGTTTTCTCAAAAACCATGGTTTCTGAGACCATGAGGTGTTTGGAAGCAACCTTAAAAATTCTGTTTTGAAAACCATGGTTTTGGCAAAACCATGGTTTTTTTGGAGTTTTGTAGACTCCACTCCACGCCAAAGTTTTCTAACTTGTGCTAGCAAACAATAGTTTTCAAAACCATGGTTTTTCATGATCATAACAAAACACAAACCATGGTTTTACAAAACCATGGTTTTAAAAAACTCCACTTCCAAACAGGGCCTTATTTTGCAGCATCGCAGTTTCGAGGTTCCTCGACTCTTCACAAATGCATCGTATCGGCAGTCGTGGCAATCCTCCCTGTCTGCCATTCGTTCTAATCGGATTGAACTGATCGTCAAGAGAAGATGATCCATTGGAGTTTTGAAACCAGCCTAATTAATTAAAGATCTCTCCCATTTTCCCACTTGTTTCATTTCTTTGTACACGGGTCCAATCTTCTTCGCTCCGTTCCATTTTTTCATGGCCTCAGGTTTGTATTGACGAGATACACCGTGTTTTGTTATTTAATTTAACATAATTTTAGCATTGGAGATTGATCTAGATAGCGAATTAAAACATATTGCCAGCCAAGTTAAGTAGGCAATCAAGCTTCATGTGCAATTACTGCGCACCAAACTAAGAAAACTTGTAACAAAAATTGTAAATGTACATTTTACTGTACGTATGTATGAAGTTTCAACATCAAATTTGTTCTATATTAAGAGTTACAATAAATGTTTGACAAATTTGAAGGGTTTAAAATTGATATAATTTTATATATTTGTACCCCTTAATATACTAATATAGGATGAATTTAAACTTGTAATTTTATACTTAGGCAGACTAAGTTTAGGAGTACATCTACAATTTTTTACATTTTCACATTGTTTTTGTTAGTTTGGTTGCACAGTGATTCCACCAAAAATTTGATTGCATGCATGGAATATGTTGCAAATTAAATATCGTTGCGTAGCTCTGATTTTATTTGTCGTATGAACTTAAGGCGAATGATTCTCATACTAAAATTGTATGGTTTTGACGTATGGAGTAAAAGATAAGGGAATGCATAGACTTAGAGGAAGGCTCCGTTTTTTAGACAATCGGAAATTCATTCCATAACAGGGACATGATCGTACTCATACATAACACCCAAAATGCACACACTGCCATGGATTGGTATAATCCGACATCATAGTAACGACATTCTCGTGAAACATCTACGAACAATACGACTTAAAGAACAACGACACCATATGAACGCTCCGCATGTGAGTAACACCAATCCAACCAAACAAAGAAAAAAACCGGCCATAAGCCAAAAAAATCTGCAACCCGACGTAGCAGACCGGCCACCATCCCAAAACGTCGGTGCCAATGTTGGAACCTTCCTCACCGGTCGCCACCACTAAACGAAAGCTTAACCCAGCCCAAGTCCACGCACCCGCTACGGTCGCCGTGCAGCATGCGACAAGAGGAGATACCAGCTCTGGTGTCGAAGAAGAATCCACACGCTACCTTCGCCGCAAAGAGATGATGATGCCGGCTGCCGCAGTAGATCTGGTCGTCCCTGCAAGGCGCCACTCTGGCCATCGTGACCAACCACGATGAGAGGCGAGTTCCATAGATCTTGAGGAAGGAGGCCCGCCTCAACCACCGTAGCCATTCACCACCTTCACAAGCCCCTTCGGGAAGCCCAGATCTACGCTACGCGTCCACTGAGAAGAAGAAATAAGAAACCTTGAATGAGACGGCCACTTCACTCTCCATCGAGGTGGATCTAGCATCGACCGGCTTGCTCCGCGGCCGCCTGCCGGTGGCGGCGCAAGCCGGCCGCATCGCCGCCGCCACCGCCAAAGGCCGGGGATTGGGGAACTCTTTTTGGGCGCTCTATCTCGGGGGATTACTCAAAGGACACTCTTTAAATTTCGTATTTTCTCAAATGACACTCAGGACCATTTTCAGTGACTCAGATGATCTCATATGTTATACTCACATGAAAATTGACACACAAATTCAGTGTCAATCTGAGAAATTTTTCCCTCTCTTGTGGCTTTGGGTGGGGTTTTCTTCTCAATCATGAAAGCTCTATTGGATCTAGGCCCAAGATCAAACCGCCGAAACTGCCTACAAGACCGTCTTGTCGATTCTTCTCCGATACCTCTTGATGGCTTTGGTCTTCTGTAGCTCATTTGGGAACGGCGGCAGCCACTGAACGTGCAAGCCAACAAAGCAGCAGAAACTCACGCCAGATGGCATTGGACGTGACCAAGGCTTCGTTTTTTTAGCTGAAAATAGCTACATTTAATCTTAAAAGGATGGGACTCCCTTGAAGGTGGTCTTAGAAAACTCAAATAATTATTGAAAAACATTTTTAAATCTCTAAGAATGGGCATTAAAACCTCCATTAAAATAACAACAAAGTATTACATCGTTTGATTTGTATAAAAATGATAAATTTTCCGCTGTACTTTTTTGTTTTAATTTAAGCTAACAAAAAAACTCTCACCAATTGATCACGGTGAGAAATACATCATACTTTGCAAACATGGATGTAATGCGTAATTGGTAACATTATAATATTTGCAGAATTTTTTAAACCGGGACAATCCTAATGATGAAGTGATTAGGGATTCCAAGGTCATCTGTATCAATGACACTGTCCAGTGGGTCAAATTGGCAAAAACGCAGTCCACTAGAGAGCGGCAATTCACCAGGTGTTGCACCAGTAGCACCATGATAAACTCCATGTAGACCGAGTCCATGCCCACAGGATTCCACCAGCCAGCTAGCCACAACCCCACATTTCCAAAATGTACTATCATGATAGTAAAAAAAATCAAATCAATCTAAGTTATTAGACGGTTCATGTTCACTCATCCATACTGTAAAATTTCTCTAAAATTATAGAAAAGTTTCAGAACTAGAAATATAAACCAAAACTCTCGTAGTTTTTATAATAATGGAAGAGACTTTTATCTTCTACACTAACTAAAGATACATACATTCATTACAAACGTTTATTAAAAAGCTTTAAACCAAAAAGAAATAATAACAATGTAAGCACGAAAAAATAATAAAGAGTAAAATATACGAGCGGTCCGTAAACTATTAGCCGATTATCATTCAGATCCCTATTCTTAAAAATTGCAGTTTTGGGTCACTAACCTTTTTAAATTGGTTCGTCCCGATCCAAACCTGCCATGTGACAGTCATGAACCTGACGTGGCGCTGACATGGCTGTACATGTCACGTAAATTACTTTAAAAATTCAGAAAAATCCTGAAAAACATAAATCATAAAAAAATTCAGGAAATCATAAACAATTCAAGAAAATTCATAAAAATATGGGAAAATCATTAAGATAATGATTAAAAATGGGAAATCATTAAAAATCATGGGAAATCATTTAAGAACATAAAAAATTAAAATCATAAAATTACGGAAAGAAACATAAAGATTGTGTGGTCGCCTTTAATGCCTCTATAGACTATAGTTGTAGGCGCAAGACCTCTAACATCATGGCGTATGGGAGCACTCAATTGCTATTTTTTTTAAATGATTTTTATGATATTTTCTTATTTTTATGGTTTTCCTAGTTTTCTGTCAATTTTCCAATTTTTTTATGATTTTTCCTGAATTTTATATGTTTTTCCTTCATTTTTATGATATTACCTTTTATGTTTTTTCTGTTTTTTATTAGTTTTCTTTTTTATGAATTTTGCTGAATTGTTTTATGATTTTCTTTTTTTGTGATTTCTAAAATTTTTTAGGATTTTTCTAATTTTTGTAAGTAATTTATGTGACATGGACGACCATGTCAACGCCACGTCAGCTCTAAGGCTGTTACATGGCAGGTTTGGACCGGGACGAACCCACTTAAAAAGATTAGGGACCCAAAACTGCAATTTCAAAGAAGAGGGACCTAAATGAGAATCACTAGTAATTTAGGGACCATCCGTGTATTTTACTCAACAATAAAAAAGAAACAAGCTTCTACCATGTTACAGATATATGACCCAAACATATCAACGGTTGTAATTATGAGCATCCTTATATATAAGATGATCATCGTTCTTCATGAGATTTCTCCGCGACTCTATAAGAATGCCCAATTTCAAAATCTTCCTACAACATCCAAAATAATTTAGTGAGAAAAAGGACAATGGTCAAAACACCTAGTCTTTAATAGCGATGTTTACCTGTCAAAGACAAATGAAATAACTTAAAATTTACCGCAAAACTACCTATTAAATCAATTATAATTTTGATCAGTAGATTACCCAGCACATAAAGCTCTCCCGATGCTGTCCAATGGAAAAAGGTTGTCTTCGTGTTAACTTAAACATTTTTTGATAGTGCTTTGCTTTTTTTCAAGATTTGCGTCAACGTCCTCAGACAAAGATTATCATTTTTTTTTTGGACTGTCTATTCAACAGTCAACTGTTTTTATAATTACCCATCAGTCGATTTTGTGGACCGTTGGATTGAGATCCAACGGTCCAGATCAACCCCGCGCCCCCTCTCTCTCTCTCTCTCTCTCTCTCTCTCTCTCTCCGCCCCTCCCCTCCCTCCCCCACACCCCGACCCGACCTCCCACCTCCGCGCTCCTCCTCCTCCACCCCGCCGCCACCGCCATCGCCATGCCGGCGCCTAGCCGCCCCACCACCCAACCTCCCGCCCGACGCTTCCCGCCACCTAACCCGGTGTCGCCTCCACCCCCGCCACCGCCGCCAATCGCTTTCCCCCATCCCGGCTCGTGGCGCCACCGCCCCTCACTCCATCCCCACCAACCGCCGGGCCGCCGCCTCCCCCGGCCATCCCTCTAAGCCCGGCGGCACCCCGAACCCCACCTAAACCCTAACCATCCATGGCGGTGGCGGCGCGGAGGCGGGAGAGGAGGAGGTCGCCGGAGGGGAGGAAGACAGAGGGGAGGAGGTCGCCGAAGGGGAGGAGGAGGATCGACTGAAAATAAGGTAAATTTTAGTCGACTGTTCATTAGCAATTTCCTTTTTTTGTGTTTGTGTGTGTGCATGTTGCCACAATTTTCACGGTGTTTTTTCTCTTCTTCTTTGAGAAGATCTTATTTTTGTAACAACTCAAGAGTATTATCTTCTTTTATTTGGCCAACTGAGATTACAGGCCAATAGTTAATGAAAGAATTAGGGAAAACTTTACTGTGCATGCTATAAGAAACGATGTGGCAGGTAAAAAGAAAATCAAAGATAACAAGAGAGACAAATTTGACATTTAAACCTTTCCATGAAAAAAACCGCAGGCTCACAATCAGATGATTCACTACATGAGTTATAAATCAGGATATTTTACACACTCCCAAACCCCATGCGTCTAATTAGAATATGTAAAAAGGGTACAAAAAGATATAGGAAGTGTAATAACCTATTTTCTTATGACGGGGGATCGAGAAAGTAGCGTAGCAATGGCTTCTCAAATCCAAAAGTCCAGTATCTCCTTACAAATCAGTGAATTAGGAGGGGCTCCTTTGTGTAGAAAAAGAAAGAGCAGGGCAATCTTTCAAACTTGCATTCGAAACGTGAAATATTTATACAAAAGGGGAGAGATCAAGACAATGCAGCAGGGTTGGTTATCTAATTGGCTAGTCAAACATGAGGTGGTTCATAGATCTTTGGCTTCGATCACCGAGGAATAGAGACTTTACAAATAAAAGCGTAAGATTGGGATTCCATTCTTGTCATTTTATATGTATATGGTTACAATTATTTACGTTCCCAATGTGCTTATGATGTAGCACCCGGTGGATCTTTAGCTAGCGTGTATCATCTTACGAGAATACAGTATGGTATAGATAACCCGCGATCCTTCTTATCTTATCCAATTTCCCTTCCTTTTTCTTAAATTTTAAATATTCGATTTTTTTTAAGCTCTCTTTTCTCCATCTCACTTCTACTGCTTATTTGGATGTCTATGTGACCCATAGAAAGTTGGTCATATAATACATACATAATTGTATGTATAATTCTAAGAAAAAGGGGCGTTTGCTTTGCTTGGTTTTTCTTTTATTTTATTAGGTTACTATGAATATCCACTTTTGGAGTCTAAAGATGAGAGTGGATCCATAAAAAAGGAGTCCGCAAATAGGATGAGATAAATTTTTTCCAATTAGTCATTGAACAAACACAAACAAAGTAGGAACTACAAAATAGAAGGGGTCTGGGTTAATCCAAAAAGTACTAATTATATTAAATTCACTTCCCAAGAAAAATCCCGAATTGGATCCAAAATTGACGGGTTAATGTGAGCTTATTCATGCGGTTAGGCACTCTTCAAATAGGAATCCATTTTCTAACTGGCTTTCGTGCTTTGGTGAGTCGTCCGAGATCCTTTCGATGACCTATGTTGTGTTGAAGGGATATCTATATGATCCGATCGATTGCATAAGACCATGGTAGCAATAGAACGGGAAAGTATCTGAAAAGACAGTTCTTTTCAATTTCGATTATCTATATATTAGTTCGTTTCTATTTCTAGATATCTATTTCTATATATTAGTATTAGTTAGTAGTACTATTCTATTAGTTAGCGATCCCGGCTCTGTGAGTTCTTTCTTCCGTGATGAACTGTCGGCACCAGTCCTACATTTTTTCTCTGTGGACCGAGAAGAAAAGGGGTTCAAGAGAGGAGGATTGTACCATGAGAGAAGCACAGAGGTCAACCCGCTTCAAATATGGAACATGGATTCGGCAATGCAACGGAGTTGGGTCCTCATATTGATCCGAATGAATCAGTCTTTCTACAGAGATCAATATTTACCTATTAGGCAAGAGGATAGCAAGTTCAAATTCTCTCGATAGGACATGGATTTCTATTCCTATGAAATTCATAAATGAAAATGAAGTAGTTAATGGAGGGCTACCATTATCCTTTTTCTTGTATGTGTTCCTAAGAAAAGGAATTTGTCCATTTCATGTTTCGAGGTCTCAAAAAAGGGCGTGAAACAGATAGAAACTCTTGAATGGAAATTAAAAGAAATGTAGCCCAGTTCCTTCGAAATGGTAAGATCTTTAGCGCAAGAAGAAGGGCGACCCATATCATCTTGACTTGGTTTTGCTTCCCTCTTTTTTTAAGAATACCGAGTTGGGTTCTTCTCCTACCAGTATCGAATAGAAGATTCTCTCACTACTAATCCTTTATGTACTTTAGTGTTCCTAATCCCTCACTAACTTTTGATGGATTCCTCTTATGATTATAAGTTATAGTAATAACTAGGAATATTCTAGTAATGGAATTTCATACCGCGAATCCTTTATGCTTGCCCGCTTCAAGATGTGATGACTAATCAAAAAATATCAACCTTGGGGTAAAGGGTTTACACTAGTTATGTTTACTTCAATTTTATCCTTGTACGTAGGAAATGAGATTTTTTCTTTTTACTACAAATTAATAAGCTGTTTTGTTTCACTCATATAGCTATCTAGTTTAACTTACCAGCCCAAATACAAAATAAAAAAAGAAAGATAAATATTCAATGGGTTTTAGAGGAAAAAGATTCTATTTTAACGAATCCAAGTACTTCAAGGGCTTAAATACTCTTTAATAGATGAAAATCAAAGGATTTCAAATTTCAATAGTAACATCATGTTGGATCCATTCCATTTGAATTGGCACTTTCTCCATCATGATTCTTGGGAGGAGACATCAGCAATAATTCACCTTGGACTATTTATTTGCGAAAATGTATGTCTATTTAAATCGCATATAAAAAAAATCAGGTCAAATTTTCATTAGTAAGAAAAGGTCGATGAATACTTGCTCTTTTCTCGAATTTTAGATCGGATTTTTTGGCGGCATGGCCAAGCGGCAAGGCGGGGGACTGCAAATCCTTTATCCCCAGTTCAAATCTGGGTGCCGCCTGATCAATAAAATACTTAGATTTATTCCAGGGAATCCCCAACGAAAAATGCACACTATTCCCTCTTTTCTATCAAACCGGTCATAACCACTGCCTACATTCCATAAAATAGTGCACCACAAGTAGGAGCTAATGAATAGGCCCGCGATTCCGTAGAAAAGACATCACGATTCCTGTGGAAAAAAAAAGAATTTGTTGAGATGGAAGTACATATATCATATTCTTACCAAGATAACTGGAAGCCCCAACCAATAAGAATCCTAGTGAACCTAGAAAAAGAATGCAGGCCTAGAAAAAATTACCTCTTTTTTGAGAACCCTTTAGAAGTTCTATCCATATGTGTTCTGATCGCCAATTCATATTAGATATACTAAATTCAGCAGCGGTCGATTGAAATTGAGAGAATAAGCTAAATGATAATGATTTTTACTTTACTTTTTTTGGTTCCGAAATCGCCTTCAGCAACTAGTACTCAAGTCTTAACACATGACATGTCTTTCTTGTTTCGTTTTTCATGTTAGCGAAGAAATGGCCATGCATCTGGGGTCTGGGAAGAGCTTCTTCTCAGGTACACCATAGAGTTGTGAAGCATCAGCGAACTACTCCACTATTTTAAAGTCCTCAAGTTTGCTTCAAATTTATAGGTAAACTTTGGATTCATCCCCACCTCTCTGTGAGGAAAATGAACAGTTTGGTCAGATGAAAAAAAATACTCGATATATCAAACCTGCTTATGAACCACCAAGATTATCTATTTTGGGTAGAGAACTGTAATTTTGTAGGCGGTGAGAAAGTAATAACTTGATACGCTCTATATATTAAGCTATCAGTCACCCATATGGCCATATTGTTGGACTTCACCATGTGTTCCTTGTTGAGGCATACGTTGAAAGTAGTTTCAAAGGAAATTGTTTTTGTTAACTTGTTTGCTGTGACTCATTGATGTCGCAATCCTCAGATCATATGGTACCTCTTTCTGCAGACTACATTTGAAGACCTACAGATTTGTTTGTGTCGGTGCACTGCGCACCGGGTTACCCACGTCAAGGAAGAGCATGACGCGTGGCAGCTCGGCGTAGAGCGGGTGATCAGACCCCCACGCCGAGCCCGACCAGGACATGTGGCAGCTCAGCGTAGAGCGGGCGACCAGACCCCACGCCGAGCCAGAGCAGGACGCTTGGCAGCTCGACGTAGAGCGGGCGACCAGACCCCCACACCGAGCCAGAGCAGGACGCGTGGCAGCTCGGCGTAGAGCGGGCGACCAGACCCCCACACCGAGCTAGAGCAGGACGCATGGTAGCTCGGCGTAGAGCGGGCGATCAGACCTCCACGCTGAGCTCGAGCAGGACGCGTGGCGCCACGCCGAGCAGGTGGGCACTGGCCCCACTCAGCAGGCGTCCGCGTGAAAGGAGGAGGAAACTTCTCGGCTAAGGCCTCCCCAACGTTCAGCATATCGGCATCAATAAATACCAGGATTCAGGCGTGCGAGACCGAGAGAGATGATTGTCTGCGCTGCAGTCCTGTCCGGCACACTGTAGCGGTCATTCCTTCAATGTGCGATGGCAGAAGCAAAATGGCGCCTGTGTCAGGCGTCTCCCACATCCCGTCAGGCCCAGCGATCGGAGGAAGCCATTTAAGATATAGACATCAGCAGGGGCAAGTGGGGGGCGGTGACCAGAGTCCAGCCAATGGAATGTCTCTGACTCTCTCTCTCTCTCTCTCCCCCCCCCCTCCCTCCGACCGTCTGTCCGCCCCTTACAGTATAAAAGGGAGCTGGGGCGGAGGAAGAAGGGGGTTGGTTCCCAGCTGTTCTATACACACTCTGTTGTACGAGCTCTCCAGAGAGAGCGTTTCAAACCCCAGAGAAATCCACCCTCACAGGAGTAGGACTGTTACCTGCATAGGGGTTTGAACCTGGGTAAATCTAGTGTCTCCCTGCGAGCGTGAGTTGGAGCGAGCGAGCGGCGAAAATTCCCCTGACCGAACTACGGATCTCCCCACGAGACAACATCTGTCTGGTTTAGAACACGGACAGTTTGTGTGTGTGTTTGTGTGTCATGTACTCATGTGTCATAACCAGGATAAAGAATCCAAGCATTCATATAACAAGTGGCGCTCCAATTTAATAATTTAAAGGATGGATTTGAAGAAAGAAAAAAATGCGAAGCAGATTTTCAGGTACTACTCCATAAAAGAAAAGTTGAAAGCTGATTAGATTTATCATTTACACCGTATAATGTTAGGTCAATGGTTTAATGTTGAATTCTCGTGTTCTATCTTTGTGTGAGAAGTAATTTGCACAAGAGCGGTAGGTAGATATACATTTATTTGAATGGTCAAATAATTAGACTCTTCCATTGTCTCAGATGCCTTAATGTATTAACCGATCGAGAGATGAGCACATTACGAATTCTCTATATAAGCAGCAGCCAAAAATAAATTAACTTCATTGCTTGGGTGCTGGGAAAATTACTTTATGGTTATGCTTGGTAAGGGGCATTGTGGCTTCTTCACTAGAGGTGTCCTATGGGCTTCGGAGGCATCGAGAATTCATTCACAAAGTGAAGACCTCCATGCAGAACCTTTTTTGATTGGTGTCTGTGATTATGGTTAGCAAATAATCCTGTCATCGTGTTAGATTTGTTAGTTAGCTGCATATGCATGTAGAGCTGCATAGTAGGAGCTTGACCGAGTTATGCGGTGAGCTTAGGTTGAGCTGTTGCGCACGTCGCGCAGTACAGCGCGCACGCAGCGCACGAGGGCGTCTCGCGGCATGGATGGCATACGCATCGTGGAGAGCATGCCGCGCTTAGTGGCCGTAATGGCCTTCGTACTCGTTTTATATACCAGCAAGTAATATTAGAAAATGCTGCGTTTGCGGCACTAATCGCTTGTGTGTTTGTTTGTTGTTTCTGCGTTCCAACTCGCGTGTGTTAGGCTCTGTTTCTTTCAGCTGCAGCTTAAAATTTGCCATTTTTGTAATGGTTATATTTTGAAATATTTATAGTTACTTTTTCGAAACTTTGCACAATTTGTCTCAAAGATCTCAAAAATATTTTTTTCATAATTTTTTTGGCCCTTTAAATCTTCTCTAAAACACCACAACCTTTTCAGATTATAATCTAACCGCCGAAAGAAACACAGCCTTAGTGTCAGCGACCACAATTGGTATTAGAGCCAGATATCGTCACTGGACTCATGATCTCATCCTGTGCGATACCTTCGCGACGCCACGAGCGCTCTCTACCTCTCCACACACCAGCGACCGCAATGATGGCAGCAGCGGTAGTGGAGACACGTGCGGCGATGGAAGCGGCGGTACCGGCAGTGGTCGCCCCGACTGCGGCGGCGGCGAATGAGGCCTGTTGATCCACCGAGTGATCCGGGAGGTCGGCGGGTCGTTGACGTACCCCACCCTCACCAAGTCAAACTATGGTGACTGGGTGGTGCTCATGAAGGTGATGCTACAGGCAAGAGGCCTGTGGAACGCCGTCTCTGTCGGCAACGTCGAGTTCCAGGAGGACATGATGGCACTCGAGGCTCTCGCTAAGGCGGAGATGATGGGGATGATCGCAAAGAAGGCTAGCGCTAAGCTTGCATGGGACGCCTTGAAGACGATGCATATCGGCGTCGACCGCGTCCGCAAGGCCAAGGCCCAGACTCTACGGCGAGAGTTTGATTCATTGTCGTTCCGCGACGGGGAAACGGTGGATCAGTTCGCGATCCGCATCACCGGGCTCACGAATCACCTGACCACCCTTGGTGAACCCCACGATGAAGAAGCAATAGTTCGCAAGTTCCTCCAAACAGTTCCTCCAAGGTACGAACAGATTGCACTTTCAATTGAAATTCTGATCGATCTGGAGACTCTATCGGTGGAGGAGCTTGTTGGCCGCCTCAAGGCAATTGAGGAGCGGCATGAGCTCAATAACGGCGGGGCCGGCGGCCAGTCCTCTAGCGGCAAACTCCTTCTATCGGAGGAGGATTGCCTCGCCCGTTCTCTAAGAAGCTGAACCTGAACGGCGAAAACTCTTCGGGCTGAGGGAAAGTCGGATTCGGCGCTTCGCGTCGCGGCCGTGGAGGTGGGCATAAGAAGGACGGGAGCCACGGCGATGGCTCCAAATCCTCCAAGGAGTCCAGCGGGAGCAGCAGCGATGGCAAGGTCGTCGACAAGGACCAGTGTCGCTACTGCAGCAAGAAAGGGCACTGGGAACGTGAGTGCCGGAAGAAGAAGAGGGAGATGGCCAACCTCGCGCAGGCCGATGAAAACGAGCCGGCAATACTCATGGCGGTGGCTGAAATCAAGGAGGACACAGCGGTGGCCCACCATGCGCCGTCTATGCCGGTGATCGCGGCTAAGGCAACCGGCGAGCGCGTTTTCCTGAACGAGAAGAAGGTCGCGGCAGATCTCGACACCAACACCGATCCACGCGACGCAAAGTGGTACCTCGACACAGGCTCGTCGAACCACATGACCGGCGATCTCTCCGTGTTCTCTGAGCTTGATCGTGCTATCACTGGCACGGTTTGGTGGATATTGCAGGCCGAGGAACTGTGGTTTTCGCGTCCAAGCGTGGGGATCGCCACGCGCTCACAAATGTCTACCACATTCCGCGTCTCCGCAGCAATATTTTGAGCAACGGCCAACTCAATGAACTCGGGTGCAAAGTGCTCATAGAAGATGGAGTGCTGAGGGTGTGGGATCGCCGGCGACAACTTCTCGTAAAGGTAAGAAGGACACAGAACCGCCTGTACATCCTGCCGCTCACCCCTGAAGAGCCGGTGTGCATGGCGATCAGTTACAACGACGATGCTTGGAGGTGGCACACCCTCTACGGCCATCTCAACTTCATATCACTCTAGGATCTAGCTTGACGTCGTATGGTCAGTGGTCTTCCCTGTGTGGATCATGTCGACCAGCTATGTGATGCATGTCTCTTCGGCAAGCACCGGCAAACCTCGTTCCCAAAGAAGGCCAGCTACCACCCCAGCGACCCGCTTGAGCTGGTGCACGGTGACTTGTGTGGCCCTGTCACACCGGCTACAGCGGGGGGAAAGAAGCATATACTCCTCCTCGTCGACGACATGACTCGCTATATGTGGGTCACTCTCCCGGTGAACAAGCATGAAGCTGCGGCGGCCATCCAGCGCTTCGTACCGATCGAGGCGGCGAATTCACATCGACGACCTTCACCGACCACTGCGCACTCTAAGGGGTTCAGCGTCATCTCACGGCGCCGTATTCACCGCAACAAAACGGCGTCGTGGAGAGGCGCAACTAGACTGTACTATCTATGGCACGGTGTATGATGAAGGCGAAGGCTGTGCTAGCCAAGTTATGGGGGGCAGTTACCACGGCTGTGTTTCTTCTCAACTGTGCTCCAACGCGGAGCCTTGACGGAAGGACTCCTTATGAGGCATGGCATGGCAATAAGCCCGTTGTGCACTTCCTGAGAGTGTTTGGTTGCAAGGCATATGTGAAGATTGTCAAGCCAGGGCTCGGAAAGCTGGATGATAGGAGTCGATGGTCTTCTTCGGCTATGAGCCTGGAAGCAAGGCGTACCGGGTGTACGATCCATCGAGCAGGAGGCTCCATGTCACCCGAGACGTTGTGTTTGATTAAGCGACTGCTTGGGACTGGGGAGCAGAAGACATCGGCGATGACCCAGCGCATGAAGACATCTTCATCATCGATGAGGTGGCGCCAGTCGTGGAGACCGAGCTTCCCCCGTCTACTACAAGCGGCGAGCCGGCTTCACCATCAACTCCAGACTTGGCTTCTTCGGCATCTCCGTCAACTGCATCGTCTATTTCTTCGCCTTCACCAAGCTGTGTCTATGGAGGTCCTGATCCCTAGGAAGGGGAGCTAACATCGGCACCAACCATCGAGTTTGCATCGCCAACAACTCAAGCAATGGACAAACGCAACGCTGCTGATGATGGCGACACACCACCACGATTCCGCAAGATGGACAACGTGCTTAGAGCCGGCGCTGCGCCAGTGAACGGAGATGAGCTCCATCTGGCCGTTGGTGAGGAGCCAACAACATTTGATGAAGCTGTACCTCATGAAGACTGGAGACGCGCCATGCTGGAGGAGCTCACTGCGATTGAAGAGAACAACACCTGGTCACTAGTTGAGCTCCCGCCTGGTGAGAAGCCGATCGGACTCAAATGGGTGTTCAAGCAAAAGAAGGATGCGCAAGGGGTCGTCATCAAGCATAAGGCGACGCTGGTGGCGAAGGGCTATGTCCAGCTCCATGGCATCGACTTCGAGGAGGTGTTCACGCCTGTCGCCTGGATGGAGACCGTTCGATTGCTCATTGCGATCGTGGCACATTACGGATGGCAAGTGCATCACATGGATGTTAAATCAGCGTTCCTCAATGGCGACCTCGAGGAATGCGTCTACGTCCGGCAACCACCTGGTTTTGAGCTCGCCGCACAAGAAGACAAGGTGTATATGCTGCATAAGGCACTCTATGGGCTTCGTCAGGCTCCAAGAGCGTGGAATGCCAAGCTTGACAGTACACTGCTGTCGCTTGGTTTCCGTTGCTGCAAGGAGGAGCATGCCGTCTATGTCCGAGGCACAAAGGGATCGTTGCTGCTGGTTGGTGTTTATATCGATGACCTCATCATCGTCAGTGCACAACAGTAGGAAGTGAGCAAGTTCAAGAAAGAAATGAAGCATCTCTTTAAGATGAGTGATCTCGGTCTTCTTTCGTATTACCTCGGCATTGAAGTGCGGCAAGAGGAGAAGTTGATCACTCTCAGCCAATCAGCATACGCTGACAAGTTGTTGGAGAGGGCTGGCATGGCGAACTGCAACCCATGCAGTGTGCCAATGGAGCCCAGGTTGAAGATGAGCAAGGCGAGCAAAGAAGCACCAGTCGACTCAACGCACTACAAGAGCCTTGTTGGGAGCCTACGGTATTTGGTGAACACGTGACCAGACATTGCCTTCGCTGTCGGGTACGTGAGCAGGTTCATGGAGTCGCCGACTGAGGAGCACCTAAGGGTTGTGAAGCATTTGCTGCGCTACATCGCTGGTACACGCAAGGTTGGGCCGTGTATCGTAGAAGCTCAGAGAATCAGAAGCTGATTGGATACAACGATTCGGATATGGGTGGGGATGTGGATGATCGGAAAAGCACGACGGGTGTCTTCTTCTTCCTCGGCGAGAGCCCCATTGCATGGCAATCACATAAGCAGTGCGTGGTGGCGCTATCCACCTGTGAGGCGGAATACATTGCTGCTTGTACGGCTTCATGTCAAGCTGTGTGGCTCGCTCAGCTCCTCGCCGAGCTACTCAACGCTGATATCGAACCGCCGGCACTCTTCATCGGCAACAAGTCCGCCATCGCTCTTGCGAAGAATCCAGTTCTGCACGACCGGAGTAACGACCGGAGCAAGCATATCGACACTAAGTACCACTACATTCGACAGTGCGTCAACAATGGTGAGGTTGCAGTTGATTCAATTTCATCTAATCGGCAGCTAGCGGGCATCCTCACGAAGCCTCTGGCGCGGATTCGCTTCCGCGATCTTCGTGTTCGCAGCAACATTCTTGATGTAGAAAATAACGCATGACAGGTTTAGGAGGGAGTATGTTAGCAAATAATCTTGTCATCGTGTTAGATTTGTTAGTTAGCTGCATATGCATGTAGAGCTGCATAGTAGGAGATTGACCGAGTTATGCGGTGAGCTCAGGTTGAGCCGTTGCGCACGTCGCGCAGTACAGTGCGCACGCAGCGCACGAGCGCGTCTCGCGGCATGTTAGCTCGCGTATGGGATGGCATACGCATCGTGGAGAGCATGCCTGAAAAGGCATCTAGGCCCCTAATTTTGTTTTGGTGATTGATGCCAACTACTAAAGACTACTACTAACGATTTAATTGAGTTGTGGACAGAGAATTAAGTATAAAAATCATATTGATCAAGAGTCGTCAAAGGAATTGAAGATTTATTCATTTGGAAGCTCATTTGTTCTTCAATTGTAATCTTTATTTTATTGAGTCTAAGGACGGCCGTACTATAAAGAGGAATTCGATGAGAAATTGAGTGTGAGGTGACTTTGGTGCTCAAAAGATGATCTTAGGTCAAATCTTAGTCACCCAATAAATTTCCCACTATTTCTAAGCCCAAAACACTTCTCTATGTCCGGACTGTCCGTGCCCTGGCTCGGACTGTCCGAAGGATCGAACTGTCCGAGGCACTCTCCAGACGTGCTCTCTGTCTTGAATATTTGGATTTATCGGACTGTCCGGTCCGGACTGTCCGAAGGTTCGGACTGTCTGAGGTACCCTCCAGTTGAGCCCTCTGTTTGATTTATTCGATTTACCGGACTGTCCGAGAAATCTTCGGACAGTCCGAACTACTTAGACACATCTGGAGATTCTGAGCCTATATCTATGATCCACATACCTTCCAGATCTCAAATATAACTTTTGTTTGGGTCACTATTCATAACCTTCCTCGGACTGTCCGAAGGTTGTCACGGACTGTCCGAATCTCACTTACTGCACCCTAACGGCTAGATCTGGAGGAAGCTATATATATCCATTCCATCGCTCCCAAAGCAGTAGTAATCGCATCACTCACTCGATTCATTTCACTCTCTCTCTCCCCAAGAACCCTAAAAGCATCTCCCCTCCTAGTGCCTTCTTGTGAGATTGATTTGAGGGTGGAGAAGCTAGATTGGTGTTAAATCTGAGCTCGATCCATCTCGTGAGCACCTTGGTCACCTCCAAGTGAGTGGTTTCTCGCCGGATTTGTTACTCTTGGAGGTTGAGGACTCCTAGACGGCTAGGCGTCGCCGTGAGCCACCGAAGCGGTTTGGTTGGCCTCGGATTGGTTGTGAAGGGTGTGATTTCACCTCCGCAAGGAAAGGAATCAAGGTGATATTCGGTGAGTGCTTTGGCACAAATCCGAGAGGATTAGAGTCAAGTGGGACTCGGGCTCTACGGTGTTGAGCCTACCTCAACGGAGAGTAGGATCTCCTCAAAGATCCGAACTTCGGGATAAAACTCCTTGTGTCTAACTTTACATTTGGTTTGACTTTCTCCCTTACTAGATCTACTCTATTTACTATCTTGTGCTTGAGGAAGACCTCTCCTGTGTTTCTGTGATTTTGCTCTTGATATTCTTGTTGTTTGAGTTGTGCAGGACATTTTCGGAGATTTTGGGGAGTTTTTCTTCACGGTTGACTTCGGACTGTCCGAGGGGTGTCACGGACAGTCCGAACCTACTTCCGCAGCGCAGTTGAAGATTGAATTTGGTGTCACGCCTATTCACCCCCCCCCCCCTCTAGGCGTCATCTTGGTCCTTTCAATGCCGCGCTTAGTGGTCGTAATGGTCTTTAATCGTTTTATATACCTGCAAGTAATATCAGAAAACGCTGCGCTTGCTGCACCAATCGCTTGTGTGTTTGTTTGTTGTTTCTGTGTTCCAACTCGCGTGTGTTAGTGTCAGCGACAACAATTTTGCCCACAATGATTAAATGGAGAGGCAATACATTTTTTCCCTTCCGAGTGGAAAGCTCATAACTTTTTCTTAATGCCCCTTGGTACTCTAAATTATCTTTAGTAATTTTGCTTAGTGTTGTGTTTTTCTCTTGTTAAGAGTGTGCCAATTATTGAGCCAGGTGAACTATTGATTATGGTACGATATTGAGTTGCGTATACACAATCAGTTCACATGAAAGCTTAAATGGGTTTAGAATAGATGGACAGTATACTTCATAATAATTTTATTCTTAGTTATTCTTGATCTTATTGATGGGGCCAATTTTTACCTTTTTTTTTCTTAATTTTGTTAGGGCACAAGATGCAACTTTTCACTATTCATATGTTTTTCTCGTTTTGTAGGTTTCTCTGATAGCGTAATAACTTGATGTGTCTTCTCGAGGGAGCAGACCTGTGTTGTGGATGTCGATATACTTTTGCTTCAGCAAATCATGAGCCTCTATGAACTACGCGATTGTGTTCACCAAACAGCTTGCTCTTGTGCGACGCAATTTACTCAATTTCTTGAAGCATCCAGTCATCCTGTTTTTTTGCTAAGATCTAAACGATATTATAGATACGATGTTTGGTAACGCAGTTCGGTTCTTAGTCTACATCTATGAAGCTATGATTATAGATACTCATCCCCTATAACGCAGCATATCGGCATCCCATGTAACGACAACAAGCCGGTCGCGACTCTCTGTGTGCCTACGCCACTACTTTAGTCATTACAGATTATATTAAGGATGCCCTTCTATTTATAGTAGAGGCCAGAATACGAGTCCGACCCTAACGTGCCTATACACATATTCTACACCAACTCTAACAAACTCCAACTTGGCGAATATGTCGTTCATCGTCTTAAAGTTATCATAATGCCTTGTGCAATCCCAATTACCGAATTGTGGTTGCCTCCTCGTGGCTCACGCCGAGCCACCCGACGAGTCTGACTCAGTCCCAGACCCACCGCCTTCTGGAACACAACTTGCTGACCTTTGCAAAACTTTGTGTCTCCACCTTGCTACCCTTCATGAACTTGACGGTCTTCCTAACTTGAAACACCATCTCATCATATATGGTCTCGAGCGAAATTAGATTCTTCCATAGCCTTGATATATGCTTCCCACCCTGAAGTATCCGGCCAACTCCGCTTGCATCTTGATCTTGATGGCTCCAACTTCAATGACATGGTAATCCATACCATCGCCCAAGTAGACTGATCCAACATCAACGGCCTTGTACGAAGAGAACCATTTCAGTTGATTGCATATGACAAAGACCAATTGAATCCAACATCCATGCTCCTGTTGACTGCATATTTGATACTGAGAGAACATCACCACCGTCGCCTTTCCAAGTCACATGTAGCCATTGCCTTCTTAACACTCGCATGTTTCTTCCATTCGTTGGTTCAATCCTACCAACCACAGTTTGACCATCTCCTCGTCAGTTTCACGCTCGACCTTTTTGCCATTTGAAAAAATCCAACCTATTTTCCCTTAGCATAGATACTCGGTCTTGTCACCAAATTTATTCGCCACCTCGAATAGATTTTTGACCTAACTGTTTGATCTACTCGCCTCCTAGCATAGATCATTGCTGATTTCGTTATTCAGTTAGCCAATATGACCTCTTTGGTCAAACCACCAATAGCCTCCATGAGCACCTCTTTTTTAGAACATGCATCTCACGCCTTGTTCAAGGATCCATGCTCAAACCTAGCTGAAATGAGCTGCAAATCTGAGTTCTTGTGGACTTTCCAGATACTCTTTTGTTTGAGAACATGTCCAATGATATCCTAACTTAGGGTGGACTTAACACCATTCAGCACTAGTCATCAACTTTTCATCTCTTCTATTTTATTGCTACAGTGTTAAGTTCAGATACCATTAAACTTGCCCTTAATTTTTAAGTTTTTTTATTTTGGCTACCTTGGATGTGGTTTGTGGAGGGGAGAGGTCCCCTATGCCTCCTCTGTCTTGTATCTGGAAAGATAATCTATTTTTTTTCTCATAGGTGTCCAAGCGTCACAGTGATGATAGCCAAAATCAGTCCACGTGTCACATTGATGTGAGCTACTATTTATTGAATAAAGTTTAATCAAGAGTAAATTGCTTGTACGGTAAATACATGAAGTTGGTATGATTTCATGTTTACTAATCTCAAAACTAGGTATCTGAATACACGTAGCTGTGTATTTATTTCAACTAGATCGAATGGTGGTTTGATGATGTGGACACCCACGCCAATGCACATGCAAGAACTCTTGATGCGGAGGTATCAAAAATCTTGGAAATGAGATTTTGTTGGGATTTACGGCACGGGCACGAGCGACGTCGCCGTCCTCCGCGGCGTTCCCATATCGTATCACCAGCAACAATATTAGTAATGGAATCGTGTAACGTTGAATAATACCAATATACCTAACGATGAGTCCAACACCTTCGCACAAACTTGACACATTCAACTCCCCTAGCAGGCGTGTGCCATCTCCAAAGAATGTTTATAGGGTTGAGCCGATCCGTCATCAAAAGTCAAGATTACTGAATTTCGAAAGCTGGGCTCTGGCTTCGAGATTTTTTACGGATGGGGTTAAGAATTCAAAGGATTTTTGAAACAACCACAACATAGTAGCTGAAAAGCAAAAAAGAAAGACCGGTACCATACCATCTAGACCTGTTCAAACCTCGGCCAGGGTCGGACTTTGACCAAGCTTGGAAAAGCTTGGTCCTGTACGTGGAACCAGGCTTGAGCCCCGCTCTTCTCGGTGCGTCTGGTCTCAATTTTTTGCCTAGGCCCAGCCCGGCCACGGCTTGCATTTTATCGAGTCCGGGCCTGGTCTGACGGTCGGGCTTCGGATCAAGGCCTGAGCCTGACCCGACGCGCTGGTCGGGTCGGGTCGGGCTTTTTTATATCGGGCTTACTGAGCCGGGCTTCCCATGATCAGGTCTAGTACCATCGGCAGTCATGACCACCACCGTAGGGAGAGAAGCCGGCAAAACAACGATCCAGAATCAGCTGCCGGTTCCCACATCATCAAGATCATAGTTTTTCCGGTGATTATAAGCTCTTCACACATTTGCAAATCTACATGAGCTTCAGGCCTGCAATAGAAACTACTGACGTCTACAAATGAGTTCAATGAATCTGTTTTGCCAAGTAGATTAAGAACGTCGCCAAATGTTGCGAGAGAGATTATGATGATGGATAAATTATGGCTGAATTGAATACCACAATCGACGTGCCAATTAAACTCATATATCACTTCAAGAGGGAGGTACTGAATTCATCTTTGCACATGGCATGGTCATGCTGGCATTTACTTTACTACCGACCATGCAAATTACTTCTGTATACTCTCCTGGTTGCACATTTGCACGGCAAAAACTGGCCTCAATATGTAGCAAACAGAGGCCTGAGGGTGCCAAGGAACCGACACACATAGAACTACTCTCAGATGCAACTGAAGCATCTCATGGGTGCACCAGCTAGGCTAGGGATGTTGGTCATCGTCATGGGTGCACCAGTAAAGAGTGTGATATCTCCTTCAACCGGTAGAACACAAAGAAAGAGGTACGACAGCGTTAAAGCATGTCCAATCATTCCTAATTTATGGTGGACTTGGTACTATTCAACGCTAAACATCAGTTTTTCCTCCCTTCTATTTTATTGCTACAATGCTAGGTTCATTTTAAATTAGTCATTAGACTTGCCCTTATATCTATAGGCTTGCAAGACATTAGGAATTCAACGGTATCAAAAGAGCTCACATGATTTTGTAGGAGTGGAAAATCCAGCAGAGAAGCTCCCAACTAGAGTACTATATATAAGCTTTCGCAAACAATCAGTTGGTGGGTTGTTCTTGCTACTTATGGAACCAGTAAAAGTGTGTTGTTTTCGTTTCTTGCTATTGGAAATGGAGGTGGGGCTCTTTCCCTTTTTCAAAAAAATTCTTCCGCTTGGCTATACATTTCTAGAACGTTGTCCAAACTGCAGATTGGATGAGTTTTAGAAAGCCAAGTTTTAAGCTTGGTTTTGCCCTTTGTGCAATGTTAAACATGAATCCATGAGACTGCCTACCATCTTCTATTTGCATGCGCCTTTGCTAGAGAATTTCTCAATTGTCAATTATTGGTGAAGCACTGATAAATAGGAAATAGATAGAGCATTCATCTACACCAGACAAATCCTCCCCAAATTGATTTGGCAAGGCATAGACCGCTCCCTCCCATAATTGAATTGCCTGAGCAGACAGACGAGATAAAGTTACAGCAACTATTCTCTTGGTGACTAGACGTCTTGGTGTTATTGCTGTCATCTTTATTGCCAGAATTTGAGCTTGACTAGAAAAACTATACCTGGCCACAAAAGCCAAAGTTTTCATATGATATAGCACTCTACCAGAATAACCTCGCTAACTTCACGATAATATGAACGCGATTTTCAACTGAGCAAGGCGACAAGTACACCACATGAACATTGACAGAGATTAATGGTGGCTCCACGCAGACAATCTTCAACCGCATAGTCACACTTCAAACAAGGATATAGCTCGTCAGTTGAACCTAAGCACGGTACCATTCACCTCAGTGTAACTTTGACAGAACAACCATCTTAATAAGCGACCAGTAAAGAAAAGGCAAGGTCACCAACCACAAATTGCTCGTGGATGCAAATTCAATACTGGGTGAATCCTCTTTGCAGCCAAAAGTCGACCTAGTCATTCGGTATCATGCTATCATATGATAAATAATAGCATTGCGAGTTGAAATAGAAAAGGGGGATGCAAGTAACAGAGGAGATCAGTGCTCCAGGTGGAAAACACATTCAGTTAAACGCTGTAGTTTGCTTGCATCAAGCTTGTGGTTGGTCTGAAGCTTTGGTTTTCTCACACTAAGCATCTTGGTTGCCGCATCCAAAATCCAACCATTTTGCACGGCATCTGCATTTAGGGACAAGACAAATATTGTCAATGACTTATGAAGCAGGAAAATTGCATGCGAAAGATCAACTGCAATAGTAGGACAGACAGGTAAAAATTGCAGGGCTAACAGTGCTTCAATTACATAAGGACATTCCCCCAACATAGTTCAAGATGCATCTACAGTCATATGCATAACAATAGTTTCCTGGATAACAATGTTACGTAATATTGACCAATAAAAAGAAACCACGCAACAAGGCAAGCCAATCCATTCACAAATCCTGAAGCAGAGTTTATCTCAATAACCTTCAGAGATTCTTTTATAAACTGGAAGGAAAAGAAAGGATACACTAGATATATCCAGTGAAATACGAACATAGAATCATTCAGTTGCATCCAGCATCCCCAATGTCTCCTACTCAGTACTCCCTAGAGATCATGAGCAAATCAATGCAAGTTCAAACACTGCATAGGCGTATGTGAATAATATATGTAACTGCCAACATCAATACCATATATGCCATATATCATTGCTATTTGTATAAAAATCCTAATAAGCTACAAATTGTCTACACACTACTAATTCCACTCCAACCTCATGTGTAGCATAGAATTGAGCCATAAAAACACATCAAAATAATTAGTATTTATACGGAACATGCTCAAAACAAAATTAACAAGGTTCATTCTAAAAGTAAAATGTGGACAGCATTTAATCCAGAATAGAGTGTGGAGTCATATAAAGGGAAGGTTTCTACTTTGTGATAATCCATTTCAAATGATTATAATGCATCAGTACATCAAAAATAAGAAAAAAAGTCAGTGCATAACAAGCAGCATAGAACACATGTTTTTCATAACAAATAGAGTCAGCAACTTATTCATATCAACATCAATCATCAAATATTTATGACCGAAGAAATACTGCACTCTTCAAATATACATGAGTAGTAGCCATTTCCTCAATGCATTTACCTTCTCAACTTGAGGAAAGCGCATTCCTAATGTAACAATCTAATCTAGATGAAGAAATGCAATGAAAAATGGAAAAGTTCTGCGTTAACTGCTTAAAACAAAACAAGCAACGGAAACACTAAAAAATGCTCAAATTGACAATGCTTGCTTATCTAGTTAGGTGGATTAACAAACTTACAGTTAGTGGCATCATCCTCACTCATCCCCATGAAGTGAGCCACATCTGCAACACTGATTGTGGAATATGCAGAAGTCAACAGCTGGAATATCCTCGTTCTGTAGCTTTCTGCATCATTACAAATACAAACCATGATCAGATAATCAGGAATCAGGTATTTCTGTATTGATCTTAACCAGATACATGATTAAGAAAAGTGGAAGAATTCAACTATTTTCAAATATTACAACTATATGATTTTCAAATATTATAACTATATGACAGGGCAATTTGGTCAAGCAACCATATGGGAAACATTCACCGAGTTATCAGCTAAATTCCTTTATTTTCCAAGGACATATCACAACAAGCATTCCATAAGAATCTAACCTCTCAAATTTTACCATCCCTCAGTATCAGATCATTTCATAATTGCTAGCAATATTTCGATAGCTGCATTTGTAAAAAAATGCAATTATACTGCTATTACATTCATAAGAGCCTCAATAAAGCAACACATTGCATAGCTTATTTTGAAGATCATCTGCATCTGTAGCATGTGTAAATAAGCAAATCGGTCTAAAGCTGCAACTTTCGGAACTAGCAAACCAACTTCTTATTTGAACACTAGTAGAATAGTAAAATGACCAATCTGTACAATAAAAAATATAAACCCAGTGAATAAGGACAGATTCACAAGCAACAATTCTCAGATGCAATAGACTTCCTGACAACCAGATTATCATAGCACAAAAACCCTACTACTAAATATCCCAGTGTCATATTTCACAAATTCAATGGTAAATTTTCTGTCAAGCCTGCTCTGCGCAGCTTCTTCGCTTGAATTACTTGATTATCTTTTTGAACTATTTGACCTTTTGAACCTTTTGGTGCAGTTTCTAGAAAATCTCAAGGCCACAAAATAATCATTCTCAAATCCAGCTTCGATTATCAGTTTCAGGTTTTTGAAGCTACTAGTCAAAGCGGTCAAAGTTAATAAGTTTCAGATAATTTCAGCACCGTGGAACAGGCTAAGGCCACATGCTTATCTGCCTCTTTGCGCCAACACCAGAGAAAGAAACTACCACGCTCCATCAAAGCAATCAATCAATCTAGTGATCTACACTACTTTGCGCACCATGCACATAAAATTCTATTCCATCCGAAATAGTGAAGAGTAGACAGTATAAAGGACCGATACCTAGGAAGGCGGCCACAAAGTCGGCGATTTCAGGGCCCCACTCAAACCCTCGCACGGCCGTGTAGACGCCGGCGTAGTCTCGGTTCCAGAGGCACTGGCCAATCCCCCAGACGGCAGCGAGCTCCGGCCGAGCGTCCTTCACCTCCTGTGGCACCGACTTCCACAGAAACCTCGCGCTGTTCCTGCTCAAGCACGAGGCCACACAGCACTGTCACAGATGACACAACTTCTAGCCCCCCAAAGTCCCAAACCGAAACACGAACCCACAAAAGTTCGCGAGAAAAGAAGAAACGGGAGGAGCAGATTACATACAGGTCGTTGAGGAAGAGGTGGGCGAGGAGGTGGACGGCGTAGGGCCAGTCGTCGGTGGCGGCACCCCGGGACGCGGCCTGCGGGTGGCATCGGAAACCGAGTCAGGGGGGAGGTCAGACGCCCCGCTGCTAACCCTTGCGCTGTGGTGGAACCGCGGAGAGAGGGGAGGGGAGGGGCGGAGCGGGAGGGTGGATGGGTACCTGGAGGAGGAGGTCGTCGCAGAGGGGGGCGACGGCGGCGTACGACTTGGCGGAGAGGGCGGCGTGGACAGCGGTGAGATCCATCGGAGGAGGACGAGACCGCCGGCGGTGGGCCGTCGGCGAGGGGAGGAGGAGGAGGGGCTTTGGCCTGCGGGACTCGGGAGGATGGGACCGTGGGGTTCGAGTTAAATCGAAGCAGTTTTGAAAATTGATTATTTGTTCTCGACTTACATCGATGAAACCAAATTCAAGTAACTTAAGATAAATTGAGAATTATAGTAATAAAATAAAAATAAAAAACTAATGAATAGTCTTAAATTTATATAATGTACCATCGAACATGCTCCGATATATCTAGAATTGGAAAACTTCATTTGGGCCTTGTTCTTTTCAGCGTATCGTTGCGTTGGCGCATTACTGTAGCAAATTTGAAAGCCCTCAAAATGAGGTCTAAACATTATAAAAAATATTTAAAATAGGTTTAGGATCTTTGGAAGTGCTACTACAAGTCACGAAAAAATCGTTGCAAATTATCACAACATATAGGCTATATAAAATAACAAAAATTACTACAGTAATACGAAACGATACGATACGCTGAAAAAAGCGGGCCTTAAAATGCCATGAAGTGCATATGCTATGTGATGATTTGCCCTAGTAAGTTTTTAAAAAATTAAACGCACTTACTGTTAACACAAAAACGAGGGTTTCTGTGAACACACGTGCAGAAGCGTCAATCCAGTGATTGCATCGCAACTCAAACCAAACGTGCCAGTCAATTTGACATGTGAATTGACAAGGAGAAAATCGTCAGTAATATCGCCCTAATCGGCTGTTGAAATAGCCAGATCAGGTTTCTCGTAATCGGCTTTATAATATCCGATTACGAAATCTATCGGCTTAATGCCTGATAGAGCAAATAGTATAAATAAATATTCAATGTAAATCCAGTATCTCTTTTTGGTATTTTTACATGATATTAGCAATAAATCTTCGTATCAGTGCATTAGATTAAATCGAGAAACAAATTAGAATAGATCGGTCAAGCCAAGACAGTATTCGAATCTAAGGCTAGATATAAACCAATAAACTGATTCAAAGATTTAAAGTCTAATAAGGTAGATGTAATACCAATCGGCAAACATTAAAAGATGCAAACTCCCAAACAAGGCATACACAAGATCGATTAGACGAGACAGTTGCATACATCGAATTCAGGAAGAGCACATGAAATATCCGATGATCGTGATGCAGGATAAACACACATTACGATCGATTAAATCGAGGCGAAGGCAATATCGAGAACATGCTAAAGATCGGTAAATCCCGAGACAGTCTAACATGGTTTGTATACATGAGATCAACAAGATGCAGCCATGCATACGGGTTACAAAAAGATAATCGATTATCCCATCAAGATAGCTCTACCTGCGAGTTGAAACCCTTCGACGAGGTCGATCGAATTCGAGAAAGTATTTTGTGTATTGAGTATTAGATCTATTCTCGAGGCCTAAAGTCCTATTTATAGTGCTACAAAGTCGATACCGATACAACCTAATTTATCGCGACGCGCTCTTGATCACATCGTATTTCTTCCGAAGTCTTATAAGTATCAGTATTCGGCTTTTCTTCTTTGCCGATAAAACCCATTTCCGATTTGGCCCAATAATCTTAACACATTTAGCCTTTTCCGAATATCCGATTTTCTGCCAAATTTGGGTGTCAGCATATGCCCCTAAGTTTGGCAATGAGTATTTCATTAGCCGAACATTCAAGTCAAAATCGGATTTACCATACCGGAATATTTCACATTTTTCCTCTATAACTTCTCACTCCCGGCCCATTTGGAGAACACGTGTCAGCCCAGCAGACAATATGGGTCGAAACTATAACGCCGAAAAGCGCGGTAAAACCCTAATTTTTACCATGGCTATAAATAGCGTACCATTCGCCGTCACTCTCACGCTCTCCTACTCGCACACGACTCTCGCATCGGAATTTCCAAAGCCCTCAGCAGTCAGCGCACAACCAACTCCTCCAACCCTCAATCGGCATCATGTCTCAGGTACTGATTCAATGCTCGGACTCTGAACCTTTGTATTCTTTGGGGCCAGTAGGAGACCAAGACCCATCAGATTTCATATTCCATTCCGTAGGCAGCTTCCCTTATTTTCCGATAAGCGTAGTGTCAACAGCTGGAAATCGGTATTTAGGTCTTGGCCTAGCCCGATCAAAGGATATAAGGACTGGCTCATTCGGGTTTACAGCCAGAAACAAGAGCAATGGGACGAACTAGGAATAACCGATACCATCCTTCTTTTCTTATCTCCGCCATCAGCAGATGAACCATTTATGGCAGCATCGTCTTACTTTTGGTGTGACACTCCCAACGCCTTTCTCTTCCCAACCGGACCCATTAGCCCTACACTTCTAGATGTAGCGATGCTAACCGGCCTAAATCCCGATGGCGAAATGTTATCGGCCTTCGATCTTACTGCCACGATAAAGCTGGTCCCCGAGAAGAACTTTGGCTGGCAACGATACATCAGTGCCCATCAGAAAACCGGCCATGTAGAAGCTGAAGAACACATTGCTTTCTTGAACATGTGGTTGGATCGGTTCTTTTTGCGATCGATCCACTTAGCCCAAGTAAAGTATACCAAGGAGTAGGCGAGGCATTGGCATCGGGCCAAAACTAGAAATCGGCAAATACCTACTAGGAGCCGCCTCTGGATGATGCACGAAATCGGGGAAGGTCTCTGTTCCAAGAAAGCCGATTACTCGGTTGGTAATCTAGGTGGCCCTTTTGGTTCATCGGAATGTTTCAAGCTCCAAATATACAACTCCTAGGGAACCGGACTTTAGCTTAGCATTTCGAATGAAAAGGATTCCAATAACGATGGCGCCCAGAGATCATATGGCGAGATGATCTCGTGAATCGCAATGTAAAACGCTCAATTCATCGACCTTTCTCATTCTATGGTTGCATTCTATACCATGTCTGAATCGGAATATGGCGCAGAGCAGTTTAACCCGTACACTGATCTGGATATATATCCGATTCCATCATTTTTCCGATTTGCTGATACCCTAAAGGGCGAAGCTTTACCAGTGCATTAGATTAAATCGAGAAACAGATTAGAATAGATCGGTCAAGCCAAGACAGTATTCGAATCTAAGGCTAGATATAAACCAATAAACTGATTCAAAGATTTAAAGACTAATAAGGTAGATGTAATACCAATTGGCAAACATTAACAGATGCAAACTCCTAAACAAGGCATACACAAGATCGATTAGACGAGACAGTTGCATACATCGAATTCAGGAAGAGCACATGAAATATCCGATGATCAGCATTATAGGATAAACACACATTACAGATCAATTAAATCGAGACAGTGCAATATGCGAGAATATGCTAAAGATCGGTAAATCCCGAGACAGTCTAACATGGTTTGTATACATGAGATCAACAAGATGCAGCCATGCATACGGGTTACAAGAAGAGAATCGATTATCCCATTGAGATAGCTCTACCTGCGAGTTGAAACCCTTCGACGAGGTCGATCGGATTCGAGAAAGTATTTTGTGTATTGAGTATTAGATCTATTCTCGAGGCCTAAAGTCCTATTTATAGTGCTACAAAGTCGATACCGATACAACCTAATTTATCGCGACGCGCTCTTGATCACATCGTACTTCTTCCGAAGTCTTACAAGTATCAGTATTCGGCTTTTCTTCTTTGCCGATAAAGCCCATTTCCGATTTGGCCCAATAATCTTAACACATTTAACCTTTTCCGAATATCCGATTTTCTGCCAAATTTGGGTGTCAACTTCGACCCTTCAAGCATGGATTGGCTCGACGATGAGCTAGACTTTCTCTCATCCCCGATCAGGCCTCAGTCACCTCCAGCCGCCATCATCGAATCGCCAGCACCGGAAACGAGCAAGAAGAATCGACTTTCTCCGGACACTCTCAACAAGCTCAAGCGGATGTGGGATCTGTTCGGCGATGAATCGGCTTTCCTGGCTAATCCTTCGGCCATACGGGAAATAGCCGACTATATCAAGGAAGTCCTCCCTGAGCAGGTGGTCTCGGCCATCAAAAAAGTGCTGCCCCTTGCCAAAGAAAAAGCCGATTTCGATGCTGCATTGGATCGGCTCCACCAAAGGGAAGCACTCAAAGATGCAGAAGCTGAATTAAAAGGGCTGATACAAGACGCCAATGCTCAAAACGACACCCTCCAACAGCTGAAGCGCGAGGCTGAATCGGCAAAACTTGCCGCCTCCAAAGCAGTCTCAAAGGTTAAAGCCTTGGAACTGGAATTGGAGAAGGCGAGGAAAGCCGAGGAAGCTGCTCGCTCAAGTTTTGAGGAAAGCAAATCAGCGGCCAAGGAGCAGTATGGCGTCGTGAAAGCTTGCGGCCTGGCAGTCCTGGACGCAAAGAAGAAAATACCAATCATATCCGGATCAGCTGAAGAAGATACTGCAACTATCAATCGGATCCGGGATACAATGTCCAGTGCTGCCGCGGCTATTTATGAATTTTGCGAGTAATTGGCCTGCGAGCCAAATCTTAAACTGTTGCGTGAATCGGTATTTTACCGATTATAAAACTATCTTATCCTGTCCCTTGGGCGAAAACAGTTAAGGCCTTCGTGCCTTTGTAATAACTTTTAATTTCCTTATGCATTTTAATCTTATGTTTGTCTATAGTCGATTCCTTGGAATCGGCTTTTGCTCGACAGCAACGTGTTGAGTAAAGCTTGCATAGTAATTAGATCTGCAGGCGATTCAATGAGAATCGGCTTTCACTCAACAGCAACGTGTTGAGTAAAGTTATCGCCAATGCGCCCAAGTGTGAAACGATTTTTTGAACTATAGGCGATTCACTGAATCGGCTTTTAAATACATCTCAGGTCACGCTCCAACCCAAACGCTAGGATAATACTTCTTCAGATACTTAGCGTTAATTGCTTTACCGAAAACTTCACCATCAAGTGTCTCCAGGATATATGCATTTCCAGGTATAATCCGATTGATTTTAAACGGTCCCTCCCAATTTGGCGACCATTTTCCGTACTTGGGATCTCTAGAACCAATCGGCAAAAACGTCTTCCATACAAGCTCTCCCACTTCAAAAGCTTTCGGTACAACTTTCTTATTATAATGCCTAGCAACTCTCTGCTTATCTTTCTCGATATGCTCTAGAGCTTTCGACCGCACTGCCACCATGTCATCCAGCCTATCTACCATTAAACTCTTGTAGTCATCGGCTTTTATATTATTTTGTTCTTCAACTCTCGTGGATCCGATAATCGCTTCAACCGGTAGAACAGCCTCTTGACTGTAAACCAGCTCAAATGGTGATACCTTCGTAGCTCCATGCTTAGCAATCCGATATGCCCATAGCGCATCCGCCAAAGTATTATGCCAACCCCGCGGCCTTTCATCGATTTTCCGCTTGATCAGTTTTATAGCACTCTTATTTGAAGATTCTGCTTGACCGTTAGCTTGAGCATAATATGGCGATGAATTTATTGTCGTGATTCCTAAACTTCGAGCATAATCCTAAAATGCTTCTGACATCACTACCGATCCCTGATCTGTAGTGATCGTCTGAGGAATACCGAATCGGTAAATTATGTGTTCTTTGACGAAGTCGATCGCCTCGGTAGCCGTTACTTTCTTCAGCGGTACAGCTTCAACCCGCTTAGTGAAATAGTCCGTTGCTACTAAAATATACCGATGCCCCTTGTACGAGGAAGGAAATATTTCCCCGATCATATCAATTCCCCATCCTCTAAAGGGCCACGGTTTGACAATCAGATGCAAGATAGACATAGGCGCATGCTGAATATTCTCAAATTTCTGACAATCTTTGCAACCCTTATAATATTTAAAACAATCTTCCACCATCGTTGGCCAGAAATATCCGACGCGCTTCAACATCCATCTCATCTTGTAGGCTGATTGATGAGTTCCACAAAGCCCTTCATGAATTTCTCCGATTGCAACTTTTGCCTCCTCTTCATTTAAGCACTTAAGCAATAATCCATCAAAACTCCGATAGTATAATTTGTCACTGATCAGAACGTACCTTTGGGCTCTTCTTTTAAGCTTCCTATTGGTTTTCCCTTGAGGATCTTTAAGATAACCGATAATCTCAGCCTGCCACCCAATCGGAACTGGACTTGCAATCGGCATAATTGCTAACTCCATGATCGGTAATTTATAACCTGATGCTTCCTGGGCTAAATCATTGACTTCACAATTCTGTTCCCTCGGAATATGACGAATTGTGAACATACTGAAATATTTAGCCAAATCAGAAACTCTTCCCAAATAATCCCGAAGCAGGTCACTGTGACAATCATATTTACCGATCACCTGATACACCACCAATTGTGAGTCTCCGAATACTTCCACAGCGATAGCACCAGCTTGAATTAACTATTCTAATCCCTGGATTAATGCCTCGTATTCCACCTGATTGTTGGTCAATTCAAAATCCACGGTAATACTGAATCGATAGGGGACACCGCCAGGAGAAACAATAAAAATACCGATTCCACATCCCTTCTCACACACAGATCCATCAAAGAACATTACCCAGGGCAACAACATTGACAAATTAACATCCTGATTGTGCGTGATGAAATCGGCTAAAACATGCCCCTTGACAGCCTTCGGAGACTCATATGTCAAGTCAAACTCGATAAGAGTATATGCCCATTTCCCAAGACGTCCTTTGATAATTGGAGCATTTAGCATATACTTAATCATATCGGTTTGACAAACCACCTTGCATTCAGCAGCCAACAAATAATGCCTTAGTTTAGTGCACGCAAAGTATAAGCACAGGCAATACCTTTCCACCATCGAGTATCGGGTTTCTGGATCCAATAGCTTTCTGCTTAAATAGAAAATCGCATGGTCCTTACCATCAATTTCTTGGACCAGAACCGCCCCTATTGTTTTATCCGATACCGATAGATATAATATGAATGGTAAATTTTCTCTTGGAGCGACCAGAACAGGCGGATTCATCAGGTATTCCTTAATGTTATCAAACGCTTTCTGCTGCTCCGGTCCCCACATAAACTTATCGGAATTTTCAATTTGAGCAAGGGAGAAAAAGGGATGATTCTTTCCGATAAATTTGAAATAAATCTCCTCAAGTAATTAATCTTACCGATAAGCTCTTGTAGACAAACCTTCGAATCAGGCGGCTTAGTATTCAGGATCGCCTTAACTCTATCGGGATGAACTTCAATTCCTCTCTGATGTACCATGAAACCCAGGAATTTGCCGGCCGATACTCCGAAAGCACATTTCTTTGGATTCATTCTCATACCATATTTCCGAAACCGATCCAACACGGTCACAATATCAGCCAAGTGTTGCTCTTCTTCCTGAGATTTGATCACCACATCATCAATATATATTTCAACCAATTTACCGATTAGATCGTGGCAGATTAAGTTCATCCCTCTTTGATAAGTAGCCCCAGCGCTGATCAGCCCGAAAATCATGACAACCCACTCAAACAAACCGATAGCTCCAGGACACCTAAATGCAGTCTTGTTGACATCTTCTTCGGCCATAAAGATCTTATTGTAACCAGCAATACCATCCAAAAAACTGATAATCCGATTGCCCGAAGCGGCATCGATCAGACGATCGGCGATCGGCATCGGATATTCATCTTTATACGTTGCTTTGTTCAAGTCCCGAAAATCGATGCATACTCGAATTTTATCGGAATCCTTTTTACCAACTGGTACTATATTAGAAATCCAATCGTCATATTTGCATGGCCGAATAAACTTTGCATCCAACAATCTCTGAATTTCAGCCTTCACTTGATCATAAATTTTTCAGTTGATTCTTCTTGGCGATTGCTTCACTGGCCGAAACCCAGGCTTCATCTTAATCTTGTGCTCAACTATGGATCGGTCTAGACCAGGCATCTCATGATATTCCCAAGCGAAACAATCAACCCGATCCTTGAGTATCTGGATAAACCGATCCTTATACTCCCGCGGCAACTTTTTACTGATGTAAGTGGGCCTCTCTTTACCATCGGTTCCAATATCGATCTTCTCAAGGTCATCAGCCGACATAAAACCCTGGCCCATCTTATACTCAATGCCCTCTAGAGTCGCGGTTCCCATAAAAAACCCTCACATCCTTGAGTTACCGATTGTCCTTCCAGAGTCGTCGGTTTGAACCCCAATTTACTAACACTGAGGAAATCACAATCTTCTAAGGGCTTTCCCGATAGTGCCTCTAGGTTATGATGTATATCGGCACAATCGGTTTCAGCAGTCAGAGATTCTCCTCTCACCACTTCTATTTGATCGCCAATCCACTGAATTAGAATTTGATGTAATGTCGATGGAATGCAGCAATTGGCGTGTATCCAACCCCTTCCCAACAACACGTTATAACTCCCTTTTCCTTCAATTACAAAGAAAGCTGTTGGGATCGTCTTGCTCCCTATAGTGAGCTCCACGACCAAAACCCCCTTGGCTTCAGTCGGATTTCCGTTGAAATCGCTTAAAACCATGTTAGTCTTAACCAAGTCTTAGTAGATTTTCGATTTTACTGGCAGCCGAAATATGGCATCGATTTACCGTAGCTCCACCGTCTACCATCATCCCGAAATCGGCTTTCCATTCATATATCCCATGATGAATAATGGCTTCAAATGTAATCGGAATTCTCGGTTTTTAAATACAACATCTTGACTCCTACCACTAACTCTGCAGCTGCCTCTTCGTGTCGCACATGAACTCCCGAGGCGGGGACGCACCATGTTAGTAGCAATTGAAACTTCATCGGAATCCTTCTCAATGATAACGGCCGATCTCAACTTGGGCCTCCATTCCTGCTTGCCCCTAGCTGGCTTTATCGGCTTTACCTGCTCCAGTAGAGCGTCCCTAAATTTCTCGGCTTCCGCTTCTTTAGCTTCCGCATGTCTCATCCGCTGCAGGCGCCGTTTCTGAGATTTTGTGATTCCGCTCGGGCACCACTGTGGCAACGGCACCTTAGGAGGCCGATGCACATCGGTATTTTTCTTCATGGGAGTGTCCTCGTCCCTTTCACTAGGAAACACCAGCCGATCTTTTACCGACGTTCTCTTAGGAGGAACAAACGTGTGGTTCATCGGGCAATCCTCCAAATTAGGCAAAGACATCTTTTCTTCCCAGCAGTATCGGAAAAAGGGACAATCCCAGTGTTCCATTTCCCAACCTTGATCATTTGGATCCTTGAGCGATGTCTGAGTACCGATTCAACGCTCCTGCGAGGCGTTTCCTTAGCCATCCTGTCGTATTTTTCCATCAACTGATCGAAGGTTGGCTTCGGCCTCGATTTTGAAATCGGATTATGATTACGGCCACGCTTCACTTCGCGCCACTCACCAATTCTTCCACCACGTCGCCCTGACGATCGGAAATTTAGTTCGAGCCTCTCTTCCACTACGATCCTTTTATCACCAACCAGCACTTTGAACCGATTGGAACTTTCGGGATCATCGGCCTTTCTCTTGGCATCAACCATGCCGACAAAACCGACTGGGAATGGCTCTGTATCGATCTGCGAATTTTTACCTTGATATCGCAGTTGCCCATTCTCAATCGCCTTCTGCACCACTTGCTTAAACACATTGCATTCATTGGTGGCGTGTGAATAAGAGTTGTGCCACTTGCAATATTTGCGCTTTTTTAGCTCTTCAAGTGGGGGAATAACATGCCATTGTTTAAGCCGAATCTGTTTTTCTTGTAACAAATGATCGAAAATCCGGTCACACTTAGATGTATCAAAAGAATATTTACCTTTCTCAGGTCCTTTCGGCTTGATCCATCCAAGCTCGAATTCCTTTTTATTGTTCACCCATTCAGCTACATAAGCTCCAACCTCTTCAGCGTCGGAATCATCGGAATCTTCAACCTCATCTGTTTCAACAACATTGACAGCCTTATCTTTACCTTTGTAATTGCTGTTATTCCGATATTCTTTCTGGCCTGGGTAAGAGTTATCAGAGAATTGGCTTTCATACAGCGTGATTTTGTGAGCCAGATGTGAGATATCAGCAAACTCCTGATTGCCCACCTTCTTTTGATTAACGGGTAATAATCCCTTGAAAGCCAATTCCGCCAACTCATTGTCGGGCAGTGAAAGGCTATAGCATCGGTTTCTTACCTCCCTGAACCGACGCAAGTAATCATTTACCGATTATCCAAATTTCTGTTTTATCATCATAATATCGGTGATTCTTGCTTCGTTTTCCCCAGAATAGAAATATTATGAAACTTCTTCTCCAAATCTGGCTATGATGTGACGCTGTTCGGAGGGAGCGATGTGAACCAGTTAAAAGCCGATCCCGATAACGATAGTGGGAATAATCGGCACTTAAGAGTATCCTTTGATGCAGCCTCTCCGCACAACGTAAGGAATCTAGGTATATGCTCACGCGTAGAGGTGTGATCACTTCCGCTGAATTTGGCGTTTGCAAAATCGGGAACACGATACTTGTGCGGATACTCCGTTTCATTGAAAGCCGATAGATACGGCATGGTATAATGCGGGGCTATTTTTGGCGTGTTGAACCCGCATTGCTTCATCATACTGTAAACTAAATTCCTGGTCATCTCTTCCAGATTTTCACCTAACCCCTTATTGATCGGCTGATACACCGGCTCTGGGGTCGGGATTATAGCCTGATTACCTGATATCATCTGAATCGGAGTTGGATTAATAGTCAATGGAGGATTTGATTGGGAAGCTCCAGTATGTGACGTTCCTCCTTGAGTGTAGGCTGGGTATTGGTTCCCAAAATTCATCCCTTGCGGGGCAGTCCGATTCACCTGAGGAGCCTGCCCAGTTATGATGTTATGTAGTGCAGCACTGGTGCTCTCTTGGACGATTCTTCCCAATACCGATGACTGATCCAGCATTGTTCGGTAGACCGAATTATTGATTTGATCTCTTATCACTTCAGAATAATCTCCGGTCAGCAGCGGATCTCCGATGGAGGTCTTAGTAATCTGGCCGCTACGGGTTTTCCGATAGCCAGTCAGCATTCTCTTTTTATTCTCCTCGTGGATTTCCGCGAGCCTATCTTCGATTTCTTTTTTCTGATCCAGGCTCAATTCGTCAAACGTTACTGCCTCAGCAGCGTGCTTGAGCGCCTCCAAAGCCGCCTCGGCATCGGTGCGCGTCATCTTGTCGATCTTGAGTGTTTGGTCCTATCGGGCGTGCCAAAAAGTATGTTGACACAAAACGAGGGTTTCTGTGAACACACGTGCAGAAGCGTCAATCCAGTGATTGCGTCGCAACTCAAACCAAACGTGCCAGTCAATTTGACCTGTGAATTGACAAGGAGAAAATCGTCAGTAATATCGCCCTAATCGGCTGTTGAAATAGCCAGATCAGGTTTCTCGTAATCGGCTTTATAATATCCGATTACGAAATCTATCGGCTTAATGCCTGATAGAGCAAATAGTATAAATAAATATTCAATGTAAATCCAGTATCTCTTTTTGGTATTTTTACATGATATTAGCAATAAATCTTCATATCAGTGCATTAGATTAAATCGAGAAACAGATTAGAATAGATCGGTCAAGCCAAGGCAAGATTGAATCTAAGGCTAGATATAAACCAATAAACGATTCAAAGATTTAAAGACTAATAAGGTAGATGTAATACCAATCGGCAAACATTAAGATGCAAACTCCCAAACAAGGCATACACAAGATCGATTAGGCGAGACAGCTTGCATACATCGAATTCAGAAGAGCACATGAAATATCCGATGATCAGCATTACAGGATAAACACACATTACAGATCGATTAAATCGAGACAGTGCAATATGCGAGAACATGCTAAAGATCGGTAAATCCCGAGACAGTCTAACATGGTTTGTATACATGAGATCAACAAGATGCAGCCATGCATACGGGTTACAAGAAGATAATCGATTATCCCATCAAGATAGCTCTACCTGCGAGTTGAAACCCTTCGACGAGGTCGATCGGATTCGAGAAAGTATTTTGTGTATTGAGTATTAGATCTATTCTCGAGGCCTAAAGTCCTATTTATAGTGCTACAAAGTCGATACCGATACAACCTAATTTATCGCGACGCGCTCTTGATCACATCGTACTTCTTCCGAAGTCTTACAAGTATCAGTATTCGGCTTTTCTTCTTTGCCGATAAAGCCCATTTTCGATTTGGCCCAATAATCTTAACACATTTAGCCTTTTCCGAATATCCGATTTTCTGCCAAATTTGGGTGTCAGCATATGCCCCTAAGTTTGGCAATGAGTATTTCATTAGCCGAACTTTCAAGTCCAAATCGGATTTACCATACCGGAATATTTCACATTTTTCCTCTGTAACTTCTCACTCCCGGCGCATTTGGAGAACACGTGTCAGCCCAGCAGACAATATGGGCCGAAACTATAACGCCGAAAAACGCGGTAAAACCCTAATTTTTACCACGGCTATAAATAGCGTACCATTCGCCGTCACTCTCACGCTCTCCTACTCGCACACGACTCTCGCATCGGAATTTCCAAAGCCCTCAGCAGTCAGCGCACAACCAACTCCTCCAACCCTCAATCGGCATCATGTCTCAGGTACTGATTCAATGCTCGGACTCTGAAGCTTTGTATTCTTTGGGGCCAGTAGGAGACCAAGACCCATCAGATTTCATATTCCATTCCGTTGGCAGACTCCCCTTATTTGCCGATAAGCTTAGTGTCAACAGCTGGAAATCGGCATTTAGGTCTTGGCCTAGCCCGATCAAAGGATATAAGGACTGGCTCATTCGGGTTTACAGCCAGAAACAAGAGCAATGGGACGAACTAGGAATAACCGATGCCATCCTTCTTTTCTTATCTCCGCCACCAGCAGATGAACCATTTATGGCAGCATCGTCTTACTTTTGGTGTGACACTGCCAACGCCTTTCTCTTCCCAAATGGACCCATTAGCCCTACACTTCTAGATGTAGCGATGCTAACCGCCCTAAATCCCGATAATGAAATGCTATCGGCCTTCGATCTTACTGCCACGCTAAAGCTGGTCCCCGAGAAGAACTTTGGCTGGCAACGATACATCAGTGCCCATCAGAAAACCGGCCATGTAGAAGATGAAGAACACATTGCTTTCTTGAACATGTGGTTGGATCGGTTCTTTTTCTGCGGTCAGTCACTTAGCCCAAGTAAAGTATACCAAGGAGTAGCTGAGGCATTGGCATCAGGCCAAAAACTAGCAATTGGCAAATACCTACTAGGAGCCGCCTACCGGATGATGCACGAAATCAGGGAAGGTCTCTGTTCCAAGAAAGCCGATTACTCAGTTGGTAATCTAGGTGGCCCCTTTTGGTTCATCGGAATGTTTCTGAAGCTCCAAATATACAACTCCCTAGGAGAACTGGACTTTAGCTTAGCATTTCCGAATGAAAAGGATTCCAATAACAGTGAGCGCCCCTGTAGATCGTATGGCGAGATGATCTCGGTGAACTGCAACAGAAAACGCCTGAATTCATACGACCTTTCTCATTCTATGGTTGCATTCTATACCATGTCTGAATCGGAATATGGCGCAGAGCAGTTTAACCCGTACACTGATCTAGATATATATCCGATTCCATCATTTTTCCCATTTGCTGATACACTAAAGGGCGAAGCTTTACCAGTGCATTAGATTAAATCGAGAAACAGATTAGAATAGATCGGTCAAGCCAAGACAGTATTCGAATCTAAGGCTAGATATAAACCAATAAACTGATTCAAAGATTTAAAGACTAATAAGGTAGATGTAATACCAATCGGCAAACATTAACAGATGCAAACTCCCAAACAAGGCATACACAAGATCGATTAGACGAGACAGTTGCATACATCGAATTCAGGAAGAGCACATGAAATATCCGATGATCAGCATTACAGGATAAACACACATTGCAGATCGATTAAATCGAGACAGTGCAATATGCGAGAACATGCTAAAGATCGGTAAATCCCGAGACAGTCTAACATGGTTTGTATACATGAGATCAACAAGATGCAGCCATGCATACGGGTTACAAGAAGATAATCGATTATCCCATCGAGATAGCTCTACCTGCGAGTTGAAACCCTTCGACGAGGTCGATCGGATTCAAGAAAGTATTTTGTGTATTGAGTATTAGATCTATTCTCGAGGCCTAAAGTCCTATTTATAGTGCTACAAAGTCGATACCGATACAACCTAATTTATCGCGACGCGCTCTTGATCACATCGTACTTCTTCCGAAGTCTTACAAGTATCAGTATTCGGCTTTTCTTCTTTGCTGATAAAGCCCATTTCTGATTTGGCCGAATAATCTTAACAAATTTAACCTTTTCCGAATATCCGATTAATTTCTGCCAAATTTGGGTGTCAACACTTACCCTAAAAAGCAAGGTAAACTTTTTTTCTCAAAACAACAAATGGAACCTTAATCTCAAGAAATTTTGTTCGCTGACACCCAATTAGGTGATCGGCTTTCATTAGATATTAAGTTCACAAAATTTGTAGAAGACACTAGGTTCGCAATTTTTTTGATTTTATAAAATTTTGACCATTTTAAGCATTTTCCTCCGTTTACTTTTGTTTTATTATTTTTCCTATTCAAATAACAGGAATGCCCCTGTCTTCTTCTTCCCCGCTATGCCACCCAACTCTGGTCACCCAACAATTGTAGCGTTGCTGCTCCCCACCCCACCAGCTCTCGTCTACCCCATATAGGTCCTTGCCCTCGTCGCCGTTGTCCACTTCCTCACCTCCCCTCGTTCCTCTCTCCCTCACATCCGATCATGCCGCCAACGATGAGGAAGACAGAGGCGAGGTAGGTGAGGAGGTGCGCGACGACGAGGTAGGAGAGGAGGCACATGGGAGACGGCACACATCGCCGGGTCTGGAGTTGCCGCCCTCATTCGAGGTTGCCAGAACGCAAGACGCCGGAGGATGGGGCGGCCGGGCGTGAGGCTGCCGGAGGAGGGGGAAGCGACCATCGATGGTGAGGAAGACGAAGATGATTATGAGGTAGGCGAGGAGGCGAGCGGCCACGAGGTTGCCGAGGAGGCGCACGGGTGACGGCGCATGTCACCAGATCTGGAGACATCGTCCTCCTCCTAGGTCACCAGAGCGCAGGATGCTGAAGGACGACGCAATTGGTCGTGGGACGTCTAGAGAAGGAGGAAGAGGCAGCAGAAGACGAGAAAGACGGCTAGATAGTTCCGGAGGAGGAGGAATTGGGTGATGCAGTGGGGGAAGAAGATGAAGACAAAGGCATTCCCATCATTTCAGTAGGGACAAATAATAGAAAAAGGGAAATGCTAGAAAATAACCAGCTATCATGAAATCAGAAAATTTATGAACCAAGTTTCTCTTAAGAATTGTATGTAGACTTAATGGTTGCTAGGAATCGGCCCACGAATTGGGTGTCAGCAAACAAATTTTCTCCCTAATCCTTCATCGATGGTGCAACATGCAAAACTTCTATTTACTTCTTGAAGATCTAATATGATTCCCATTTCTCGTGTATAGACAAGGGCACGGTTGCTTCTTGCTCTTCAAAACCTCCCAAGTCAAATAAGAAAATCTCATAAATAACTCGGGCACTCGGTCCAGTACCCCGCGAAGGCGCTATCACAGCCTTACACTAGGTATTCCCTACGGTGGCATTCTTGCAGTTGGGGTTATAGCCTTCGAGTCGGTGAATCGAAGGTAGTTGTTACCCTTAGAGGTTTTGCCGCAAATGAAGACATAGCTAAGCCCTACTATGTTTTTTGAATCAAGCATTCCCTTCGGAATACCGGGGGTGTCCGGCTGAAGATCTGTGGAGTACACTATCTTTGTAGGCTTTGAAAGGTAACTCAACTGCCAGTATGCCTTATATGTCAAGTAGTGTTGCATTTATCAGAATCTAGGAGCGGCGCGTGATTCATGACTCGTGGTGCAACCTCAACATTCTGAGTGTGGTGGTCAATTGCTCGGACAAGGCTCCACTAGCTAAGGGCCCAAAAGAAGTTGAGGACCTGCCCTTTCCTATAATACTTTGATCTCCACCGTAAAAGTGAGGGTATCTTCTTTAATCACCTATATAATTTTGTCTTGTTGCATATCCAAACTCTATAAATATAGGGTTGCCCCCTATGTTTGGGTGGTAGCATTAATGCTAAAAGATTGTACCCACGCCACAAAAAATATACCATCTAATTCGATCACCAACAAGCTCTTCCATGCGACTCGCGGAGTGACCTCATTGAGCCGCCTGTGAACCGTGCCACCAGCCATCCGCCTCACCGTCGCAGCCTCCCCATCTCCACCCAGCGGCAGTGGTAGAGTCCTCCTCCTTCTCCCTTTCCTCCATGGTGGTGAAGGCCCGACCAAATCCAGCGTCACTAGCAAGATTGGGGGCAAATCCGGCACCTAGTGGCTGGTTCGAGTGCGGCGACCCCTCTCCCTCCAGCGCGGCTAGATCCAATGGAAATGTTCCTTCTCATATTGTGGCTCCTCCCGGCAATGACGGTGGGGATGTCAGTGCGTGGTGTTGGTGGCACGGTGATAGAGATTGGTGGCGCGGAGGTCTGTCGTGTTGGCGATAGATGCCGTGAAGTGGAGTTTCTGGCGGCATGGCGGCAGCGGTGTGCACCGCACACCCATGGTGGTGCCGTGCTAGTTGTCATGGAAGGACATTACCTTCGTCGTGTGGTTCGTGGTTGTGTATTTCGCCCTGAGTTGTTGAATCGGAGGTGCTCATGGCGGCACCTCGTGCAATGAGCGATCAGTGGGCTTCACGTTGTGTGCCAAAGGGGTGTTGCATCCTTCGGGCAGGAGTAGTATTTGACGAGGTTGGCCAAGAGGCGAAGCATACCGCTCCCTGACATTCTACTAACTCGTTCTCTTTGTGCCTTGGTGTCTAAGTTTGCAGGTGATATCAGACCCTAAGGTGTTCTGGTTTCGCTTGGATGAGCAGAGGTTAAATATCCATTTGGGGCTCCAATCGGATGAGCGAAGCTTAAATGGTCATTTGGGACTTCACAATGAGGTGTATCAAGTTTGAAGCTCCACGACAAGGGGATGGCGAGGGGCAAAGCCTAGTGACGTAACTCCTTGATCCCTACAGTAAAAGCAAGGGTATCTTTGTTTTTTTTCTATAATTTTGTTCAATAGCATGTCCGAACTCTATAAATACCAGGTTACCCCCCTCATTTGGGGGTATGTGGCATTACTTTTCAGAAAGTATTGTCCCCACTCCACCAAAATTATATAGTCTAGTCCGATCAATGGCACTAGTAACGGTCGACGCCGAGTTGGTCGAGGAAGACGGTCCTTACCGCTGAGTTGGCCGAACTTCGTCGCACAGTTGAGCCCCCCTCCTTCCTCACTCGGGTGACTTAGTGATGTCAGTGCTGTCCTTGGCCTTTCCAACCTTCATTGTCATTGTCGTCTCCGTGCGGTTTGCCCTCCTGCTCGGCTCCCCCCACCCTCCCCTTGGAGCCGCGTGGCGCCACGACAGTCATGTGGATGGCGGTTTCAACAGCCTTACAGAGGTTTCCATGGGAGTAGCATCGGTTGAGTACTCCTGCTCGGCTCCCTCCCCCCCCCCACCCTCCCCTGGGAGCGGCGTGGCGCCACGATAGTTGTGGACGGCGGTTTCGACAGCCTTACAGAGGTTTCTATGGGAGTAGCATTGGTTGAGTACGGGTCTTCTTGACAACACTCTTCTCTCAGCGACGCGGTTTCATGGCAAGGGTGTGCCCTATGGAAGTCCCGCTCAGCTTGGTCTAGCTATGGCAACGCCTCTCTGGTGTCGTTCCCCATCTTGGTGGCATCATCGTACGTGCTCCCTTTCTTGGGTGAAAACCTAGTTGTGGACGGGTGAAGGCGACAATCTTGTCATCATTACCCTGGTAAAGGCTTCGTTATAGCCCTTGGTGGTTTCGATTGAGACAGCTTGTTCAATTGTCGACGTGTGCGTGTTTGAACAGTGTTGTCTCCTCGGCGTGTGGTTCGAGGTGATCGGCTTTAGGCCAAGGCGGTTTACGAGATGGGTCAGCTTTAAGCCATCTTAACCGAGGTGGTTTAAAATTAAACTAGATGAATAGTGTTGGTCTCAAAAAAGTTTTAAAAGGTACGATATTAAACATGTCCATAGTTTGGTGCAACAGCTCTAAAATTTGCTAACGGCGACAAATATTTTATTGATTTATTTATCCTCAAAAAAACTTTTCAACCAACTTTTCTGACATGACAGTTGCATATATTTTCATGTATAACCAAAAACCGTATGCTGCAAGCCTGCAGCAAATTGAGATCCACGGACACGCGGGCTCTGCCGCATAGAATGGAACAATTGAAGTGGAGCACGGTCTCCTCACAACTCCCAAACTCGAATTAGCCAAGAATCGTGAAAAACACATGCCCTGGCCTGAAGACGCCAAAAGAGCACAGCTAATATCCTAAAAAAAGACCAGATGCTAAACATAAGAAAACTGTAAGATACCGATTCAAAAGATTGTTCAACAGCAACGTGTGCACATTCACAGAAAACAGTGTGCAGTTTCCGACCCGATTGAAGAATTTTCTGAACTAGATTTGTTGATGACATTAAGATGCTACAATGCACAACTGGAATGGTATCGTATCTGAGACAAAGACAAATGGAAGAATAACCTAGCTACAAAAAATCATAACTAGCCTTATCCTCCACACCGGAGTCGCTATGTCAACTCTGAACATAAACCTAAGCAGATAAAGTTACAAATGAAATAACATTAATCTCCAAACTGGAGTTGCTATGTCAACTTTGAACATTAACCTAAGGTGGTAAAGTTACAAAGGAAATAACATTAATCTAGTGAAGATGAGAGCCGTCACATTCCATAGTTGTGAGCCCGGCAATCTATTCTTGAGGAGGTCCATGTCCACGGCCTCCACCACGTCCACGACCACGCCCTCGGCCTCGGCCCCGGCCCCTGCCCCTTCCTCTTCCACCTTCTGCAGTAGAAAAAGATTTATGAAGGCATTCCCATTTTAAATAACTAGAAAAAAGAAACATAGCTACAATTTCTGAAGAAATCATCCTAAGATAAGCAGAGCAATGAATGGAATAAAGAAAAAAAGACAGCAGAGCAAACTGTAGTTGTACGTAGATGGATAAATCTTATGGGCCAGGATTGTCACAATTATCAAGCCTCTGATTATGCACACCTGACATGCAATTAGCCTGAAGAGAATACCATCATAGTTACTATCAAAATTTGTAATCCTTTAATTTTCATCTATCAAAGAGTATTTAAGTCCTTGAAGTACTTGGAAGGTTTGTTTCAAATTGTACAATGCAAACTCAATGGTTTCTTCAACCACCATTGTCAATTATCACGAGCAAAAAACAAGAAACACTCCAAAAAGAATTGTCATCCTTAACTAATAACAATAGAGAACACTTTAGAATGTGAAAGTTCAGAAAAAACTAACCATGTGCTTGCATAGGAGGTGCATTAGGCTCCACATAATCATACCCTCCAGCATCTTCCATAGCGTACTCATCACCTCCATAACCTCCACCATAATCCCTTCCAGGCCCAAAAGATCCCCGCCTACCCCTTCCTCTGCCTCTGCCACGATATCCGCGTGGGCCATCCGGTTCTTCAATCTCATCTTCGTAATCTATGCCTCCATTGCTGAACCCTATATTGCAATGATCGAAATGCAAAGAGAAATCAGAAATCAACCACAAAGACATTGGCTTTGTAATCATCAAATGTAAACTCGCAGATATTTACCTCTTCCCCTGCCCCGTCCCCGGCCCCGGCCCTGGCGACCGCGTCCTCTGCCACGACCACTTGGTAAGGCCTCTGGATCCTGATTGAAGTCAGTTGGTGGCCTCACCTGATCGGCTGGTATAGGTGGCTGGTAACTACAAAAAGTAACAAAATACAAAATTGTGTCACATATATTGATCAAACTGTGATTTGACTGACTCCATCAACAAAGAATAGGCATCAGATCACCACTCCTGCAAACAAGGAATTTTACCAAAGTAGGCAGAAGTTGTTATGTTTGGCATAAAGATTTCGTCTACAATTCTGAGTTCTTAGCACTACCTTAAACCAGGAGATTTACCAAACCAGGCAAAAGGCTAGTGTTATGTTTGGCACAAAGACTTCCTTTATAATCTTGAGCTCTTAGCACATACGTAATTACTACATTTAGTTCTTATACGTAAGAAGGCATGCACTTGTATTTGATACATTAAATCCTAGCAGAAATAAATCAGTATTGTCATTTTATATCTGAAAATGAGCTAACTATGGTAAGGATCCTGTCTAACCACTAACAGAAGATAATTACAAAGAGATGAAATTTAGCTACAATTCCATTTCTCCAGCAGAATTTGAACAGACATTGAAAAAAGGAAATGAATAGGCAGAATCATACTAACCCAGGAGATGATGTATCCAGTTCCTTCTTTGATAATGTAATGGTAACCAAAGAGACGTGGCGAGTAGTCTCAAGACTGTCACAATACGAATAGGAATTGTATAAAAACAGACCATCACTTCCAAAATAAAGTATAAGGAAAATCTTATGTGCTTCTTACGTGTTAAGGCCTTCTTCTAATGGTTCCCAAGTGTCAGTTATATCAATTGACTCAATGGAGGTATTCTGGTGAAGACCAGCAATCCTTCTCTGCTCAGGTATAAAACAAATATGTCAATGGATTAATACATCTACACAGCGTGTCCAATAGTAAGATGTGGTATAATAAATCTGTGAGTCTACCTTAAGAAGCTCTACAATGACAACAGTCTTGTTGATCGCCCTTCCCATAGCTTTGATAACAATTTCGTCAGTTGCATTATCCTGTAACAGATGAGGAACAGGAAGGACAAACAGTTACTAACTAATTCAGAGCAAACAGCAATTAGCTCTTCTACCTAATTCGAAGCACGTAGATTCCCCTAGATAATTGTTCTAAAATGTAAAAGATAGACAAGAGTAAACTCAAAGGCAAGAAGGCACACACAAGCCCAGAAGCCCCACAACGAAACACCACCGTTACCATTTATGTCCTATTGGTCATCTCATATCATATCTCCACATGCATAAGAAAACCTAACATGTATCAGCTAGTGCAGCATAATCTCATTACTTAATATTACCTTTAACCCACTAAACAACTGAAACTAAGTTGTACAGCATAATCTCATAACTCAATGCCACCTTTAACCCGCGAAACAACTCAAAGTAGTACGGCATAATCTCACAACTCAATAGTCAATACTAGCTTTAAAGCTCTAACCCATTCAACAACTCAAAGTAACTAGTACGGCATAATCTCATTACTCGACAGTCAATACTACTTTTTTACACACTAAACAACTCAAACTATGTACAGCGCAATTCTCACTACTCAATACTGATTTGAACCTATTAAACAACTCAAGCTAAGTTGCATCAGAAACCCATCATCGCGACGGCAAAGTGGCCGTACCTAAAACCATCTAAAATTCTCAATATACTAAGGAAAATACTGGTCAACCAGCACCTAGAGATAGATAACAGCAGCATCTAACGGCAACCGCAGTAGATCCATATAACAACAAGGCTGCGAGATTTGACGCCCTAGCTGGCCCACACGACCAAGATCGAGTATCGACACGCCTCCGGATCCCACCTCCGCACAGCGCTCTCAAGCCGCGAGCGTGCCAAACCCTAGCCAAAAACTCGCCCCAGCCAGTCCAAAAACTAACCCCCCCCCCCCCCCCTCCTGGACTGGAACCGAAGCGCGGGCCGACCTGGAGCAGGGCGAGGGCGTAGGTGATGTAGCTGCGGGTGCGGCCCTGCGCGGTGATGCGGATCTCGTTGGCGCCGATGGGCGCCGCCTCCTCCCGCGGCTTCTCGACCCTCTGGTACCGGTCCATGGCGCCTCCTCCGCTCCCCTCTCTCGCCGCGCCTGAGCGCCTCCTCCGTCCGAACCCCTCTCTCGCCTCGGCCGTCGGCGACGGCGGCGGTCCGCGGCGTGGTGGTCCGGACGCTCGAATCTCGATACGACGGTGGTTGGTTGGTTGGTTCCCCTCGAGGCCTCGAATATATGGGGGAAGGAGCGCGCGGGGCGGAGGTGGATAGGGTTGGGTGAGCCCGACATGGGCCCGGGTTGGGGTCCGGGTCCGGCACGCTGGGTCGGCATGCGGGCGTTGGGTGGGCCGGTCGGAAGCGCATCCCGGGTCGGGCGCGGAGAAGAGGCGGGATCGAGGCATCGAGGCCGTCCGTTCCGCGATCGGGTGGAGGCTGTGAGGAGGGCGGACGCCGCAGGGAACGAGGACTGCGCGAGTTTGATTCGGTGGCGCCTCCCGGCTGTCCTCAGGAGAGTCCGAGAGGGACAATCCGACAAGAGACAAGCACGTTGCAAAGTAACCCACCCCGCTTTCTAGACTAGAACCCTATTTGTTGATTTCTTATTTTAGTTTAGAATATGTTCTTTTTTATCTATTTATTGATTTCTTATTTTAGTTTAGAATATATTCCTTTTTATTTATCCTATTTAACTTATTTACTCATTTGACTTATTTTATAACTTTTAGAGCTTTCGGAGGTGGACTTAGGGCTGAGTTCCCTTTGTTAAACTTACTGTGGAGAGCTTTTAGACATGTTTTCAAGACAGAAAAAGCAGATTGAAAAAACAAATTATTTATATTTTAAATAAGAGATAAGTAAATAAGAAGATAAGTCAAATATAAGTTATAAAGAACTAGGTCTTAGTTTTGGTCGATTTGTTAAATTGTTAATTTGTATAGGTCATTCAGTTTAATATTTTGGTATAATTTTTAAAAAAATATAGGTTTTTTTCTCAAATATTTCAAAAATAATAATAATTTATTTAGTCCTTTCATACATCTTTTTAAAATGTCATTGGTTTTTTCAGCTACAACCAAAACAAGAAATAAAGGGGACCTATAATTGAAGAGAATTCCTCGTTACCACAAAATTAGCCGTAGGATGAGGATGGTATTGGTCCCGCCGATCTAACCCTATAACCAACTCTGATTCGAATACATTAGTAGAGTAATGGGCCAGCCAAAAATCATGTCTAGTGGGTACGATGCCGAACCGACTGGTGACTCGTCATAAAGATCATACCATTTTTTTTTCTCAAGTGAAAATAAATATGAAGGTCCTTTTGACCCACTTACCAAGCGTAGAACTCAAAACAATTCACGGGTGAGTATTAATTGGGATACAACAGATTAGAATTCAAAACACTTTTCTCACAATTCATGAGGGAGAGCCCACTGAGATCGGTTGATATAGAAGTCTGCAAGCATATATAGACATTGCAAGGATCAAAAGTTAATTTGTTAATTAATTCAAAAGAGAGTTGAATATAAGACTAATAAGAGCAGCATATACTTCCTCCGTTATTTTATAGGACGTCACACTGAGTCACTGACCTTTGTTTAACGATGTAAAGCGCGTATCACAGGTTCTCACGTATTTTTCTTTATTTCCTTTCTTCCGGTCATACTCATACCATCTCATCTAAGGCAACATATCCAGTGCTAATGCTCATTGAGTGCTAACATGCTAACATCCAATCCAAACCATTAGATCTATAAGGAACAGTTCGGATATGGAGAGGTGAAAACCGCATTAATTACCTCATTCCTCACTTAAATGCTTTCACACAGCCTTCCATACCTTTTTAAATGGGAAAATGACTTCTACCTCTTCATATCTGAACCGTTTCTTATAGATTTGATGGCTTGGATTGGATGTTAGCATGTTAGCACACAAAAAGTATTAGCACTAGATATGTTGCCTGTTGCATGCAATAGCAATTACTCCTCGATGCATGGCTATCAGAGCATCTCCAGTGGTAGAGATAGCAGTTGGCTATAAGCCAGCACTAGAGACAACTTGTTCAATAGTGATAGTTTTAGTGTTGGCTTTAAAATTGATTTGGGCCCATATGTAATAGTCTCAATGCACCTTGTAATCCGTTAAGAGACTGACTCTTAGCTAAGAGCTAGTCTCTATCTCTCTCTCCTCCACATAAGCAAAAAGCTGAGGTGGCCATCTTAAGAGCCAGCTGACTAGGACCCATTGGAGATGCTCTTAGACTACACACGGTTGCCTTTTTTCTTTGGAGCACACGTTCAAATGTGCATGCATATGTATGCCAATTAATGAAGGAGAGCCACCACTAAGAGCATGTACAATGGTACACGTCAGTTGTCTCTAAGCCATTTATAAGGTTTGCCATGTAGGATAAATAATAACGTGGAGGAGAGAGGATGTGTATAGAGAGTTGAGCCGTCTTCAATTCAAGAGATGACTCTACACGCGAATTAAGAAATCTTGTATGTGATTAATTAAGTGTCATAAAAAAATATGCAGTTGTCTCTAAGCTATCTCTACAATTGTATGAGTTGTCTCTAAGTCATCTTTATAAGTGGCATGGCAATGATTAGAGATGGTTGTTGTCTCAACCATTGTACATACTCTTAGTATAAAAGACATATACTAATTTTCATCAAAACCAAAAGATGATATTTAAGAGAGTAAATTATCTTTAATTATCTCGTCACTCGAAACATTAGAAATTTAGGATATTCACAAATAATAAAAGAGAATGCATGTATCCTGATCCCGTCAGCGCGTGTTAGTTACTCCATGCATCCTAAAATATAGGGCGTATAAAAATTTTCATCAAGACCAAGAAATGGTGTTTGAGAGAGTAAATCATCTTTAATTATCTCGTTACTCGAAGCATGCATCTCCTTCCCATGCACTTAATTAATAGCTTTAATAGATAAAGCTAACAAAAGCATGCACTTTATAGTATGAATAGCTTAACTATGAGTTAATTGTTCGTCTTTCCTAAGAAAATAATGGAAAGACGTCTTATATTATGAGACAACTCAAAAAAGTTATGCGCCCTATATATTAGGACGGAGGGAGTACTTTTTTTTCTCCCGCGCATGCATGAAGCTGGCAAGCTAGCAAATAAATGTTTTTTTTTCTCCCGTGCACGCACAGATCCATGCACGAGGAGTTAATTGCTCAAGCTAGCAGTTTGTTCGTGCCTTTCTTAAAGGAGTAATTGTTGAAATAAACGGCGGCGGTAGCGTATAAATTTCAGCAAAGCAGATGAACTAAGCACTTTACTTTGTCCAGGAATTAAACCTCATCCACAGAAGGAAACACATACATCACACATATATGGAGATATGGCAGCAGTAACAACATCAATCATCACACACATGAGACACCAAATCATTTAACGTGGAAAACCCTCAAACCGGGGTAAAAACCACGGGCCAAACTAACCAAATCACCTCCACTATATGAATGTGGAAATACACCAAGTTTCTCTCTAGATACCACTAGAGGCAGAACTCATCTTGGATTGCAAATACAAGATTTGGTAGCACAAGACTCGGGATGGAGGATCTCACCAAAAATGGTGGAATCAGCACTTGGAGAGGCAAGGGAGAGGATTAGCACATCCTCCACCTTTGGGATGAAATCCCTAAACTTCTAACTTGATCTTTCCTCCACTTCTTCTTCTTCTTCTTCTTCTTCTTCTATTCTCAAGAGGCTAGATCTGAAATTCACGACCCTTCTGCCCAGCAGCAAGAGAGATCCTTTCCTTATGTAACCTTGATGGAAAGTGACCATACAGCCCCCAACTGTAGGCCCATACATTATGAGACTTTTCTCACTTGTGGACTGCTTATTACTCTCCTCAATTAAGCCCATCATGAGGAGGATTTCCTAACAGTAATGATGAGAAGCCTTATATTATGGAACAGTCCAAAAAAAATTATGCGCCCCCTATATTGGGACGGAGAGAGTACTAGCTAGCCTAGTGCCTTGTTTCAAGCACTAATTGATTGGTATACCGCTCAATTATTAAGGGATAACTTTAACGGGTTCAATAATTGATGGGTAACTTAGTCCGTGACCGCGTATAATTCTGCAATCCACAGGGTCATCTCAAAGTTAAGAGCATTGTTAGCAGGTTCTGTAAAACGTTTCTTGAAATACTATTGCGGATAATCTCAGTCTCTATACTCATCCAGCAGAGTTTCTATCTTAGTCCCTTAATTTGGAGACTCTCTCCTGAGTCTCTATATTTAGAGACTAGAGAATCTCTATATCTTTTCGGAGATAGAGACTTTGTTGAAAATGATGAAAATATAGGGAACAAATAGTAATCTAGAGAAGGGATATAAAGAACGAAATATAGAGATTCCGCTCTAAAGTTACGTGAGAAAGAAATCCTACAGGAATAGATGATTAATACTCCCTCTGTTTTTTTTGTTTGACGCCTTTTACTTTTAGGCACGTCTTTGACCATTCATCTTATTAAAAATTTTAGTACAAAGATGTAAAAAAATAAGACATATTTAAAATACCTCTATTGATAAAACAAATCATAACAAAATAAATGATATTTACAAAAATAATTTGAATAAGACGAATGGTTAAAGGCATATCGAAAAGTTAAAGACGTCAAACAAAAATAAACGAAGGTAGTACCAAGCAGCCGGCCTAGGCGTATGCTATGCTAAAAAAGGAATTTAGGGATCGAAAACTAGCAATGACGGCAGAACTCAGTCGGGAGTAGTCAGCTTCTATTTCCTTTAGGGGCATCGCACCTAAAGACCACTTTGTACTTTAAATTAAAACCTTGTAAACGTTACACATTGTTGCTTCTTCTTCTATAATCAAAGCCTGCAGGCCTTTCAAAAAACATTTCAGTTTATCTAAACATGGCCTCTTTTCGGATTATGATTCTTAAATCTTTTGAAGATCACATGTATCGCCTTGGTCAAAATCGCAATTTAATCCGTCAAAAGACCATTTCTACGTGGTTTTAACGTGTAGGAGACAATGTTTAATCGGTTGTAGAGGCAAAAACAAAGGTGTTCATGACCGAATTTGAGGGATTACTAGCAAAAATGTCCGTGCGTTGCAACGGGAGAAATAAAAACCTTCGGATACCAGTTCATTAAAAAATTATTCGCTAACAAAAGTCATTCAAAAAAGAATCCATTTGCTATGTGCCTCTGTCTAGACCAAATGCAAAAATAAAAAACATGACACCTAAGTTTACTCTGACTGATCAAATATTAAACAAAAGAATGCATTGCATTTTTGGAAAATGATTGATAAGGTGTCGTGAGGGCATAAAGAATGCCATCATCTCATTCCATCAATGCACAATATTAGCATGATACTTTCTTTCCATGCTCAATAAAAAACAAAATCCTAATCGATGCGCTTATTTATAACTGCTGAAATTACTGAGAACCATAGTAACTATTGTGGCACCATGTGATATCTTTGTTTTTGACACCTAAAGCAAGGAGGAATATTATTGGCTAGAAGATAGAAAGGAAATCACTACACAAGATAGGCGTTTAACTTACATATTGTTGCAAAGTCAGGCTCCAAACAGCTATAAATGACCAATCGACCTTTTGTATTTACACTAACATCAGTAACCGTGCAGACTGCAACACCTATCAGTACAACCATTATGCTCAGCTTTGTGTCCCTTAAATAATGTTACAATGTACATGATCAAAGACAACCTCCAGAAGACATGAGGCCGAGAGGATTGTAATAATTTCGACCACATCAATAGTTAGTTAGCAACATCACTTGTGGAACCAAATTCTGCAAAATAGAAGCAGCAGAAAGAGCAAACGAATGATTTACAGGGGAGATGAATGCGGCAACTGCAATGAATGTAGATTGCTGAAACATACGAGTGATCAAGACTAAGCGAGCATGTCTTCAAACCCTTCTCTCGGTGAGGATTTAGGCTGACGCCTGAATATAGTAGATCTGAAGCGTATGCTACTACACATCTGCAATACCACAGAATAACTTCATACTAAAATTTATAAAAACACGATCGACATGGTGATCCAATGACAAACCTATGCAGAGCTTGATCATCAGGGAGCTTTCCTCTAGCTCTGAACCAATAGTTCAAGCTGAAAAGAATGATGCATTACTGAATCAGAACATATAGTACGCAGTAGGATAAACCTTGAAGAAATTAAAAAAAGTCAAAATTATGATAGTCAAAGATCTATATTGAACATTCAAATTTCTACTAAATTTTTTTTGTTCTATTAAAAAGGTTTTGGTTGGTTTTTCTGGTGCAATTAAGTATAACTGAATCTTAAGGCCAAACCAAAGTTTCGTGGAGAAGTAGGCCAAGGTAAAATACGAATGAAATGCACTGAGATTAAAGACAGTATGTAGATATATATGCTAAGTACCTTGGTTTATGTTGAGAAGAAGAATCTTCGCAGAATCTCATTTCAATGGGCCAAGGTATAAACTTTTTCTTGGCAGTCGAGTTCCTATATTGCCTGCAGAAGTGCAGATTACTAAACAGTCAAAACCACAAGAAACAGCATGTGGTAAAGAGATGAAAAAATGATAAAAACTGATACTTAAGAGAGAGGACATGTAACATTCTACATGTGCTATACAATTTGTTGCACTACCCGGAAAAACAATCATGTTTTTTAACAGCACAAAACAAGTTGCTTCCGAAGGTTACTACCTTTAAAGTTTAAAACTATTAATCATCCAGGGGAAACACTAATTTAGCCGATTATCAAAAGACAACTTAAATGAAAGAAATTACATTGAAAAGCGTGGATCAGCAAGTCTTCTCTCGTATCCAGGAGCTGCATTTGATTACTTATTAGCTCAATGGCCTTTTTCCATACATATCAGAGAGGAGAGAGAAAATCCTTATCTCTTCTGGAGGAGGAACATCAGGCATGGTTGCTGCCTGATGCTGAAATCCTAATTCTTCCTTTTGCAACACAATTAATCCAACATGAGTTTTGCCAACTACTAACTTCAAATTTCAGCAAACGCCACCTTGGCAATTTTGCTACTTCTACTTGGTTGTTTAATAAGTTTCCAACTCTAGCAATGCAGACAAACAAGCATTGCTCACCCGTGATTCCTCCAATGCAGTCATAGAATTCCTCGATGTCACTAAGGAACTTGAGCAGCTGCCTTAGCAGCTCCATGTCCTCGCCCCCTACCTCGGCCTCCACCGTTCCCTCCGAGCCCCACTTCTCGACCAGACCGGCCAAGACGTACAACGCCTCCGCAGCCTACCGCCACGACCGCTCTCCGTTGCGACGATGCTCGTGTCCTCCACCGCCCGGTCGAGCTCGCTACCGAAAGCACGTGCTCCTGGCCGGCCGCGACGAGGCACGTGCTCCTGGCTGGCCGCGATGAGTGTAGCCAAAACCCCACCGCTCGACGCGCCGGCGAAGAAGGCCGCGATGCGGGGCTCGGCGTCGAGCGAATCAAGAGGATGAGAACCTGCGGTGCTCTGGTGGCCGGATCTTGATGCCTCCACCGGCGAGGAGCGCGGAGGGGGCGCGGTGCCAAGCTCGATCTGAGAGAGGGTGCTGGAGAGATGCATGGGTTTGGGGTGGTTGGGAGGAGGTGGAGAGGGAGGAGGCGGCGCGAGGGGGAGACGAGGCAAAGAGGGAGAAGGCGCGGGGGCAGGGGGAGAACAGCTAGGGTTTCGAGGGGGACGGCGGGTTGATTCACGTGAAACCAGAGGGTTTTTCTGCTAAATCGCTCACAAAGTGCGCTTGATCGCTAGATCGAAGCCACGGCGATCCGCGATCCGATGGTGCTGGTGATTATATATTTTTCAAAGTATTGTTGGTAGGCAAAATGCATTTAGTAGAAAAAGCATTCTGCATAACAAACACAATTATTATTGATATTCGAATTTATTTCTTCACCTCCTGTTATTATCTCTATTAAATCGATGCCACCTATTCACTTTAATATCTTGTTAAATAGTTTAGTCTAGTGAAAACAAACTTACGAATCGCCCACACTAAGGAGTTGTTTGTTTCAGATTAAAGTTGAGTTGAGTTTTACTATAGTAAATTTATTGCCCCTTGAAAGATATTTTAAAAAATTCAAAAATTATGAAAAAATTATTTTACAACCTATAAGAAGAACTATTTGAAATCCCACAAAAATTACTACAAAGTATTACACCATTTGATTTATAAAAAATAACAAATTTTTATTTAATTTAATTTAATTTAATCTAATCTAAAACAAACAAAACCTATAAATAAACACTACGCATCCTCCATCCTTTTGTTTTTTTTAAAAAACGTTGCTAATTTATTTATTCTAGTACTCGATAGTTGATAGACGTGGTGCTGTTGCTCTGCTGCACGCCGTCACCGACATGGAACAGAGGAGCTGGAGCGGAGGCGGCGCCGGCAAGCGACGCGCCGGAGCCGGACGACGACGGCGACGTCCCGATGCTCCACGAGCCCAGGAAGTGACCGTTCCCGTCGCCGCCCAGGAACCAGTCCATCATGGCGCTCGGCTCCGTCCCCTCGAGGATCTTGGAGTACTCCACGTAGTCGTCCATGGCGGACCCTCCCGGGTGCGGGTGTGAGTGCGACTCCAGCAGCGACGCCGGCGCGGAGGACGCGGCAGCGGACGCCGTGGCGGCGTCCGTGGCGAGGCGCGCGGCGGCGGCGGCGGCGTCCTGGGGGAAGTTGAGCTTGGCGCGGCTGCCGCGGAAGCGGAGCGCCGCGGCGTCGTAGGCGCGCGCGGCGTCCTCTGCGGTGGCGAACGTGCCGAGCCACACCCGCGCCGCCTTCTGCGGGTCCCGTATCTCCGCCGCCCACTTGCCCCACGGCCGCCTCCTCACGCCGCGGTACTTTCTCGCCGGCGCCGGCGCCGGCGCCGCCGCCCCTGCTGCCCCGCCTCCGCCGCGCCGGGCTGCAGCCCGCCGCCGCCGTCCGGGCGCCGCGGCATGACCAGCGCCGGCGCCGGCCGCGGCGGCCCGCGGCCGCTTGCCACGACGTGCGTGAGCGCGGACACGATCGCCGCCGTCTCCTCCGCGAGTGCCGGCTCCGAGCACGCCGTCGTCGGCGGCCGCATTCCTCCGCTCTGCTCCGCTCCACTCATCCACACTCTCATGCCTCAGCAGCTTCTGCATGTGGGTGATGACGAATCCTATTTGTAGCTTCCCTCCTTGCCAAAACAGAAGAAGAAGAAGAAGAAGAAGAAAGAAAAGAAACTAAACAGGGGCAAGCATGTGTGCACCCCTAAATACTGAATCCAACATGATTAAGAAACCGACGTAGAAGCACAGCAGCAGCAGGGAGGCAAAGCAAACTCGGATTAATCCAGCGATTAGCAAGAACGCGACAGCACGACTCGCACAGGCGCCGAGGTTAATCGAGATTCGAGGCGAAGGCCAAAACCGACTTCGCCAAATGCTCCTTACCCTCTAAGGATCCTGCATGCTCTTGGCGCGGACGCGGGACTCTTCTCGCGTCTCTGAGGTTTGACCGTCTAGAACTCAGATGGTCAGATAGGGACGAAAGTGACATGGATTATACTCAGATAAAGGCCTAGGTGTAACATCGTATACGAGAACTCTTTTAAAAAAGCAACGTCGAGAACAAAGGATGGAGAGACAGAGGGACCGACAGTCCGGCACTCGAGGAAGCAAAATGCTTCTTTAATTTTTTTAAAAATAATGAAAGTTACTTTTCCGGGAGTTGGTATGGCACTTCCCATCGTGTCTTGGGACACCATGTAACGGGACGACACGGTCCGATCAACACTTTAGGCTGTGGATCAACAGGGACAGTCAAAACCCTGCCATGGCACTATCCAAAAGCACGGCGTGTCGTGATTGGGCCGGGCTGGCACGAGCACGGTACGCCCAACAAAACTAAAGATAAATGTTTTTCTATAAATTTGAATGTTGCTAAAATGCAAAGGTTGTCTACACAAAAAAGATGCAGTTCGAAATTCTCTATAACTTTGGTGTAGAACTGAAATAAATATAAGCAGCGGAATGTCTTAAAAAATACGAATTATCGAAAAGTCTGAGGTGGGCCCCAAAACAGCCGATGCACTAAATAATTTTTATAAATTCATGCATTTCTCAAATGAAAAAGTTGTCTACATAAAAAAGATGTGTTTCGAAATTCTCTGCAACTTTTATGTAGAACCAAAATCCATTCAAGTAACAAAAAACCAAAAAACATAAATTACTAACTCGTGCTTCAATCCAGGCCGTGCCGGCCCAAGCACAACCCATACGATTGGGTCAGGCCGGGTGGCCCATCGTGTCTGGTTTCTAGGCCTGGCCTTGCCCGACACGCCATTTGGGCCGTGCAGCCCGACCTATTTGGTTTCGTGCCATGACATGCTTTGGGCTTCCATTTTCGTGCCGTTCTCATGGTAGCCCTTTTAAGCCCGACCCAATTCCCAGGTCTAGTTAATTATATGCCCACTCTTCATATCTATTTTATGAATGACAAAGGAATAAAATGTCTCCGCCTTCGCTTTTATTGTTTTCCAACTTGGTTCCCACGGCTTGAGGCCCACTTTGATTTTCTGTTTTAGGTTAGTTTTTACTCCCTTCGTCCCAAAATATAGGGCGTATAAAAATTTTCATCAAGACCAAGAAATGGTGTTTAAGAGAGTAAACATCTTTAATTATCTCATTACTCGAAGCATGCATCTCCTTCCCATGCACTTAATTAATAGATTTAATAACTAAAGCTACCAAAAGCACGCACTTTATAGTGTAAATAGCTTAACTATGAGTTAATTGCTTGTCTTTCCCAATGAAATAATGGGAAGACGCCTTATATTATGGGACAACTCAAAAAAACTTATGCGCCCTATATATTGGGACAGAGGGAGTATTATAGTTGATAAAAGTGATGGACTTTAAAAAGAAGTTAACAAAAAGGCTAAACAAATTATTTAATTTTTTTTGAGATTTTTAAGAATAAAATGTCATTTTGGACATTGAAGTGGTCTCCAAAATCTAACTTTGACCATCAATTACCATTGCAATTTATTTATAAAATTCACAAAATTTATATGTCATGGAAGTTCCTTTGATACAAATCTGTACATATGATTTGCATGTGCCCAATCAAAATATTTTGAAATATTTTTATAAATAAGGTTTTAAAACTTTAGCTCAATACATGTCTAAAACAATATGTTTCGTGAACTAGAGGGAGTATAAGCTACTTTTTTTAGCATGCATACACTATTAAGTATGATAAATATTACAATATCTTACATTAAACTTGTAACTCTTTTGTCTCCGTTAAATGTTAAGTTATCAACAACAGACCTATGTCCGATCCGTATCCGAACAATTCAAATTGAAATCCAAATCCAAATAAAAATAAATAGGATGGATATGGAATGAGCGAGATCCGTCATATAACACCCTTGACAGTTAAATGGTAAGGCTACAAGGACATGTTTGTTTCTCAGCCCCATCCCAATTAATAGTATTAATCCAATTTTCAATCATACCCCATTTCTCTCTTATATTTTATTCTAACCCTACTACTTGAATATTGTGACTAGAATTTATACCAAAGATGTAGCTACCAATAAGCATGCCCTAAAAATTGACATCGGTGGGGCTGATTGCAACAAGGATAATCTTACCCAAAGGAAAGCTTAAAAAAACATGAAGGCATCCTTCGAGTACTTTCTATTGTTTTTAATGTTGAAATTGAAACGGTACTTCCAAAACACTCACACAGTGAGAGCATGACCAGCAAGCTCCTCATCACCAAAGGCTGCAGCATCACCAAAGCGTGTGTGGCGAGAAAAAAAAATTTGAATGTGCACACCGCAAGCGCCAAGCGGTAATCAAGGGCAAAAGAGTTTAACGCTGATGCGGGCTGGTGATGGGGGGAGAGCTGGGGATGCTCTGAACCCATAACTTTTGAATCGAAGATCGCGTTAGCACGAGAGAACTAGGTCATTAGGGTATGGTTGATCAACGACCACCGTATATTAATGCTTATCTTATCATTTATTGGCAGAGTTATCAAACTTAGGTCATGTTCTCTACAACTTATTTGATATATTTGACCTATCTTTGTCTTGCTTATCTTTTTTAAAATATAAATAATTTAGTTTTTTCAACTCATATTTTTTCTATCTCGAAGGTATGTCTAAAAGCTCACTAAATCAAGTTAAACAAAGGGGATCCAACTCGCGAGTCCACCTTGAGAAGCTCTAAAAGTTACTACCACCTTTTTTTACACCTTTGACTTTTGAACATGGCTTTGACCTTTGAACATGTATTTGACCATTCGTTTTATTCAAAAATTTAGTGCAAACATGAAAAATATAAGTTATGCTTAAAATAACTTAAATGATAAAACAAATCACAACAAAGTAAATGGCATTTACATAGTTTTTTGAATAAGACAAATAGTCAAATGCGTGTCAAAAAATCAAAAGCGTAAAAAAACGAAGGGAGTACAAGCTAAGTCAAATAAGTAAATGAGTCAAATAAAATAAGTCAGGGAGAAGAAACTCTTTGCTTGTGTTTGGTTAATTAATAAGCTAAAAACATATGGGAAACATATCTAGTGCAAATGCCTATTGGGTGCAACATGCAAACAACATATTTGGGCCATCAGATCCATGCGGAAGAACCAAATCTGGAGGGGTGGGATACACATGTGATATAGTTGGATCTGTATTTGAAATTACATTCATATTATGTTAATTATATAGTAGTTGTTAATGATATCTCTAAAAAAAACCAATGGTTAAAGTTTTACGTTGGATACCATTTTAAAAAATTACACAGCCTATATTTTAAAACAGATGAAGTACCATTTTATAATTTTATTTTAAATGTTTCTCGTGTCGGAAAAGTTGCCACACGGGGAGGCAGGCCGCACGGTACAAAAACGTGGGATTCCCAAGTAACCCGCGTCGCCGATTCCCCGCGTAAGCGAGATGGGACCCCCACAAAATCCTCACGGACAGGTCAACGAAAATAATGGAGGGCTTAAAACACTGAAACGCGAAAAAGAAAAAAGAAGAAGAAGAAAAAGAAAACTTGCCCTCGATCGATGCTCACTCGCGCCGAGTAAACGCTACTTTCCGCGGCGCGGTCTACGGTCTACCACTAGTCCACTACGTATGTTCTCCCAGACGGGATGAGCTCACTAGTGACTGTACATTCTGCCATGACAGCCACCTCAGTCTTCAGCGGCGGCAGATACTTTCCCTAATCATCACTACCCGATAGCCACCGCACGTTAGTCGTAGCTGGGGACGTCGACGGTACGGCCAGCATCCACTCTTGACCTTGCGGCATGAGTTGTACGTGTACTAGTGCCGTTTGATTCCGAGTTAGATTAACAGCGACAAGATATCCTTAATTTGGATGGTTAGTTTATTATAGTTTTTTTTTCATCGATAACATTATTGTAGGTACGTTAAACTTTTTCTAATTATAAAATATTTAGATGGCATAATAAAATGCAGATTGTTTCATACTTACCAGGGGCGGATCCAGCACCCAGGCAGGCCAGGCCGCTGCCTAGGCTGGTCCGGCCCCTTCCCAAGCCACTGCAGCGAGCCGCCCTTCAGCCCGTGAGTCCATCTCCTTCCCCCTCAGCCCGTCCAGGTCCACCAAGCCCCCTCATGGCCTGGGCTGCACCTATAGGCTAGATCCGCCACTGATACTTACCATTACATACCCTTTAGAGCATGTTCAGCAGAGCCGGCATCACGCGGCCTGCATCATACGCTAAATACTCCCGCTGCTCGTGCTCGCCCGCTCGCTCGCCTGCGCGGTGCCGTGTTTTCAAATTTTTTGGGTCCCACCATTCGCGTTGATGCCGGCCGCGCTGAAAGCGCGCCTGCTACACACGCTCTTAGTCTTGCTATATTTCGTCCCGTTCCTTCTCATTTCTTCCTTCCAAGCCATCCATCTCCACGGTTGTTGGCTGCCGCTGACCTTAAAGCCAATCATCGGCCACCTCGACATCGTCTCAACCACTGGCCACCACGTCGCCATCGCTGTACTTGGTGAGTGCTTGCAGCCTCCACTGCTACGCGTCATCGTTGTCGGAGCCACACTATATTTCTCCCAACTACTCCCTATATCTCCCCTAACTCCAACGGTTCGATTTCTAGGCGAGGCGAGGGGGCTCAATGGCCTAGGGGCGAGGTTAGAGGTGGCCGAATGGACCGAATCAAATAGCACCAATTGGGCTAGCCACTAGATCAGCTTGGCCAGGCGGTCCACCAGGCCGGCTCGGTTCAATTTGTATAGTAACAGGCCGGCTTAGTTTGTTTTGGCCCAGTTCGGTTCGTCATTGTAGGACCCATATTTTAAAAAATGTTTATATGTCTATTTACTCATGATCTATGACTTATTCCTTTATTTTATAACCTATATTTACTATATATAACGGTTTTAAAATTTTCTACATATTTTGGAACCAAAGCGAGGCGTCTCATTTGTAATCAAGTCAATCGCCTCGGTTCGGTTTGGTTCACTATATGAATAGTGCTTGGGCCGAGATCTCTGCCGTTGGCCCAAGGACCGGTTCATATATAGGCTGTTTGGTTGCCTGCATCTAAGGAGCTTTGCATCTAGAGATACAAAACTAGGGTGTTTGGTTGTCTTCTCACCCATCTGAATCAGGCTCTCCAGATGCAATTACGCCCTCCGGGCCAGGCTCTGGAGATACGACCAAATTGGGCGTTTCCCCAGAGCCAGGCTCCACGGATGCAGCAACAACCACGTGCGTGACATATTTGTTTCATTTATTTGCTATATCTTTTGATTAGTATTTTTGATTACCGAACCGATTTCAAAAATGGGCTATTGATATTTTTTTTCGAACAAAACAAGACCACATTTGCCATATAAATTTTAAAAGTTTCAAATTTTCATTTTTGAATTTATTTATTTATTAGACTTTCTTTTGAATTTTTTATTTTCGTAATTGATTTTTTGTTATTTTGATTTTCTAGAATTTATTTTTTAATATGTTTCATCCCTCTTTTGAATTTCTCCATGCATTATCTCCTTAGTGCAGTCAACCAAACAACATCTCTACGCAGCCTGTACAATCTCATACACCTAACCAAACAACAACCATTTGCATCATCTCAGCCTGGCTCCAACCAGCCTAGCTCGGCTCATACAGCCTGATTCAACTGAGAAGGCAACCAAACAGCCTAATAGTGAATTGGACTGACCTATCTCGTTCATTGGCCACCTCTAGACGAGGCGAGGCAATGACGAAACAACCTAGAGAGAGGCTCAACGACATGAGCAAGGCGGTGGAGACAGGCAACAACCTAGGGAGAGGCATGGCGCACGGGCCTGAGATCGTGGCGGTGGTGGCGAAGTGGAGGGCTTTATGATAAGAAATTGTTGTCCCAATCTTTCAATGAAAGTAGGATAACTTTGACTTGGTAGGAATTGACATTGATAACCCGATTACAATCGTCTAGTACGTTGCGCTTTAATGGCCGATACACCAACTCTAAATGGTTATTGATCTTGCCGGAGCACGATCAACCTGACAACAAAGGTCTTCGTCTCAGCGAGCAACCAGAAAATTAGTAAGAACAAGATAAACAAGCAACTCATATGGTGGGGTTCTGAATACAAGTAAAACGGTCTAACCAACACACGCGATTATAAGAAAAAAAAAGCATTGACTAAACTTTAATTTAACAAAACCTCAAACCATATAAGAGGCTATGGACAACTATTTTACGAGAGAAAGATGGCTAGAAGGGCGTGTTGGACGTTCTAGAGTTTTCCTAGGGCTTCCACCACATGTTTGGCCACTTGGGTGACACAACACTTTGTTTTGATGATTCTCAATGCTTTTAAGGTGAGACCAGATCCGTTGGAAAGCTTTTCTTCTAAGCTTCAATAGAGTGGTATAACGTTGAAATCCGACATCATATGTGGCATGGGAGTCTATTTGAAGTGTGTTTCACGTAAACGACGAACCGGAATTGTGGATGAATTGAGCTTTCCCTTGAGTCGGTCTTGGAGTGACATGATTTGTACAACCTTAGGACGCCGAGGAGGTGGAGATACACTTTTCTTTAATACATTTTTATGTGTTGGAGATGGCCAAGGTGGTGGGTGAACATGTGGTTGCCATGACGTTTTATTTGGATGGCGACCACAACATCCGCATGTACATCTCGACCAAGGTAAGCGTTGATGAAGCCATGTAGATATCATAGAGAATGTCATTTAGTGCCGCTAAATTGATACAGCGTGGGCCATATCCATGATCATGGTCACATTACTGTAGGATTTGGAGGAGATGGGGTAGCACATGGGCTCGAGCTCACGGCTGCGACGACAAGGTGGATGGGTTGTCGAAGTTGGGGGAGATGGGGCCACACACGGGACTGAGATTGTAGCAACGACGACGTGGTGCGCGGGCAATGCACGGCCAGGGGCAGCGACCATGGCGTGCAAGCAGACATTAGGTAGGGCAATGCGTCGGGCGCGCTGCAGTTTAGAGAGAGAGAGAGAGAGAGAGAGAGAGAGAGAGAGAGTTGGGAGATATAAGAAAGAGTAGGAGAAGTTGAGTGCATGACATGTGGGACCCATCAGCCAAAATGCATACTCTGATCTTGTATAGGCTTGAAGTGCTTGGTAATGATGAATTTAAAATTAAATCCATTTCTGTAATACCATCTAAATAAAATCATGTCTTGTAACCATATTTATTATTCATGTGAAATCGAGATTCAATAATAGCCCGAATCCAATTTACCCTCGAACAACAAATTAACCAAGTGTTTTCTAGAAAAGACAATTGAGATTTAATAATCGTCAGATGCGTATTTCTCTGTATTTCACGCGTATTCGTTTTTAGGTATAAGTTGAAAAATCTCAAAAAAATCTCGATAATGATATTTTTGATAGATTGTTGTAAAAATAATGACATTAATATAAATATACGTTTTGTTTTGTGATGATAAAACCGAAGAAACTGTACTTTACAATGCCAATACGGGTAAAACCCTGGGTGGCTGCGTCCCCGAGCATCCGCTGGCAGCCTGGCACCCTCGCGAGTTCGCTGGTCTGCACCCGCGCCCGCCCTCCTCCGCTCCCCTCGCGACCACGGCAGGGGCATCGAGCCGCCGCTCCTGATCCTCCATGGTTCTCCCTCTCTCTCTCCTCCCCCAGCCTTCTCTCCCTTCCTCCCTCTCTTTTCGGGTTTTCCCTATGTGAGTTCGGATTGGATCCACGGGACCCCGGGCAGCTGCCCTCTCCCTGCCCGGGCGGTGGATCCGCCGCTGGCTAATGGTATCCCTCGTGCCTCAAAAACGCAATTTTTAACCCTCCATGAGTGCATAATCTGTCGTGGCTTTGCGATCTGCAAGCTAAGATCCAAGCTGCTTCGCTTGTAGGAGGAAGAGGAAGGGCGCATAGAGCCACCGCAGTACATCCACGTCGAGACCAACGATTTCTCGCACAGAAGGTGAGTAGCCTTAAGCCATGTGCTCTGTCATTCCAATTGTCCTCGCTGCGGTGGGAAGCATCGGGTGCTGCCCGCGGTTTATAGATTGTGGTGGTGCCGAGCTCATACTCGTGATTTGCTGCTCTGGAGGCACAAGAGGCAGAAGGAGGAGGACATAGCCGTATGCGAGTGCCAGTACAACCTGTTGGATCCGGAGAGCGCGTGTGGGGAGCGGTGCTTGAATGTCTTGACTAGCACAGAGTGCACGCCTGGCTATTGCCGCTGCGGTGTATACTGCAAGAATCAGGTTGGTTTTTGTTGTTCAGGTGTTGTGTATTTGTTTGCTTCATTTGTTAATGTTTTCTTTATCTGTGCTCGTGGTGATTTGATCCTTCTCTTGTACCGGCTGCCAGCAAGAAAGGAAAATGAAGATGTCTATGCATAGTTTCGCACTCTTGCTTTCTTTCTTGTTGAACACTTGAACTGCTCCTTTTTTTTGTATCAATGCTATTTAAATTTTCTTGCGAGACATATTATGATTTGGTTATGTATAATATAGCTGATGCAACAGTATTTCATACTTATTTGGATTTTACAACCTGAAAGTTGCACTTTCTAATTGTAGCATGTACCTTTATGGGGTGTATCTAATTTTAGTGTTTGCTCATAGTTGTTTTGTCATTTCATCAATTCTGTGGTTGGCAGCGTTTTCAAAAATGTCAATATGCTAGGACAAGGCTGGTAAAAACTGAAGGGCGTGGATGGGGCCTTTTGGCTGATGAGAATATCATGGTGACTCAATTTATCCTTATATTCATTATGCTTACCCTGAATATACTCAACTAAATATGATTATGTAAGTAGCTGTTGTCTTAATTGTATTTTTAGGCTGGACAATTTGTTATAGAATACTGTGGAGAAGTAATATCATGGAAGGAAGCCAAGCGAAGATCTCATGCATACGAGGCCCAGGGTCGGCAGATATTGACCTCTTCCAATGTTATAATTGTGGCACCTGTTTGCTAGCTATAATATTTTTTCTGTTGTTTAGGTTTAACCGATGCCTACATTATTTACCTCAATGCCGATGAGTCTATTGATGCAACAAAGAAAGGGAGTCTGGCTAGATTCATTAACCACTCGTGGTACAAACACACAAGTCCTTTCCTATATCTCTTCTATTTGGCTATTTGCATTGTATTTGTTCAATAAAGTTTTTTTTTTTTTTGCATTTAAATGGTTGAATTTAACACCTTGTTATTGAAGCATGCAGCTATCCAAACTGTGAGACAAGAAAATGGAACGTTCTTGGGGAAGTGAGAGTCGGCATATTTGCAAAGCATGATATTCCTATTGGAATGGAATTATCCTATGACTACAACTTTGAGTGGTTTGGTGGTGTAATGGTGCGGTGCCTCTGTGGAGCTGCCAGCTGTTCTGGTTTTCTTGGGGCTAAATCACGTGGTTTCCAGGTGGGTTAAAAGTTATGCTGTTATATATCCATGAACTAAAGAGAAGTGTCTATCTCATCCTTGACTTTTGACACACTAGGATTTGACACAAGGAACGGCTAAAATTGCGGGCATGCTTTGTAGCGTACCAACGATTGTCCCTTTTCTCTTTTAGACTAGTAATGTTTCATAACAAAAAACATTGCTCGGCCTTTGGTTCCCTTCCTTCGCACATATGCTGTCTCTTTGTGGATCCTTTTTATTTCTTGGAATGTTTATTATTGAGTAAAATGCACCGGAGGTTCATTAACTTATAGCGTGGTGTTATTTAGGTCCATCAACTTTCAAACTGTAGTTTTGGGTCCATTAACTCTTTAAGTTGTTTACTGCAGACCCGTACCCTTTCGTTTTGTGTTTAGATCCGACGTGGCATGGACACTGTGGCAGCCACTTAAAGAGTTAATGGACCTGCAGTAAACAACTTAAAGAGTTAATGGACCTGCAGTAAACAACTGGTTGCCATGGTGTACATGCTACGTTGGATCTAAACATAAAACGAAGGGGTACGGACCTGCAGTAAACAACTTAAAGAGTTAATGGACCCAAAACTGCTGTTTGAAAGTTGATGGACCTAAATGACACCACGCTACAAGTTAATGGACCTCCGGTGCATTTTACTCTTTGTTATTAATAAGAGCGCTATGTGCATACACCACGTCCATCATAGTTAAACGAAAAGTTATAAACCACTTATCTTTCATTGTTTCTCATTTTGTTAGCTTTCTCTTAAGTTAATATTTGAAATGTCTAACACTTGCCTAATTCATGTTTTATTGGTTGCCCTGTTTTAGGAGGCTACATACCTGTGGGAAGATGATGATGACAGGTAGGCTTGTGCTTGTATGCTAGTCTGTTGTAGCCTTTTTTTATGTTAGTCTGATGTAGCCGTTTGATTTAAGCCTCTTATTCTACTTATCCGACCAATTTGTTGACTAAAATATGGTGAATTCAAATGATCTTGGTAAAATATTATTATGTTTGGTTATCTCTGCTAGCTGCATACATTCTTTTTTCGATTTTTGTTGATTAAGATAAATATGCGAAAAACAAATTACATATGCAAGAATGCTTAAGAGTTTGTCAAAAAGCTAATGTTATAGTCATGCCTTGATTTATCACCGTAGAATATTAGATACTAGTTAGCGAAAAATATGCAGACAAACATATCCTGAGCAGTAACATTTTGGCCTTGTTTGTTTTAGATTAATGTAGCGTTGCGTTTTACTGTAGCAAATTTGTGATCCCCTCAAAATACGTCTTAACGAGTTAAAAAAATTATGAAAAAATATTTTACAAACTTTAAGAAGTACTATTTAAAATCCCACAAGAATGACTACAAAACATTACATCATTTGGCTTATACAAAAATAACAAATTTTCATTTCATTTTATTTAATTTAATCTGAAACAAACAAGGCCTTTATTACTTGAAGAGCTGAAATTTGTATGTAACAATTCTGAGCACCGATTAAGCATCAAACACTTATCATCTTAACATTGTAGGTTTTCTGTTGAGAACATCCCTCTTTATGATTCTGCTGACGATGCACCTACTAGCATTCCAAACAACATCCTCTTAGCAAAAGGTGAGGTACTTACCCATGCCAGCAACAGCAACGCTGTCCAGGGTACTGAGAATCCCAATATCGCTAGACCAAATGAATTCACACCGATGATTGTTGTGCCAATGACTGCAAGCTCAAATGAATTCACATCGATGACTATTAAACCTTTGAATGCTATTCCGATGGGAGTTGATTTTATTGAGAATGGATCAACTGAATATGACACACAATATGATGACGGCGCTCTGCAAAATTCAACACATAAAGTTACAAACCCCCAGAATCAAAGTGTTCCTCAGAACCACCACCGCCATACAGAGTTGGTTCCAGTGAAATCCACACCTAAATTTCCTGGTCGAAAAGCTAAACGAGATCTGCCCAAGCAACTGAATGTTCCAGATATTTGTGACCGATTAGCGTCAGCTGTGGCACGTGAAGAAATATTGTACTGTGAGGTAAATGTGTCCCTCAGCTCTATATATATGCCTTTATTTTCTTTCAATCCACCCAATTGAGTAATATCTTCCTAAAAGGTGAACACTGATGGGGCTGCTTGTATTGGAGGTTTCTATATTTTTTTTATTACAAATTTGAATTTAATACTGTCCACCACTACAAAAATACATCTAATTCAAGCACCCCCTTAAAAACACAAGAGAACTCGCTTCTCTTGAGTCTGGTCGGCATTAGATAGTATTACTTGAGATGATTACCTCTTTTTCCCATACAAATATCACAGGAAGCAAAGAAACAGGCTGCTGCTGAAATTGATAGCCTGTACGACGAGATAAGGCCAGCAATTGAAGAGCATGAGAAGGACAGCCAAGATAGCGTGTCTACAAGCCTTGCAGAGAAGTGGATCGAGGCCAGCTGCTGCAAGTACAAAGCTGATTTTGATTTGTATGCTGCTATAATCAAGAACATTGCCTCCGCTCCTCTTAGAGCAAAAGAAGACGTGATCCTTAAAGAACAAAATGGATTGAAGTATTTGGAAAACGGTTCACAATTCAGCTAAAAGTGCAAGTTTGTGATCACTCCTCAAAAGCCAGGTAGCGATCAGCTAAACTGACAGATAGTTCTCTGACATAGCTGAGGTCTAGAATTTCCTCAGTCAATATTATTTAGATCCTGTAATGGTGTAAGGCCATGTTTTTTATCAAGACACACACCATTAACCAGATTCACCGACACTGATAGTTAATATGGTAATCATTTAGTAACGATACTTTCTAATAATGTCTTCGAGGGTTTAGCTTCTTGATGAGTGTACAGAATGACATTGGGGTCACTTGGCCCTAACTATCATATACTGGATCCGCCCATGAGTGTACTGAATAACATTGGGGTCAGTTGGTCCTAATAATTATCATATACTAGATCCGCGCCCACGCCGTCTGTCTGTATTGCGTGGGGGTGAAAATGGTTTGGATAATATCTGTCTTGGTCAGATCCGTATCAAGGTTTTTTATACCATATTTTGACATCCGTAGCTTTGGCAAGTCACTTAGCCGCGTTCATCTTCGACACCAGGGTGCTCTATCAGCGAGCTGAACTTGTGCCGCTACTACCTCAACTATCGGCGTCAGCCAAGTTCAGTTCTTATCCTTGTTTCTTCAAACATTTAACATCTTCGAGGTGTCATGATTCTATCAAAGCCAAGTACACACCCATTCTTCAATGTCTCGTCACCAAAATATTCACACAATCACATGGAAGACTTTGACCTTAAAACGATATTGGACTTGTTGCTTTTTTATCTCTTTATAAATAGGAATTGGCTCCCAAAAGGCCGAGATAAACCTACTCCTATTTTTTAAAACAAAAAAATGATTATATCCGTATGTTCCCTACTCCCCAGACTCCGTGGCCCAGTCTCCTGATCCCCATGGCCCATGTCCCATCGGCCCATAGGGGCATCTCCCTAGTAAGCTTCCCAAGTCCCAACCCCTCGATCATGGCTGATCTCGTTTCCTCCCGGCTCCCCGATCGCAGAGAGAGACCGCAACGCCACGCTCGATAGCCTACTGCCGTCCTCCGGCTCTGCCGCCGGCCGCCGGCCGCTCGCCCGATCCTCCACTCTTCCCGGCTCCCGTCCTCTGCTAGCCCGGCCAGGCGCCGCCGCGCCAGGCCGTAGGCTCAGGCCGCTCCGCCGCTGCCCACTGGCCGACACGGCACACGGCGCCTCTCGCCGCCTCCTCCGCGCCTTGTCCGCTTGGCGCTCGTCCGCCGGCTGCCGGTGCGAGACCGAGTCGTCGCTACTCGCTAGTAGGTAAGTCAGTCCTTAAACCTTAACCCTAGGCCGCCCCTCATTTAGGCTTCCTAATTTTTTTTGGCTATTAACAATCTGATTGAGAACTTGAGATTTATTAAGAACCTGATTGATAACGTGATATTTTTTTGGGGGCTGTTAAGAACCTGATGGAGAACTTGAGATGACGCCACATGACAATTTGTATTTTGATCATGTCATTTACGAATTTGTGAAATTTTTAGGGAAATAGTACAAAGTTGGCATGCGACAGAGCTTCCATTATAAAGTGTCTTGTAAGTTATACCGTAGATGCTATTGGCGTTGATTGTTTCAGCTGAAAGTTGTGGAAAATTTTAATTTGAAAAAATTGTGGCCCCTCGAAAGACATTTCAAAGAGTTTAAAAAATTATGAAAAAAAATATTTTACAAACTCTAAGAAGAAATATTTGAAACCCCACAAAAATAACTGCAAAGTATTAAATCTTTTGGTTTATACAAAAATAACAACTTTTCATTTAATTTAATTTAATTTAACTTAAGCTAAAACAAACAAGGGCACAAAGTAGAAAATATGCATAGATGCCATTATTTGGTCATGTACATGGATTTCCTTTGAATACAAGTGAACTATGCTGTAATATATGGTGTGACTAGTGATCCCATCCGTCATCCTCCCCTCGTTACCTTCTTCTTCCTCCTCTCTCCCTCTCTTAGGCACCTCTCTCTACGCCTCTCCTTCCTTCTCATTTTGGTCCCTCTTTCTTGTCGCTGTCATCAAGGGCGGAGCCAAGATTTGAGTATGGGGGTCCAATTGGACACCAAAAAATTTCATATCGATGACACCAAAAAATATCATAACCATATGTATCTATATATATGTGTGTGTGTGTAGCGAAGAAAAATTACATCTGTATTAATTTAAACTTAACTCTACGACTACCGAGAAGATCATATAAGTCTATAAGTTTCTCTAAAGTGATCTTTGCGGCCAATTCCTTTTCAATATAGACTATCATGCAGTGTCAAAGAAAATCGTCTCCCATTTTATTTCGAAGGCGGGTTTTGACAAGTTTCATGGCCGAAGATGCTCGCTCGGTGGTTGCAGTTGACACTGGAAGAGTGACGACTAATCGTAGCAACTTGTCGACCATTGAATAAATCAAAGCTTTGCCTGTTTTAGCTAGTCCATGTGTCAAATCAGCGAAAGAGGGCAAGTACTCCAGCCGTAAGTCTAGATGGTTGCATACATCAAGTTGAAAGTGTGGTAGTTGGCATTTCAACTGAGCTTTTTCTTGGCTAGAAAAATCGTTGGGGTAGAATGTGTCCACCAAAGTGCATATCTTCGACATATCAAATGTATCGCTCTTTGGATCCAAAGATGCTCAAAGAGTTAGAAGCTCTGTTACTTGAGAACTAAAACGATCATTCAACTCAACCAATTATTTATCTATTGCAACATTAAAATACATCTACACTGTAATGGGGTATTTAATTTTTTTTTTCCGTTGGGGGGGCCGGGCCCTGCCAGTCCCCCTGTCTCCGCCACTGGCTATCATCTCCCCCACACGCGCCGCCGCCGTCCAGTCGTGGGAGTAGGCGCGGGAGGGAGATTTCCCTCACTGACACCCAATTCGATGGCCTCGTTCCAAATGACATTAAGCTCGATCGTCTTGACGCGTATGACACCGGGCACTCGAATTCGTGATCTCAGTGACATTTTGCATTTTTTATCCAATTTACGGTCGATTTTCCCATTTTGTACATGTGACTTGACCATATTGCCCTCATGGCCCCACAAGTCAGTGAGAGAAGAGGGTTCTGCCGGCATTGGGGAGGGAAGGAGGCAGCGCCGGTGTTAAGGAAGGAGGCGGCGGCGGCGTTAAGGAAGGAGGCGGCGGCGGCGAGGCACGGTGGTGGTGCGGAGCCCGAGGCGGCGGCGGAGCTCGAGGAGAGGCGGAGCTCGAGGCAAAGCGGCGGAGGCGGCGAGGGCTCATGGGCGTCGGCGGCGTCAGCGAGCTCGCCGGTCTGCCACGGCCACCAGAGTAGGAGGAGAAGTGGAGATGGGAAGGAGACGGGGGAAAAATAGTCATTGCACTAGAGAAAAACAGTGTAAATCACAGGTAAAATCCGAAAAATGGGCAAAATGTCACTGAAGTCACAAATTCGAGTGCCCGGTGTCATACGCGTCAAGGCTCACGAACTTAATGTCATTTGGAATGAGGCCATCCAATTGGGTGTCAGTGAGGTCATTTTCCCGCGGGAGCATGGCAAGGTTAAGTCCGGCGGGTACACCTTCCTCAGCTCCGTCACTGCTGCCGCCGGCGACTTGAGGTGAAGGCGGAGCGGCTTCTCCCCCGTGATGCCACGCGGGAGGATGTCGCTGGCGTGGAGGCCGGACAGGGAGAAAGAGAGGTTCTAGAGAGGGAGGGAGGGAGAGGAGAGGAGAGGAGAGGAGAGGAGAGGAAGGGAGAGGAGAGGAGAGGAGAGGGAGGGAGGGAGAGGAAGAGCGCTCTAGCGCCAGGTGCCGTGGGGGAGGCAATCGCCGACACAGAGGTTCATGGAGAGAGAGTGCGAGGTGCAGGGAGAGAGACAGGTGCCAGAGAGAGAAAGAGAGAGATCTAGAGCTCTAGCCTGAGTCGGCGCAGGATGCGGCGACACGGCGCGTGAAGGGCGGGAGTGCCGTGTGCAAATGTAGCCATGGGAAGCAGGGGCGCCATCGAGAGCATCCAAGGGAAGAAGAAGAAGAGGGCTACCAGTCTTGGGGGAGACGGGCTACCGGAGGTGGGGGAGATGAGGAATGGGGAATAGTTGAAGAGAGGACGATAAATGGGACCCACTCGTCAGATCGTATTTTGGATTGTATTTTGAGTTTGTGTATCGCAAAAAATCTCCATAATGGCATCTATGCAAGTTTTGATACTATATAACAGCGTCTAAGACCTAGCGACTTTGTGGTGGCATTTTCGTCCAAAAACAACTCTATAGTGGCATATATGTTTTTGACTCAATTTTTTATGATCATACTTTTTAAAAAATTTATGTACACCCATTTTCAAAACTCTGCGCCCGCCACTTCCGTCCTAAGTATTTTATGATAATCAACAGCTTGATGATCAGTAAATGCCTAGCCAGGATAAATTTTTTACATTTCTGCTTGGTTTTTGGCCCCCTTAAATTTTTTCCACATGAATTTTTATTTAGTAAATAGCTAACCATGGCACTGGCCTGTTATTAAATTATTATTTGTTCTCACACGTTCTGAATATTAAATTTGATGGAAATTATTTCTTTTGTTTCAGATGTGTGAGGATATGTATACAAAAGCTCCTGACAAAACCAATTTTAGACATCTGAGTTCTGACCTTGTTTTATGCAAAGATAGTGGGGCATGATAATTTTAGTCATGGGAAAATTTGAGCACAGCAATTTACTATCACCTATTTCTGAAGGACATCGTCCCTATAATCTTGCGGCTGTTGCTGTTGGCTTGGGATTAGGGGTTGCTGGGTTGTGCAAACTGTTGCATACCAATTTGGTCATACCATGGGTTTCTGGAAAGAAATTCTTTTCAGAACCAGATAAAGTATACTGCACTGGAGGCCTGAAGAATCTCGGCAACAATTGCTTTCTTAATGTTATCCTGCAGGTAGCTCTTATGTTATATTGAATTCATAATATGGTGTGCTTCATGTATGAGAGCATTATCTGGTGGGAGTTGATGCTAAATCAGATAAAATTTTGTTGACAGGCACTTGCTAGCTGTGACAGTTTTGTTTCATCTCTAGATGATTTGCTTGGAAATGCTGGCGTGCTTGATGAGGAGAAGTCTGAAAGAATGCCTCTTAGTTTAGCTCTGAGTTCCCTTTTAAAAGGTAATCTTATTAATATGGAACGGTGAACCTTTTACCATTGTCAAGGTCCCTGTTGAAGAATCCAGTGACTGTTCTAGAATCAGTTATTTTTGAGATTGTATAGAGATTTTGGGACTACTTTATACATATATGTATAGTAATTTCTTGATGCAAAAACAAACCGGGGCCTGTGACCCTATAGGCTTCAGATTCCATCCAACAAATGTGAAAGATTGTGATTTGTAACACAATTTATTTTCCCAACCTAAGCTCCAATTTCCTGGTGGCATTTATGGGTCTATTTGACCAAACTGCTGAACTCTTGTATTATGTAATTGTGTTTCTTGATACATGATTTGCTTAATGATCATAATTACTTCAAAGTGCATCAGCTCCACTTGCTCAATTTCATGGTTACTTTCAATCTGAAGGAAGCGAAATCATATTATTTTTTAAAATGAAGTGATGCACCCAATTTTTATGTTTTCGCTATTTTATTGCAAACTTCTTTTATTTGGCTGCACATGAAATGTCCATTGCTGCTTGATGAACTTTGCAAATATGTTGCAGACTTGAGCATAGTTCGAGAGGAAAGAACTGTTCTGAATCCAGAAAGAGTAATGAATGCTTTGTGCTTATATGTTAGCCACTTCAATTTGACCAGACAGCAGGCATGATGTGTACCTTGTATATTCTTCACTAGAAAATTTACTTTTTGGGTTATATGTGGGCATATGATGAGAACTATTTTCCCCTCAATAGGATGCTTCAGAAGCTTTTCTTCATCTTTTGACCTCACTGAGGGACGAATTTTCCCATTGTTATGTGCCACATAGGAGTTCTCTGGCAGACATCACCATGTTTCACTCCAAAATATACAAGCAAAAGGAAGGTAACCAACCTGAATGCAAGCGCTGGAAACAAAACCTATTTGGTCCCTTCGATGGGACTATTGGCAGCATATTATCTTGCAGAAATTGTTCATCTGTGGTAGACACCTATGCCTCTTTTTTTATATATTATTTGTGTGTGTTTATATAAACTATTATACTCTTGTTATTTTTATAGTATATCTAGAATCTAGATGCATTTTTATTCCTGTAGATGTTGGGGACATCAATAGTCTCCCATACACTCCTTTTGACCGCTACTTTTTTAGTTTTTTGTAGTTATTAATATATGTTGCAAAAGACAAATGATACTGTCGAACTCATTGTGATGATAAATCTACTGATGTTATTTCATTTGACCAATCTATGTATTTTTTATGTTAATTTTTGAGAAAATATTACACCATTAATCCTCAAACTTGTCCCGCCTGTGCACATAAATTCGTAAGTATCGAAACCGTTTATTTAAGTATCCAAACTTGCAAAACTGTTGCAATCAGATCCATAGGCTGGTTTTTTAGACTGTTTTGGTGATATGGACTGCCATGTCAACGTCTACGTAACATTTTTATTTTTCTTTATTACTTTTAATGTGGGACCTACTTGTCATTTCATTAAAGTAAGATGACAGAGAGGCAGAGAGATGAGAGAGGGGAAGAGATAACAAGTAGGTTCCACATTAAAAGTAAATAAGCAGTTTCAATACTTACGGATTTGTTTGCACAAGCGGGACAAGTTTGGAGACTAATGGTGCAGTTTTCTTTTAATTTTTTTTACAACAGCTTTTATTTAGTAACAAAGCGAGTAGACTTTTTCTGAAGCATACATAGCTATTTTCATCACAAGTCAATTTTGTGCCCTCATTGTTGTTAATATCTCACACAGTTGTCATTGGGCTTCGAGAATTTCCACTGCTTGCCTTTATCGCCTGTGCTTGATATAAATGGAGATATTGTATGTCCAAGTGTGAACCTTCCAGTTTGTTAATTCAGGATACATCAGTTGGTACTACGATTATTCATAATGTTTTTTTTCCCTTTTTTCTATCTTATTGTATAATATTTAGAAAAATGGGTGTAGTTTGTTGGATTGCCTAAAGTACTTCACTGTGTTGGAGCATCTTGACAATTATCGCTGTGGTCGCTGTTGGCATAACTCTGCGGCGAAATATCTATTACTTCAATCAGAAGTTGATGAGGTGATTATATTTCTGTTGATGTCTTTTAGCCTCACCGATGCAATGAAAGTCTTGTTAAGCTCATATTTTGTTATGAAGTCTGTCTTGTACTCCTGTTGAGCTTGAAATGATACCCTGTATTGATACCATGTCAGGAAAAAGTTAACAAACTGCACTCCTGCATCGACTATGACACTTGCAGTTGCAGGCATATGTTCGGTCCAGAGGAAATACCATGTTCAGTATCTTCACAAGCAACAAAGCAGTTGGCTATTACTCATTGTCCGAAGGTATCCACAGTTAAATATTCTTATTTTAACTTCCGTGGAATTATCTTAAAATGACATGACACTTGATACACTAATGTCCTTCCAGACCCTGTGCATTCACTTGCAACGTGCTTCTGTTGGTCTGGATGGTGAATTTGTTAAGCGTGAGGTCAGGACTACGCAACATGTGAAACACTGTCTCTTTTGTATTACTGAATTATGTACTGAATGATCTGTACTTTGGTTGCAGGGACATATTTCTTTTCCTTTACTTGTTGATATAACCCCATTTGCAGTAGGTGCAGTCTGCTCTGGACTGCGATCTGGACCTTCTGAAATGAACGTGCAAAGACATCTGTATCAGTATCGGCAACTGAATATGCAGATGCCTGTGAATATGTTCCCTAGTGGGGGGGACTCATCAAGTCAGCCGTTTAAGGCAGAAGTGATGAACAATGGTGGCTGCTCATTTTACAAGGTATGTTAATCCCCTTTTAACAATCTGTTACTTGAATTCTCTAATGGTGGATGATGATCACATTTCTAATTATTTATTTTTTTAAAACATAACTATTAATTAAACTATGTGATCAATTCATGTGCCCTTTTATTCATTCTAGGCAACACCATCAGCATCATCATCGACAAGGAGGAAGTTATATGGTCTCTCTGCTGTTGTTGAGCACTATGGTATATGCGGAGGTGGACATTATGCAGCTTACAGGAGAGTGTCGTCAAATTTTGATGCAAATGGTCTGGTGCGACCAGCAACATTTGGCAAGCAGTGGCTTTACATCTCAGACGATCATGTATCTCAAGTGTCGGAGGGTGATATGTTGGCTGCAGAAGCCACCCTTCTTTTCTACGAAAGGTTATAGGCCTGTAGCCGCCTGTTGAGTATGAAGTGTACTTAAAGATGCATCACTGAAGTTTTGAGGGAATTTGTTGCAGATACTTACCCAGAATCAACGTTCTCTTATTGTTCTTTTATTTGCTTTCTTGCTTTGTGATCTTGCAAGCGGCAATTCTGTTCAAACGGTGATGAAACATGAGAATCATGCGTCAACCGTTTGTTTCAGCTTTAGATAATACGAAACGTTGCATTGCATGTAACAGAAAATGCAGTTCCAATGCCACACAAAAAAAAAAAAAACAGCCTTGGGAAAAGCAGCATGAAAGGCCAAATTCAGTTTCACAGCAAAAAAAAAAAAAAGGCGGTTTGTTTAGCAGACCGGACACCTGGCTTAGAAAATCGAAAAGTACTGTTTTCGCCTCTAATCTTTGCTTTGGTAAGAAGCTTTTGGAGAGCTTTGAAACGGCCGGTCAAATACAGCTTCACTAGCAGCCAAAGATGATGCTACCTTCAGAAATCTTTTTGCTGTTACATGCGTATATATCTGCCAAATATTGGTGAGATACAAAAGAAAAGGAACGTGAGGAGTGCTGCTGAGGTGTTGCCTGCTTGTAAAATTGCTTTTTCCGCGGCTGTGGTTTGTACAAAACTATTCGAACTATCTTTACTATTTAAAAGTGCATGGGTGGTATGTCATCCATCTTAACCCTTCAACCTTTTTATGCCATCATATGCCATCATCCATTTATTGTACGTACCTTTTTTTATTTTAGTGTGCTATAAATATTTTAATAAGATTTTCATCAACTTAAGATATATCAAATCACCATATTTATCTTTATGAATCTTAACTTGGGTGCATATAATAAAATCGACTACCAAAACGAAGCTGAGACGATGAAGGCCGAAGATATGGAAGCACATTGCAATCGAGTGCGAACTCGAAGATAAGGATGATGTATTCATGTGTGAAAACCAAGTTGAGGACTTCGGCCAAACATATATATAAATATAAAACATGGAAAATATTATAACATTTCCTAATGGAAAGTACAAGCACTAAGCTATTAAAACACAATATTTAGTTGATAGCCATTGTCGGTGCCATGTTAGTCATCTATTAGCATGGTTACTTGTTGCCTGGCATGATTTTGTTTCTTACCCAATCAATCCTTGTATTTTACTTACGTTAGAAATGCTTAATGTCATGTTGGATATTGTTCATGACAGGGATTAATTTAAATTTTGGTAGAACCTACTTTTCTACTGTGTGGTTTTGGTTAAACTTAGATCAAAATAAAATCGCATTGTGTGGGTAGATATGAGGTGGTGCCTCGTATAGTGGTTGTATGGTAGCCACCTCGGTTGACATAAGGCTCAAACATAGTGGATCTCACCAAGCACAATCGTACAACCGTTTGCACTAATAATGGGAAAGCCTTAGCTTGTTAGTATGTGAATTCTAGTTTTGGTCTGTCATGTTTGTGTGGGTGTGCTTGATCACAGAGGACCATCTGGCACATGAGGAGACCTCTGCCTCGGCAAGAAATCTGTCTGGGTGAATCCTTAGAGATGCATTTCCAAGTTTAGACGCACCTGGTTAACGACTTCATCTCACTTTCAGGTGAATCCTTAGAGATGCATTTCATGCTCATAGTCCAGAGCATGTTTAGGTAGCTCTACAATATTACTCTCATCTGTTCAATAATAAATTAGTGTAAAGATAAAGTAGGGAATACCAGACAGTGAATGCCATGCAAAAAAATGTCGTATAGTGCTGGTTGTCAATACATGTATCAGACTTGAGCTGAGACAATAGTAGTGTGGTTTTAAATAGGGAGCGTCTCCAACCCGGACGACTGCCCACGCACGCGCCCGTCAAGCTCACTCGTCGGCGAGCATGCGGTGTTGTCCAGTGGCCTAGGTTCTAGCAAAACCATTTTAAATAATGAAAATTATCATGTCTGGATGTATACGAGTCAAGAAGACAATGGTAGTGTGTTCAGTAAATGTAGCAAATAAATTTTAGTGGTAGTGTGTTCAGTAAATGTAGCAAATAAATTTTAGTTACTATTGCTTGGTTATACAAAAGAACCTATCATATTCTTTTGGAAGCCTGCATTCATTCTTAAGGACAAATACTTGTGGAGTATGTATGTTTCATACCCACTTTTGCAATTTATTCAGCTACTGAGACCAACAAGATGGTGAAGATTAAGAGAAGTACGGCTGACTACGAAGAAGACGTAGACAGAGGTGATCTAGACTTTTAGAGGGGTACTTCTGGTCAGATGTCTGCACCGTGGTTGTTTACGTTTTTCTACTGACTATTAGTACTCCAATACAGTAATAGGTGGTATTGAGTCCACGATAATTATGTCTATTTAATTTCAGTAAAGCATTCAGTTTAATCATCTGTTTATACAACGTGTACTAGTACTAGCTATGATTCGACTAGTAGTGAACACAAGAGTCTGGTTTTGGAAAGCTGGGTCCTGACAATTGCCAAAGAAGAATTTCACCAATAAATTGACATGTTTTCCAAACAAAGAGATATGAATCTCCGCGAGCAACCGAAAAATTGACGATTTGCCACTCTTAATATTAGTTCTCACTAAATATGTTACTCTGTGTGTATTACACGTGAGGCCATCTGTGTGTATGACAGTGGACCAGAGTGGCATTGTAGCGAGAACCAATATTGAGAGTGGCAAATCGTCAAATCCACCTCCGCAACCTGGTTGTCAATTTGCAGAACCAGCTGGGCGAGGTTTATTCCCTACTGACCAGAAAATCAATGAGAAACAGGTGACACCAGTAGATAGTTGTATGCAGATTGATGATATGCATGCCCAGGGAAGTTTGAAATATTTGCCAGTAGGTTAATAACCAGTGATCGGACACATGTAAGTCCCCGTATGCACTCACAAACAACAATAAAAAAACTAACGGAAATTTAGAGTTTTTTTATTGTGATACCGAAGGAAAGGCTGTGGACAGAACCCCGCTTTTGGTGGCTGGTTTTACTGAGTAACATCCTAATGATTAGCCACTTGATTTATTACGAAATGATTGATAATTTACCACTTTAAAGATTAATAATTGTTTATTTGCCACTTGCTATGAACCTGTGCCACATGTCATTGACTCGGCAAGAAACTGTGTGGGACATGGCCAGTTTGCCACGGTAAATTTTGAACGTCACATTGAACTGCAATTATAGACCATTCATTGTTACATCCAACTAAAGTTAGCCTGTATTTCTAAAAGCTGCTTGTTCTCAGTAGCGCCATGTACTTTGGCAACAATTGTTTTGGTGAAGTATGTACAATTTAAATATGTCCATTTTACATTATGTGTGAACTGAAAATACATAGATGGTGTATTTTATAAGGAAAGACATAAATGAGTGACGGTACCATGGGAAAAATATCACCCAAGTTTTGTATGTTATTTGTGCATTTAAGTTTCAAAAAAGTTGTCCAAAATGTTTTAGTATAGATTTAAAGACAGTACCAGGCGTCGGACGTCCGATGATTTCAAAAAAATCGGGCGATGTTGCGGTCAATTAACAAGAAGTCACAACAAGATAAAACAAAATGTTACAGTATATATAATGAACATGTTGCATATTTGAAATCAAAAGTTGCACCAAATGGTCAAAAATGTTGCAGAAATCAAAACACATGCGCACTGCAAGGAGCACTAAAACACTCTTGTGAAATCATCGGAACATTTTGAATTAGAGGACTGCAACATTGAAAAGTAGTTGCTGCAACAATTAAATTAGAGTGCTTAAACATTCGCGCGAAGCCACTGCAACATTGAAAAGTAGCTGGTGTAACAACTGGATTACAGCACTGAAACATTCGAGGGAAAGCACTAAAATATTTTGAATTAGAGCATTGCAACATCGAAAAGTAGATGCTGCAATAATTGAATTAAATCATTGAAATAAAAAATAGGCGTTGCAACCTTTTGAATGAAAGTACTGCAACATTTTAATTAGAACACTGCAACATTTAAATGAAAGCACTGCAAAAAACACTGCAGGCCAGCACCATCTAGAGAATAAGAAAAATATTTCAAAAAGACAAATAGGATGTTGCACAAAAGCAAACAAAAATGCTGCATTACTCACATTTGGGGATCATCTTATTTCCCAAATACGGTCATCTCCTCTCCCGAATCCGGCCACCTCCTTCAAACCTCAGTCACCTTGTTCTCCAAATCTGGCAAGCCCCATTGATCTGCAGCAAATTGATAAACTCTACCCTCCTCTCCGCCATGCGTTTGTAGTTTTTCACTTCGGTAGAGCTCTGAGTATGCAACTATGACTCGAGGACCTTTGTATTCTTCTCCTTGCCCTATTTCAAGTCGGCAAGTGTGTTGAAGCTATTAATCTAGAGTACTGAAAATCAAGGAACTCTTTGTATCTCCAACATTGATGGATCTCCCTTCTTCTCATCTTTAAGAGGCAGATGACTTCAACAATGCTCTGGCTAACAACAACAATGGCAAGGTGGCTTGGTGGCACCGTTGACTAGCCGTTGCATGCTAGAGAGAGAGAAAGAGAGAGGAATGAGTGGTAGATATGGATGATTGTGCAGAAAGGGAAAGGTAAAAGGCATTGCACCTATGCAAGGCTTTTCCGCCATAAAAGTGTGGCTTGCCACACTTGCCTAGCGTTAGGTTAGGCAAAGTGTTTAAGCGGTTAAGCCATGGCCAATGGCGTCGGACGAATGCGTACAAATATTTCCGTAAATTTAAGGCAAGGCTAGAAAATTCAAATATGAAAATTTAGAAATTCAAATTTAAGGTAAGGCAATTTTGACCTATACAAGTTTAAAAGTTCAAAATTTAGTTCAAAAGATTTGTCCCAAAAATCTGCTTAGCGGTTCTAGCACCGATAAAGATTAGCTACAACTTTTTTCGGTGGCCGGAACGGAATGCTATTATGCCAATAACAAAGATATACCACAATTAAATGTGGGACCACCTTTTCTAGTACAGGGTTTTTACGTGGTGGTGTCTCTATCCACTGTTTCTATTGTGATATGGTATCAACGGCTAGTTAGCTACCATAGTTAGTCTTATCGACTAAAATGCATACCATGTAAAATCTTTCATGACTATACTTCGGATTTTAATAGTCTACATCCTCTATTTCTTGAAAAAAAAAACTTCGCATCTCTCATGGTTCTAAATGTTTGTTATTATTATGATACTCCCTCCTTTATGAAATAGTAGTCGTTTTAGACTTGTCCTAAATCAAAGTTTTAAAACCTATTCATAGAGAATTTTTTAAACTATTTAGGTCGAGAACATAAATATCGTATAGATAGATTCGTCTTTAGAAGAACTTTCATAATATTATAATTTTTAATGCATTATAAAAAAATTTAATAGCTTTGTATGGTCAAAGTTATATTTTGAAGACCTTCAAAACGACTACTATTTCATAACGGAGGTAGTATGTTTTAATAGTGACATGGATGATCAAAGCCATGTAATGTACAGAGCCCCAATTTCGGTGGTTGATTTATCGAAAAACGTTGGTAGAATTTGATTAGCATCGTGATTATAGATATTTGCAGTCTTTAAAATTTAGTAAATATATAGGCCTTATAGAGAAACTCCTATCTTAAACTATTATACAATGTAATTAGTTTTATACTACTACATTACAAATGTAAATTAGTTGGATTACATTGCCACATACAACGGAGATAGATAGCTTCCCGGAAGTTTCCTTGTCGTAAAAAAGTTTTATGGCAAATAATCGTATAATTTGGCAACAAATCATTTGTTTTTATTAGGTGTGTCGTTCTTCAAAGTGAGTCTGGGTACATTGAGTGTTGTGCATAACAGAAATACATATTGTTTATCCCACAAGTAATGCAATGAAAAAGTATGTTAGAAGTTAGAACCGACGAATTTCTAAAAACAAAGATATGTATCAAGCCGAAATGTGGGCCCACTAACTCTCGAGCAAATACAAAGTATTCACATGTATCTCTACACACTTATCTTTGTGATATACAGTATTTATTGATACACTAAAAACATAATTAGATTAATAGATTGAAGTGTATGCATTGTAAAATATCCCTCCTATAAATTAAAGTATACCCCTGATACATATCTACTTTGTAATGGCTAATTACCGAGTGTGTTATTTCTGGAGATACAAATCTTGGCCTCAAAACCTCTCCCTCTCCCTCTCCGTTTCTTTAATTCTATTAAATATAACCAAACAATATGCCCACAAAAAATAGAACTTTTTGTAAAAATCAACATAAGAAAGTATTGATGATAACTAGAAGCTCTCATCCTTTCTCCAAGAGCTCTACCTTTTATAAACCTCCCTCTCTCCCTTGCTAATCCCTGAGATTACCCCCCTCTTAGCTCACGTTCTCCCCTTCCACCATCATCGCCCTTTACACGCCTTGCGCCATGTCCCAAGAAGGTGGCAACCTGCCTCAAGCTGCCAAAGAAAGCCATGATCGCGCCACCGGCGCCGCCGCCAACCCGCCGGTAGTGTCGACGACGAAGACCGGCACCACCTCCAACTCCGGCGCCAGCCCCGTCAAGTCCGGCGAGACCAAGACCAAGACCAAGACCGAGACCGACGCCGGGCTGAAGCTGGCCACAGGCACAGGGACCGAGGGGAAGGGAAAGAGCTCCGCCGCCGCCGTCGACGTCGGAGTGGAAGCAGGAGGAGAAGGCGGCGGAAGCGGAGGCGCCGCCGACTTGTCCAAGCTGCCCAAGAGCTCGCCGGACGTGAGAGGCGATCGCGAGCTCAAGGTCAGGGATGCCGCGGCCGGCGCCGGCGCCGCCGCCGCCGGCAGGGGCAAAGGGAAAGGGAAAGGCAGGGGCGCGGCGCGCGTGGAGCACGAGCTGCACATCTGGACGGAGCGGGAGAGGAGGAAGAAGATGAAGAACATGTTCAGCAGCCTGCACTCCCTCCTCCCCCAGCTCCCGGACAGGGTAACTAAGCTTAACAAGCACTAATCTTTCCGGGTTCTCTTGCACTGCAATCGTACTAGAGATGCGTGAAATGCTTGCGATTCTTGGTGTGGCAATTGCCAATTTGCATGGATCGATGGTTCTTGCTGATTGATCATCCTCTTCGTGGAGATGCAAATCGCCAGACGTCTGCATGCGCCGCGCGTCTGGATCTTGCGTATTGATTGTTAGATTGCTGTCCTTGTTGCATGCAGCTACAAGATCCCTAGCTCGTCCCTGATATGTGTGCAATGGAGGGTGTGCTTGTAACTTTTGTATTGGCCATGGAGGCATGGACCATGGTTTGTGTGAGAATTGATGCGCATGTCCAGCTTCTGGCTGCGCCTGGAAGCTGGATCCGGATTATGCATTGCCTGATCATTGATGGAGTATTTGTAGAGTAGTTTGATTATTGATGGAGTATATTTTTTCATGTGTACATATTTCTTTAGTTCAGGTTTTAATCTTCGTAAGGTGCATTCGTGGTAATGATTTCTTCCTTACTACGTAGAATATCACAATTTTAAGTTTTAACAACAATTTAAATTGTAAAAGACTATATGGGAAAATAATAAAGATAGAACGTTTACGGTCGAATCGAAAATAACAAAGATAGAATGTCTAACGGTCGAATTCAGCTGCATACATATTTCTGGTTAGAGTATATGTTTTTCATGTATACATATTTCTATAGTTCAAGTTTTAGCCCCAATAAGGTGCATTTGTGGTAATGTTTTCTTCCTTATTATGCGAAATATCATAATTTTAAGTTTTAACAACAATTTAAATTGTAAAATACTATACAGGAAAAATAAAGAAAGAAAGTCTAACGGTCGAATCGGAAATAACAAAGATAAAAAGTCTAACGGTCGAATCCAGTTGCATACATATTTCTTGATGGAGTATATGCTTTTCAAGTATACAAATTTCTTTAGTTCATGTTTTAACCTTCGTAAGGTGCATTTGTGGTAAAGTTTTCTTCCTTATTATGCGGAATATCATAATTTTAAATTTTAACAACAATTTAAATTGTAAAAGACTATATGGGGAAATAATAAAGATAGAATGTCTAACGGTCTAACGGTCGAATCAGAAATTACAAATATAAACGGTCAAATCCAGCTACATACATATTTCTTTATGGAGTATATTTTTTCATTTATACATATTTATTTAGTTCAGGTTTTAACCTTCGTAAGGTGCATTTGTGGTAATGTTTTCTTCCTTATTACACGGAATATCATAATTTTAGGTTTTAACAACAATTTAAATTGTAAAAGACTAATGGGGAAATAATAAAGATAGAACGTCTAACGGTTGAATCCAACTGCATGCATGTCCGTTGACGAAGTATAAGTTTTCCTTGTATACATATTTCTTTAGTTTAGGTTTCAATCTTCATAAGGTGCATTTGTGGTAATGTTTTCTTCCTTATTATGCAGAATATCATAATTTTTTAGTTTTAACAACAATTTCAATTGTAAAAGACTATATGGGGAAATAATAAAGATAGAACGCCTAACGGTCAAATCCAACTGTAATATCACAAACGCAAATCGAGGACTTGTTTTAGGTTTCAATTGGCATGTCTAATTTGAATGAAAATAAAAAAAATTCCACATTTTTATGAACTTGCAATTAATTCATTATAGGAACTTTTTGTCCTTGTCTAGGATATCCTAGTTTGAGTCACATGCAATTATTAGCACATATATGAATATAGAAAAATCTAAAAATATTTTTAAAAATAATACTTTGATTTAAATTTTAGCCTAAAATAAAATCGGTCATTTTTTAAGCTTCTACGAATTTGACCAGTTTAGTCGGTTTGCATTCTAGTATCTTTTATAAAAGGCTTTCAAGACATAACATACATACTTAGATTGAAGAAAGAGATATATATTGAATATGCATAGTCATATCGCTAGTTCACATGTATGTTTACTTTAATCCTTGGGAGTGGCTAACACTCGGTGGATGGTGTCACCCTTCCTCTTCATCAACGCAAACCCCTTACATTTGTCGATACCGTCACCATGTTTCTCTATGGCAGTTTTTACACTCCACCACCACCGTGCCCCTTCGTCCACCCGCTATGGCTCGTGGCACCCTCACCGCTCCACTTTTACCCTTCAATTGTTGTGATGACCCCGCATGTTCTAAATATGCGGTTGTCATGTTGTGCCCTCATTGTTACCATCCACCGTCATTCGATGGTCAAACACTGAGGCGGCGCCACCAACGTCTCATTATACCACCACCAATGTCATGCTTTTGTTGTCCCCCTCCCACTCTAAGGTTCGAGGCTAGGTAAATCCCAATCCTAAAATAAGGCAGTCGATGAAATAAATTGTATAGCTCGAAGAGAGAAGTAGACGCAAGGGTCTGGCCACTAACCACTCTTACCGGTAAGATCTAGTTTAGTCTTTGAGCTAGAAAATTTTAGAACCATTCGATGCAAAAGGAAATTATGTCGGAAAGCACGGCTGATTTTCAGACATTTTTTTTAAAAAAATTGTTTAAAATTATTGGCTTAATTCTATCAAAAAAATTATAAATACAGTTATGTACGGTGACACCAGTAAAATTTCAAAAGCGGTAGCCAAATCCTTGACGGGATGTGGAGGTGGAGAGGGGAGGAGCAACAAGAGAGATCTGGTCCATTATCGAGTTCTAGAACAGAAATAGACTGAAATGACATTCTTGTTTAGTCGCCTAACGTTTAGTGATTCAGGAATTCTTTTCTATGGTATCCCGTCCGGGCGGGATCCGGACAGGATCCGTCCCCGCACCCAGCGCCCAGCGCGCGCTCGAGGAGGAAGAAGGGAGGAGGAGCTGACCTCGCCGTCGCCACCGTCAACCTCGCCGTCGCCGCCGTCTAGCTCGCCGCCGCCGTTTTTGGTTAGGGTTCGGGAATGTTTGGGTTCCTCGGGGTTTAGATGGAGGTCAGGGAGGCGGCGGACCTGCGGTGGGTGGGGTTCGTCGGGGGCGGCGGCGGTGGCGCCGCCGGAGCCGGGAGGTGAAGGCGGTCGGTGGCTGTGGAGGGGACCGCCTCACCCTCGGGTTAGGGTGGGGCGGCGGCAAGGGGGGGGAGGAGGCGGAGGCGGCCGGCCGGGGCGCGAAGGAAGGAGGCGGCGGGGGTGTGCAAAGCAAGAGGCGAGGGCGCGCGGAGGCGGCGGAGCGAGGGGGGGCGGGGGAGTGAGGGGTGCGAGTGAGGAGTGGGACACGTGGCGGAGGGGGGAGCTACCCCGTCGGGGGGCGGTGGGACAGGATCCCGTCCCCCAGTTGCCCCCTTAGTGATTATGTCAATTTGTATCATCCAAATCTGCTGTTTCAATGTGCAATACAGTGGCAAATGCTCTGATCCTTGATCATTTCTGCATGTGTTCTATACGAACTGATGTTACATACAGGCTGACAAGGCCAGCATAGTGGGGGAGGCCATAACCTACATCAAGACCCTCGAAGACACCGTCAAGAATCTGGAGAGGCTGAAGCTGGAGCGCCTGCGCGCGCAGCAGCAGCGCGGCGGCGGCGGCCAGGCTCCCGCTCCGGCGGTGGCGCCGACGACGAGGGAGGCGGCCCTGGCAGACATGGCGCGCGGCTGGAACGCGCGGCAGGCCGGCGGCGCCGGCGCCGGCGCCGGCGGAGCTGCTGGGAGCGCCGCCGCGCCGCCCCGCCGCCGCCGTTCCAGACGTGGTCGGGGCCGAACGTCGTGCTGAACATGGCCGGCGACGACGCGTTCATCACCCTGTCGACGCCGCGGCAGCGGGGCGCCTTCACGGCGGTGCTGTTCGTGCTGGAGAAGCACCGCATCGAAGTCGTGACGTCGACCGTCTCGTCGGAGCAGGAGCAGAAGCTGTTCAACCTCCACGTCCGCGTAAGTGCATGGATCGATATGCCTAATGCTCTGGCTGTCAGGCTGTGATCTCATGGAGTTTTTGGGTTGTCACTTGTCAGGTTAAACAGGCCAACGGCGGCGCCGCCGGCGAGTCCTCGGAGAGCATGACGCCGGAAGACAAGTACAAGCTGGCGCTGTCGGAGATCATGCTTTGGCTCTCCAACTGAGAAGAGTATGTACGTGCCTGTGCATGGCATGCAACCTGCTGTTCCCGGTTGAGCCGCTTCTGATCGACGTCGAGGAATTTGTAGCTGCAGCCGTTGAAAGAAGGGGACGTTGTACCAGTCTTCATTTGCTTTTGCTTCGAATTCATAAGCTGTTGAACTATTGCAGCCCTTTTGTTTCAAATTTCAGTCGTTCAACTGTTAATATTCGTCTTTTGCGAGAATTCGGTTTAAAGTTCGCGATGTGACGTGGAATCGTGGAGCTGCTGAATTATGAATGGAGTCGCGGATATGTGTCAGTGAGCACAGGGGAGGATTAAAGAGGGACCGTTTAAGCGTGTGATCGGTTAGCTTCATGCGTAAGCGACCGTGGCTTCAAAAATGGAGTATTTTTTTTGAACCATAAGTTGGTTTTTAACGGGACATATTAACCATCAAAATACACAGAGTGATTATATCGGCTAAACTTTAATAGACTCGTATATCAATTCCTTTGTCATATGATACGAGTCAAACTCAATGAGAGATATCTATTTAATGATATTGGCATGACCATGTACTTTTCAACTCAAATCACATCGAGGGGCCGGTCTAGAAATTTCTCTCCCATTATCAAGAAGGGAAAGATTCCATTTTAATCGCTCACAACCAACGTCATTTCTCAAAACATACATAAAAGCCATCTTTATAACTACCCAGTTATCGCGTAGTGGTTGATAACTCCAAAGTATACAAATATACAATTATGCATGCTATGAGTCAATGATGATCTCAGATCTAAGGATCACCTAGGTATGCCACTCGAGGCTACACATGTGTTGGTTAAATCACTATTGTTTTACATGATATGATCTTGAGATCATTTAGAATAATTTCAGTAAACAATGTGTCTCACAACAAATCATACTTGATGAACAAAGTAAAAGATATTTATTGGTGGAACTGCTAACATATTGTCCAAGAGTACAATAAACACAAATGTGATACAATTATCTCATATGATCATCTCTTGGCCATATCACTAACATCCACTATATGAGCGCGTACTCAAGAAAGGATCTTCTCCACCTCCTCTCTCTCCTCAAACCTAACTAGTTACTTATGCCAATCTAGACATACCCCAAGATAAAGCCTACTTCATTGGCAAGCCCAGTTTGGCCATCATTAACAAGTTCAATTTTAAACGGGTGTGCAAGCCACATACAATCTCCACTATGGACATTCTTCCACTTCACAATAATCTTAGAAGATAAATATTTTCAATGGATCCAGTCCTACCTCAAAATTTGTTCTGATATAACAGAAATTGAACCACGTCCTCGATCAAAATCTACCAGGTGTTGCTCCACATTTATTTAGACCCCCTTGGTCGCAGGTTTTCTAGCCTCTTATAAGCCCCTAAATTATGTTTTCTTCTTGGGTGTTTTATATTATTCAGTCATCACAGTTTCATCGATATTCGTTTTTTGGAATCCAAACTTTGTGAGCTTAATATAATTTGCATTTTCAAATGGCTTCTTCTTCATTCTTACTTGTGTTCTTGATTCAATTCGATAAATTAGCTTTCTTGGTGAGGTTAAAGCTTGTTGACACGTGGTTGAAACCCACGTAGCCATGGTACATGTTGTGATTGCAGGATCATCTATGTCGAGTCCTCCACCAATCGACTTACCCTATACCTATCAGAAGATAAGTAACTGTGTCGCATAACATGAGTATGAACCTGATTATGAAAATATTGTTTTAACAATTTTTCATCAATACATTGCAATGTTTAATCAGCATTTCATTGATGTTTCATCAGTACTGCATCATTATTTTATTAGTACTTCGATATGTCTCAGTAGTACTTTCCATGTTTCATCAGCATGTCGATATATTTCATCAGACAAAATGAACGCTTCTATCTCAGTTGGTCAAACACAATGAACGTCTAAGATTGACCTACCATGGTTGAAAAGTCTAAACGGGCATCACTGGGAATTCCTCGTAGAAGATAACCAATTTGAGGTGTGTCCCTTTTAATACGGTACTATGTGTGGTATTGTTCATCCAAGGTTGGTTCCCTCCTATATATAATAGATGTCATGCATTGTACTAGCTCAGACTTGGATCATGGATGAATAAAATACATAACTTGCCTTTTGGCGCCATGACAGTGTGTTTTTGCGTAGAGAGATATTTATCTACCTAGGTTTGAGTTAATCTTGTAGACAAGAACTTAGTTCCAAAGTTGCGGACTGAATCTTTAAGGATCATCTTCAACCATTCGTGATCATCGTACATTTTCACGGTTCAAGAAGTCTTCATCGTCTACTTCTACCATGACAACATCATCGTTCTCGGGTTTATTCGGTTTTATGGGAGCTTGATGTGGCAAGATTAAGTTCATCTCCAACCAATTACTCAAGGATCGAGCTTGGAAGGTGAGGCTTGGTGACCTCTCAAGGAGAAGCTTTTAAGAGGCCTAAGTTGTTGATGTCATGAAGGCTAGAGTCCACTACCTACCAATAGGGATGACAGAAAAACCTATAGGTATGGGTACTCATAGATATTCAATCCGATAGGCTTGGGTATGGGCCGCAACCTATATCCATGGGTTTTTCGGGTTCGGGTACTGGGTACACGAATAGTTCTGGTTTGGGTACACAGCCGCCGCCCTTCCATAGCTGCCGCGCCTTGTCCTCCGCTCCACCCCGTCGGCGCCACACCGCCCCTCCATCTCCACCACGCCGGCGCCCCTCCGCCTCCACCACGCCTACACCATGCTGGCGTCGTGCCACCCCTCCACCTCCACCATGTCGCCGGCGCCCCGCCCCTCTAGCCTGTGCATGCACCACGCCGGCGTTGCGCGGCCCCTCTGCCTGCACCGCGCTAGCGCCGCCCCACCCCTCCGGCCTCCATTGCGCCGACGCTCCCTTCCGCCTCCGCCACGCCAGTGCCTAGTCCCTTGCTCCTCTGCCCTCAGTGCCTCTATATGTAGATCTGCATTTCGGGTATTGGGTACCCATTGGGTTTTGGGTAACCATCGGGTTTGGGTATGGGTGCGTTGTGGACTGTATGGGCCCCGGGTATCCTCTAGAAGGCCCATAAGGGAGCAGATGGAGGACGATCCAAGTCGGCCGAACAAGGATAGAGACCACTCGGGTTACACGCGCCTTGAGCTCCATGGAACATCCCGAGGATATGATTTATCTCCATGTAATTAGGAGATCAGCACATGCATGACATGTAACAGCATAACAGAATTAGCTATCGTATACCATGTGCTATCCTGTAACTCTATCTCCCCCTACACTATATAAAGAGAGGGGGTAGAGGCCATCGGCACGGATCATTATAGTTCACCATATAGCATCATCTTGCATCCCGCATCTTGATCAAACATAATCCCAGAGCATATGAAGTAGGGTATTACCTCCTCCGTTGAGGGCCTGAACCTGTATAACCTTGTGTTGTGTTACCATCTAGCTTAGTTCTTGATTAGCGTCCCCTCGTACAAATTCATTGCCGACGGTAACCCCCAGTTAACCATCGGTCGACAGTTGGCGCGCCAGGTAGGGGCAGCGTCAAGATCATCTCTCAAGTTAGATGGCTTCTTGGAGATCGCCGTATGTCGCCATAAGGCCGGGGGAGTCTCTTCGTTTCGGCACCCTGGACTTCATCGCCGACGGCATTGGCAATCTCCACCTCTCTCCCCTGGAGAGATCTCTTCGCAAGAAGGCACGCGCAATCAATGTGACCCATTGCCCTTTGGCTTGGAGAATTTGGCAAGCGCCTTCAGCGGATTGACCCCCTCGCTATTCGCCTTCGCTCCTCTTCCCGAGGAAGACGAAAAAGGACTCGGCGGGCTCAACCGCATGGGCGTGGATTGTATTCCGCCCAGCAACAATTCAGTGCCTTCGGCTGGATTTCCCTCCGGACTCGAGAGCTTCGCTGCGGCCTCCGCACGGATCTCTTCTGATATTTGGATAGGAGATAACCAGTCAGCGAGCGCATCAGATCCACTCGGATCAGATCCAGCCATGTTCGTAGGTGTCATCAATGCTGGCCAACCCATTGGACAAAGCGAACAAGTCAGCCTCTCTGTTTCTGACTCCGAGTCTGACGGGAGCGCTAAGATCCGCAACTACTGAGAGGTTTTCGTCCTAGGCGCGGATGACCACTACTCTACTTCTCCGCTTGTCGCGTACGCGCGGAAACCAACACCGGTGCGGCGAATCCAGTGGACGACCAAGATCGCATGTGTCAGCTTCGCGCCCGTGGCCGCGACGTCCAGAACGAGCTTCGCGCGGTGAAGCTAAGGGACCAGGAGGTCTACACGACTCCCCAGGCAAACGTCATCGCCTCGAATCTTCTCGAGACAATCGCACCACAACTTCCAGAAGGCAGCCCGTTCGCCCAGACCCTAGCTCGAGCGACGGCTATGGTGGAGATGGCTGCCATTCAGCAAAACGAGGCAATCCCTGCTCTGACCGCTTCCGCTCGCAGTCGTTCTACGCGCAATCGGAACCGGGCTCGCGCCTCCGTGGCTGACGATTCCCGCCAGTCGCCAGTCCACGATCTACGTCAAGACATTGAAACCAAGCGGCGGGAGCGCAGCAACAACGAGCGGAACTCTCGTAGCCATCACAGTCGTCGCATTGATGACCAAGCCGAGAGCACCGCCAGTCAGCGCGACCACCGTCACGAGCATCGCCAAGGCCCGCGCCGGGAGCATCGTAGCAGATCCCCGAGGCGGAGGAGACCACGACCGTTGGAGGGGATTCGGGCCTTCACCCCGGATCTTCGCCGAGTGGTTTGGCCGGATGGTTTTAACCTCAAAGGCATCGACAAGTTCGATGGCGAGAGGGACCCAAAGAACTGGCTGCAGGTTTACGCCTTAGCAGTCAGCGCGGCAGGAGGTGATCAGAACGTCATGGCAAACTACTTGCCAGTCGCTTTGACCCAACCGCCCAGACCTGGTTAACAGGACTCCCGGAGAACTCTATCGAGTCTTGGGACGACCTCCAGGAGCAGTTCATCGCCAATTTTCAAGGGGCCTATGAAAGGCCCACGGGGAGGTGGGAGATTGGACAGCTACATCGGTGCAAGAACGAGACTCTTCGTGAGTTCATCAAGCGCTTTACCAAAAAGAAGAACAAGATCCGAGACGTTTCGAAGCAGACCATCATTGATGCCTTCTTCGCCAGATGCAAATCCGAGGAGTTAATCAGGCAGATGACCCGGGACCCCGCGTAATCTCAAGGCCATGTTCACGATGGCGGACCAGGAGGCCGAAGCCGAGGAGGCCATCGCGAATCACCACGGTGGCAACGACGGAGGCCCCAAGAAGAAGCCTAACGACGAGCAGGCCAAGCCCAAGGATAAAAAGCGGAAGGGGGACGAGATGGTCGCCAACATGGAGCGCAACCGACCTAAGCCCCCTAACGACAACGACTACAACAAAGTGATGGATTCGGTCTGTCCCTTCCATCCTCGAGGAAAACACTCTGCCAAAGACTGCCTTATTCTGCAGAAGTTCGCCGAGAACAGTCGGCGGCTAAGGTCGGTCGAGGCAATAAACCTGATGGAGATTACCAGGACGCTAAGCGCGAGATCAGCTACATATTCGGGGGCTCCGATGCGTACGAGTCCAAGCGGAAGCAAAAGCTTACCACTCAGGAGATCAACGCTATCATGCCCGTGACTCCAAAGTACTTGCGCTGGTCCGAGGTGCCCATCACCTTCGACCGATCAGACCACCCGGATCGGATCGCCTTCCGTGGGAGGTATCCTCTGGTGTTGGATCCGGTCGTGCGAGGAAGCAAACTAAAAAGGGTTCCGGTCGATGGCGGGAGAGGAATTAATATCCTTTTCGTCAAGACCTTGGACCACATGAATATTCCACGTTCCGAGCTACGGCAGGGATCATCTCCTTTCCACGGGGTAATCCCCGGGACGTCCGCGATACCACTCGGACAGATCTCGTTGCCCGTCATGTTTGGGACTAATGATAACTATCGAACCGAGAGTCTGAGTTTTGAAGTGGCTGATTTCAAGACGGCATATCATGCCATCTTGGGAAGGCCGGGGATTGCCAAATTCATGGCGGTTCCCAACGACACTTATCTCATCTTAAAGATGCCAGTCCCAATGGTGTAATCACCCTCCCTGGTGACGTTAAATAGTCCTCGCTCGCGACAAATGAAAGTCGTGAGATGGCGCAGTAATCGAACTCGCTCTGCGAGATGGAGAAGATCCGATCGAGGTCGATCCCTTCAGAGGAAGGGACGCCCCGCCAAGAAGCAGGCCAAAACATACATCCAAGCAGCCGAAGAAACCAAGAAGATTCTGTTGGACCCGTCTGATCCGGCCAAGACAGTTGTGATCGGGACAGGGCTCGACAGCAAATAGGAAGACGCGTTCGTCACTTTCCTCCGGGCCAACTAGGACGTGTTCGCTTGGAAACCTTCGGACATGCCTGGTGTTCCGAGGGAGGTGATCGAGCACTCTCTCCACGTCGATGAAAAGGCGAAGCCAATCAAGCAGCGCCTGCGAAGATTTGCTCCGGATCGGAAGGACGCCATACGGGACGAGATCACCAAATTGTTAGCGGCACGGTTCATCAAGGAGGTGTATCACCCCGAGTGGCTTGCGAATTCGGTCCTGGTGCAGAAAAAGAACAAGACATGGTGGATGTGTGTCGACTACACTGACCTCAACAAAGCGTGTCCTAAGGATCCTTTTGGGCTCCCTGCATCGATCAAGTGGTGGATTCCACCGCCGGGTGCGAGTTCTTGAGTTTTCTGGACGCCTACTCGGGCTATCATCAGATTAGTCTGAAGGAGGAGGATTGCATCAAGACGTCGTTTATTACGTCTTTTGGTGCTCTCTACTATATCACAATGCCATTCGAGCTGAAAAACGCTGGCGCAACTTATCAGCGCACCATACAGCGGTGTTTTCACACTCAGCTCGGACGCAACGTGGAGGTATATGTCGATGACGTCGTCATAAAAACAAAATCCAGATGGGTTCTCATAATAGATCTGACCGAGACGTTCGAGAGCCTAAGGGCATATCGGATGAAACTAAATCCCGAGAAGTGCATTTTTGGGGTTCCGTCTGGTAAACTACTCGGATTCATTATCTCCCATCGGGGGATTGAGGCCAATCCAGAGAAGGTCAACACCATCATCAAGATGAAGCCCCCGACCAATCAGAAGGATGTGCAGAAGCTCACTGGATGCATCGTGGCACTCAGCTGATTCGTTTTCTGACTCGGGGAGCGAGGCATGCCTTTCTTTAACCTCTTATGCCGACAAGACGATTTTCAGTGGACAGCGGAAGCACAGGAAGCTTTCGAAGATCTAAAGAGGTTCCTCACCACTCCACCAGTGTTGGTCTTTCCCATGCCCTAGGAGCCCCTCTTACTCTATACATCAGCGCCACAACGCACGTCGTCAGCAGCGTCCTGGTGGTTGAACGAGATGAGGAGGGCTCCCTCCAGAAGGTACAGCGCCCGGTCTACTTTGTAAGCGAGGTATTGGGCGAATCCAAAACAAGGTACCCACAAGTTCAAAAGCTTCTATATGCTGTGTTACTCACATCGCGGAAGCTTAAGCATTATTTTCAAGAGCATGAAATTTCGGTGGTTACTTCTTTCCCGCTTGGAGACATACATCATAATCGGAAAGCCACTGGGAGGATTGCTAAGTGGACAGTTGAGCTTTGAGCCTTTGAAATAAAGTTCAAGCCTCGATTAGCCATCAAATCTCAAGCATTAGCCGATTTCGTCGCGGAGTGGACAGAGGCCCAAACCCCAGCAGCAAAGGAGACTCTCGAGTACTAGACGATGTACTTTGATGGTTCCCTCATGCTCAGCGGCGCGGGGCTGGGATTTTGATCATATCGTCGACTGGAAAGAAGCTACGCTACGTCCTCCAGATATTGTTTCCGTCAAGAATAACGCCACGAAAGTACGAGGCACTCATCCACGGGCTACGCGTCGCCATATCGCTCAGTGTCAGGCGGTTAATGGTACGCGGGGATTCCCAACTCGTGGTCAACCAAGTTCAATAGGAGTGGTCTTGTATTGGCGACAGCATGTCGGCTTACTGTCAGGAGGTACGAAAGTTAGAAGACAAGTTCGACGGACTGAAGCTTACACAGGTGCTCCGCCGCGACAACGAAGCAACAGACGAGTTAGCGCGGATGGGATCCACTCGGGCGCAAGTCCCGACTGGTGTTTTCGTCCAAGAATTGCGCGCGCCGTCTATCAAACTACCATCTGCACCGGGAGAAGATCAAGAGAAGCAGCCAGAACCCGATGCAGAGGTATTATCAATTAATCCCGGATGGATTCAGCCTTACTTAGATTATCTTCTTCGTGACGAGCTACCTGAGGATCGAAGCCTCGCCGAGTGCATTACGCGCCGAAGCAAAAGCTACAAGGTAGTCGGGGACGAGCTTTTCAGAAAAAGCAGTTTCGGGGTACTAAGGCGTTGCATATCAGAGCAAGAAGGCAGAGATCTACTCAATGAAATTCACTCGGGGGAATGCGGGCACCACGCAACAGCCAGCACCCTGGTGGGCAAAGCCTATCGGCAAGGATTCTTCTGGCCAACCGCGGTCACAGATGCGGAAGACATAGTACGCAAATGTGACGGGTGTCAGTTCTTTGCACGACAAATTCACATGCCAGCCCAGGATCTACAAACAATTCCAATCTCTTGGCCTTTCGTCATCTGGAATCTCGACATAGTGGCCCTCTCAAGCTGGCGCAAGGCGGATTCACCCATCTCTTCGTCGCCATCGACAAGTTCACAAAGTGGATTGAAGTCAAGCCGGTTGCTGTCATCACGGCAGCCAAAGCACGCGAGTTCTTCCGGGACATCGTTGTGCGTTTTGGCGTACCCAATCGCATCATCACTGACAATGGCGTTCAGTTCAAAAGCAGCGAATTTCAAGATTGGGGGGGGGGAGTTGGGCATCAAGATCTGCTATGCTTCGGTGGCTCACCCAAGGAGCAACGGGCAGGTTGAACGTGCCAACGGGTTGGTGCTACAAGGGCTTAAAGCCCGAATCTTTGATCGTCTAAAGCCGTACGCTACGCGCTGGGTTAAGAAGTTGCCTTCAGTGCTCTGGGGGCTCAGAACAACTCCAAGTCGAGCGACCAGGCAGACACCCTTTTTTCTAGTCTATGGTTCGAAGGCGGTCCTCCCGACTGAATTGAAGTTCCGGTCCCCCCGGGTCGCCAGTTTCGACGGTAACCAGTCGGATGAGACAAGATATGAAGACCTCGATCGGCTCGAGGAAGCCAGGGAAGCAGCAATGATCCAGTCGGCAAAGTACCAACAGGGCCTGCGTCGCTACCATCAACAAGAACGTCTGAGGCCGTCGCTCTCCAAGGAGATCAGGTCCTCCGAAGGAATCAGAAGCACGAGCAAAAACTCTCCCCACTCTGGAAAGGCCCCTACATGATCGCTGAAGTGACCCGCCTGGGGCTTACCGGCTACAACGCGAAGACGGATCTGAAGTGCCTAACACTTGAAACATAGAGCAGCTACGTCGTTTTTACTCTTAAAGTGTTGTATTCAATATTCAAGCAGCATGTAATTAGTTTCCTTTTCTGACTTGCTACTTAGCCGTAAACGACTACGCAGTAAGTCGGGGGCTACACTAAATAGTGTGCGGAGTCAACCGCACCCTATCATATCAATAAAAGTTGTTTTCTCTTTACATGTGTTGATCAAATTCGGGTATTATGAAAATTCTTAAGTAATGGCGCTTATACTTTTCAATGACAACGTTTAGCTACTTCGTAGTTGCTTGGGGAGAAAGCCAAGTGCTAATTCCTGGCACTCGGGGGCTGGACCAGTCGGCGGATGCGCTTCATAAAAAGGATAAAGCTTACTATCCGGATAAAATAAGATCACAAGTATCGAGGATCAACTAAGAGTTTGGGTAACATATATATCTACAAATCCAATTGTTTGGGTGGCAGTCGGGCGAATTTCCTCCAGCAGGACGCAGGCCTTTTTCTCGGTACATGCAAACCCTTCCTTCGCAGCCTTGAAGTCTAGGCGAGGGAAGTTTGACTTTGCGATCGCGAGGCCTTGATTGGTGTATGTCGTTGCTGCCTCCTGTGCGAAGACCTTAATCCGCGCAGGAATATCGTCGAGGCGGGCCTCTAGGATGTCAGCATCAAATGGCAGCTCTTCTTCGGGATAAAGGTACTGGAGCGCCGGAGCTATCCTCGTCAGAGTGCGGTTGTGACGCTCATGGGCAGACTTCACTTTCTAATCCAGAACATGGAATTGTGCCCTAGTCTTCTCCTGATACTCTGCGCAATCAATCGGACGTGGTAAATCAGTCAGACTTCAGTGAGGCTGAGCTAGGGAAAGTCATTGGTGGGGAATTACCTTCCAGCTCTTTAGCCGAATTCTCGGTTTGAGTGTTGGCTCAGAAGACTTCATCCTCCAGGACCTTCTGCCTCGCCTCCAGCGCTACATTCAAAAGCGGGTCTCAAGGATTATCATCTAAGGAGCATTCTTTTTATAAAGGTTTAGCACTGTTCGGGATCTATACCTCGGATGGTGGTGGACTCTTCCACGTGGCGGAATTGGAGTTCCTTGACTTCTTGTTGGAGCTCTTCGATGCGGCTGCGGTATTGCGACTTGACCGCATACAGTGCGTTGTCATATTCGTCGCGGGTCTTTAGTTCGCCCACTGTTTTTTCCATGCATACGGACTTCTGCCTTGACCTCTCTTTCATGCGCTGCATGGAGATGAGAGGAAGATTAGCAGGATTCCCTTATGCGAAACGAGGATTCTAGGCATGGAAAGGTTTTACCTTGTATATTTCAGCTTGAGCTACAGCCATATGGTCCAGCACTTCCCACTCTTCGGCCTCTTGCCCGTCGTCGACCTCGTAGCCCTCCATCTCCTTCCTCCACTTCAGTCGGAGGGGTGGAGCGTGAGCTTTGGCAGTGGGGCGAGGAATCTCCTCGATTTCTGGTTCTGAGCTCCCTGGAGCCGGAGCTGGGATTTTGCCCTTCGCCGGTGAGGATCGGCGAGTGGGAAAAGATGGGTCGGAGTCTTGGCGAGGCGCGGCGTGCCGAGTCGAGTCCTCTGCTGTTTGGGGCTCGGCTTGGCGATCGGACCTTGGCGGCGTTGAGGCCGGCACCTCGCCGCCATGTGAGCTTGGCGGTTCGTCGTCATCATCGACGGGTTTTCTGAAAGCAATTGAAGACTTTTCAAGATACAGATTCATTACAAGTCGTGAAGGGAGAACATTGTGAGGCAATACCTTTGCGATGACATAAAAAACTTAAATCCAAATCGGACGCCCGAATCACTCGGGCTAGTGCCGGGAGGTTTCTCCGTCCCTGACGCGGCCGCTGGGCCAGCGGATTGGGGAGATGGAGGGCCTCGTGGCTGCTTCGCCGAAGCCGATGGCGACCTCGTTGCTGGGTGGCGGCGGCGCAGGAGCGGGATGTTCTCTTCGTCGTCTTCGTCCGAGTCCTTTGAAGCGACCCCCATTGTCTTTCTTGGCTGGAGGAGCACTAGCCGAGTCCCCCGCGGGACGTTTGCGCGGTGCCTCTATGTGGTGTGGAGCTTCCGGGACTAGATACGTGGAAAAGAAGGCCTTGCGTCCCTGCATATGAATCATATTATAATCAATTTCAGTATCATCCCAAGAACCGCGGTTGAGTTGAGAAAGATCTTTTCCTTACCGCTGGTGGAGGGTATGACAGGCGAGACGCCGCCGGGCAGTCTGTGTGGACGATCTCCGAGCCGGGAGCGAACAGTTCAGCCACTCGGCTGACTGTGTCCTTCTGCGAGAGTGGGTCCTCCGTTTCCCGAGTGGCATCCTCCGGCCCCGAGTACTCGAAGGCGAGATGCACCCTCTTCTTGATGGGCTGGACGCGGCGTTGAGTGTAGTTCCAAACTACACCAATGCCAGTCAGCCCGGCAGTTTTTGCTCTCTGGAGAAGAACAAGAAGTTCCTTCACTTGGCTTCCTTCGCCATCGGCGAGAGAAAAGGACCAGGAGGGACGGACTGTGGGGCATTCGCCGGAGAAGGAAGGAAGGGCTGGAGGAGAGTTGACGCAGTAGAACCATTCCGAGTGCCAACCCTTGTTGGAGATTCTCAAAGGAAGATCAAAATAATATTTTCGGGCCCCTTCCCGCAATTGAAATCCCGTGCCGTTGGTGGCCTTGGGAAAGGTCATGTTGGAAAAAGGCTTGAGAAGGTAAAGGTATCTGAAGAGGTCGAAATGAGGAGCGATCCCCAGATATGCCTCACAGATATGGACAAAAATCGCAATTTGGAAGACGAAATTGGGGTTCAAGTGAGAGACTTCGATCATATAAAAATGCAACAATCCCCAAAAGAAAGAAGAGCAAGGAAGGCCGAAGCCGCGGAGGAAGAAGGATTCGAAGACTACCACCTTGTCGGAGCGAGGGGTGGGGCAGAATTCACCGGCGGTGGCGCGCCACAACACAAACTCCTTAGAGGGGAGCACACCGTTGGAGACCAGCTTATGTAGCCTCCGTTCGGTCGTAATGGACTTCATCCACTCCTTCCCGCTTTTGGCAGCCATTGCGGCGGCGGGGGATGGAGGGGCCATTGCGAATCGGAGACGGTGGCGGCGGAGGTTGCGACGGAGTTCGCTGGGAGAGACTAACAGACTGGCGCGAAAAGTGAGCGAGGTGAACCGATTTCGTTCTCCTGTTGCCAATTTATCGCAACGGACAGCGTTTCGCATTCTGGGCCGGGCCTTAGTCTAGCGCTGGATGCGGCCTTTTTGGGAAGGGCTTGGATAACCACTCGGCTGGCCGAGTGATTCCTTCCGGGAGGTTCACGTTAAGCGCCGAGTGCCGGCCTAGGAGCGAGCGGTCCTAACTACTTGGATGAGGCAATGTTGCGGATTCGAGGTCAAAACAAGAAGAAGCAATGTTGCAGATTCAAGATTAAAGCAAGATTGAAGAAGAAAGACATGCGGATTTCCAAAAGATTTTTATTAAAGAGGCTCTTAGGCCTGATTACATATTCCGCGGCGCAGCACATCGAGCCAGGGCTCGTCGCTGGCCCGCGGGGATGCAAAGAAAAAGACAAATTACTCCCTCGATGGCCATTTTTTGTCGAGGATGGAGAAGACGAGAGCGTCCTTCAATGGAGTCCGCACCTCGTAGACTCGCGGATGGCCGTTGACGAGGATTCTGATGGCTCTCTGAGCAGTCTGTTCTGCAAAATCCTCCCGCCAGCGCCGCCATTCGGCGGCAACAGTAGCTGTTGCGGCGGTGAGGCGGGCATGCTCCTCGGCGCAAGCAGTTGCCCATGGATCCATCTCGACCTGATCAGCCATTGCTCTCGAGAGGAAGAGGAAGGTGGAGTTTCTAGGTTTCGCTGGCGAGAAGAGGAAGACTCGAAAACTTGAAGGCTGGGTGCGAAGTAGTACTCTACCCCTGGGATTTCTTTTATACACAGAGGAAGTTCAAAGGGCGCGCCTTGTAATCCGTTTCAAACACAGTAAAACCATCATGGCGATGAGACGGAAGTGGATACAAATACGTTCCCCCGGGGAAATGCGTGTCTTTTCGGCTGTGTGAGAAAAGGGCGCGCAAACGCTTCGCCTCCCCTTAATTGGGCTTGGGCTAAAATTGCAAAGGGCGATCCCCTTAACAGGCTTTCTTAACACACCGCTAACGGTGGCAATGTGTTAACATCGAGCCTAATTCGGCCTTAGTACACCTTGGAGGAAAAATGACCGGAAGCGCCAAAATTAAAAGTATTTCACGGCATACCCCATGCTGGGTCACTAGCCAACTTCGCATGCTCGAGGTTGGGTGTTGGTGAAATTTGGGTACAATTTCGGAGGTATGCCTTTTATAAGGTCGCCAGTTGTATACCGCTACCCGGATACAAATGCCTCTCGGCCAAATTGCATCCAATCGGTACGCCCCTAGGGGCCTATGCTGATTCCTTCTCTGGTTGGGACAGGTACCACTCGGATAAAAGGTGCGTCCCATGCTGGGCCGAGTGCTGGTTCTTACAAGTTAAGGCCAGACGCCTGATGCTGATACCCTTTGCAACGCTAAATTTACAGCATGCTGTAAGACAGAAGTTGCAATAGCGTGGCTTAAGACACGTCCCATGACGGGTCATTTGCTGCTTTTGCATCGCAAGAGTAGGTGTCAAGTAGCCGAACACATCTGTTGAGGCGATGTGCCCAATGGGCCGAGTAAGTTGGAGTTTGGCATTGCCAATCTAGGCGTTGTTTCAATACAAAAAAAACTTAAGATTTCTTGAGTTCTTTACGATCTCTTTTCAGATTACGGGAGATATTGGTGAAACCAATTGGCTGGACATCTGACTCGATCGTAAAGCATTCGGAGGGCTACTGTGGACTATGTGGGTCCCGGGTATCCTCTAGAAGGCCCATAAGGGAGCAGATGGGGGGCGATCCAACTCGGCCGATCAAGGATAGAGACCACTCGGGTTACACGCGCCTTGAGCTCCATGGAACGTCCCGAGGATATGATTTATCTCCATGTAATTAGGAGATCAACACATGCATGACATGTAACAGCATAACAGAATTAGCTATCGTATACCACGTGCTATGCTGTAACTCTATCTCCCCCTACACTATATAAAGGGAGGGGTAGAGGCCATCGGCACGGATCATTATAGTTCACCATATAGCATCATCTTGCATCCCGCATCTTGATCAAACATAATCCCAGAGCACAGGAAGTAGGGTATTACCTCCTCCATTGAGGGCCTGAACCTGTATAACCCTGTTTTGTATTACCATCTAGCTTAGTTCTTGATTCGCGTCCCCTCGTACAAATTCATTGCCGACAATAATCCCCAGTTAACCATCAGTCGACATGCGTGTTTGTACCCGAGACAAATTTTGGTTTCGGGTTTTAGGTTCGGGTTGGACATAGCTGTATCTGGAGATACCCACCCGATTGCCATCCCTACCTACGGGGTGGAGGACTACCATCGAGTTAAGAGGAGCGACACCCTTATTTGTGAAAGGTACTCCAATAGTGACGTCTAAAAGTGAAGGTCTTTTCTGAACGTCAGGATAAAAATTCATTTGTCTCCTTTTAGCTTCCTTGTCCTTGTTTTTTAATCTTGCTTGTTGTATTTGCTTGCTTACGAAGTAAAAAAGTTCTAATTTTGCTTTAATGCCAATAAAAAAATAAAATAAAATTTGTTTAGAACCCCGTTCAATCCTTTTTATGTCCTTTTTATCTTTAAGGGGTGGAGGACTACCACCGAGTTAAGAGGAGTGACACCCTTATTTATGAAAGGTGATCCACGTAGGAAAGGGGAGATCTGTTCTAGAACCTCGGAATAAAAATCCATTTGTCTCCCTCTTTTACTTCCTTCTCCAAGTTTTTAAATCTTGCTTGTTGTTTTTGCTTGCTTAGGAAGTTAAAAAAGTTCTCATTTTGTTTTAATGCCAAAAAAAATAAAACTTGTTTTTGGCCCCTATTCAATCTTTTTTATGTCGTTTTGATCCTAGAAGTTTTGATCCTTTCTGGTTATACCATCTCTATTTGATGGAGAGAACTATCATTTTTTTTTAATGTCCACAATTTTATGAACAAAGATATCATACACTACTTAACAAATTAGTTTATTTATTTTATACACGCCCACGGGGTTTAAGCTCGCCGTGCGTTGTGTTGTGTGTAAAATTGGGAGTCTTCTTTCCACGAGTAAAGTAACACAAAAGTGTGTCGGTACTCGCGAAACCAACCAATAAAAGATATTAATATCACGCCAATATGTGGTCCCACCAACACTCGAGCAAATGAGGCAACTATCTCCCCGTAAGCCTTTCTTGTCGGTACCTCAGCTAACGATGAAATCATATATACTCTCTTCACTCATAAAAAGAAGTCACCGTTGACTTTTGGACACGTCTTTAGCCATTTGTCTTATTCAAAAAAGTTATATAAATATTATTTATTTTATTTTATTATGATTTGATTTATTATTAAATGTATTTCAAGTATTACTTATATTTTTACATATTTGAACTAAATTTTTTAATAAGATGAATGGTCAAAAATGTGTCCAAAAGTCAACGATTACTTATTTTTGTGACCGGAGATAGTACTTTCTTAACAAATTATTTTTTTTCTATTAGCCCATAGTTTTTAAACTGTACCGTGCATTGAACGTTTTAAATAAAGTATAAATATATAGTCTGTTATCCACGTGTAAAGTAACACAAATGTTAGTACTCGTGAATCTTGCCAATAGAAAAAAGAACAATACTACGCAAGGTGTGGCGCCACCCACTTCCGAGCAAATGCAAAGAACATCCATGTAATGATTAGTTAGTTAGATTCAACTATTAAATTAATGCAAGTTATTATTTTTTATGTAATTTTCTTTGAAATACAAATATTCAACTAAAATATTATTTTTCAAATAATTTTTTTATTTTAAAATTAATATATATTTATATAGTAAAAATACTTGTAATTCCATGGAGCCTGTGCTCCGTACCTTCTTTGTAAACAATTAATCACATAGTTATTGTATTCACACCTTTGTATGGTAAATGATAGTGTTATCGTGCATGCAATTACTTTGTGTGCACGAATTTTGTGTGAATCCAATAGCATCAATACAAGAAGCACTGACTTCATGGAATCCCATACTTTTTCCACATATTTATTTATTTATTTATTTATTTATTTTTACTATATATATTAAAAATATTTGCTGCTCTATGGAGCCCGTGCTCCTATCCTATCCTCTACCAAATCTACACCATATCCTATAATTTTAGGTATGTTCAAACCAACACTCCAACGGATGGGTATATGTTTTTGGCAATGTATTTAGTGCAAATGTCCATTGGGTGCTAGCATACTAACTACAGATTTGAGCCATCGGATACATGAGTAATGACTTAGATCTAGAGAGGTGGAAGCCCCTTTTCTTACTTAAACACTTTCACAAAACCCCCTGTCTTTTTAAGTGGGAAAGGGGTTTCCACCGTTCCAGATCTGAGCCGCTCCTCATGTATCTAGCGACCCAGATCTGTTGTTATCATGTTAGTACCAAATGGACATTTGCACTAGATATGCTGCCTATGTTACTACCTTCATATTCAAATTACGCAGTTATTGCATTCATACCTTTAGATTCATAGCCATTATCTCTAGTATCAACTTTATGTGCACGACTTTTGGATGAATCCAACAACATCAACATATGGAGCACGGTATTCATGGAGTCCCATTCCGGCATAAAAAGAGCAAGTGTTTTGGTGACGGTCATAACTTGCACGCTTTCTCCTAGATCACATTTATAAACCACCCTACATACTGCCATATCCCTCTCCTCGTTTCTATTCCCCAATTCAGCACAATATCCCCTACTCCTCCAAAACATCGCCTTACACCTCTTGTGGAATGTCTCAAGGTGGTTCCAACCTTCCTCAAGATGTCCAAGGAAGCCATGATCGCACCACCAAAACCATTACCAACACACCGATAGGGTCGATGAAGACAGAGAACAACAACTCTAGCACCAACTCTATCAAGTCCAGTGGGAATAACACCGAGTCAAGGCCAACCAACCTCGTGGAGTCGACAAGGAAGGATTACTCTAGCTCCAGCTCCAACTCTGATCAATCTTGTGAGAACAACAGTGAATTGAAGCCAGACAGCCCACGAGTGGTAGACATAAACATTGAGATTGGTGGTGAGGGAGAAAAGGACATCAATAGTGAAGAGGGAGAAGGGAGAGAGGGTGGTAAGGAATCTGATAGTGGTGATTCTAGCTGGTCCAAGTCCAAGAATGACAACAACAGTGAAGAGGGAGAAATCGACATCAACGATGAAGAAGGAGAGGGAACAGAGGGTGATAAGAACTCAGATAGTGGTGCTTCCGGTTGGTCCAAGTCTAAGAACTCTTCAGATGGAGATTCTCATGGGCAAAAGGATGTTGTGGTCAATACCGATGAAGGAGATAGCATCGATGGCGACGACAAGAGCACTGAAGATACAGATCACGATTTGCACATTTGGACAGAGCGGGAACGGAGGAAGAAGATGAAGAATATGTTCAACAACCTGTATGCACTCCTCCCCAAACTCCCAAAAAAGGTCAACATACTTTTTATTTCCCTTCAATTAAATCGTAATATGTGTTAATAATTTATGGGCAACGGTTTTGTAGAGATGAAAACCTCTACTTGCATCATATGTCTTGATTTTGCGTATTAGTTGTTTTCTATTATTGGCTAGAATCCTCTATACGTTGAGCAAGGATAGGACTATTTGTATTGGGCATGAATTGAGTGTGAATTTAAATCTATAGAAATTAAGAATGAATTAAATGAGTACATGAATCTTAATATGTTGGTTTTGATTTTGTATGAGTTTTCTTAGAGTATTTGATTAGTTGAGTATTTTCTTGGATGCATAATGTGGTTAAACATAATTTATGGTAATTTATTTTATATTGGCACAATTGTTTTTTAAAAAACATTTCTTAGCTGCAAAGGTATGTTATAAATTTGGGTTAATTGAATAGATGTCATTGTAAAACTTATTGTTCCACGAAATTCCACTACAAAATACATGTTGCTAGAAATTCGATTGTGAAATCAGTTTGAATTAAAGGATTGTCGCTATCTGTATCTCAAAGCCCGTATTGTCGTATTTGCATATTTGATTGCTTTTCCCCACCATTTTCTTACTCCTCCCTCTTCTATCCCTTTCCTCCTCTCTTTCCTTTCACCACCTCCATTTAGTTGTGACGTCCAAAAGCTCAACATGCCCACCCTCCACGTCGCAATTGTCGATGCATCGCTCGTAAGAATCCTACCTATCCTTGAGCTTGTTGTGCCAAGCCTTGTCATCCCTACACACATTGGCCCAATCCTCGTCGCCTTGAACCCCCACTAGCCTTGAGCCCCATTTGCCACGAGCTCTTGACGGCCTTGAGCAAAGTTGCATCGATAGTTGCCACCTTAATTAAGGTCCCTTGGCCATGAGCCCCATTGTCCCAAGATCCACTATCCTGAGATCCAATAGGGCCTGAGCTCATCATCCTGATTGCCACCCACCACTAGCGTCGTCGGCATGAATTATGCATCCTTGGGTTTGCTACCAAGATCCCCACCAGCCATGACCCATTACTAGATCGAGCTTCGCGTGAACACTGCCATCTTGGACCAGATCTTCACAAGGAATGAGAGGAAGGGGGAGAAAGAGGAAGAAGGTGGTGGTGGCATTTTAATTTAAATGGATTAGAAGGAAAAAAAAATGTCCGCATAACATAAAAAAGGTGCCACATGGTGTCTACAATGGCGTATTTATAATTTAGATGGTTTCATGATGATATTTTTAGCAATTCGTGTTTTGTAGTGGCATTTCTGCAGTGACATCTATACAATTAACATTACAAATTTTTAAGGTGTGGTGTGAGAAACTATTGATATACAAGCACAACAATGAAATACAATTGTAGTATGGATGCAAATAGAAATTATTTATGATTCTATGAAACTTGATCACTTCTTTGTTAAGATCTAATTTCGATAGGGGTAATATGAATGGTAATCAAAATCCTCTTCATTTTATATAATGAAATAAATCGTTTAATACCAATCAGAAGATCAAAAGTTTTGAAATATACCATGTTAGCTTACTATCATAGACATAATATTGGGTCCCACCTGTTAACGAGGCATGCTGATATTTTTTCAAAACTTCGATATTTTGAGATGGTATGAAATGAATTTTCTTCTGTGATTATAGTTATTGTGTACGGAGATATCTTATTTGAGTTGCTCTCTTACCAATGGCTATATATTTACTAGAACAGTTTGGATGCAATCATGAGCAAACAAGCGCATGAAAACAAACGCATTAGAGAGATTGTATCTATAATTGTTTTTTTTAGAGAAAATTGCATTGTTGTCCCTGAACTTGCAGCGATTCTCATTTGACCCTCCGAACTTGATTTTTACCTTTTTCGCCCCTCTAAACTTGTCTCTATTTGGACAGTTGCCCCAAAACCGTATGACAACCATTAAGTGTTGACGTGGCGCTTATGTGGCCGTTAACCGTTGATGTGGATGACATATGGCAGCTGAAGTATGACATGACAACTCACATGACTAGCTATAGATGAAAAAATATAAAAATTTGAAAAAAAATAAAAAAAACATAAAATCTGAAAAAACATACGAATTCATAAAATTAGGAAAAATCAAAAAATCATAAAAATTCAGAAAAACCCATAAAAATATGGACAAATAGGGACAAATAAAAAACATAAAAATAGGAAAATCACATAAAAATAAAATCTAGCAAATTTTGAAAAAAAGCATAAGAAAGCTAATAAAAATCATAAAAAAGAAAAAGAAAAAGGGCAAAAAATGTAAAAAAATCTAAGAAAGAGTGCAAATCCCTATTTTTTGAAAATCATACAATTTTTTATTCTTATTTTCTTATTTTTATGTTTGTTTTGACTTTTTATTTTTTATTTTTCCCCCCAAAAAATTAATTTGTGTGGTTTTTACCAATTTTTAAAATTTTTTATGAATTTGTACGATTTTCACATTTCTATATAATTACGGGAGGTCCTAGTGCGCTGGCGTCTGCGCTCGGCTTATCGCGCAGGCGACCGCTCAACGCCTCCTCCTCCTCCACCGCCCCGGCAGGTGACGCCCTCGCCGTCGGCCGCTCCGCCTCCTGTCCACCTCCCCCACCCTTAATCTATAGCCGGGGGCACGAAAACCGCCCACCCCCAACCCTAACCCGGGCGGCGCCGGCGGCCGAAAACGACGACGATAGAAGCCGAAGCTGGAGAAGGCGGCGCCTACGCGATTTCGTCCCGCGCAGGCACCTGCGAAATATCATCTCCGTATAATTATCATTATGAAGCCAGCAAAGTTGGCATATATTCAGTTAACTTTGTTATCATCGTGGGTTAACGGGATACATGACGATGCAGAGTTTAGGATGGGAATTATTATTATTATTTTGAATCGCTAACTCTACCGTGACATGTATCGAGTTAACCCAGTTGTACTTGCACGCTACGATGATGAACGTTACATTCTTACAGGCCGACAAGGCCAGCGTAGTGGGGGAGGCCATAAGCTACATCACCACTCTCCAAGGCACCATCGACAGGCTGGAGAAGATCAAGCTGGAGCGCCAGCGCGCGCAGCGGCAGCAGCATGCACGCGGCGGCGGCGAGGCGTCCACTACGGCGGCGCCACCGCCGCCGCCGCGCCCGGCTCCGGCCGTGGCGCCCCGCACGAGGGAAGCGATCCTTGCGGACATGGTCCACGCCTGGAACGCGCAGGCGGATCAGGCGGCGGCCGCCGCCGATGCCGATGCCGACGCCGCCGCCGTCCCCGAGTTCAAGCCGTTCCAGACCTGGTCGGGGCAGGAAGCGACGCTGAGCGTGTCCGGCGGCGACGCGTTCATCACCCTCGCCGTGCCGCGCCGCCCGAGCTTCTTCACCAAGGTGCTGTCCGTGCTGGAGAAGCACGGCATCGACGTCCTCACGGCGTCGGTCACCACGGAGCAGAGCCGGAAGCTGTTCAACCTCCACGTCCGCGTAAATTAACCTGTGCTCGTAGCTTGGATTTCCTCCTCGTTTTAACCAAGTTGCAATGAATCAAGCCGATCGATGACGATGATATCTTACGAAGATTTTGCTGTCGCTTGTGTCAGCTTAGGGAGGTCAGTACTGCAAGTTCAACCTCCAGCTCCAGCCAGTCCCCGGAGAGTGATCCGAATCCGACGCCGGAAGAGAAGTACAAGCTGGCAGTGTCCGAGGTGCTGATCACCGTCTTCAAGGACTGATCGAACCCGGCAATCTCCAACTGAGATGGACGCTCATGCATGAGCGGATGAGCCGCGAACTCCTCCCGGTTGAGCTGCCTCCGTCGTCGTCGTCGAGGACCAATAATGTCTCAGCCCTTGAAACAAGGAAGGAGTCTTTGCTTCAAGTTCAGTCGTCGAACTATTTTCGCTTTCAATAATCCGCAAACATGCAGAGTACTATCTGCGCTGGAATTTGTGTTGTGGACTTGTGGTTGCTTGATGATCTATGGATCTTGCATGCAGACATGTTGCTCAAAATAGTATGCATCATTTCATCATTTTTTTTTTAGTAGAAGGGCAGAAAAACTGTCTTCTATTCTAAAAAGAAGAGTTACAGGAGGAAGCAAGGGGTTGAAAATTTATAACCCGGAACCAAGCGACCTTGGAGCAGAAGAAAGCCCAAGAGCTACATTACACAAGGAGGGTAACTTCAACCGATCATCATAGACGATCTTTTTAAAGAGAACTAATGAAAACAACTAGAGGACGCTCCCTACATCTACTCTCTCCTGTCACAAAAAGAAGTCGCCGTTGACTTTTGGACACACATTTGACCATTCGTCTTTGTCGGTGTCTGGGAAACGCGCCTTGGAGGGTAGCGGGTTCACGGACCGGCAGACAAATTTATGGTTGGAATGAGGCCCAACGACAACCCTTCTCAGTAGCCCGAGGCGGCGGCCGAGCTCACGGGGGCTCAGGCCGCGCGGTCTTCCCGGACTACACCTGGTGCAACTTGGCGATCCGGGTACAGATCCGTCGTACGGTGAGAGAGAGAGGGGGGAAGGAGAAAAGCAGAAGGAATACAAACCGTGAAGACACAAGCGATTTTACCCTGGTTCGAGCCCCCACTGCCGGGTAATAGCTCTACTCCAGCCTTCGTTGATTATACGGTGGAAAACAGTACAAGAGTGCCGAGACCGGGCTGGGAAGCGCCGGTCTCGAGCTTACAAGGGGATGTAGGACACCGAAGTGGCTAAGGACTACAGCTACTGCTCAGGAAGCTTCGGATGCAAGTGCTCTCTTAGACTCTGTCTGCTTGGGGTCGAATGCTCTAGGGTCCCCTCCTACTACGTTGGGCAAGCATCTCCTTTTATATGCGCGGGCTGCCCGGAGCTGATACGGCGGCCCCGCGCCTATCTCTGCTGTATCCATCTTTAGTGGCGGCCCCCTTGTCTTAGTCCGGGGCTCCGCCCTGCTCGCGGGCCTCGCAAAGAGAAGTCGGTCCGATCAAGATCGACACGGTTCGTCTTGGAGTGCCAATACGGGGAAGCAGGCTGCGCAGGGAGAAAGCACTTTCCCTTTATACCCAATATAGCATTGACTGGACCGAGCCGGCCCCGCACCACTCGTTGGGGGCGTCGCATAGCGTGGCAGCTGTTGCCATCCGCCCAAAGGACAAACGACAAGGTGAGCTGCCCACGCGCCCCACCCCGGGCTGCGGACCCCCGGGGAGGTACCGTTCTTCCCGGTCAAGGCCGAAAAAAGTGTGGTGGGACATGACAGTTGTCGCCACCTGCCCAGGGACAGGTTGACTGTCCGCGAGCCCCTCCTCCAGGCTAAGAATAGCCCGGAAGGTGCGCGATGCCGTTGGGGTGCGGTTGACTTGGTCAAGCCCGGGGATGACCCTGGCGGGCTACATGTGTCGGTGTAATAAATACCAGGGTGCAAAGAGTCCTCAGAAGATCAGCTGGCCCCACGCCAGCGGGCGACAAGGCCCAGCCGCTGGCGAAGCCCCTCAGACGCCGGGCGAGGGCCCCACACGCCAGCGGGCGACGACCAACAGGTGGGCGAGCCCGCGGGCGATCAAGCTGGCCCCACGCGTCAGCGGGCGACTAGGCCCCAGCCGCGGGCGAAGCCCTCAGACGCCGCGCGAGGGCCCCACACGCCAAAGGGCGATCAGACCCAGCAGGTGGGCAAGCCCCACGGCAGATCAAGCGGGCCCCACGCCGCGGGCGATTAGGCCCCAGCCATGGGGCGAAGCCCTCAGACGCCGGGCGAGGGCCCCACACGCCGGTGGGCGATCGATCCCGCCAGTGTGGGCGAGCCCCGGCGTATCAAGCGGCCCCCGCGCCAAAGCGGGCGACAAGGCCCCAAAGACGCTGGCGAAGCCCTCAGACGCCGGGCGAGGGCCCCACACGCCAAAGTGGGCAATCGACCCCAGCGCGGGCGAGCCCCATGGCAGATTGCGGCCCCCACGCGTCGAGCAGCGACAAGGCCCCAGCCAAGGTGGATGAGCCCTTAAAGACTAGGTGAGGCCCCACACATCGCGGGCGACCAGTGTCCCAGCTGCGGGGCGAGCCCATCAACAGGCGGGCGAGGGCCCCACGCACCAAAGTGGGCTCGTGGCAGCCCTCTCACAAGATAGGGCCCCCCATCGCTGCGGGGCCCCGCAGCAGAAGCGCATTAAGGAGTCTTCGGGCGAAGGCTCTCCCCGCCGCGAAGGACGAGCGATTTAATGCGACATCACGCGCGATAGACAAATCAAGAAATCATTATCACATAAAGGACCCTCGCAGTTCGAGCATTGCCGCCGGGCGCAGAAGAATTGACCGGCAGAGAGAAGATTTGCTTGAGGTGGCCGCCCGTGTCAGGAGGAGCAGGCTGGGCCCCACCCGCAGCCTCACCGGTGTGACTGTGCGGGTGGGTGGCCACTTGCGAAGCACGCGAGGGCGGCCGCCGGGCGAGGCGACACACGCTGCCTCTCCGCCATGTCTCGTCAAGTACTAAGAGTATCAGATCGCCACCCCCCGCCTCTCTCGCCGCTCAAAGCTTGTATAAAAGGAGAGGAGAGAGAGAAGAGGGTACGTTGCACGAGCGTACGTGCATTCGAAACATCCTGTAAACACATTCCATTCAACCACAACAACAAGAGAGCTAAGGCTCAGCAGAGTAGGACTATTACCCGCAGGGGGTCCAACCGGTAATCCCTGTGTTGCTCCTTGTCGCGCCCCGTGCTCAATCGAATCGAAAGCGCCGATAGGCTAGCAGGATAGAAATCACCAGGTGTGATCCGCAGCGGTTGAGCGGTGAACACGCCGCCGCTGGCGCGCTAGGTAGGGGAGCGCTAGCATCGCCTCGCTCGACCTCATCGAATGGCGGATCAGCCAGATGCGATGGATCAGAGGCGATCGCTAGAGCCGCGTCGCGCGACGCCGGGCGCGGGCGATGGCGGTGGATCAGCCGGCGGCACCGCCTCGCCAAGCTAGGCGGCGCTCGCCTTGTAGGAGTGCACTCCCGCACGTAACCCTCCATGCGCTGTGGCCTCGCCGACAACCCACCGGTGCCGGTGACTCGACTCCCGCGGCTCCGTGGTTGGTTAGTTTGGCCCGCTTCGCCGATGCCGCCATGGGGCGGTGGTGCAAGTTTCGGAGGCGCTGAACCGCGCTTCGCTTCTTCCCGATCCTTCTTGCCCCGTGTTCCTCTCGCAGATCACCTAGCGGAGGGAGCAGGCCAGATGATGGGCCAGCGACTCCTATGGGGTTCGCCAGCAGCGACAAAGGGCGGGATCTCCGTCCCACTTGAGGACCGCCATCTCGCGACAAGGAGAAGACTCGCGCGATAAGCTCCAGCAGCGGCACGACTGGTGCGCGACCGCGCCGATGCGGCCGCCCGTGGGGACCAGGAGGGTTCCCGCGACGCCGCCTCCGCCGAGGAAGGAGGTGCCTCTTCGGCGCCATCCGGGCGGCGGGCTCAGCGAGCCGGAGTGCTTGCGTCCGGGAGCAGAGGCTACAGGTCGGCCGCCGCTTTTTCAAGAAGCCGCGCAAGGCCCAAAGGGCCGGAGAGGTTTCGGCCCACCCCCATCGAGAAGTACGACGGCTCCACCAACCCTGACGAGTTCTTGCAGATCTACACTACGGTGATGCAGCCGGCTGGAGGGTCGGGGAAGGTCCTGGCGAACTACTTCCCTGCGGTCCTCACCGGCGGAGCCCGCTCTTGGCTCATGAACTTGCCCCCGGAGTCCGTGGGGTCGTGGAAGGAGCTCTCGGAGCTCTTCATCACCAACTTCCAGAGCACGTTCGAGCAGCCCGGAGTCGAGGACGACCTCCACAACGTGGAGCGAGAAGGGAGAGAGTCGCGCGCGACTACATCCGGGCGCTACCAGTCCGCAACACCATTCCTGACATCTCCATCGACGCCGTTGTCACGGCATTCAGGAGAGGCCCCCGAGACCCTAGGGTCAAGGAGAAGATGGCCACCCGCAAGATGAAGACGACGGAAGAGCTCTTCACCCTGGCGCACAAGTGCGCCCTCCAGGCGGAGGCTCGCTTCCGCCCGGCGGCACGGGTGGGGACAGCTGCGGGCGGCGAGGCCGGGACTTCGAGAAACCCCGGCGGCAAGGACAAGAAGAAGCGTAAGGCGGCCGAGACCGGACAGGTCATGGCCGCCGAGCGCGACGACGACGACGAAGACGACGGCGCAGGCGAGCGCGCGTGGCGGGCGAAGAAAGGAGGAAGCTGCGGTGGAGGCCGCGCGGCGGAGGCGGCGGCGAACGGTCCGCTAGGGCGGTTAGGCGACCGCCGTGTTCACGGCGTTCCGCGCCGCGACGATCGGCGAGACCGCCGCTTCGCGAGTGGAGCGGGAGGCTTATCGTCCCATTCATCGCAATAGCCCCACGACTTGGCGGATTGCCATGTCGTCAACAAGTTGGTGGACAAGCGCGTCCACGAGCAGCAACAAGCGTCCGGCAGCGGCAAGGGCAAGGAAGCGGCTTCGCTATTTCCAAAGCAGCGGAGCGCCGGTTGCCGCCATCCACGGGCGGATCGCCACCTATCCGCCTCACGCCAGCTTTAAGCGCGGCGAGGAGAGGTGGCGCCGCCGCGTTCGGCGAGGGTCGCAAGGTACCGGGCGTGGTCGGAGCAACCGATCGCGCTCGGCCAGCCGACATCCACCCAGATCACGCCTCGACATCTCCCGATCGTGGTGGCGCCCACGGTCCGGAATGTAAAGCTAGGGCGGGTGCTGGTCGACGGAGGGAGTTCTCTTAACCTCCTGTCCGCCCGAGTCGCCAATGCGCTCCAGATCCAGAAGCAGAGCTTCGCCGACGCCCCGTTCTTCGCATCGCGCGGGCCGAGTCCGTCTCATTGGGCGCGCGGCTACCGCGGTGACGCTCGAGGTTCGGCAATTTCCGCACCGAGATGCTCGAGTTCGAGGTGGCGGACTTCGACCTCCCGTACAACGCCATACTGGGTCGGCCGGGCGCCGACCAAGTTCATGGCGGTTTGCCACTATGCGCATATGGTGGTGAAGATCCCGGCCACCGCCCCATCGCTTTGAAAGTGGATCGCCCGGAGGCGCCCGGCATGGCGACAAGGACGCTCGCTTTGGCGGGGCGACGGCGCCTGTAAGGCCGAGGCTTCGACTCTAGGAGCTCCTCCGGCGAAGACCCGGCTTCCCGTTCGTCTGCTGAGGTTAAGGCGGTCTCCCCGAGTGAGTCGACCCGCGAAGACCGCTCGGTGGGCGCCTCTCAGCGCCAAATAGGAAGGCGCGCTGCCTCCTTCCTCCGCTTAACGCAGACGTGTTTGCGGGCAACCGTCCGACATGGCCGGGTCCCTGTGGAGGTGATTGAGCACAATTGGCGACGTTTCGCGCCATGACCGTCATGCGAAGGTCCGAAGCCGGTGGAGCGCCAGAAGTTATCCGCCAGAGGTGGACAAGCTCTTGAGGGCGGGTCGTTCGCAGCGCCGCCCATCCTGTGGCTCGCTAACCCCGCCCTCGCCAAGAAATCCAACGGGCGGAGGAGGATGCGTGACTTCACCGACCTCAACAATGCGTGTTCGGCGATCCAGACTCGCCGCCCCGCATTGATCTCATCGCCGATTCCACAATGGGTGCGAGTAGTTGTGCTCGATGCGCATCGGGTACCACCAGATTAGCATGGTCAAGAAGATGAAGACAAGATCGCTTTCGCGGACGCCTATGGGCGCCTCATCGCTTACAAGGATGGCGTTGGATCGAAGAATGCAGGCCCAACCTATCGAGGGCCATGATATCGCTTCACCGCCCCAAATAGGGCGGAACTCGAGGTGTACGCCGACGACCAAGTGGTGAAATCCAAAAGGCGGAGGAGTTGATCGGCGACCGAAGAAACCTTCGCCAACTTGAGGAAGTATCGCATCAAGCTCAACCCCGAGAAGTGTGTATTCGCCGTCTGGTCGGGCAAGCCGCTAGGTTTCGCTCCCGTGAGGGGATTGAGGCGAACCCGACAAGATCGCGCGATCGAGAACATGAAGCCCCGACGCGATTTCGGCAGATGCAAAGGCCTAGTGGGTCGCTTGACCTCCCGGGCCGCTTTATAGCTCGCCTGGGATAAAAGTCTCCGCTACTCAAGCTCCTGAAAAGACCAACCAATTCGAGTGGACGGCGGAGGCGCAGGAGGCGCTCAACGGGTCAAGAAGTATCTCACTTCCCCGCCAGGTTGGTCGCCGGACCCGGCGAGCCGCTGATCCTTTATGTGCGGCAAACCTCAGCGGTCAGCAGGGTGCTGGTGGCGGAAAGAGAAGGTGTTCAGCGCCCATCTACTACGCCAAGAAAGTCCTCCACGACGCCGAGACAAGGTACTCGCAGCACCGTAAGATGTTTCACGCCGTGTTGACGCATCCCTAAGCCGCGTCACTACTTTCGTGGGCGAAATCACCGCCTTGACTAAGTACTTTATGGAGATCCTCTTCAACCGCGAGGCAACGGGTCAGACGCTGTGGGCCATGGAGCTGGCAGAATTCGACCTCAAATTCGCCCCGAACGGCCATCAAAGGGCAAGCTCGCGCGAGTTCGCGGCCAGTGGACTCGCGCGACACGAAGCCGAAGATATCCCTCCCCGTGGACTCTCTTCTTCGACGGTTCGCTCCGCTTGAGGGGCCGGGTGTCGCCCGGTGTCTCCCATCGGCGACATTATCCGCACCGGTGGTGCTGGAGTTCCACGCTACCAACAACGCCGCGAGTATGAAGGATTACTCGTCGGGCCGAGGGTGGCTTCGACCGGGCATTCGGCGGTCGCAAGTAAAGGCGACTTCTCCGGGTCATCAACCGTGCAAGAAAGGATTTCACCCGCCGATCCCGCTATGGCGGCCTACTCCGGCGGAGGTGCGCCGTTGGAGCGGCACTTGAGGGTTTGGGCTTACAGACGCCCTCACCGCGACAACTATATGGCGATTTAACTATCCTGCATTGCTTCGCCAAAGGCACCTGCTCCGCCGGGTGTTTGAAGAAAGACTCACGCGCCGTCTGCCGCAGCCCCCACCCGGCGGGACGACGCTTTTCGACGCAGCCCCACTTCGAGGAGACGCCACCGATCTCGCTACAGCCCCCGGCTGAGGGAGGAGGCGAAGAACCGCCGAGGCGGTTGAGGCGAAACGCTCGCCAGCGGAGTACGCCGGCGACAATGTATGTAACGCCGCCACGCCGTCCGGAAGGTCGCGGATGGATCAGATCTCAGCCTACCCGCGGACGGAGTGATCCTCGACGGCGACGCTGCGGCCGAGAAGATAGCGCCAAGGCCAAGCACTACGCCTCGGTAGGTGGGGACCTGTACGCCAGTGGCGCAAATGGGGTTCTACCGGTGTGTCACTCGGAAACGGGAGTGCAATTCTCCGAGATCCATGGAGGCATGTGCGGGAGCCATTCAGAAGCCGCGTTGGTTGGGAAAGCTTTCGCCACGGCTTTATTGGCCTCATCGCCTCCGTGATGCCTCGAGCCGGTGAGGAGATGCGGCGCACAATTTCATGCTAAGCAGATCCACCGACGTGCCCAGCGCCAGTAAACCATTCCGCTTCCCGCCGCTCGCGTCTGGGGCCGGATATCCGGGCGGTTCCGTGGGCGACGGAGGTTACACACATCTGCTCGCCGCCATCGGCAAGTTCACCAAATGGGTGGAGGCATCGCCATTCCCCGCGATCACGCCCGCCGCTACCATAAAGTTCATGAAGAGCATCTTCGTCCGGTTTACGCCGCCAACAGATCATCACCGGCAACGGCGCGCAGCTCAAGAGCGCCGATTTCAAGATCGTGCGAAGAGCTGGTACTGTTGTGCTTTGGCTCTGCACATCCGAAGAGCAATGGGCAAGTGGAGCGGCAAATGCGAAGTACTCAGAGGACTCAAGACAAGGGCTTTCGACGGTTCGAGAAGCGCTGCAAGCGCTGGGCGGAAGAAGTCCCCACCATATTGTGGGCGCCGGACAACTCCCAACAGAGCCACCGGCGAGACCCTTTCTTCCCGGTGTATGGCTCAAGCGGTGCTCCCATCGAGCTCGCTTTGGGTCCCCAAGGGTGGCGGCGTTCAGCGAAGACAGAGACCGACCGGCGCCAGATGAAGTAAATCTCCGGAGGAGATCGAGATGAGCGGCGATCCGGGCGCCAGTATCGCAGACATCGCGCTGCTATCAAGCAAGACTGTGTGTGAGAGGACATCGCGCAGAGATGCACTCGCCCCGCAAGAAATCCAAGCGCAGGCCGGGCGCAATAAACCGCCTCCCCCGGGAGGGCCCTTCAAGGTGGTCTCGCCTCCCGCCCAGCTCGGCCAGCTCGCCGAGGATGGTCGCGAATTGGCGAACACTTAGAACGCCGAGTACCGAGGAAGTTCTACCCGTAGGTAGCAATTCCAGAGCTTTTTGGTTCCTTTGGAGCCGAAGCGGCGAGGTTCTTCCTTCCGCCGCCGCCTCATTTGGTGCATTGTACAAAGCCATCTTCAATAAAAAGATAAGTTCTCGTCTCTCTCAGGCATCTGTTTTTTGCCTTAAAGTCTGTTAGAAAACATTCTGTTGAAAGCTGGTAGCGAAAAAGTACTTAAGGCTGAAGGCCCCTTAGTTGCAAGAGCGAACGCTTGAACTTGCGGCTGGGCGAGGCGATGCGGATGGAAGGCGGGTTCTAGCCCGTGTGTCGGCTCGGTTCGGGCAATACGCCAACGGCGGCACCGCGCTCAGACCACTTCCGAAGCTAAGCTCGCCACGCAACGTTTAAGGTCGGTTTGCCGAGAGGCCGTAAGGGTTGAAGTAACCTGATGCCTAAGGAAAAAGCGCTCACTTGTAGTAGAACGTTCTGTCTAAAACTTTTTGGCGATCTGTTGTTTAGCCGCAAGAAGTCTGTTAGAAGGCATTCTATCGAAAGCTGGTAGCGAAAGTACTTAAGGCTGATGGCCCCTTAATTGCAAAGACGAACGCTTATAACTTGCGGTTGGGCGAGGCGATGCGGATGGAAGGTGGGTTCTAGCCTGGTGTGTCGGCTCGGTCTGGGCAATGCGCCAACGGCGGCACCGCGCTCAGACCACTTCCGGAAGCTAAGCTCGCCACACAACGCTTAAAGGTCGGTTCACGAGAGGTCAGAGGGTTGAAGTAACCAAAAGCCTAAGGAAAAAGCGCCACTTTCAATAAAACGCCTGTCTAAAGCTTTTGGCATTCGGGTGCCCCAGTTCTTTTCGCAATTGAGAGTTTGCGCGAAGTTTGATCGAGACTCACGGCAAAAGGGCAAAAAGTCTGCATTAATGTGATATGTACAGACAAAAACAAGATGAGGGAGTTCATCTACTCCTCATCATCATCTTCGCCGCCTCGCTGGAGCAGCGCCCCCATCATCGAGACACGGCCGGCGGCGAAGCTCGACCCGAGACTCTTCGATCCGTCCACCGGGCGCCAAGGTTCCCTAGTGGCGGCGCCTAGGTCGAACGTGGCGTTCTGGGCGAGGGAGTTGCCCAGGATGAACCGCGCCGCTTCGAGAGCGCCGTGGCGACCGCTTTTCGATCGATCAAGGCCAAGATCGGCCGGCACCGCTTCAAGGCATCGGTAGTCGCCCCACGGCGCCGCATATCATACCGCTTTCTCCAATGGGAGTATGTGGTGACGCCAGCGGATACAAGACATCCCGGTGTGTGGTAGGCGGCGCGCAGATGTCGGGCGAAGCACCGGCGCGCAAGATGTTCGCTGGAGGTCCTCGACGTCCTTGGCGCCGAGGCGGCGGCAGCTTGCGCTGCCGCAGCTTTGCGGATCGCCGCCTCGCGGGCGCCGCCTCTCAAGCGACGCCGCAGCTGCCGGCGCTTGTTCCGCCGAGGCTGTAGCACTTTCCCGCCGCCGCCAGTGTGAGCGAGGGCGCGAGCGCTTCAGAAGCGTCCGATGTCGCCGCAACGGCGCCACGGCATTGGCGCCAGCAGCTGTAACGGGTCGAGGTTCTCTCACTCGCCTCCGACGTGATCTCCGCGGCGGGGGCCTGCCTCCGCCGGGCGAGCCGCGGGCGAGCCGGGATCGGCGGATTGTGCGGGATGGAGCTCGAGGCGCCAGCGTCCGCTCTATCCAGCGAAGATGAACAGAGGCAGGGTTCAGGTATGCGAAAACATGCAGCATGCCAACCCTAACGCGAAATGTACGCAAGTGCAAAGGAAGCCAACCCAAGCGGCGTGCTCGGAAGCGGCTAAGGCGGGGCAGCCTGCCGCTGGTTGCGGAGGCGCGGGCGCGCAGTAGCGCGTCGGTCATTGCCGACGCAGCGCTGGCGCTGGTGGCGCCGCGCAACGGCGCGGATGGCGCGGCGGCGAGCCGCCTGCCGTGCAAGTGCCGCGCAGGATGCGCCGGGCGCAGAGGAGGTAAGAAACCAGCAGCGGCGCCAGCTCGAAGAGTCGCCGACTTTCGCCGGTGGCGCGCGCGCGGCGCTGCAGCAGGGCCCCAGCGGGGGGCCTGGAGGAGGCGGCGAAGCTCGACCGGTCGGGCGAGTTTCTTGGCTCGCCTTCCTCCTCGACGCCGCCGCTATTGGCAAGGATGAGGCGGCGCTTCCGAGAGCGCTGTCGAGTCGGCCGCCACGGCAGAGCGCGCGCGGCCGCTGGAATCGTGGGCGGTTGCCGAGGCGGATCGCGGATCTGTAGTGGTTCCCGTGCTACTTGGACCGCGGGACCGAGACCTCCATGGGGGCAGCGCGCAGTGCCGTTGCGCCCCGTGATCCCGGGCCACAGAGGGGGCGGATGCCGCAGCGGCGGCGTCGCCGGACGGAGCGACAGAAGTCCCACCACCACCGCCGAGCACGCCGTCGCACGCCTCGCGGCCGATGAACAAAAAAGTTCGAGTTGGCAAAGAGACAATGGCCAAGCAAGTGGCGCATCAAAAGACAAGGGACCCAAAAAGAAAGTGAAAGAGCACTCACCTTCAGGGGCGACGCGACTCGCTGCTGCCGCCATAATACGCCCAAAGTGACGGTCTCATTCGAGCGTGCATAGGCGGCGCCAAAAAAATCCGCCGCAACGTGGTTCCGGTGAGCCCGCTAGGCGGAGCTCAGCGATGCGCCCAAAGATCACTTCCGCCCACCGAACAAGCTGGCATGGATCCTCACCGGCGAGGGGTTCCGCGGACCTCGGGAGAACAAGATCGCCCCACTACCGGAGTCTTCGCAGACAAAGAAGCGCCGCCAGCCCTTCCAGCTTGGACTTGACCGCGACCGATGAAGGCGGGGCGTCGGAGCGTGAAGTAGCAGTTTCATCGGTCTCGCCGAAAGCGCCGCCGCATGCAACAGGAAGAGCCGCACCGAGCGGAGGTTAGGCATCGCCCCACGTAACATCTCGCAGAGGTGGACGAAGATGGTCGTGGCCACGATAGAATTGGGGGAAGGTGCGCCACCGATCTCGAGAAGGCAGCACCCCAAGAAGAATTCGAGTATGGCGGAACGAGCCCCGCCAAGACCGCCAGTGAAGGTCACGATCTCCGCCGCGAGGGCGTGGTAATGGTGCCGCAGCGGAACCGGGCGAGGATGGCGGCACGAACACTTGAAGCCGCTGGCCACCATGTTCGCTCGCGGGCGGAGGCGTGCAAGGCTGGCCTGTGATGATGGCGCGGTCCTCGCGGGCGACCTTTGCCGCGCGAAGCGCCTATGGAAAACGGTGGAAGAATCGGCGAAAAGAAGGTGGCGCGCAAAGAAAGCTCGTGGCACGGAGAAGAAGGTGAAGGACTTAGCGCGGAAGGGGTTACGCGCGCCAAGGGGAGATGAGGCAAAGCGCGCGAGGGCGACGGCTTGATTCCGACCCCACGCTGCGCCATCATTGCCCCGCTGCTTCGATTTCCGTGAAAAGCGCGCGGTTACCCACTAAGATCGCGGCGCAGATGATGAATCAGCGACGGCAACCGCAGGAGGCGGGCCCTCACGATTCGCCTCCCGCCGCACAAGAAACGGAAAAGTGTCCGCGCGACGGTTCGGGTATCATGCCGACCCGGCTACCGCGGTGTAATAAATACCAGGTGCAAAGAGTCCTATAAAATCAAGCTGCCCCCACGCCGCGGGCGACAAGGCCCCAAACGCTGGCGAAGCCCCTCGAACGCCGGGCGAGGGACCCACACGCCAAAGGGCGATCGACCCCAACAGGCGGGCGAGCCCCACGGCGCACTGCTGGCCCCACATGTCGCGGGCGATTAGGCCCAGCCAAGCTGGCGAAGCCTCAGACGCCGGGCGAGGGCCCCACACGCCAAAGGGCCATCGACCCTCAACAGGTGGGCGAGCCCCGCAAGGGCGATCAAGCGGCCCCACGCCACGCGGGCGACAAGGCCCCAGCCATGCTGGCGAAGCCTTCTCAGACGCCGGGCGAGGCCCCACACGCCAAAGCGGGCGAATCGCACCCCAGCAAGGGCGAGCCCCACTGGCGATTGCGGGCCCCACGCTGCGCGGGCGATTAGGCCCCAAAGGCTGGGCGAGCTCCTCAGACGCCGGGCGAGGGCCCCACACGCCAAAGGGCCATCGACCTCAACAGGCGGGCGAGCCCCCGGCAGATCAGCTGGCCCCCACGCTGCGCGGGCGACAAGGCCCCAAGCTGGGCGAGCCCTCAGATGTCGGGCGAGGGCCCCACACGCCGTGGGCGATCAGACCCCAACAGGCGGGCGAGCCCCACGGCAGATCAAGCGGCCCCACGCTCAGCGGCGATTAGGCCCCAAATGCTGGCGAAGCCCCTCAGACGCCGGGCGAGGGCCCCACACGCCAAAGGGCGATCGACCAAACAGGGGGCGAGCCCCACGGCGATCAAGCGGCCCCACATGTCAGCGGGCGACAAGGCCTCAGCCATGCTGGCGAGCCCTTAAGACTAGGCAAGGGCCCCACACGCCAGCGGGCGACTGTGTCCCAGCCATAGCAGGCGAGCCCATCAACACGCCGGGCGAGGGCCCCACGCACCGTGGGCGCGCTGGCAGCCCCTCGCCAAGATAGGGCCCCCCATCGCTGCCGGGCCCCCGTGGCGTGGAGCGCATTAAGGAGTCTTCGGGCGGCGGCTCTCTCGCGATGGCGACGAGCGATTAATGCGACATCATGCGCGGATAGACAACCAAGAAATCATTACCGCTACAAAGGACCCTCGCAGTTCGAAAATTGCCGCCGCGGGCGCAGAAGAAGTGACCGCAGAGAGTAGATTTTCTTGAGGTGGCCACCTGCGTCGAGGAGCAGGTTGGCCCTACCCGCAGCCTCACCGGGTGGATCAGGCGGGTGGGTGGCCACTGCGGCACGCGAGGCGAGGCGGCCGGGCGAGGCGCTGCACGCTGCCTCCCGCCATGTCTCGCCAAGTACTAAGAGTATCAGACGCTTACCCCCCTCGCCTCTCCGCCGCCAAAGCTTGTATAAAAGGAGAGGAGAGAGAGAGAAGAGGGTACGCTGCACGAGCGCACGGCATTCAAACATCCCGTAAACACATTCCATTCAACCACAACAACAAGAGAGCTAAGGCTCGGCAGAGTAGGACTATTACCCGCAGGGGGTCCGAACCCGGTAATCCCCTGGTGTTGCTCCTTGCCGCGCCCCTGTGCTCAATCGAACTGAGCGCGGCTGATAGGCTAGCAGGATAGAAATCTGACCAGGGGTGTGATCCGCAGTGGTTGAGCGGTGAACACGCCGTCAACATGTTTCTTTCGGTACGGCCAGGGGTGGCTTTTTTAACCTTGCTGTACACGCGGTGGGCCGGTACAGAATCGGCCCAAGGCCCACCTCGGCATGGGCCGCTCATGAATCACCAACAGCCAGGCACCGAGCCTCGAGAGAATCTCGTGGCGAGCCGGTCTGAGGTTTAGAGAAAACAAACCTTTACACGCTGCGCGGGAGATTTGGCTAGGGCTTTTTGGAGTCGCTAGGGCAAACGGTTGAGCATTGAATTTGATTTGACGGAAAAATGGGACGGTTACGCCTCCCTGGGCACGACTCCCACGATCTCCGCTTCGACCGTTGCTTTCCTTGGTAAAGTAACGTCCCTGGGGGGAACCCCTATCGCAGAACATCCCCCTTGCATCCATCTTCATCCTTCCATCTTGCCCCTCGCCTTCTTGCTTTCTTGCTTCCGGCGACCATGGTGTTCGTCGGAGAGAGCGTTCTTACAAGGGATAGGATGGCGGAGTTAGAGAGGGATGGCTTCGTGAAGCCGGGTTCTTGGAGGCTTTCTGGCGCAGCCCGAGAGCCAGAGCCCGAGCCTACCGAACTGGTATGCTTCGAGAGCTCGGCCATCTGCGGGTTCCATACGCCAGAGTCACAGTTCATGATGGACCTCTTTGCTTTTTACGGAGCTGCGGCCGGAGAACCTGTCCCCGCAGTCCTACGTTCACCTGTCTATTTTTGCGCACCTATGCGAGGCGTTCTGCGGGGTGCGCCCAACGGTGAGCCTCTTCCAACAGTACTTTGAGTTGACGGCCGTTGGCCATCGCGCAGGCAATGGCAGGGTTTTCTATCTTACCGCGCGCCGGACCTGGGGAAGCCGAATGTACCCGGAATATGAGGTCAAGACGAAGGTTGATGGTTGGGCCCGTCGGTGGTTCTACCTGAACTGCGGGGGCTCGAACTTGGAGTATTCGCCGGCCGCGCCGGATACCCCGATCTTCGCGCGTAGCGAGCCCCTGCCGGAGGATCAAGTGACCGCGTACGAGATTACGGAGCTCGCCCGGAAGGGCTTGACGGGCTATGACATTGTAAATAGCTTCGTCCGGCACCGAATCAGCCCGCTGGGGCGCCGCGAGCGGTGTGTCAGCGAGATGGGCGGCTGGGAGGATCCGGACCGGGATTTCCATCAAGGTAAGCGCCTGCCGCGATGCTTTGTCTGATTTTGGGTCGGTGCACGTTGCGACCGTTTGTGACGCTCTGCAGAACTCTAGGCTCGTGATGTCGCGAGGATCGTGGGCATGCTGCTGCCCATCGACAAGAATCCCTATCCCAAAAGATTCGTGAGGGATAAATTGTTTGCGGTACGTGCCCGTAGGGTGTTCGACCAAATTCCAGGCCATGTGCGCCCTTGAGGTCTTGACGGCCTGCGTTGATTACTTGCAGCAAACGTGGAAGGCGGCCAAGGAGGCCACGCAGGCCTCGGGCTCCGCAGGGGAGCCTTTGGACGTACAGCCACTGGCGGCGCGTTCGCTGCCGGGGGGATCACCGGCGGTGTCTAGCGAGGCGCCACCATTGCCGGCGATGTCGGGCGAGGGAAGCCCGGCACCGGCTCTGACCGCAGCGGGTGCGGCACAGGCAGGCGCGGAGACGCGGGTAAGGAAACGGATGGCGCCGGTGCAGGTGAGTCCTTTTCCTTTGACGCACCACTGTGTCGGGCACTCACCGCCCCTGCTTTGCTTTCGCTGGGTCTGTGGCGCAGCGCTACGAAAAAAGAAGAGGACGATTAGCTCGCCTCAGCAAATGATTTACGAGGATGTCGCGTGACGCCGCGGTGGGGGCCGCGTAGAAGGCCGTCGTAACCCGTCCCGGGAAGAAAGCGGTCGTGCCGACCACTAGCTGTGTCGGCGGGTTGGAGACAGAGCTCTTCCTACGCCCTACACCGGGGGTGTACGAGGGCACGGAGCTTGAACCAGCGCGTAAGTCTCTCGCGTTGCTTGTTATCACTCTGCTTCTGTATTTGATTGCTATGCGTGCTTCTGACCGCAGTGTCCAGCGCTAAGGTGGCAGAAGACATGTAGCCTTCCTCTGTTGAAGCCAGGGCGGCCGAGAGCGAACTGTACGAGCCTGAAGGAGGGGTACTCCTGTCGCAGTTGCTGGAGGCTGCCGGGTTGTTAAGGCAAACGGACGCGCGGGGCAAGAAGAGGCAGCCGATTCGTGGGGTCATCGACTTGCCTACCGATGGCGGTGCTGGACGAGTCCGACGAGGTCGCTGAGACGGTGAAAGTAGACACCGCCTAGGTTTCCCTGTGGGTCACGCCCCTGTGCGTTGAAGGACGCACAGCGCAGGGTGGTGGCCGATAGATCGCCGGGGATCGCTGATTTTTTCAAGACCCCGATTGGGAGAGCACTCTCGGCGCCTGACCGGCGCATGCTGTTAGTTGGTTGGGACTGGCCGGAGCGTGTGCTCGTGCCGTCGGGCTAGATAGGTGTCTCAGTGCCCAGTGTGGGCCCGCTGGCATCCGCGGGCTGGATCTCCGCCACCCCGGAATGGGTGGAGCAACAGGCTGACGCCAGGGTGCAGCGCTCTGTCAGGGGAGGCCCGTCGGCCATGAAGATCCACCCTACCCCCGGGTTGTCGAGGGGGGATCTCCTAAAGCGTCTGGACGCCGTTTCTGTAGGCGAGCTGCATACCGCTCGCTAGCGCGCTAAAGCAGCGGAGGCCGAGGCAGAGCGGTTGCGGTTGTAGGCAGCTGGCGGGGCGGTGTGCCCCAACCACGTCCGATTATGGCGATCAGCGCGGTCCCCACATTTCTGGTCCCGGTGGAGGGCGAGAGCGCGGCGGAGGCGGAGCTTCAGGCGGCGAAGGCCGGACAGGCCTTAGCAGAGGGCGCAGTAGCCAGGCTTAAGGCGCAGCTCAAGGAGGCGCAGGACGCCGCCGGAGGGTCAGCGAACGGCCGAGCCCTCACCGAGAGACTAAGTCACAGAAGTCGCCAGCTCCTTGACGAGCTCCAACGATCGCGGGATGTTGCGGAGCAAACCGTTCGGGCGAGGGACGGACTCGAGAAATCTTTGGCTACCGCTGAGGCGGCGCTTTAGGCCCGGGCCCTGGGAGACGGAGTTCGGGCCTCCTCAGAGGCAGCGGACAAGGTCATGACCGAGCTTATGGCCGCCAAGGGCGGACGAGCTCGAGGCCACGCTGGCAAAGGCCCAGGCTGAGCTTTGCGACGCTAAACTAGTCGCGGAGCAGGCAACAGCGGCGAGGGCCGAGCTCGCGGCCAAGGTGGAGGATGCCAAGAGGCGGGCGGCTGCAGCTAGAGCGATTGCTCCGCTTTCGGCATCATCACCAAGTCTTTCCGCGGCGGGGGCGTCGTGGCCTGCGTCGTTGGAAGGGAGCGGCTCGGAGTCCTTGGGCTGCTCGCCTCTGCCATTCCACGAGGCGCATCTTCATGGGCTTGACAAGACCGTGTGCGACGCCGTCCGGGAGAGAATGAGGAGCGCGCTTGCTTTCAACAAGAAGGTAAGCCCCCTTGAGTTCGCATATTGTGTTTAGGCGTCGATCTTTTTATGACGTGATTCGTTCTTGTTTCAGTCCTACTCTCCTCGTTGGCGTGGACTCACTGATGGAGGCAGCGCGCGGGCGGTTCGGCAACGACGCGGCGAAGATCAAACGTCTTTCTGCTGAGCTTGCGCAAGCCAGGGCTCAGATAGAGCGTGCAGGCGAGCTAGCTGCCGAGAACGAGGTTCGCTTAACCGCTTGAGTCACCGAGCTCGAGACTGCGCTCCAGGCAGCGCAGGAGAAGGAGCGGGAGGCCGTGGCAAGGCTCGCTTGAGGCATAGCCGAGGAGCGCAATCGCGTTGAGGCGGTCTCCAAAGAGCTAGAGGCTGCCTTATCCGGGCATAGTACAATCATGCGCGGGCTCGAGGAACACCGCGATAGGCTTGCTGACGAGCTTGCTACGCTCAAGGCCAAGTCCCAGGCCGAGGCGGAATCTTTGAAGAAGAAAACGCATGATCTTGCCGCTGCCCGGGCTAAGTTGCGCCAGCAGCAAGGCGAAATGGACTCGCGAGCTTCAGAATTGCTTCAAGCGAGGCAGAGAATCCGTGACCTGGAAGCCAAGCTAGAAGAACTCGAACTGCAGCGCGGGTCGTAACTTAGCTCGAGCCAGCCTGTTCCTGAACTTTTCGCCAAATACCTTTTGTTTTTTCCCTTTGTTTAATGGATAAGCGCAGTGTACTGTGGCCGAAGGACTTAGACATTTTTTCTTTCCCTTATTGCGTCGAATCGCGAGCACTGTGGGCTTTGCTGCGCGGCAAAGTGTCTCACTGACAGCAGGGGCACATCTGCCAGGCGCGGATGCATAGGCGAAACAACCCCGCGACGCTTTATGTACCTGGCCCAAGCCACGCGTCAGGCTGATTTGACGTCTTCGGGCCTCGTTCGTGTAGTTGGGCCAGATCCGCGCACTGGGCCTCGACAAGCAGCGATTCTTCTCCTCACTAACAGTGGGACCAGGACACACGTCGTGTGGCGACTGGCACGCGTCTCTTCAACTCGTGTGGTGGGTTTTAGTTACCCGTCCCTTCGAGCGCAGCGACGCTTAGGGTAGCCCGAGGCGTGATGGGACGCTGTGTTGCCGCCGGTCTATAAAACGAGGTGCAGCACGTCGCGTGGCCTTCACGCTTAGCCTGCGCCTGCCTTAGAGTAGAAAGCAGAGAGCGCCAGACCGGAACAGAGGGAGAACAGAAAGGGAAAGCCAGAGAGATCGGAGCCATGTCTTCCGATGCTACCTCCGACTTTTTGCACGCGTGGTTAGAGGCAGCACTGGCGGATACGCTGCCGCCGCTCCCTCCGTCGCCGCTGATCCAGCCCGCGGGGTAGGAGGAGAACATCGCGGGCTCCGTCATTCCGGGCTAGGAGGCCGCACTGGCAGCGCACGCCCTAGTTCGTGGCGACGAGGGGGCGGCCGCAGCACTGGCCGTCGCGCTCGTGGCGGAGGAGGAGGAGGAGAATGCGGTGGCGGCGCAGATCGCCGCCGATGCAGCATACGCCGCCGCGCTAGCGGCTGAGGAGGCTCCGCCAAAAGCTGCGGCGGAAGAGGCCACTGGAGCGGTGGCGGAGGCAGCCGTGGTGGCTCCGCCGCCACTCATAGGCGCCAGCATCCACCAGCGACGAGAGCGGGACCCGCCCGCGCCCAGCCCGTCGGTGCCTACGCCGGCTCTGTCGTCATCGTCGGCAGCGGCGGAGTCTGTTGCGCCGCCGGTTCATCGCCAGCGTCGCTCCTAGGAGCGGCGAAGTAGGATTAGGACTTGGGCACCGCCGTAGCTGTAGTGGCGCGGTGCCCCTTTTGTGGTAGCCCGGGACGCCGGACTGCCTTTTGCTTGTACAGTCTTGCGCTCTTTTGGAAATGCGGCTTCGGACTTTAATGAATCCTCCCTTCGTTAAGCTTGCTCACTTTACTTTCTTATGCATATCTGTAATGCAAAAGTGGGAGAACTAGAAGAACAGTAACGAAGCTCTGAGGTGAACTTAAGAAATTTAGACGAAACAAGTTGATTGAAATCTTTGCTTTTTGTGGGCACACAGCCATCCAGCCCCCGGGCCGCGGCCAAGTCCAAGTGCGATCTTGGAGTTGGGCGCGGTCTAAAGACTAGAGTGACTTAGAAAAATTTCGCAAGAAATCCTCAAATTTCGAAGCCGTTAGGCCACGCAACAAAGGCTTGGCTTACGGGTTAAGGACTTAGGAAAAAACTGGGCGAAAGATCTGAAGGGAAACGCGCAGGCTACGCTAGCCGACAATCAAAATTTTCGCGCACACCCAGGATCAACATGTAAGTAGGGGACCAAGGATCGTTACCCTCGACGCGCGGATGCAGCGGAAGAAGACTCAGCGACGAGAGGAAGTAGTCGAACACGCCTGATCAAGACGCCGTTGCTTTGCCGAGGGGTCGCCGGATACTCGAGGGTCGCCGTGCTTGGGGTGAGGTCGCCTGCTCGCCAAGGGATCGCCTGTGCTTTCGAGGGGTCGCCTGCTTGGGGTGAGGTCGCCGATCAAGAAGCACGTCCCGAAAGTGGCAATGGTTCTAAGGTATCCACACGCCCAGTAGGAACGTCACGCGCCAAATGCTAGCACCACGTCATGGCTAGGGTTTCCTCAGGAGCGGGAGGGGCGCGGCGGCTAGGGTTTTTTTGGTGGAGTGCGTCTAACTCATACACCGCGCCGCCCCTGGCCTCCAACTTATATAGACGTGCTAACGGGCTTCTACACTAGAAGGCCCGTTAGGACTCTATCTCCTACGTGGATCCATATCCACGCCAAAACCCATTAATGTAGTGAATCCGCTACATGCTCCAACCGTTAAGTGTGTGACCCGTTAGGTTCATGTGCAGTCGGCCGTGGACCCGAAAACCCGCTTTCCATCCATAGATCAATAGCGGTATCTAGCAACACATATTGACCCCGAATGCACGAATGATCTCATCGGTGAACCTTGATACACGCCAGACATACCGATCCCTTTGCCACGCGACACCGGCCAAGCTCAAGGCAAGATACGTGCCACCTTTGTGATAGCTCGACCCATTCACTGCTCCGTAATGGATATAAGATGTGACTAACAATTAGTCACCTTGGCACGGCCGCGCACTTTCCTTATCCATCCACACCGAGGGGCCCAGAGGTATCTCTCCGTTATCGAGGAGGGCAAATTCCATCTTGATCTATCACACCCCACGCCATGTTTCGCGGCATACCCGTAAGTTACCTTTATAACTACCCGCCATCACGGAGTAGCGTTTGATAACCCCAAAGTATACAACTCGCATGCTTTGGACTCTATGATGATCTCGTGTCTAAGGACCATATAGGTGTACCACTCGAGACAACAACTGATGGCACTATTAAGATAACAATCTCAGCGGTGTCTCGAGTAGGTCAATCCAACCATCCGTGTTCTCTAACACGTGTCCACATTATTGATTCGATATCCACAATATCTATGGTATGTGAAACAGTACCATCAATCAATACATGTGCCGATCAATCATTACTGCTCCTCATAATGATTCTGGATCAGGGATCAGTTTAGAATAATGTCATACAAACAATGTGTCTCACAACCAAGTCATACTTGATGAACAAAGCTATGACCATTATTCATGGAACCTGATAAGTTAGTTATCGAAAAGTACATGAACAAAGACGTATTACATAATCATCTCATGATTGATCTAGGGCATATTCCCTTCAAGATCTCCCAGCCCCCGAGCGTTGCGAGGCCCAAGTTAGTCATCCCAAACAAATCTGACGTGGGCTTATTGTACTCTAGGCCGCGGGAGTTCCACACTGCGCGGAGCCTTACTAAGGTGCGAGGTATCGGCTTATCCCGTCGTAGAAGTTCTCCGGAGTGTTTTATCCTTAGCCGCCCGATTTTGGCCACGGGCTTGCTTAAGATGGGCACGTTTGAGCACGGCGTAGCTCGTGATTGGGGGCACATGCGGGTTTTTTTAACTAAATTGAAATGAAGGAAACTTACGACCTGATTAAGCGTAGAAGCGTCGTAGAAGGGTGATGTTCCATGAGTTAGGGAGCTCGTTTCCATCATTGTCAGCAAGGCGTACCAAGCCCGTACGAGCTGCGGACACTACTTTCTACGGTCCCTCCCACTTGGGGCTGAGCTTGTTGGAGTCCGCGAGGTTCTGAATGCGACGTAGAACCAGGTCTCCTACTTGCAGGGTCCTTGTATGTACGTTTCGTGCTGCGTAGCGATGTAGGGTCTGCTGGTAGGCTGCAGCCCGGAGTAGGGAATGCTCGCGGCGTGCCTCGAACAGATCGAGGTCAAGCTGCCGCTCCTCGTCGTTGGCCACGAAGCTGACGAAGTCAACGCGATAGGATCCTAGTCTCATTTCTATTGGGAGGACGGCTTCCGAGCCATAGATGAGCCGGAAGGGAGTTTCTCCTGTAGCCCGGCTGGGCGTTGTTCGGACTGCCGGACTGATGGCAGCTCGTCGACTTAACCTTGTTGTTTAGCCATAAGGGTGTCGTAGACCCGCTTTTTCATGCCTTGGACTAGCTGTCCGTTAGCCCTCTCAGCCGCTCCATTACTCTATGGGTGGGCCACAGAGCTAGGGCGAGCTTCATACCAAGTTCCTCGCAGTAATCGTTGAACTCCCGGCTCGTGAACTGGGTGCCATTGTCAGTGATGACTCTGCTGGGCACACCGAATCTTGCAATGATGCTCCGAAAGAAACGTACCGCGGCAGCTGCAGTGATGTTGGAGACCGGTTCGGCCTCGATCCACTTGGTGAAGGTGTCGAAGGCTAAAAATAAGTACGATTTGCCACCGAGCCCTTTAGGGAACTGTCCCAGGAGGTCCATGCCCCAGACCGCGAATAGCCATGCTAGTGGAATGGTTTGCAGTTCATACGCGGGCTGTTGTGTCATCCGCGCATGGTATTGGCAAGCTTCGCAGCGCTTGACCAAAACTTCTACGTCGCTCATCGCAGTGGGCCAGTAATAGCCCATGCGGAATGCTTTGCCGACAAGGGTTCTGCGTGAGGCGTGTGCGCCGCAAATGCCCTCGTGTATATCGGACAGAAGGTACTTACCTTCTTCTTGGGTAACGCACTTACAAAGCACCCCATTAGCACCCCCTCGGTACAGCAAGCCCCCGTGCAAACGGTAAGCTCGGCTCGCCTTTTTAGCTGGGAACGCTCAGCTGCGTCCTCGGGCAATGTCCCGTGCTCCAAGAACTGGATGAATGGCGTCATCCAGGAGGTTCTTTGCTCGAGGTATGAGACAGTACCGGATGTCTCTGCGTGGGGGGTATAAGGCGTCCCCGTGGCCTCCTCTCCAGAGGGAATGGAGGGTTTTAAAAGGTGTTGTACTAGCACCCCTGGTGGGGCCGGTTCTTGTGAGGATCCAAGCTTGGCGAGCTTACCAGCTTCGCGGTTCTCTTCCCTAGGAATGTAGCTAATTTCGAAACTCGTGAAACGCTTCTCTAGTTTCCTCACTTCCGCCAGGTACCGCGCCATTGAGTCGTCAGTTGCCTGAAACTCCCCCTGACCTGGCAGACGTCGAGCTGCAAATCCCCTTTAGCAAGAAGCCGTTTGATGTCGAGCGCAGCGCTTGCTCTTAGGCCCGCTAGTAGGACTTCATACTCCGCAGCATTGTTTGTCGCCGCAAAGTGTATTTGTATGACGTGCTGGAGTCGCTCTCCGTTGGGGAGATGAGAACGAGACCGCATCCTGATCGCCCGGACTAGTGAGATTCGTCGAAGAACAGAGTCCACCGACCTTCTTCCCTTTCTTGACCTGGAGAGCCTATCTCTTACTCATCCAGCCTGATCAACTCTGCAATGAAATCAGCCAGGACCTAGGCCTTGATCGCGGTACGGGATACGAACTAGATGTTGAATTCACCCAGCTCGACTCCCCACTTCGCGACCCGGACTGTGGCCTCCAGGTTTCGGAGAATGTCCTTGATCGGGTAAGTGGTCGGGACAATGATCTGGTGGGCTTGGAAATAGTGACGCAACTTGCGCGAGGCCATTAGTAAGGCATAGCACAGTTTCTGAAGGTCGGGGTAGCTCTCCTTAGGCCCGGTGAGCACCTCGCTCACATAGTAGACGGGCTGTTGCTTCCCTTCTCGTTCTACTTGAAAGTGCATCTAGGCCCTAAATGGTTTTGGTGATTAATGAGTAACAATTATAGAGCTAATATTTCTATTGGAGAATTGTATACAGAGGTTATACAGGTTAATTTCATGAGGGACATGTTTAAATGAGATGGTGTACCCCTCAAAAGCGGATGTATTGCAAGAAGGCATCAAGACTAGTATTTATTTGTAAATCTTTATTTATTGAGTCCTAGGGATGCCGTACTAACAAGAGGGATGCAATGGAGAAGCATATAAAGGTTCCTAAGTGCTCAAAAATAGGTATCTTGAAGTTCATGTGAGTTTTTCACTCAAAATACACCTCATACAGAACCTATGCCATCAGAACATCCGATGAGGGTCGGAACATCCGATGGTAAATCCAGTCTGCCAGTTTTTCATGCCATCCAGTAAGGGGTCCATCGGAACTTCCATCGGAACATCCGACGCGGGTCGGAACATCCGACGGGGTCAAAACATCTGATCCGTGATTAACTGCAGCAACGGCTAGTTCTCGGGATTTCCTATTTAAAGCCGTCTCTAATACCTTCCAAAGGTTGCTGACACTGTTTACTTACTCTGATTACATCTTGATTTGAACCTAATTCTTCCTGTTCATCTTCCCTGAAAGCTTTAGCCTTTGTCTCTCTCTTGTTCATCTTGTGAGATCTAGATCTAGAGAGATCAAGGCACCCAAGTGCTCCGTGAATTAGAGATTCAAGTTTTGAGCACTTAGCGATTCCTAATTTCTACATCGCATTTGTTACTCTTGGAGGTTTGAAGGGCTCTTAGATGGCTAGGTGTCGCCGGTGAGTCACCGATCTTTGTGTGGCGTGCCTCCGGAGTTTGTGAAGGTGCGAATCTACCTCTGCAAGGAAAAGGATTCAACTAGTGATCGCCGGTGAGTCGCCGATCTTTGTGTGGCGTGCCTTTGGAGTTTGTGAAGGTGCGAATCTACCTACGCAAGGAAAAGGATTCAACTAGTGATCGCCGGTGAGTGCTTTGTGCTTCGCTGGTAAGGGGATTAGGGTCTTGGTGATCCGGGCTTTGTGCCTTCCCTAACGGTGAGTAGGATCTTCCTTCAAAGATCTGAACATCGGTAAACAAAAATCGCTGTGCATCTAGGCTCCTATGCCAACAAATGGTCATCTTGATTTAAATGTAAATGGTAAGGACGTCGATCAAAAGGTATATTGTTCTATCATTGGCTCTCTGCTTTATCTCTGTGCATCTAGGCCTGATACTATGCTTAGTGTGTGCATGTGTGCAAGAATTCAAGCTGCACCCAAGGATTGTCACTTGGTGGCAGCCAAGAGAATCTTGAAATATTTGATACACACTCCCAACTTTGGCCTTTGGTATCCTAGAGGGTCAAATTTTGACCTAATCGGCTATTCGGATGCGGATTATGCCAGTTGTAAAGTGGATAGGAAGAGTACCTCCGGTACTTGCCAATTCCTTGGAAGGTCGCTCGTTTAGCATGCTCAAGAAACAACATTCCGTAGCCTATCCACACCAAGTGAATATATTGTCCTTGAGACATTGTTGTGCCCAACTACTCTGGATGAGGCAAACCTTGAGAGATTATGGCCTTAACCTCAACCACATCCCACTTTTGTGTGACAATGAGAGTGTCATAAGAATAGCCAACAATCCTATTCAACACTCCCGAACCAAACATGTCGATATTCGCCACCACTTTTTAAGAGACCATTCAACCAAAGGTGATATCGATATTACCCATGTGAGAACGAAAACCAACTAGTTGATATTTTCACCAAACCACTTGATGAGAGAAAATTATGTGAGTTGCGAATTGAATTGAATATCCTTGACTCTCGGAATGTTGCTTGACTTATTGCACACATTGAGTGGTGATTGAAAAGGTTTTACTTTATTCTGTTATCTATTTTACTTTAGCTATATAGGTCTATATAAATTGTATTGATTGATTTGGCTCTTCGGATACTGATATCCTATTTATTCACGGATGACCTTAGCCTGATTGATTGATATGATTACGGGTCATTCATGGGTAAATTCATTTCTTAGAACTCCCCTCTATCCTCCCGGAGCAATCTTATATATTCTCGAGGTGTCTGGAGTTCAAAATTTTTTCAAATCCAGCAAGAGGGGGTCGGATGTTCCAGTCGGCATCGGAACTTCCGATGGGATCCAGTGAGGGTACCGTCGGAGTTTCCGACCGGCGTCGGAACTTCCGATGCTGTCCAGCTAGGGGTCCGTCGGATGTTCCGTCGGAACTTCCGTCAGATGTTCCGACGCGGCACAGTTTTGTCTTCTTTTTAACTTTAACCGCCTGGGTCCCTGTTCCTTTTACCCACGGGTTTTACCCTAGAGCTTTTACCTCCCCTTCTCTCTCCTCTCGGGCGGCGACGGCACAGGAAGCTCCGACGGCGACGGATCTTCCGGCTGCGGCGGAACTTCCGGTGGCAAGGCTCTATACGGCGGCAGTTCTTGCGTCCCGTGCGCATCCCCTCTACTTTCGCCTCCTTCCTGCCTGTCTCCCTCCTCCTCCTTGAAGGTAAAAGCTCCCAATCTTGAAAACTTCTAGAACGTGCAATGTGTGTCGTTTTGATCCAATGTTTATTTGTAAATCTTTATTTATTGAGTCCTAGGGATGCCGTACTAACAAGAGGGATGCAATGGAGAAGCATATAAAGGTTCCTAAGTGCTCAAAAATAGGTATCTCGAAGTTCGTGTGACTTTTTCACTCAAAATACACCTCATACAGAACCAATGCCATCAGAACATCCGATGAGGGTCGGAACATCCGATGGTAAATCCAGTCTGCCAGTTTTTCATGCCATCCAGTAAGGAGTCCATCGGAACTTCCATCAGAACATCCGACGCGGGTCGGAACATCCGACGGGGGTCAGAACATCTGATCCATGATTAACTGCAGCAACGGCTAGTTCTCGGGATTTCCTATTTAAAGCCGTCTCTAATACCTTCCAAAGGTTGCTGACACTGTTTACTTACTCTGATTACATCTTGATTTGAACCTAATTCTTCCTGTTCATCTTCCCTGAAAGCTTTAGCCTTTGTCTCTCTCTTGTTCATCTTGTGAGATCTAGATCTAGAGAGATCAAGGCACCCAAGTGCTCCGCGAATTAGAGATTCAAGTTTTGAGCACTTAGCGATTCCTAATTTCTACATCGCATTTGTTACTCTTGGAGGTTTGAAGGGCTCTTAGATGGCTAGGTGTCGCCGGTGAGTCACCGATCTTTGTGTGGCGTGCCTCCGGAGTTTGTGAAGGTGCGAATCTACCTCTGCAAGGAAAAGGATTCAACTAGTGATCGCCGGTGAGTGCTTTGTGCTCCGCTGGTAAGGGGATTAGGGTCTTGGTGATCCGGGCTTTGGGCCTTCCCTAACGGTGAGTAGGATCTTCCTTCAAAGATCCGAATATCGGTAAACAAAAATCACTGTGTTTTTGTCTTGGTCTTATTTCGGTTGTTTTTATTATTAGTGTTGGCCTGTTCTAAGTATTCTTGAATAGATCTAATCTTGGTTTTGCAAGAAATCAGTTTTTCTGTAGATTTTCGACAAATCCAGAATACCTAGGATCGGAACATCCGACCCAGATCAGAACATCCGACGCAGGGGTTACTGGATCCGGTCGGAAATCCGATCCTCATCGGAACATCCGACCGACTGGTTACTGTTCAAGTTTATTAATTCCGCAGTTTTGTTTTATTCGCCTATTCACCCCCTCTAGGCGGCATAGTGATCTTTTCACTACTATCAGCACCGCGCTTGCGGCGTTCGGTGTCACTGAGAGGTACAACAGGAGGACTTCCCTGAGCTTGGGAGTGGTGAGGACGGGTGGCGAGGCGAGGTACTGCTTAAGCTGCAGAAACGCGGCCTCAGCCTCCTCAGTCCACTCGAAACTATTGTGCTTGCGAAGAAGCTTGCAGAAAGGCACGCTTCGTTCTCCAAGGCGGGAGATGAAACGGCTTAAGGCCGCTATTTTGCCTGTGAGGGACTGGATGTCCTTTACGCAGGTCGGCGACCTCATCTTTTCGATGGCCTCGATCTTTTTGGAATTCGCACAGATGTTCGCCCCGCCGATCACGTAGCCAAGGAGCATGCCGGACTTGATGGCAAAGACGCATTTCTCGGGGTTTAACTTGACCCGGTGCTGTCTCAGGTTGTCAAAGGTTTCTCGTAGGTCGGACATGTGGTCCCGGGTGTCCTTCCTCTTGACTACGATGTCGTCTACGTAGACTTCGACGTTGCGCCCTATTTGATCAGGGAGAGTTTTTTGCATGAGTCGCTGGGACGTGGCGCCAGCATTTCTGAGACCGAAATACATGGTCGTATAACAAAATGTGCTGAAAGCCGTTACAAAGGCGGTTTTTTCTTCGTCCTCCTTGGACAACACGATCTGATGGTAACCGGAGTAAGCGTCCAGAAAACTCATCAAGGCTGAGTCCGTCGTGGTGTCGACTAGCTGATCTATGCGTGGAAGGGGAAAGTTATCCTTGGGGCAGGCGGAATTGAGGTCGCGATGGTCGACAAACATGCGCCACTTGCCGTCCTTCTTCTGGACCATGACTGGGTTCGCAAGCCAATCGGAGTGCTATACCTCGCGGATGAAGCCCGCTCGAAGCAGCTTGCCGAGCTGGTCTTGGATGATCTTGGCCTTCCAGTCGGGAACACGCCTCTAACACTGCCTTACCATTGTTTGTCATGCTGGACATCTAATCTGTGCTCGATCACCTCCCTTGGGACACCAGGCATATCGGACGGTTCCCATGCGAATGTGTCTGCGTTAGCCCGGAGAAAGGTAATGAGCTCGAGTTACTATTGGGCCTCGAGGTTTGTCCCCACGTGGACCACCTTGGAGGGGTCTGTCTCCGGGAGGACAACGGTTTTGGTGGGCTCCTGCGGCTGCAGTTCCACCTTTGGGCGAGCTGTGGAGCGCTCCTTGCTGCTGCGACCACGGGTAGGGAGCTAGCCTATCATGGCCAGCGCGGTCTCGTCGCAGTCAAGGGCCGTCTTGTGGTTCCCCCTAACGGTGATGACTCCCCTTGGCGCCGGCATCTTCAGGCAATGGTAGGCGTGGTGGGAGACCGCCATGAACTTGGATAGCGCGGGGCGCCCAAGATGGTGTTGTAGGGGAGGTCGGTTTCCACCACCTCGAAGGTGATGTACTCCGTTCGGAAGTTGGCAGAGGAGCCAAACGTTACGGGCAGCACGACTTGCCCGACGGGACGAAGGGACGAACCTGGGACGATCCCGTGGAAGGGGACAGTGATGTCCCTGATCTTGGAGCGCGGGACCTGCATGAGGCCTAGAACGCGCGCAGTGATGATGTCCAGCGAGCTCCCGCTGTCCACGAGGACGCGGTCGACGCGGGTGTTGCCGATGGTGGGGGCATAACACTAGTGGGAGATGCTGCGGCTTGGAGAGGCCTGCCGGGCAATCCGTCACCGAAAAGGTGATCGTCTGGCTGGACCACGGCAGGGACTCCGCTGCGGGCTCGCCACGGGAGATGTGGAGGACCTCGCGGGACGCGGCCTTTAGCTCGCGGCGAGAGCTGTAGGCTAACGTGCCGCCGAAGATGACAGCGACGTGGCCGCAAGCTTCGGGGAAACCCTGGTCGTGGGCGCCCTGCGGAGGATGTACCACGGTCGTGCCCTCGGGAAGCTCGGGCATGGGCGCACGGCCAGCGTAGAAGTCCTCCAACTGGCGGGCCCACGTGCGGCAGTTGCACAGGTCGTGGCCGTGGCGCTGGTGGAGGCGGCAGAAGAGATTGGGGTCATGGAACGGGTCTCACCTCGCCTTCTTCGCCGCGGACGGGAGGCCGCCCGAGGCGCCCAGCCGCCAAGCACCGCCTCCTCTTTGGGAGGTCGCGGCTGGTGCTGCTATGGCGGGCGCTGCGGCAGAGGACGCTGCGGCGGCGGGCACTCGGGCTGGTCGGGCTCAACCGTTGCGATGAACTTGGCGAGCTGCTCCGACCGCTTCTTCTTCTTTTCTGCCTTGGCCTTGCCCGAGCCATCGCCGACCTTGGCCTTTTTCTTGGCGAGGGCGCGGCCCCTCTTGCGCTCAACCGCCTCAGAGGCGTTAACATAGAGGGCCGCAGTGCGGAAGAGCTCGCTCGCGGTGTTGACCGGATGGAAATCGAGGTCCTCGGTATAGCGTCGGTCCTTCACTCCGTCCTTGAAGGCCTCACGAACCGGCTCACAAAATCCTGGAAACTTTCATCGTCTTGCTGCACCACGAGCTTGAGGTCCTGGGGGCGCCCAGAGCTGGCGTAACACCCCTGCAACCTCGTGTGGAGGGCATCCTGAAGCTGGACCCAGCTGCGGATGGAACCAGACCACTGATTGAACAGCCAGTTTCGGGCCATGCTCTCGAGCACAGTGGGGAAATAGTTGACCAGGATGGCCTTGTCTCCCCCTATGGCCCGGATAGCGGTGGTGTAGATTGACAGGAACTCATCGGGATTCTTGCTCCCGTCGAACTTCTTAATTGGCCCGGGCTTGAACCTCGGCGACCAAGGCGCCTCACGAAGAGCGCGGGAGAAGGCGGAACACCCTGGCACGGCCTTCGGGGGAGAGGCATCCCGCAGCGGGCCCAGGCGGGAAAACACTCCGCCCGGTGGTGGAGGAAACTGTCTGGGCCCGGCACGAGCGGCTACGGTTGCAGCGGGAGTGGCTTTGAGAGCCGCTGTCGCTAGAGCTGTCTGTGCGCCAGATGTCCACGCGTCCGCCGCCCGTTTTGTTCCTCATGCCGGACGATGCCGCAGGTGATGTCGCCGAGGCCCTTAGCGATGGCTGGACCCAGGTCCGCCATGGTGAAGCCACGAGGGTCTTTCTCCAGGTCGCAGACGACCGTGGCGATTGCGCGCGCCTTCTGCTGACTACGCAGGAGCGGGTTGGCCATCGTCTCTATGAGAGAGTCGACCGGCCGGCCGTGAGCCGGCGTGTGCAGGCTGTCCTCGCGGCAGATCCTCGTCATGACGCAGCTGGCGGAATCGCGGAAGAAGTCCCGGGCCGCAGCGCGGCGGCGCTGCGGCTCCTGGGCCTCCACGTTCCCAACGTAATCATCGGCCGAGGCTGAGAAGACGCAGAGAGACGTGCGCGAGGCCGGGGGAAACGTCCCCGTGTCGCCTGCGGAGGCGAAATCACTCAGCAGCTCGAACTCCATGGGAGTCTCGCTGATGTGGGTTACAGAGGGGTCCAGCTCAGGGAGCGACTCCTCAGGGCGAAGCTCTGCCCCTGGGGCGAGAGAGGCGTCAACCTCCATCTCGTCAGCTCCGGCTTCGGCGAGGTACTCCTCTCGCCAGTCCTCGTACGATGGACACAAGTCGTCCAGATCATCGCACTCATCGAACTCGAGGTCCAGGACCTCGTCGCTGCTCGGAATCTCAGGCATGTCAGAGGGAACAGACTGCTGAGGGCTGCTCATGGGCCTCACGGTGGGCGCCAGTTGTCGGTGTCTGGGAAACGCGCCTTGGAGGGCAGCGGGTCCACGGGCCGGAAGACAAATTTGTGGTTGGAATGAGACCCAATGACAACCCTTCTCAGCATCCCGAGGCGGCGGCCGAGCTCATGGGGGCTCAGGCCACGCGGTCTTCCCGGACTACACCTGGTGCAACTTGGCGATCCGGGTACAGATCCGTCGTACGGTGAGAGAGAGAGGGGAGGAGAAAAGCGGAAGGAATACAAACAGTGAAGACACAAACGATTTTACCCTGGTTCGAGCCCCCACTGCCGGGTAATAGCTCTACTCCAGCCTTCGTTGATTATATGGTGGAAAATAGTACAAGAGTGCCGAGACCGGGCTGGAAAGCGCCGGTCCCGAGCTTACAAGGGGATGTAGGACACCGAAGTGGCTAAGGACTACGGCTACTGCTCAGGAAGCTTCGGATGCTGGTGCTCTCTTAGGCTCTGTCTGCTTGGGGTCGAATGCTCTAGGGTCCCCTCCTGCTACGTTGGGTAGGTGTCGACTGGTGACTAACTGGGGGGTCACCGCCGGCAATGATTATATATGGGGCGATGCACAAGATCCAAACTCGATGGTAGCACAAGACAGGGATTTATATAGGTTCAGGCCCTCATGGCGGAGGTAATACCCTACGTCCTGTGCTCTGGGATTATATGGGGTATATGTGTACAAGATGATGATCAACCTGGGAGATGATCAAGATGTAGATGCGGGATTACAGCGTATGGATTCTGTAGATGGCCTGGCCTTATGGGATCTATTCTGCCGAACTATGGCCCCCTACCCCCTTTATATAGTGCAGGGGGTGGGATTACAAGGAGGAGTCCTGGTCGGTTACGAGGTAGGATTCCTATCTCTATCCTCTAGTAGTTATCCGGGATTACAAGTATACCTTCCCTTTACGTTCTTCCTTGCCGGTCAAGCCTTCTAGAATCTGAGTGGTACCTGTCCTCATTCACCCGACTTGGTCCATCCCCTTGTTGACACTAATTTTATCTGAAAATCATATAATGATATTTATATTGACAGATCATATATGTTAATGGCTAAAACCCATTATAGAGGTAAAGCGTATATATTGGCATTGAAAGTCATAGGGCATATTCATGCAACTATCATATATTGAAGAGAGAGAGAGAAAAGGCTCACCGTATTTCCAATAGCTAGTCATTTCATCGGTTGATGAACAAGCTAATAAGTGACATAGCCACGTGCCAAGCCCATGCATAACACTGTGTGCACGTATGCATGGAATCCTTGGCACGATTAGCAAAGTAGTTAAACTCTAATCAAGAGTATATATTAGCAAGGCCATAGCCCATCATACGAGTGCATAGTATGGCCAGGCCAATGCACGCACGTACGCAGCTACGCATGCATGGATTTGCCGGCCGGCCGGTTAATGACTTGATTAGCCCATTCACTGATTTTCTAAAACGAGCACGGCGGGAACTTACGGCGGCAAAGAAATTCAAAGAGATGGCCTCGCCGCGCGTACGCGCCACGTTCGCCATAGCGCGCCCACGTCCGAAGGAGCGTACGCCAGTACGCGATTCCATGAGCAACTGCTTAGCACCTCTATAAATAGCACATCCCGACGGGACGCTGCGAGGGGTTCAAGGTCCAGAGGCTGGAAAAAAAAAAAAAGAGAAGAAGCGAGAGCGCAGATAAGCAAAAGGCTTCGGGGAGGAGAGAGTTCGCTGAGAGAAGGCCAGAGAGTGTAGGCGCGTGAGTGCTGATTCTCCGGCTGCACCCGCAAGACGCTGTTCTTGTGCAGCTGTGCGCCCAAATCAGGAAGGTAAGAAGGTGAGATCATGGTTCTCAAATGCTCCTTCATCCTTCCCTGCATCATCCCCTCTTTTCTCCATCCATAGCATTCATCCTCGTACACTTGATTGGTCCGTTGACGAATCAAGAGGATGTGAGGGTAAAATACATATAAAATTGCATATGCAACGTCCATCCTCATACGCTTGATTGGTCCGTTGACGAATCAAGGGAGTGTAAGGATGAAATACATATAAAAAAAATGCATCATATTCCATGCATGTACGTGCTGCATAGTCATAAACGGCTCAAAGGAATCTGCATAAATTGAAAGCATGCATGATTCATCCGCTAAGCAAATTTAACACTAACGAATATGGTTAGTTCATGGGATTAGTGATATAGCCTAAGCACCAAATACATGCAGCGCTGTTGCACGCGCGTGTACACACATATATATACGTGAGAAAAATCCGACAAAATACATTTGAAGCATCCATACTCACATGCTTGATTGGTCCGTTGACGAATCAAGGGGGTGTGAGGATAAAATCACCATGTGCATTCTCTAAAATAAATGGTGTCTACATGTTAATTTGATCCATGTCGTATAAACACGGTTCAAAGAAACAAATACTGGTGCTGAAAATCCGGCTCGTACACGTGCAAGCGTTCAATAAACATGATCTGCATGTGCGCGCATACATATATGACGTGCGAGCACAACAGGCCCGATGATCTGCATGTTCACCGGTGCTTGGCCATCATGCGTTGAAATTGCATCGCATTTCCTTTTCGGTTCAAAGCAAAAGCCCTGGGAGGGTTAAATTCCCTGCGCAAATCATACCATCATACGTTAGCATTAGCTAATTAGCCTGGAAATGCCATATATATAAGCATGTATACACACGCACTGATAGCCTGAGCACACAGGTCGGTATATATACATGTGCAGGTTTCATGTATGTATAGAATAAATGTATGGGTTAAGGTCTAAGATGCATCAGAATTAATCTGGAAATTTATGAGTTGAATACATGGTAGCATATTGATCAATGCATGGGAAATACGCATGTTATAGCGACGGCATGAATGCATATACGGTTAGACATGTTGCATGCATGCGTAAAAACGCAATTGTCAGATTAAACCATATATGTCTCTCGCCACTAAACACATAGTATCGAGATGTATATAGAGCCATGCATGCTTGGTCAATTGATACAACGCACGCTGATAGTGGCCGATAAGGCAGGCGGGCGTGTATACGCCAAGATGCATATAAACTGTGGTCCTGTAAAATGCATGACCGCACTAGCTAGCAGTTTGCTTGCAAATTCCCCATATCGACTAGCTAATAATTAACCGCTTAATAAATGAGATGAATATTACGGCCAAGAGGCGAGATATATACACCGTCACGTACCATAAAAAAAAATGGTTGTGCATGCTCATTGTGAAAATAACTAATCATGGATTAAAACCTTTCGTGCGCTTGATTAGTCCGTTGACGAATCGACGTGAGCACGAAGTATAAAAGTCACCTCTCGCGCACTTGGTTAGTCCATTGACAAACTAAGGCGAGCGCGAGGGATAAAAATCCTCAAATGCATAAAAGTTACCTCTCGAGCACTTGGTTAGTCTGTCGACGAATCAAGGTGAGCGTGAGAGGCTCATGGAAATTGATCATCCTGCAATTAGGTTCTCTAAAATGATCCATGCATTTAAAAGAGCAATCTTTGCATAAAAAAAACACTAAACAAGACTATGCTTAGTGCATAATATATGTTTCGTGTGCATGAAGTGATTCACATGTGAACACTCTTATATATGCGCATGCCCAAAATAAATTCTCATGGACAAATCCACATATAGAGTATACTTATACATGGCTAAAATAATTTTGCATGCATAGTTCCATATATATAGAACGTACATGCATGGCCAAAATAAATTCTCATGCACGACTCAACATATAGGGTATATTCATATGTATGTGGTCAAAGTAAATTCCCATACCTAACTCTATAAAGAATATCTCTACTCTTTTAAAGAGGGAGTAGTTCGTGCGTCGGCTTGCCCGAGCCGTTGCCCCCGAGCCGCCCGCCCCCTCGCAGCACACCCCCACCTCTGCTTCGGCTAATCGGCTCCCACGCCCCCGCCTCCCCCACACACCTCCTTCCCAACCGCCATGGCCTCCTCCCCTGCGCACGCCTCCCATCGCCGCTCCGAGCCACGCCCTCCCCACGTTCCCCCTGCTCATCCCCACGCCGCTGTCTCCTCCCCGCTTAGCACCGTCCCCGCGCCGGCTCCTCCACCCCGACCCCGCCGTCTCCTCCCGACCGCCGTGACCTCCTCCCCGCGCACGCCTCCCTCCTCCCCGGCGCCGCCTCTTCCTCCAGACTGCCGCGCCCTCCCTGCCGCCGCGTCCTCCCCCAGCCACCGCCCCCTCTCCCCTCTCCTCGCCGTCGTCGCCGCACCGCGCCCTCCCAGCACCGCCTCCTCCTCCAAAACTCCTCTGCGTCCCCTCTCCTCGCCGTCGTCGCGTGCCATGGAAACTGGAGCAGCGGCCTCGTGCACCCCATAGCCCAGATCTAGCCGCTCCATGAGCCGACGAGCACGGATTCGCATGCCATTCCCTGCTCCTCCGCTTCCACCTGCGCCGCCCCTGCCTTCCCTCGCTTCTCAACCGTTGCCACGGAAGTCGCATCACACGGGTGTCGCCGCCTGAAGCCGCCATCGCCACGGAAGCCGCCTCACGGCCCCATCAACATGGACGCCGTTTCACATGGGCGCCGCCTCCTTACACCGCCAACGCCATGGACACTGCCTTCTGCCACAACACACATACACCGTCGCCCCTGATGATTGACGAGGAAAAGGTACGCACACCAGTTGCTCTACAAAATGCTTCAATGAATTTAGTTTGGTTTAGAGCGGTTGACTTGTGGCCAACTGGGGTCTGGGCATTAGGCTTCTGATCAAGATTTAGATTGGTTAAAAAATTACTCACCACATAAAATTTTACTGTTTTGAGCTTGTAGATGAAAATTGAAATGCTAACCTTTTCAGTATTCGACCACTAGGATTTTGATAAAAAAAAATAAAACTGCTTTACCAAGAATTTGAATTGCTGCACGAAGACCACCATATGCAAAATATAATTGATTGTGGATGATCAACACTCAACAGTTATGTAGAGATCAATTACCCAACAATTTTTCCAACCCTGACACCATACTGATCTACGTGACATGAATTTGTTTATTCAATTTTAAGTACCATATGCTGAAGTCAATTTTCACGCTTAGCATAGAGCGCGTCGGCCCTGTCCCTTGGAAGATCCCTGAATTCCTAAAATCAAGACCTACTGTCTGTTATATGGTTAGCAACAAAGCTTTTTATTTTTAGTCATATTCAATCATATATCACTGAACTATTTGGTTTAAATCGAGAACGACAATCTTTTGCATTTTCAGCTAGGTGCAGTTCCTGGTCGAGGCAGAAATGACTTTCTTGATTATGTAGTCTAATTAATTGTCTTTCATCATGCAGGAAATCTAGCGTCACCTTTCAACTTATCTACTATTATGAGAGAGCAGGTTGTGCAATTTGTCCAGGTAAGTATGTGAGTTCATTATCTGGACTGGACAAATCATTAATCTTCTATTGCATGCTTGTATTACTTTAATAAAGTTTCACATATATTGAACACCACTTAATGAACAACTCATACATTTAAAGTAATAGAGATAGTGATATTGAATAATCTTTGCTTTTTTAAAAAAACAGGAACAAGATGGGGATCGAGGATGCTAGCAAAATTGATTTATTTCATCTTATTAGCATAGATTAAGAAACACATTTTTTTGAATACTTATGGAGGTTATGCTCAAAGGTAAGAAATCATATGTTTAGCTAATATAATGGTAAATAATGAGAAATTTATCCATGCCAATACAACATATGCACTACATCATATGCTGGCAAAACAAGATGAAGGCTTTGGGCTAGCATCGTGGAATAGAATGGAATGTTGTACGGTTACCTTCTTAGATCATGCAAAACTGGTAAATACCCTCCAATTTTACCTTGGAATAGTCTGATTATGGTAAATAATTGACAAGTTGCAATGGTGTTCTACGGATACTGATGATTTTTTTATTCTAATTAAATAAATTAAGCAGATAAGATTCTATGGCACTGTTTTTCTTTTAGTGGTTAATTGGTTATGTAACATGGTGCATACATCAAGCCAGAAGTTGTCTCAGAATTTTGTCTTTGTTAAATGAAAAGTAACTTCCTTTTAGATTGTAACTATATTATCAATAAAATGGTATGAAAATTATATGTTGTTTGCCCTTAGAAACAAAGTTTCTGTTACTAACGAAGCAATTGTTAGGCTATATTGGCATGCATGTATTATAGTGTCGTCTGATCATTTAATTTGCTTTCACATTGAATGTGTGAACTCCATCCTTTTCTCTCAATTTTGAATTAAGGAAGTCGTTCTTGTTGCAAATGTTCAAGGTCTTATACGCTATTGGATTAAGAAAGGTAGAGCTAGCAAGACAGATAAGATTGGTGAACGGATCACAGTATGTGCGTAGCTGCCTCATCACATATGACTATATGAGCCATCAGTGACAACCATAAATAACATGATTTTGTATTGTTAGTTTTTTTACAAATAAATATATAATCTGAGTATTTGTAAAACATTGATATTTGTACATTACTTGAATAGTGCATGTGTTTTTTATTTTAGCCTCATTATTGTGAGACTCTTACTTTTATTTTACTTACGATGAAATCACGTTGCGATAGACACACATGCATTGCTTAGTAAATCACCTTTTATAATTTTTATGTTGCTATGATTTATGTTTTCCTATCCTCTCTCATTAGTTCCGTGGCAAAGCACGGGCATTGTACTAGTATATATTTATGTGCAAGAATAAAATAAATTCTCATGAAGGATAAATAAGGTTGTGTCCTGACCGAAAAGAAAAGGTCAAATCATATGTCTATATGCATGTGCATAGGCTAAATATATATATGCCTAAAATATGCATGCATAAAAACGTTGCCTAGTGCAACAACATAGAAATTTGCCATTATATTACCATGGAAAAATTGGTATACATATCAAATTAGGATGCACTCATAAAAGCATTCCAAAATATTTGCTTCATATATTGTGCTAATTAAAATAGCATAAAGATATCAAATTGTGATGCCCCCATAAAAGCATCCCCATGCTGACTAGCCATTCATGGCGCTAGTAAAATAAAACCAAATTAAAAAAAAACCTCCAATGGAGCACTCATCATCGACGCCCCGAAGACATGAAGACCATTTATTTTCTTTCTGTCCTTTGTAAATTTTCTTTATGTTGCAATTTGATGTAATATTCATGTTGGAATTCTTAATCAGGGGTATTCTCCGTGTGAGATGTAATTAACAGAATTTATATGGAAATGTATGAATTCTGGAAGTTTTGTACTCGCAATCTCTTGAATTTATATAATCATTTTGAAATAATAAATTTGTATCTAATGACGTGGAGTTGGGATAAATCCTATTAAATTCAAAAACCTCTTTTAAAATAAAACAAAGTAGAAAGCGCGTTTTCCCCGTCGTTCACCCCTGTCAGGTGGTCTTTTAGTCCCGCCGTGTGGATACCCAGGGTCTATGTTATCCACAGTAGCTCCCGAGTGCTTCATAGTCGAGTTGCTGCTCTTCTTTGTTGCACCTTGGATGAGTCATGCTTCATGCCGAGTGCTTGTAGATTGTTGCTGCTCCTTCCCGACTAGCTTCTACCTGTTATCTGCGAGGAGACTGTGAAGGACTCATAGAGAATTGTTAGTGATACCCAGCCCGGGATTGCCGGAGTTTTGGCGATTGGCCCGTTGTAAAACGCATCACTTTGATTTTGATGAAGTGGTACCTGTACTCGTTTTGCGATGCATACCGGCGACCAAAGACATATGGGCGTACCATGCTTTTGGTCAAGAGTCGAATGATACTGTAGATTGCTTTACGATGTACAACAGACCCAACATGGGCGTACTAACGGTTTTGACCGAAAAGTCGAGTGATACCAGATTGCGTCGTGCGATGTACACCGGGCGACCCAACATGAGGCATACCATCGGTTTTGGTGAAAAGCCGATTGATACTGTGATTGCCTTGCGATGTACAGCTGGCGACCCAACATAGGGCGTACCACTGGTTTTGGCTGAAAAGCCGAGTGATACCTGTACTCGTCATGCGATGTACAGCTGGCGACCCAACATGAGGCATACCACTGGTTTTGGCTGAAAAGCCGAGCGGTATCTGTACATGACCAGAGTAGGATACAGCTGGTGGCCCTAGAGGGCATACCGTATTTTTAACCATCTGGTACCTATACTCGTAGAGTAAAGCTTGGCCCAACATGGAGCATACTATCTGGATAGGGTTTGGCCCAATGATACCAGATTCGATCGTGCGGTAACACAACTAGTGTCCCAACATGGGGCATACCATTGTTGTCGGTCGGTGGTACTGCATTCTTATCAGAGCGGAATACATTAGCGACCCCACCATGTATGCATTTTAAGGAAAGAGTTTAGCCCTATGGTATCCATACCCTTGTGGCGGTGTACAAGATAGGCCCCAATGGGCGTATCATCGAAACTCAATCCCGACATCATCGTATCGATCCCGACATGCAATGACCAACTAGTGACCCAACATGGGGTATACCAAGAGATGGGTAATTTTTGTAGCTCTGCGGTGATATGCCCTCAAAGGGTGCACCGAGGCTGAATTTGGCTTAGCCCCAAGGCGTTTGTAGCCATCGTTGTGACGCTGCAATTGAAGGCCGTTGTTAGCGCTCAGGGCGCAGGATGGCTCATGACCAGAGGCGTAAGCGTATAGTTGTACCAAAGTTGGTGTAGACGTATAGCCATACCGAAGTTGGTGTGGGCGTATAGCTATGCCAACTTGATGAGGTAAAAAACTCATGAACTCCTGTAGCATGTACATGTAGAGTTTAGGCAGTATCTGGAAGCATTTAGATAATTTTTATACTTTTGCTACTTTTCCTTTTTGATATTAAATTCCTCCAAGTAATCTTCCTTTTATTAAGCACTCTGCCCGACTAGTCTAGCCCTCGGGCGTCGGGAATTGGTTCATGGCTCTTTTCCCAAGCACGCGTATCGAGTGACTAGAGTTCGCCGTTAGTGGGTCAGAGCTTCACTACTCGAAAAAACCACTCGGATTCATTTGCAATCACAAAGAAAAAACAACAAAAGAGTGTACGCAAGTGCACCTATTAGGTGTAGCCCCCGACTTACTGATTAGTTGGAGACCAACTAAGTAGCAAGTCAAGAAACAACTTAGATTAATATGAAAAGACTATGATAAAGAGAACTTAGCTCTGATGCAGGCGTAGGCGTGTAGCCGAGCCATAGACTTGGCTGCTCGTGGCGCTGGCGTAGGCGTGTCGCTGAGTAGCGTGTCGTCGAGCCGTAGATTTGTAGCTGCAGGCGTGTAGCCGTACCGGAATCTCATGGCGCGCGATGGCGTACAGCTGAGCTGAATACTTGGGCGCTCGTGGCGGAGGCGTAGGCATGTCGCCGAGTGGTGTATCGCCGAGCCGTAGATTTGTTGGCGTAGGCGTGTAGCCGAGTGACTTGTCGCCGAGCCGCAGATTTGAAGCTGCAGGCGTGTAGCCGTACCGGACACACGTGGCGCGCGATGGCGTACAGCCGAGCTAAATACTTGGGCTAAATGGCGGGCGTAGGCGTGTCGCCGAGTGGCGACGCCGAGCCATAGACTTGAGGCGCTGTGGCGCCGGGCGTAGGCGCAGTAGCCGAGTGGCTTATCGCCGAGCCGCAGATTTGAAGTCAGAGGCGTGTAGCCGCACCGGCGCTGTGGCGCTGATGGCGTCATGATCGGTGTAAACTTGCTCGTGGCGCGGGCGTAGGCGTGTCGCTGAGTAGCGTGTCACCGTGCCGTAGACTTGGGCGCTCATGACGCTGGCATAGGCGTGTAGCCGAGTGGCTTATCGCCGAGCCGTAGATTTGAAGCTGTAGGCGTGCAACCGTACCGGGCGCTCGTGGCGCGCGATGGCGTACAGCCGAGCTATAGATCTTGGAGGCGTAGGCGCGTAGCTGAGTCGAGGAAGTAGTCGTTCAGATCTCGATCAACACCGAGTGGCGCACGTCGTGGTCGACGACGAACAGCACGTGCTCGCCGAGGTCTCGTCCGTGGTCGACGGAGTTGGCTGTAGTCGTAAATGATCTCCATGCGGTTGGTGTAGCTTGGCGAAAGTCGATGAAAGCCCTCGCTGGTCTTCAACGTCCCACGAGATGTGGCACGATCAATCCTCACGCCGTAGCCGGCACCGACGAGCTTTACGAGCTCGCCGAAATTCGCGACCTCTCTGCGCAGAATGCCTTCAAAAAGGCGTCACGGTCGCATCTGAAATCCGATTCAGGCGTTCTTAGATTCGTTGGAAAGATAACGAGATAAGTTTTCCAACGCATCTTATTTCACCCCGAAACTCCTCCTGAGTCAACGGGAAATTGCGACACAAGTTCCGTCCAGAATCTGAATGGGAACAGATCGTATCTTCTTCTCATGTTCGTCTCGCGGTTGATGAAGCCGGCATCGCACGATAGACGCCGTGGTCGTCAAGTCCGAGTGATTTGCTGCTGATGACAGTCACCACCCGAGATCCGTTCTCCATCGAGACCTCACCGTATCCGAGTCAGGAATTAAGCCCTCGGCGCACTACTCATCGGTAAGCGGTGGCGGCGTTCTCCAACACGACCGGGAGTCCGAGTGAAGCATTGTTGAATCCCATCCCGGATCGTATATTGTCCGAGTCCGAAAAGGCGTCGTTGAAGTCCTTGGTTGAGTTCTCACCGTATCCGAGTCGGGAATTGAGCCTCCGGCACACCACTCGGGAGTAGATGGCGGCGGTGTTCCTCGACCCGAACGGGAGTCCAGACGAAGCGATGTCGATGTTCTCCCCAGACTATATCGGATCCAAGTCCGGAACAAGTGTTGGTCGTCGATTGACTTGAGTAGCTCCTTGCTGATTCTTGATGCCCTTGGAGGTGAGCCACGGCATACCCGCATGCCGTAGCCTCCGCAGATGAGTTTTACGAGCTCGCGGAGATTCGCGATCATCCCGCGCAGCCTGCCTTCAAACGGATGTCCCGGACACATCCGGACTCCGTTTTCGGTGTTCTTGGGCTTCACGGAAAGATGACAAAATTATCTTTCAAACACATCTAGTCTCATCCCAAAATTCCTTCTGGATCAACAGGAATTAAGGAAACAAGATGACGTCCAGAATGTGTCTTCGAGCCGTCGCCGTATCCGAGTCGGGAATTGAGCCGTTGGTGTACTACTCTTGAGTAGATGGCCGTGGTGATGCCCAACCCGAGCGGGAGGCGTTGTTGTTGTTCTCCCCAGATTGGATCTGATCTAGATCAGGGAAGTGGAGTTCGCCGAAGTCGTTGCTGATGCAATCGGCTCCCAAGCAGGAAGCCTTGTCGAGGGCGGAGATGACGGCGACTCCGGTGATCGATGCCATCAAGCTTGATGAATATGATCTTGACGCTACCCCTACTCGCGCATAACCGTCGATTGGTGACTAATCGGGGTCACCGCCGCAATGATTATATATGGGCGATGCACAATATCCAAACTCGATGGTAGCACAAGATGGATTTATATGAGTTCGAGCCCTCATGGCGGAGGTAATACCCTACGTCCTGTGCTCTGGGAATATATGGGGTATATGTGTACAAGATGATGATCAACCTGGGAGATGATCAAGATGTAGATGCGAGATTACAGCGTATGGATGCTGTAGATGGCCTGGCCTTATGGGATCTGTTCTGCCGAACTATGCCCCCTACCCCCTTTATATAGTGCAGGGGGTGGGATTACAAGGAGTAGTCCTGGTCGGTTACGAGGTAGGATTTCTATCTCTATCCTCTAGTAGTTATCCGGGATTACAAGTATACCTTCCCTATTAATTAGGGATAGGCTTCTATCTTTACGTTCTTCCTTGAGCCTTCTAGAATCCGAGTGGTACCCGTCCTCATTCACCCGATTTGGTCCATCCCCTGTCAGGTGGTCTTTTAGGCCCGCCGTGTGGATACCCGGGGTCTATGTTATCCACAGTAAGCATCTCCTTTTATAGGCGCGGCGGGCTGCCCGGAGCTGATACGGCGGACCCCTCGCCTATCTCTACTGTATCCATCTTTAGTGGCAGCGCCCTTGTCTCATTCCTGGGCCCCGTCCTGTCTGTGGCCTGCAAAGAGAAGCTGGTCTGATCAGTACTGGACACATGTTCGTCTTGGAGTGCCAATACGGGGATGCAGGCTGCGCAGGGAAAAAACACTTTCCCTTTATCCCCAATATAGCATTGACTGGACCGAACCGGCCCCGCGCCACCCGTTGGGGGCGTCGCGTAGCGTGGCAGCTGTTGCTATCTGCCCAAGGGACAAACGACAAGACAAAATTGCCGCGCGCCTCCTCTGGTGCGGACCCCTGTGGAGGTATGCTTCTTCCGGTCAAGGCCGAGGAAAGTGTGGTGGGATATGACAGCTGTCGCCACCTGCTAGGGACAGGTGGACTGCCTGCGGGCCCCTCCTCCGAGCTAAGAATAGCCCGGAAGGCGCGGTTGACTTGGTCAGGCCCGGTGATGACCCTGACGGACTAGACGTTTCTTTCGGTACGGCCATCGGTGGCTTTTTTAGCCTTCCTGTACGCACGGTGGGCCGGTACGGAATCGGCCTAAGGCCCATCTTAGGATGGGCCGCTTATACCAACAGTCTTATTTTAAAAAAGTTATATAAATATCATTTATTTTGTTATGATTTGTGTCGGTGTAATAAATACCGGGGTACGAAGAGTCCTGAGAAGATCAGGCGGGCCCCACACGTCAGGCGAGCGACCAGGCCCCAACAGGGGCGAGCCCTCAGCTTCAGCGGGCCCCACGCGCCAAAGGGCGATTAGGCCCAGCCATGGGCGAGCCCTCAGCCTTCAGCCGGCCCCACACGTCGAGTGGCGACCGGTGCCCAGCGTGGGCGAGCCCTCAAGCTTCAGGACAACATGGACCCCGGGTATCCATACGGCGGGCCTAAAAGACCACCTGACAGGGATGGACCAAGTCGGGTAGATGAGGACGGGTACCACTTGGACTATAGAAGACTTGCTCGGCAAGAAAAGACATGAAGATGGAAACCTATCCCTAATTAAAAGGAATCCTACCTCGTAACCGACTAGGACTCCTCCTTGTAACCCCACCCCCTCCACTATATAAAGGGGGTAGGAGGCCATAGTTCGGCAGGCCATCCAGATCTAGGCCATGCCATCTAGAACATCTCTCGGGCTGATCATCATCTTGATCATCTTGTACACATATACCCCATATAATCCCAGAGCACAGGACGTAGGGTATTACCTCCGCCATGAGGGTCTGAACCTGTATAAATCCTCGTCTTGTGCTACCATCGAGTGTAGATCTTGCGCGCATCGCCCCATATATAATCACTGCCGACGGTACCCCCCAGTTAGCTACCAGTCGACAGTTGGCGCGCCAGGTAGGGGCAGCGTCAAGATCATCTTCGTCCACCGGAGCCGATTGCGTCATCAACGGCTTTGGCGACTTCACTTCCCTGATTCAGATCAGATCCAATCTGGGGAGAACTACGACAACGCCTCCCGCTCGGGTTGGGGATTGCCACGGCCATCTACTCATGAGTAGTACGCCAACGACTCAATTCCCGACTCAGATACGGCGACGGCTCGAAGATAGATTCTGGACGTCATCTTGTTTCTACAATTCCCATTGATCCAGAAGGAATTTCGGGATGAGACTGGATGCGTTGGAAAGATAATTTCGTCATCTTTCCAAGAAGCCCAAGAACGCCCAAAACGGAGTTCAGATGCGTCCTGGACATCAGTTTGAAGGCAGGCTGCGCAGGAAGATCGCGAATCTCGGCGAGCTCGTAAAACTCATCTACGGAAGCTACGGCATGCGGGTATGCCGTGCCACACCTCCAAGGACATCGAGAATCAGCAAGGAGCTACTCAAGACAATCAACGACCAACACTTCTTCCGGACTTGGATCCGATCTAGTCTGAGGAGAACATCGACATCGCTTCGTCTAGACTCCTGTTCGGGTCGAGGAACGCCGCCGTCATCTACTCCCGAGTGGTGCGCCGGGAGCTCAATTCTCGACTCGGATACGGTGAGGACTTGACCAAGGACTTCTACAACACTTTTGCGGGTTCGGACATGATCCAATCCGTGGGAGGAATTCAACAGCGCTTCACTCGGACTCCCGGTTGTGTTGGGGAACGCCACCGCCGCCTACCGACGAGTAGTGCGCCGGGAGCTTAATTCCCGACTCGGATACGGTGAGGTCCCGATGGAGAACTAATCTCGGATGGTGACCGTTATCAGCAGCAAATCACTCGGACTCGACGTCCATCGTGCGACGCTGGTTTCATCAACCACGAAACAAACATGAGAAGAAGATGCAATCGGTTCCCATTCAGATTCTGGACGGAACTTGTGTTGCAAATTCCCGCTGACTCAGAATGAGTTTCGGGGTGAAATAAGATACGTTGGAAAGCTTATCTCGTTATCTTTCCAACGAATCCAAGAACGTTTGAAGACAGCCTGCGCAGAGAGGTCGCGAATTTCGGCAAGCTCGTAAAGCTCGTCGGCGCCGGCTACGGCGTGAGGATTGATCGTGCCACATCTCGTGGGACGTTGAAGATCAGCGAGGACTTTCATCGACTTTCGTCAAGCTACACCAACTGCATGGAGATCATTTACGACTACGGTCCACTCCGTCGACTACGGACGAGACCTCGGCGAGCACGTGCTGTTCGTTGCTGACCACGACGTGTGCCACTCGGTGTTGATCGAGATCTGAACGACTACTTCCTCTACTCGGCTACGCGCCTACGTCTTCAAGGTCTATAGCTCGGCTGTACGCCATCGCGCGCCACGAGCGCCCGGTACGGCTACACGCCTGGAGCTCCAAATCTGCAGCTCGGCGAGCCACTCAGCTACACGCCTACGCCAGCGCCACGAGCGCCTCCAAGACTATGGCTCGGCGACACGCCACTCGGCGACACGCCTACGCCCGCGCCACGGCGTCAAGTTTTAGCTTCGGTATGCGCCATCGCGCGCCCACAGCGCCCGTGCGGCTACTACGCTGTAACTTCAAATCTGCGGCTCGGCGACGAGCCACTCGGCTACGCCCATGCGGCGCCACGAGCGCCCAAGTCTATGGCTCGGCGACACGCTCGGCGACGACGCGCCTACGCCAGCGCCACAGCGCCCAAGTATTCAGCTTCGGTCAGACGCCATCGCCAGCGCCACAAAGCGCCCGTGCGGTTGTCGCCTCTGACTTCAAATCTACGGCTCGGCGATAAGCCACTCGGCTACACGCCTACGCCAGCGCCACGAGCGCACAAGTCTACGGCTCGGCGACACGCTACTCAGCGACACGCCTACGCCCGCGCCACGAGCGCCCAAGTATTCAGCTTCGGTTATGCGTCGCCAGCGCCACGCGCGCCCGTGCGGTTGCGCTGCGGCTTCAAATCTACGGCTCGGCGATAAGCCACTCGGCTACGCGCCACGCCAAAGACCATGGCGCACAAGTCTATGGCTCGGCGACACGCCTATGCCGCGCCACGGCGCGCCTAAGTATTTAGCTCGGTATCGACGCCATCGCGCGCCACGGCGCCCGTGCGGTAGACGCTGCGACTTCAAATCTACGGCTCGGCGATAAGCCACTCTGCTACACGCCTACGCCAGCGCCATGAGCGCACAAGTCTATGGCTCGGCGACACGCTCCTCAGCGACACGCCTACGCCATCGCCACGAGCAGCCAAGTCTACGACACGGCTACACGCCTACGCCTACATCAGAGCTAAGTTCTCATTACCATAATCTTTTCTTGTTAATCTAAATTGTTTCTTGACTTGCTACTTAGTTGGTCTCCAACTAAGCAGTAAGTCGGGGGCTACACCTAATAGGTGCACTTGCGTGCACTTTTTGTTGCTTTCTCTTAATGATCGCAAATCAATCCGAGTGGTTTTTCCGAGTAGTGAAGCTCTGACCCACTAACGGCGAACTCTAGTCACTCGTCTGGCGTGCACAGGAAAAGAGCCATGAGCCAATTCCCGACGCCCGGGGGCTAGACTAGTCGGGCTGAGTGCATAACAAAAGGAAGATTACTTGGAGGAATTTAATGTCGACAAGGAAAAGTAGCAAAAGTATAAAAATTATCTAAATGCTTCAAGACACTGCCTAAACTCTACATGTACATGCTACAGGAGTTCATGGGTTTTTTACCTCATCAAGTTGGCACAGCTATACGCCCACACCAACTTCGGTATGGCTATATGTCTACACCAACTTTGATACGGCTATACGCTTACGCCTCTGGCCATGAGCCATCCTGCGCGCCTGGCGCTAACTCACGCCTTGCCATTGCAGCGTCAAGCAATGGCTACAAGCGCAGCCGGGCTAAGCCAAATTCAGCCTCGGTGCACCCTTTGAGGGCATATCACCGGCAGAGCTACAAAAAATTACCCATCTCTTGGTATACCCCATGTTGGGTCACTAGTTGGTCGCTGCATGTCAGGATCAGATACCAGTGATGTCGGGATTGAGTTTCGATGGTACGCTCCAGTTGGGGCCTATGCTGTACACCGCTACCCGGGTATGGATACCATACGGCTAAACTCTTTCCTTAAGGTACGCCCCGTGGTGGGGTCGCTAGCTGTATTCTGCTACAGTGGGATACAGGTACCGCCTGGCTGACAACAATGGTATGCCCCATGTTGGGACACTAGCTATGTTACCGCACTAGTCGGATACAGGTATCATTGGGCCAAACCCTATCCAGATGGTATGCTCCATATTGGGCCAAGCTGTACATCGCAAGACGAGTATAGGTACCAGATGGTTAAAAATACGGTATGCCCTCTGGGGCCACCAACTGTATCCTACTCCGGTTGGGTACAGGTACCGCTCGGCTCTTCAGCCAAAACTAGTGGTACGCCCCATGTTGGGTCGCCAGCTGTACATCGCACGATGAGTACAGGTATCACTCGGCTCTTCAGTCAAAACCAGTGGTACGCCCCATGTTGGGTCGCCAGCTGTACATCGCAAGACGAGTATAGGTATCACTCGGCTCTTCAGCCAAAACCAGTGGTACACCCCATGTTGGGTCGCTAGCTGTATATCGCAAGACGAGTACAGGTATCACTCGGCTATTCAGCCCAAAACCAATGGTACGCCCCATGTTGGGTCGCCAGCTGTACATCGCAAGACGGGTACAGGTACCACTTCATCAAAATTAAGGTGATGCGCTTTACGGTGAGCCGACGACCAGAACTCCGGCAACCCGGGCTGGGTGTCACTAACAACGTTCTATGAGTCCTTCACAGTCTCCTCGCAGATAACAGGCAGAAGCCAGTCGGGAAGGAGCAGCAACAATTTACAAGCACTCGGCACTCGGCATGACTCATCTACGATGCGATAAAGAAGAGCAGCAACTCGACTATGAAGCACTCGGGGGCTACTGTGGACAACATGGACCCCGGGTATCCACACGGCGGGTCTAAAAGACCACCTGACAGGGATGGACCAAGTTGGGTAGATGAGGATGGGTACCACTTGGACTATAGAAGACTTGCTCGGCAAGAAAAGACATGAAGATAGAAACCTATCCCTAATTAATAGGAATCCTACCCCGTAACCGACTAGAACTCATCCTTGTAACCCCACCCCCTCCACTATATAAAGGGGGTAGGAGGCCATAGTTCGGCAGGCCATCCAGATCTAGGCCATGCCATCTAGAACATCTCTCGGGCTGATCATCATCTTGATCATCTTGTACACATATACCCCATATAATCCCAGACCACAGGACGTAGGGTATTACCTCCGCCATGAGGGCCTGAACCTGTATAAATCCTCGTCTTGTGCTACCATCGAGTTTAGATCTTGCGCGCATCGCCTCATATATAATCACTGCCGACGGTACCCCCGATTAGCTACCGGACGGCGGCTTGGTGGCCCCACGCGCCAAAGGGACGACTAGGCCCAGCCGCTGGCGAGCCCCTCGAAGACGGCGAGGGCCCCACACGTCGAGCGGGCGACCAGCCCGGCGTGTGGCGAGCCCGTCGGCACACGGGCGAGGGCCTCACGTGTCGGCGGGCGCGTGGGCGAGCCCCTCGGCGCGCGAAGGGCCTCCCACTGTCAAGTGGGGCCCGCGTGGCAGGGAGCGTTCCGAAAAGAGTCTTCTGGGCGAAGGTTTCCCCTATTGCGAAGGACGAGCGCATTCAATGCGACATTACACGCGGATAGACAGATGAAGAGATGATTACCGCCACAGTGACCTCTGCAGGCCTGACCAACTGTCACTGTGGCAGAGCGGAATTGACCGGCAGAGAGAGTTTGCCATCATCAAGCTCGTCGCCCGCATCGAAAGAACAAGTTGGGCCCTTGCAGATCTCATTGGGCGTCCTGCGGTCGAAGCCACTGCGAGGCATCGCGTGGCGGCGCCGTCTTGCGCAAAGATAGTAGCACGTTTTCATCTCTCCTGTCGTGTCCCTCGTGTCTTATCGGTGTACTGTACTGAGAGTACCGTATTGCCTACCCCCCACGGCTCTCTCCGCCAGCTCGAGGCTTGTATAAAGGGGGCGGAGAGAGGAGGGAGTGGGGGCTCCGAAACATTCTGTAACCACATTCCACACAACCACAACTCGGAAAAGAGCTAAGGCTCGGCAGGAGTAGGACTATTACCTGCGAGAGGGTCCGAACCTGGGTAAACTCTGAGTGTCGCTCCTTGCCGCGTCCCACGCTCGAATCGAACTGAGCTCGGCTGATAGACTAGCAAGATAGAAATCTGACTAGGGGTGTGATCCGCAGTGGTTGAGCGGAGAACACGCCGTCAATTTGGTTTATTATTAAATGTATTTTAAATATTGCTTATATTTTTACATATTTAAACTAAATTTTTTCATAAGACGAATGATCAAATGCGTGTGCAAAAGTCAACGGCGACTTCTTTTTGTGACCGGAGCTGAATGTTCCATAACCAAATGTTCTGAACTCATTTCATCATTTGTTGCTTCTAATATACTACATATTTAAGCTCTGAATGTTCTAATAAGCAGAGCAAATTTTAAAGCTCTGAAGGCTGAATGTTTTTTGCTGCCCCGGGAGCTAGCTTCTTCTGCACAAATGCAAGAACGCGGCCACGAGCAGGCCAGCCTTAAGCTGGACGCTCCAAGGGACGCCGTAGCTTCCCTTGCCGACGAGCCCCCTCAGAAACGGCCAGAAGCACAGCACCAGCCAGCCGCAGCACACGAACTCTCCGGCGCCCGGGCCGCCGCCGCCATGAACGCCGTCCGCCTCTACCTCTGTCCCGATCACGGCCCGCCATGCTCCGACAGCGACCGCGACGGCGTTCAAGACCGCGAGCGCCGTGGCCGGAACGAACAGCGGCGACGAGTCGAAGGTGAACCGCCCCGGGTCGGCCCCGCCGTCTCTGGCGGCGGCGTCGGCGTCCGTCGCCGGCCGCTTCTCCTTGCGGGTGACCTCGAAGACGGTGTCGGAGAGGCCTAGGGTCTTGAGGAGCACGGTGAGGAAGGCAAGGAGCCAGGCGGAGGCCGAGGTGATGCGCTGCATCCGGTGGTTGTTCCACCATGCGCGCACCGAGAGCCCGCACTCCATGTACTCGGCGAAGTGGTATATGTGGTAGGTCAAGAACAGCGCCACCATGATCATGAAGCCGTCCTCCGATTCCTGCGTGAAAAGGACAGGGGATATCAGACGATCGACCTGTGCATATCGAAGTAGAAGTCAGGTAAAAATTGTTCTTTTTTAGACATCAGCCGAGCAGGCCATGTGCACATTCTAAAAAATCACTCCCTCCGTCGTTAAAAACATGTCACTTTTGATTTTTGTACACACGTTTCACCGTTCGTCTTATTAAAAAAAGATATGATATGTAAATACTTCCTCCGTTTGAGAAAAGAAATCATTGTTGACTTTTGAACATATGATTGGCAAATCGTCTAATTCAAAAAGTTATGTAAATATCATTTATTTTGTTATGATTTGGTTTATTATTAAATATATTTTAAGTATGACTTAAATTTTTAAATATCTGCAATAAATTTTTAAATAAGACGAATGGTCAAACGTGTGTCCAAAAGTTAACAATAACTTTTTTTCGCAAACAGAGTGAGTACCATTTATTTTGTTGTGACTTGGTTTATCATTAAATGCATTATAAGTATGACTTATATTTTTACAATAATTAATTTGCATTGCAACCATCCGATAAAATTCCCGTATTGGAATCAATGTACGGAGCACCGAGGAATGATGGCATATATATGTTTACCTTGGGCAAGAAGGATTGGTTTGTGAGGAGGCAGTGAGGCCCCAGCAATGCGTAGCACAACTCGAACGGTGCCTTCACGGGCCAGGCGTTGATGATGAGATAGGCAAGGCACTGCCGGAACTCGAGGCGCTTGAAGATGGTGGCGAGGATGGGGCTGTTCCGGCTGATGAGTATCTCCAGAAGGCCGGTCGCCCATCTCTTGAACTGGGTCAGGCTGGCCGGCCCGCCAGTCGGCGCGCATCCCATGAACGCCGGCGGGTCGACGGCCAGCAGCGTGGACCTCCAGCCCGCCGCGTGGATCCTCTGGCCGGTCAGGACATCTTCTGTCATTGACCCATAGACCCAGCCAACCTGCAAAACCATATGTTGCACTGTAGCAAAACCGAAAAAGTTGCCTTGACAAAAACCTGAAGATATATAGCCATGGTAATGGCAGATGCAAATGTATGTGTACATGTACCTCCTGACCCCAGCATGTGCCGGCCTCGTAGCTGCAGCTGGCCACCTGTTTCGCTGCTTCGATGCGACTTGATATATCAGCAGCTGGCTTGGCGAGCGCGTCTCCTGAAATGATGCTCCTGGCTGACTCGATCAATTCCTTTGAGCTCCCAAACTTCATCTGCAGCTCCTTGTGAGATGGTGAACCTGACAAAACGCAGTTGTTCCATGTAAAGGTAGGGCCTAAAAAAACTCGAAATTTTATTGCCATGCGATTTGGACCCAATGTGGTGAGCTTTTTCACACCAAGACACCCCTGCCATCTGTCCTAATGGCAGCTCTCATGAAAGAGTAGCACTTGTTTAACTGAAATGTGCCACATGTATACCTTTTACTCGTGGCAATCACAATGGTTTGTGTCAGGAATTTGGTAATCAGAGTTTCACTTTTACATGGCGGGGTCGATAGAGTGGACTGATAATTGCATTCGATCAACAATGATCGGTCGGTAAAACTTTTCAGAAAATAAAATTGAAAGATCATAACCAATAATCAGCAAAAAGATCTATCATCGGCAAATCCTTTTAGAAAATAAAATTGAAAGATCATCATCAATAATCAGCAAAATGATCGGATTTAATTGGCCATTTTTTTAAGCCTTCAAGGCAATGAGAGGCTTGATTTTTAAGGGGTGGTAGCAGACAATCAGCCCATAAAGAAAAAAATAAAATATAGATAAATGCCATGTTATTGGCATGTCGATCAACGACCCACATATCATTAACACGTCGAGTGGCATATTTCAAAATCGCAAACTTCTCACGCCAGTTTTTACCTCCCGTCCTCTCACGCTGGACCACAGAGCCCGGAGGCTCGCCGTAGATGACTTTCCTGCGGTGAAAGCAGCCAGTCCCGCCATAAAAAATCCCCTGAATCCCTGCGACTCCAGTTCCAATTTTCTGAAGAAAAAGAAGAAAAGCCACAGAATCAGTAGAGCTGCAAGACATTTGCAAAGTCTCTCGTGCATGTGTGCTGATGTATACGTACACCTATCTGCATCGATCTGCAGTACTGGGACAGATGTGGGTAGGTTACCTTGTAGAGGACCTCGATCTGGTTGCCGAAAGGGTCGTCCCTGAGGGCGTCGTAGAACTGCTGCGGCGCCTGGGCGAAGCCGCTGTGGGTGTCGTCGTCGAACCCCAGCAGCAGGCACATCGCGTGGAGGAGGACACGGGGATTGTTCGCGAACATGTCGCAGTCCACGTTCAGCATGATCGGCGCGTTGGTCATCACGGCAGATACCCTTGTCTGCGCGCAGGGAAGTAGGGCTCTCACCATCTTATCATTTTTATAAAAAAAAGTAATGGAATGTCTACTTTTATCTTTTAAACATGGTCGAGCTGACCTCGAAAACAGAGGGCCCATCGGTTTTGGAACCGCGGCTAACAGAGAAAACCTAATGGCTAACCGAAGTGAACGACTTAGGTTAAACGGTAGCTGCTCAGAAAACATGGTTAGTCGTGGTTGTTTGTAAGGTTTTGTAAACCGTTCAGACATATGTGCTTTTTTGAAGTTTAGTTTCTATGCCGGACTATATGCCTGGAGGTGGCCTGCGCGGTAGGACTATATGTGCTTCTCGATTGGACTGCGCGGTATAGTATCTTTGTTTGTGCTCGGTCTGGCATGACTCGGTTTGCTAAAGTGCCTAGATCACAAGGCCAGTATTTGAGCAGTAGGATTAGTGTCAAAACAAATAAAAGAGATTTTATAGATATCATTTCTAAACATCCAATCAGATGAATTATTGTTTTCTTATATGCAACCATATATAGATCTCCGGGTCTGAGAAGGACGACTCTTCCTCTCACCAACCTCTAAGTAAAACTCTAGATCCCGCCGGTTCTGGCCCCCTGTCCTATGGCTGCTAGGCGGGGACCATGGACACATATCCAATCACGATAATTAATCTTAGAGGAAATTTTTAGATTGGAAAACATGATAATATTCTTTCATGGATGTTTTAGGATCTGGAGATCTATATGGAATTTGCACCCATCGACTTTTGATCCAAGGGTTTTTTTATTTTTTTTCTTCTTACGTTTGAATAGATGATAGTTCTCCTCATCATTACAGAAAAAGAAAAAAATCTGGTGTCATGCGCCTTCGCCGGTCTATCCATGTGCCACAACTGGGCCTAGTTCCTAGCATATGGCCCGTTAGGGCTGGCACGCATAGTATCCAAACCTAAACGAGTTTGGTTGGCAGCTTGGCTGCCTCTACACTGTACAATACGTGTACAATATAGCCTCTACCCTTGTCTGGGAGCAGGGAAGTAGGGCTCTCGCCATCTTATCATTTTTTTAAAAAAGTAATGGAATATCCTATTTTATTTGTTACGTAGTCGAGCTGATCTCGAGAATCGAGAACCCCATCAGTTTCGAAATCTGCGAATAGCAAACCGAACGGCTAACCTTTAGCGAAAATTCATTGATTGGAGAACATGACAGCATTTTTTTAGCGGAAATTCTTGGATCTAGATATCTATATGGAAACATGACTTCTGTACTTTTTGGCCCATGGTTTTCTTGTATTTCTTTCTCTTACATTTGAATGTATAGATGACAGTTCTTCTGGCCTTTACTAAAAAAAGAAAATTTTGGATTAGAAAACAATCAATGGTTGGCATCATGGTCGTTGCCCCTTTTGAGCAGCATCATTGCCGCAACTCCGACGACCGTCACCTATATCTCCATATATGCCACACGATGGTGGAGCCATGCCTTGATTTAGTGTCAACTCGCTTTGGTTGTATGTCTACGTGGATATCTCCTTTAAGATTCACCATCAATAAGGCAGGTGGCGTTGCATTCGTTGTTGGGGAGGATATGTTGTTATGGAGTTATCTAGATATAAGGCTGACATGGTAGCCTATAATATAGTCTAAATGTTATTGGGAGGTCTCTTCCTTCTTGTTATCCTCCACATCATTTTTTTAGTGTGGTGCGACTCATGCTCATAATCGGGACAGACCGATCTATCCATGAGCCACAACTAGGCCTAGCCCCTAGCGTATGGCCCGCTAGGTCTGTTATGCATAATGTCCATGCCTAAACGGACTTAATTGTTGGTTTGGCTACCTCTACACTGTGGTATTATTTGGGCCCATATACCATAGACACATGGATGAAGCACCTTGACAATTGCCAATAAACTTCGAAACATTTTGTCGGCTGCCATAACAAAATAGTGAAATTAATAGGTCTTGACCAAAACATTCATGGCGCCCGCCTTGAAATGATGGGGATGGTTGGGGCTCTTCTCTCTCGAGACGTATACAAGGCTTGGGAATCCTTCTCCTATCTTGCTCTTGCTGTTGTCCCAAAGAATCTGCACTCAATCAGCGAAGCCACATGAATTAAGCAGTTAATTAATAAGGAACGGAGCTTGTCCTGCGCAACGAGACAGGCAGGCATGCATGGCCTGTGTGGACTACGTTAACTGATGATGCGGTAGTTAATTAGCCACGTGGCAAAATTAACCTTGATGATGGCAGGGTGGTTCCTGCGCTCGGCGTCCAAGAACTCGGCGAACTCCTCCCCGCCCAGCTTCAGAAGGGCGCCCTCCTCGGCGCTCTCGATCCGGCCGATAAGCTTCTCGTACTCGCTCTGAGTCCACGTCAAGAAGAGCCGGCCATGGCCGGTCATTTTTTAGCAATGAGAAATGTATTTCGGAAACCTCACTACATCACAAGTATGCACACGCGATCATGGTAAAATATTTGATTTACATAAAAAAAGAAGCGAAATGACTAACAGTCGTACTACTGAATTGGAAAATGACTTATTGTAAGCTGACTAAAAATAAATATCTCTCGATCATTTTTTTATATAATTATGATGTGACTATAATTTTTTTTATATAATTCTAGTGTTACGGGAGCATAACTTTAAAATGACACGTAGCTAAATTTCATACGGCCAAGAATTAACAAATCTAATAATTCGGCGTTGATATTTCGCAGGCGCCTGCGCGCCGGCCAAACGCACAGGCACCGCGATCAGCCTTCGGATCTTGGGTGCGAGCGCGGTCGGCCGTTGGATCTTGCGTGCGTCTAGAGCACTCAATTAGTGAAAATTTCACTAAATTTTTACTGTTTTTTCATATTTTCATTTACTGGAAAAAATGTTTTGCGATAGTGGAATTTTTTGCGTGAGGTCTGATCTATTATAGATTTATTTTGTTTTCTGTTTATTATAGATTTACTTTGTTTTCTATTTATTATAAATTTTATTTTGTTTTCTATTTTTCACGTCGAGAGATTTTTTGCTCGTATAATTTACGAAATCGTGCATGCGTAAAAAATTCCACTAAATTTCTACTGTTTTTCCACATTTCCATTTATTGGAAAAAATGTTTATGATAGTGGAATTTTTTTACCCGAGGTGTGCATTGAGTGTACGTGGTATGTATCTACACAAATGCTAAAATTGCAGGCGCATGTCTAATGGTGCCTCCCTAATTCTAAAAGTTAATCCAAACATAGAGCAACCTCTGCATCTACGTAGCTGCAGCAACAATGGCTAGCTATTGGCGGCTGACCTTCATGAACGTCCAGTCGTCGAGGAACCTGCGGTCGTCGGGGCCGAACTCTGGTGTGGAGGAGAAGTACATGAAGGGGGCCCTCACCGCGACGGCGTGCCTCCTGCAGAAGGGCACCCACAGCCTGGCGAACCTGGCGGCCTCGCGCAGCGCGTGGTACGTCACCGGCGAGCAGGCGTCGTCGGAGACGTAGCAGGCGAGCTTGTCGGCGGCGGGGTAGTCCACCGCCAGCAGCGACAGCACCGTGTTCGCCGTCATCGCCGGCGGCTCCAGCTCCGGGTCCGCCGTCGTCACAAACATGTCCACCGCCGGTAGCTCGTCGATCCTAACCAAGATCACAAGACAAAAAAGATCATCTTTTTTTTCCATTTTGATCAAAAAAATCTCTTTTTTTTCCCGAATTTCTAGAGCGTGTTGGATGTGGTGGAGGCGTGGAGCACCTTTCGGAGAGGTTTTCGGGGAAGGTGGCGAATACGGTAGGGCTCCACTTGCCGTTCATGTTGAGGATCCAGAGGAAGGCGAACCACGCCTCGCAGACGAGCGCCGCCAGCCACGCCGCGCCGGCGCGCTCGCCGCGGAGCAGCGCGGCAGCGCGGCAGGCCACGAGCGCGAGGAGGAGGAATAGGAGAGCGAAGTCGGCCAGCTTCCACGCCGTCCGCCGGAGCGCCACCCTCTCCTGCAGCTTCTTCTTGGCGCCGGCCATGGCTAGCTACTCACGTACCTAAACTCGCACTCCACTCACCAGTCACCACTCGCTCACCAGCAAAGTACGTAGCGACAGGCAGAATCACCCGCCCTTAATGTAGTCGTGCTCCGCTTCTAGCTGCCCGGCACATTAATTCATAGGACGTGACTCCTCGGCTGAAAATATAGAAAATTTCGATCATAATTTTTACATTTGTCAATAACTAAGTTTATATAGTTTGATACCGTAAAAAAGTTGCAATGCAATCAACTAGATGATATTTTTAGTTTTTTTATTTTCATTCAAAATAAAAAATAAGGTACAGAAGAGACTATCTATAGAACTGAAGGCATGTGTCAAGATGGTACATAAACTTTTTCAGATAAGTTATACACTTTTTACAATATCAAACCATATGTAAATTTAGTTATTTACTAGTGTGAACACCTCGACGTCTATTTTCAAGTGACTAGCAGGGAGCAATTCCATAATTTATACAAGTGACTAGCAGGGAGCAATTCCATAATTTATATCGAGCAGCAAAGTGGATTTTCCAAGCCTATTATGCCGGTACCAGTGTGTGCTTACAACCATTGGATATGCTTTAAGATCTATGCTCAGTTCCATTCATTCCTCCTCAGATGTTATTATACAAAACATCTTTAAAAAATTTTGCAAAACAATCGGATCCTTCTTTTCTTTTTAACTGATTATATGCAACCACCTGTCACTGCCACAACGACACGACGACCGGCATGGTTGCTCAAGCATGTGCTGGAGTGGTTGCATGTCCCTTGTCTGCAGGGGCGGAGCCAGGATTTACCCATAGGGGGGGCCAAGCATACCCACAAAATTATACCACATGTATATACTAATTTGTGGAGCATGCGTAAAAAAAATTATTGCATTACTACCTCTGGTTCCAAATATTTGACATCTGAGATGTGTGCTAGTCAATGTTTTGATACTTGAGTTATGAATCTGTAAAAATACTTATGTTGGCTGCATAAAAATAGTATTTTCATATTTGTCTCAAAACATGCTTCAATAATATAATTATTTTAATAGATTTTATAAACATAAGGTACAATGATAATTAGTGGTTAGTGTTGTGTTTCGGAGACAGTACGAAGTAAAAATGTTAAAGATGTGTGATCTAATGGAATTAAATATAGCTTACCCTACAACGTTAAAGAACTTGCAAGCTATTTGGGAAAAGTCTTTTATATAACTATGTATACAACAAATCAAAGTGCTAGACAACAAATAGCAATTCTTAAATAAAGCTATGTTTGGGTAGTTACCAATTAGGTCTTAACTTTGGTTGTTACTGCATTAATAGGAAAAGTATACATGGGTGGTAGGGGGTTTTCATTTTGTTGAGGGGGGCCAGGCCCCTGCCAGCCCCCCTCTGTCTCCGCCACTGCTTGTCTGGCTGCCAGCTTGCTACCTACCGGCGGCGGACGGTCGACTCAGGTGGGATTGAGAAAGAGGGAGAGAAGAGCAAAAAAGATCTGATTGTTTTGAAATAAAAAAATACGACAATGGGCTATAAAAAAAGAAAGAAGAGAGGAAGGCCATCACTAACACGTCTTGACTTAGAATGGTCTAGTCAATACTCGTAACTCTTTTACACTATTCATCTATATTTTTTTATATATTTTATTTGTCATAGTATTGCACATCCTAATTTAGAAGTCATTAAACATGTCTTTTTTAAGTCTATCAACGAATCATAGAGCATCGGGATGATGGTAACATCGTATATCCACACATAAAGACGCTGTAATGATTGAGCAGGACATCGTCCCCGATGGTCGCATGGATGATCTATCATCCATGATTGCTGATTAATTACAGCAGCAGCGATCGACACGGCGAGCAGAGGAGATAGAGCCCAAGAGGATCTCGTCTTCCGCTCGCGGCCGCGAGCTCTGTGTCCGACGCGACGGCGGTGGCGGCTGTCGCTTTGCGCGCCGCGGGAGTGGTGAGCGATCTCCGCCCCGCCACGCGCGCGCGCGCCACCGGAAGGCCCCATCGACCTCGACCCCGTCCACGAGCCAATCATCTCGCGCGCGAGCGAGTAACGAAACGGTAGGAAATTTTGTTACCCGTCGGATACGGGTTGGGATTCGGGTACTACCCGAACTTTTTCTTCCAGGTACGGGTCGGATACGAGACACGAGCTACCCGAGAAATACAGGTAGGTTTCGGGTATCCGTTAGGTACAAAAATTCGGGTACCCTCATTGGAGCCGTCCTGCCGGCTGCGTGAGATCGGTCGCGCACGAGAGTGATGCTTGCATATCGTGCTGTGATGCGGCATCTTTTTTCATAGCCATGTGGGAGTAAACGAGCACGATTGCATGCATGCATGTGCTATGATGCATTCATCTTTTTTTTAGTTTTTGTATTTTTGACGAAAAATTATAATTTTACTAAAATAAATTATTTGATTTGATCAAATCGATGTAAACGAGATATACATGCATCAATGATAAATCATATTTATTTGCTATGCCTATTTTTCTTTGTTTAAATTTTTTCACATCTTTTGTACTATTTTTTCAGTTGTGCTTATCGTCTGCGCTAAATGTTAAAACGTAGGCGTTTGCGTTGTAGCTGGTCCCATAAAAATATGTCTCTCAAAATTATTTACAACTTTTATGTAGAATGCAAAATTTTACGAGCATAGAAAGGCCTCGAACAAATCAAATTACCTAGAGACGAGGTGTCAGTCCAAAATAAGCCGCGCACAAAATATTTGTTATAAAATCATATGTTGCTCAAATGAAAAGGTTGTCTGCATGGAAAAGATGTGTCTCAAAATTTTGTACAACTTTCATGTAAAATACAAATTTATACCATCATGGAAAGACCTTAAAATATACAAAATATGCACTCGTGTTTCAATTCGGGCTAGGCTAATCCGAGCACGGCCAGTCAAGTCGGGCCAGGCAGCCCACGATGCATGGTTTCTAGGCCTGGTCCAACCCAACATTCGGGTCGTGCCAGTCTAACCCATTTTTCTCTGTGGCATGCCATACCTTGGGTCTTCAAATTTGTGTTGTGCTCGAGCAAGCCCGAAGAAGCCCGGCCAAATTTCTCTCTGTATACGAATACCTTGGGGTCGGTTTTATATGAAAGGTGGGAGGGATTTTTACACTTGTGTCTTCCTATCTACTCACACCTCTGGAGGCATTTGTGCGTATTTACATATGAGGGGTAACTCGTAGCCTGCCAATACATCTCATTACCATACACTTAATTACAGTTTTGCCCTTAGCAAATCTAAGTGATAAGATAACTACACTATGGCGAAAAAAGTTGGCACCAAAAGTTATATCGGCTAACACATATAACTTAAAAGGGTACCTGATGTCATTGCTCGGTGATTGCTGAAGATTAAAGCGGACAAAAATCTTCTAGGCTTGTTTAGTTTGTTCTAGCTAGTCTTATCTCTTGCTAGCTCTCTACGTGTAGCTGTTGATGTCAAATTTGCAACTCCTGGATGGGATATGGGCGGATGGCTACTGATCTACTGGATACTGTTCGTTTTCGATCTTGGAATGATTCAGGTGATTGAGCTTCTTCCGACGAAATGATCAAAGCCCACGGGCCTTAGGTTAGGCCTTCCCAGTTTCCACGTCCCCTTCCGGCCCGCTCACCATGTCATTAGGGCTAACGGGCCCATTATGTGCCAGATCCACGCATCAGGTGCAGCATAGAACAAAAGAACAGTTTTACTATGTATTAAGACGTCTAAATTTTGGTTTGGAAAGTTTTTTATTTTTTGAGATCTTCTTCTGGGAAGAATACTTTTCGAGAGGCTCATCAAGCACAAGCCAGCAGCACTACACTAATCCGCATCCTAATTAAAAAAATGGATTAGGACAGATCCTCCTGGACGACACCAACGGCTACTATCGGTAGGACAAATTTCTCTCTCTATACAAATACCTTGGGGTCTTTTTTATATGAAAGGTGGGAGGGATTTTTACACTTGTGTCTTCCTATCTACTCACACCTCTGGAGGCATTAGTGCGTATTTACATATGAGGGGTAACTCGTAGCCTGCCAATACATCTCATTACCATACACTTAATTACAGTTTTGCCCTTAGCAAATTGGATGGCCAAAGGACTTACCTAATCAAAAATTAAAGAAAGTATTTACATGCAAATATACATGCATTCAAAATTTAAATTCTAACATAAACATTTGCAAGAGGGCATACAAGATTTACAAGAAGGGGTACAAAATAAATAAGTTCATCCCTTTTATATATGGGCTAGATGAACCTTTTCTACATTTTCAAAATATTTAATTTGCAAGCTTACAAAAATAGATTATTGAAAATGTTTAGAAGATGACATTCAAGATTTGCAAGGAGGGTTTTATAATAACTTTATCCCTTAATAGAGGTCCAATGAATAGCTCTATCTAAAAATAAATAAATACTTTAAGCAAAGCTCTCAAAAGAAGAATTTTACAAATACTAAATGGTGGCAAAACATGGTTATTACTCTATGACATGAAATGCCATGTAGCAAAACCTATAATTGCCTTTTAAACCATACAGGATATTTTTTCAATATAATTTATTATATATCTATATACATACATATATATTTGCAATACAGGTATATAGTGGCAAAAGGATTTCGAATTCAGTGGCAAAATATTAGTCACATAAAATAATTTCATTATTTTAACATTTCAAATAATTTTCTTCATGTCCTAAATTTGGGATGTTACAAATGTTCCATAACCAAATGTTCTGAACTCATTTCATCATTTGTTGCTTCTAATATACGTGTCTAAGCTCTGAATGTTCTAATAAGCAGAGCAAAGAATAAAGCTCTGAAGTCTGAATGTTTTTTGCTGCCCCGGGAGCTAGCTTCTTCTGCACAAATGCAAGAACGCGGCCACGAGCAGGCCAGCCTTAAGCTGGACGCTCCAAGGGACGCCGTAGCTTCCCTTGCCGACGAGCCCCCTCAGAAACGGCCAGAAGCACAGCACCAGCCAGCCGCAGCACACGAACTCTCCGGCGCCCGGGCCGCCGCCGCCGCCGCCATGAACGCCGTCCGCCTCTACCTCTGACCCGACCACGGCCCGCCATGCTCCGACAGCGACCGCGACGGCGTTCAAGACCGCGAGCGCCGTGGCCGGGACGAACAGCGGCGACGAGTCGAAGGTGAACCGCCCCGGGTCGTCCCCGCCGTCGATGGCGGCGGCGTCGGCGTCCGTCGCCGGCCGCTTCTCCTTGCGGGTGACCTCGAAGACGGTGTCGGAGAGGCCTAGGGTCTTGAGGAGCACGGTGAGGAAGGCGAGGAGCCAGGCGGAGGCCGAGGTGATGCGCTGCATCCGGTGGTTGTTCCACCATGCGCGCGCCGAGAGCCCGCACTCCATGTACTCGGCGAAGTGGTATATGTGGTAGGTCAAGAACAGCGCCACCATGATCATGAAGCCGTCCTCCGATTCCTGCGTGAAAAGGACTGGGGACATCAGACGATCGAGCTGTGCACATCGAAGTAGAAGTCAGGTAAAAATGTTCTTTTTTCGACATCAGCCGAGCAGGCCATATACACATTCTAAAAAATTACTCCCTCCGTCGTTAAAAACATGTCACTTTTGATTTTTGTACACATGTTTCACCGTTCGTCTTATTGAAAGAAGATATGTAAATACTTCCTCCGTTCGAGATAAGAAATCGTCGTTGACTTGGACATATGTTTGACAATTCATCTAATTCAAAAAAGTTATGTAAATATCATTTATTTTGTTATGATTTGGTTTATTATTAAATATATTTCAAGTATGACTTAAATTTTTACATATTTGTAATAATTTTTTGAACAAGACGAATGATCAAACATGTGTCCAAAAAGTCAACAACAACTTCTTTTCGCGGATGGAGGGAGTACCATTTATTTTGTTGTGACTTGGTTTATCATAACATGCATTTTAAGTATGACATATTTTTACAATGGGTAATTTGCATTGCAGCCATCCGATAAAATTCGCTTATTGGAATCAATGTACGGAGCACTGAGGAATGATGGCATATATATGTTCACCTTGGGCAAGAAGGACTGGTTCGTGAGGAGGCAGTATGGCCCAAGCAATGCGTAGCACAGCTCGAACGGCGCCCTCACGGGCCAGGCGTTGATGATGAGATAGGCAAGGCACTGCCGGAACTCGAGGCGCTTGAAGATGGTGGCGAGGATGGGGCTATTCCGGCCGATGAGTATCTCCAGAAGGCCGGTCGCCCATCTCTTGAACTGGGTCAGGCTGGCCGGCCCGCCGGTCGGCGCGCATCCCATGAACGCCGGCGGGTCGATGGACATCATCGTGGACCTCCAGCCAGCGGCATGGATCCTCTGGCCGGTCAGGACATCTTCTGTCATTGAACCATAGACCCAGCCAACCTGCAAAACCATATATGCTGCACTGTAGCAAAACCGAAAAGAAGTTGCCTTGACGAAAACCTGAAGATATATAGCCATGGTAATGGCAGTTGCAAATGTATGTGTATATGTACCTCCTGACCCCAGCATGTGCCGGCCTCGTAGCTGCAGCTGGCCACCTGTTTCGCTGCTTCGATGCGACTTGATATATCAGCAGCTGGCTTGGCGAGCGCGTCTCCTGAAATGATGCTCCTGGCTGACTCGATCAATTCCTTTGAGCTCCCAAACTTCATCTGCAGCTCCTTGTGAGATGGTGAACCTGACAAAACGCAGTTGCTCCATGTAAAGGTAGGGCCTAAAAAAACTCGAAATTTTATTGCCATGCGATTTGGACCCAATGTGGTGAGCTTTTTCACACCAAGACACCCCTGCCATCTGTCCTAATGGCAGCTCTCATGAAAGAGTAGCACTTGTTTAACTGAAATGTGCCACATGTATACCTTTTACTCGTGGCAATCACAATGGTTTGTGTCAGAATTTGGTAATCAGAGTTTCACTTTTACATGGCGGGGTCGATAGAGTGGACTGATAATTGCATTCGATCAACAATGATCGGTCGGTAAAACTTTTCAGAAAATAAAATTGAAAGATCATAACCAATAATCAGCAAAAAGATCTATCATCGGCAAATCCTTTTAGAAAATAAAATTGAAAGATCATCATCAATAATCAGCAAAATGATCGGATTTAATTGGCCATTTTTTTAAGCCTTCAAGGCAATGAGAGGCTTGATTTTTAAGGGGTGGTAGCAGACAATCAGCCCATAAAGAAAAAAATAAAATATAGATAAATGCCATGTTATTGGCATGTCGATCAACGACCCACATATCATTAACACGTCGAGTGGCATATTTCAAAATCGCAAACTTCTCACGCCAGTTTTTACCTCCCGTCCTCTCACGCTGGACCACAGAGCCCGGAGGCTCGCCGTAGATGACTTTCCTGCGGTGAAAGCAGCCAGTCCCGCCATAAAAAATCCCCTGAATCCCTGCGACTCCAGTTCCAATTTTCTGAAGAAAAAGAAGAAAAGCCACAGAATCAGTAGAGCTGCAAGACATTTGCAAAGTCTCTCGTGCATGTGTGCTGATGTATACGTACACCTATCTGCATCGATCTGCAGTACTGGGACAGATGTGGGTAGGTTACCTTGTAGAGGACCTCGATCTGGTTGCCGAAAGGGTCGTCCCTGAGGGCGTCGTAGAACTGCTGCGGCGCCTGGGCGAAGCCGCTGTGGGTGTCGTCGTCGAACCCCAGCAGCAGGCACATCGCGTGGAGGAGGACACGGGGATTGTTCGCGAACATGTCGCAGTCCACGTTCAGCATGATCGGCGCGTTGGTCATCACGGCAGATACCCTTGTCTGCGCGCAGGGAAGTAGGGCTCTCACCATCTTATCATTTTTATATAAAAAAAAAAGTAATGGAATGTCTACTTTTATCTTTTAAACATGGTCGAGCTGACCTCGAAAACAGAGGGCCCATCGGTTTTGGAACCGCGGCTAACAGAGAAAACCTAATGGCTAACCGAAGTGAACGACTTAGGTTAAACGGTAGCTGCTCAGAAAACATGGTTAGTCGTGGTTGTTTGTAAGGTTTTGTAAACCGTTCAGACATATGTGCTTTTTTGAAGTTTAGTTTCTATGCCGGACTATATGCGGTAGGACTATATGTGCTTCTCGATTGGACTGCGCGGTATAGTATCTTTGTTTGTGCTCGGTCTGGCACGACTCGGTTTGCTAAAGTGCCTAGATCACAAGGCCAGTATTTGAGCAGTAGGATTTGTGTCAAAACAAATAAAAGAGATTTTATAGATATCATTTCTAAACATCCAATCAGATGAATTATTGTTTTCTTATATGCAACCATATATAGATCTCCGGGTCTGAGAAGGACGACTCTTCCTCTCACCAACCTCTAAGTAAAACTCTAGATCCCGCCGGTTCTGGCCCCCTGTCCTATGGCTGCTAGGCGGGGACCATGGACACATATCCAATCACGATAATTAATCTTAGAGGAAATTTTTAGATTGGAAAACATGATAATATTCTTTCATGGATGTTTTAGGATCTGGAGATCTATATAGAATTTGCACCCATCGACTTTTGATCCAAGGGTTTTTTTATTTTTTTTCTTCTTACGTTTGAATAGATGATAGTTCTCCTCATCATTACAGAAAAAGAAAAAAATCTGGTGTCATGCGCCGGTCTATCCATGTGCCACAACTGGGCCTAGTTCCTAGCATATGGCCCGTTAGGGCTGGCACGCATAGTATCCAAACCTAAACGAGTTTGGTTGGCAGCTTGGCTGCCTCTACACTGTACAATACGTGTACAATACAGCCTCTACCCTTGTCTGGGAGCAGGGAAGTAGGGCTCTCGCCATCTTATCATTTTTTTTAAAAAGTAATGGAATATCCTATTTTATTTGTTACGTAGTCGAGCTGATCTCGAGAATCGAGAACCCCATCAGTTTCGAAATCTGCGAATAGCAAACCGAACGGCTAACCTTTAGCGAAAATTCATTGATTGGAGAACACGACAGCATTTTTTTAGCGGAAATTCTTGGATCTAGATATCTATATGGAAACATGACTTTTGTACTTTTTGGCCCATGGTTTTCTTGTATTTCTTTCTCTTACATTTGAATGTATAGATGACAGTTCTTCTGGCCTTTACTAAAAAAAGAAAATTTTGGATTAGAAAACAATCAATGGTTGGCATCATGGTCGTTGCCCCTTTTGAGCAGCATCATTGCCGCAACTCCGACGACCGTCACCTATATCTCCATATATGCCACACGATGGTGGAGCCATGCCTTGATTTAGTGTCAACTCGCTTTGGTTGTATGTCTACGTGGATATCTCCTTTAAGATTCACCATCAATAAGGCAGGTGGCGTTGCATTCGTTGTTGGGGAGGATATGTTGTTATGGAGTTATCTAGATATAAGGCTGACATGGTAGCCTATAATATAGTCTAAATGTTATTGGGAGGTCTCTTCCTTCTTGTTATCCTCCACATCATTTTTTTAGTGTGGTGCGACTCATGCTCATAATCGGGACAGACCGATCTATCCATGAGCCACAACTAGGCCTAGCCCCTAGCGTATGGCCCGCTAGGTCTGTTATGCATAATGTCCATGCCTAAACGGACTTAATTGTTGGTTTGGCTACCTCTACACTGTGGTATTATTTGGGCCCATATACCATAGACACATGGATGAAGCACCTTGACAATTGCCAATAAACTTCGAAACATTTTGTCGGCTGCCATAACAAAATAGTGAAATTAATAGGTACTGACCAAAACATTCATGGCGCCGGCCTTGAAATGATGGGGATGGTTGGGGCTCTTCTCTCTCGAGACGTATACAAGGCTTGGGAATCCTTCTCCTATCTTGCTCTTGCTGTTGTCCCAAAGAATCTGCACTCAATCAGCGAAGCCACATGAATTAAGCAGTTAATTAATAAGGAACGGAGCTTGTCCTGCGCAACGAGACAGGCAGGCATGCATGGCCTGTGTGGACTACGTTAACTGATGATGCGGTAGTTAATTAGCCACGTGGCAAAATTAACCTTGATGATGGCAGGGTGGTTCCTGCGCTCGGCGTCCAAGAACTCGGCGAACTCCTCCCCGCCCAGCTTCAGAAGGGCGCCCTCCTCGGCGCTCTCGATCCGGCCGATAAGCTTCTCGTACTCGCTCTGAGTCCACGTCAAGAAGAGCCGGCCATGGCCGGTCATTTTTTAGCAATGAGAAATGTATTTCGGAAACCTCACTACATCACAAGTATGCACACGCGATCATGGTAAAATATTTGATTTACATAAAAAAAGAAGCGAAATGACTAACAGTCGTACTACTGAATTGGAAAATGACTTATTGTAAGCTGACTAAAAATAAATATCTCTCGATCATTTTTTTATATAATTATGATGTGACTATAATTTTTTTTATATAATTCTAGTGTTACGGGAGCATAACTTTAAAATGACACGTAGCTAAATTTCATACGGCCAAGAATTAACAAATCTAATAATTCGGCGTTGATATTTCATGACGCTTCTTGCAGCCGACCAAACGCACAGGCACCGCGATCAGCCTTCGGATCTTGGGTGCGAGCGCGGTCGGCCGTTGGATCTTGCGTGCGTCTAGAGCACTCAATTAGTGAAAATTCCACTAAATTTTTACTGTTTTTCCATATTTTCGTTTACTGGAAAAAATGTTTTGCGATAGTGGAATTTTTTGCGTGAGGTCTGATCTATTATAGATTTATTTTGTTTTCTGTTTATTATAGATTTATTTTTTTTCTATTTATTATAAATTTTATTTTGTTTTCTATTTTTCACGTCGAGAGATTTTTTGCTCGTATAATTTACGAAATCGTGCATGCGTAAAAAATTCCACTAAATTTCTACTGTTTTTCCACGTTTCCATTTATTGGAAAAAATGTTTATGATAGTGGAATTTTTTAACCCAAGGTGTGCATTGAGTGTACGTGGTATGTGTCTACACAAATGCTAAAATTGCAGGCGCATGTCTAATGGTGCCTCCCTAATTCTAAAAGTTAATCCAAACATAGAGCAACCTCTGCATCTACGTAGCTGCAGCAACAATGGCTAGCTATTGGCGGCTGACCTTCATGAACGTCCAGTCGTCGAGGAACCTGCGGTCGTCGGGGCCGAACTCTGGTGTGGAGGAGAAGTACATGAAGGGGGCCCTCACCGCGACGGCGTGCCTCCTGCAGAAGGGCACCCACAGCCTGGCGAACCTGGCGGCCTCGCGCAGCGCGTGGTACGTCACCGGCGAGCAGGCGTCGTCGGAGACGTAGCAGGCGAGCTTGTCGGCGGCGGGGTAGTCCACCGCCAGCAGCGACAGCACCGTGTTCGCCGTCATCGCCGGCGGCTCCAGCTCCGGGTCCGCCGTCGTCACGAACATGTCCACCGCCGGTAGCTCGTCGATCCTAACCAAGATCACAAGACAAAAAAAGATCATCTTTTTTTTCTTTTTGATCAAAAAAATCTCTTTTTTTCCCGAATTTCTAGAGCGTGTTGGATGTGGTGGAGCACCTTTCGGAGAGGTTTTCGGGGAAGGTGGCGAATACGGTAGGGCTCCACTTGCCGTTCATGTTGAGGATCCAGACGAAGGCGAACCACACCTCGCAGACGAGCGCCGCCAGCCACACCGCGCCGGCGCGCTCGCCGCGGAGCAGGGCGGCGGCGCGGCGGGCCACGAGCGCTAGGAGGAGGAAGAGGAGCACGAAGTCGGCCAGCTTCCAGGCCGTCCGCCGGAGCGCTAACCTCTCCTGCAGCTTCTTCTTGGCGCCAGCCATGGCTAACTACTCACGTCTCACGTACCTTACCTAAGCTCGCAGTCCGCTCTCCACTCACCAGTCACCACTCGCTCACCAGCAAGGTAGCAACAAGCAGAATCACCCGCCCTTAATGTAGTCGTGTTCCGCTGCTGCCCGGCTCATTAATTCATAGGACGTGACTCCTCGGCTGAAAATATAGAAAATTTCGATCATAATTTTTACATTAGTCAATAACTAAGTTTATATAGTTTGATACCGTAAAAAAATTGCAATGCAATCAACTAGATGATATTTTTAGTTTTTTTAATCTTCATTTAAAATAAAAAAAAAGCTACAGAAAAGACTATCTATAGAACTAAAGGCATGTGTCAAGATGGTACATAGACTTTTCAGATACGTTATACACTTTTTACAATATCGAACCATATGCAAATTTAGTTATTTACTAGTGTGAACACCTCGACATCTATTTTCAAGCGACTAGGTAGGAGCAATTCCATAATTTATATCGAGCAGCAAAGTGGATTTTCCAAGCCTATTATGCCAGTACCAGTGTGTGCTTACAACCATTGGATATGCTTCAAGATCTATGCTCGGTTCCATTCATTCCTCCTCAGGTGTTATTATACAAAACATCTTTAAAAATGTTTGAGAAACGATCGGATCCTTCTTTTCTTATTAACTGAGTTTGCAACCACATGCTGTTGTCACTGCCACAACGGCACGACGACTGGTATGGTTGCTCAAGCATGTGCTGGAGTGGTTGTGTGTCCCTTGTCTAGTGGTTGCCAGCTTGCTACCTACCGGCGGCGGACGGTCGACTCAGGCGGGATTGAGAAAGAGAGAGAAGAGAAAAAAAAGATCTGCTTGTTTTGAAATTAAAAAAAAAACGACAATGGGCTATAAAAAAAGAAAGAAGAGAGTAAGGCCATCACTAACACGTCTTGACTTAGAATGGTCTAGTCAATATTCGTAACTCTTTTACACTATTCATCTATATAGTTTTGATAGATTTTATTTGTCATAGTATTGCACGTCCTAATTTAGAAGTCATTAAACATGTCTTTTAAGCCTATCAACGAATCTAAACAAATCATAGAGAGCATCCGGATGATGGTAACATCGTATATCCACACATAAAGACGCCGGAATGATTGAGCAGGACATCGTCCCCGATGGTCGCAAACTCGCATGGATGATCTATCATCCATGATTGCTGATTAATTAATTGCAGCAGCAGCGATCGAGACGGCGAGCAGAGAAGATAGAGCCCAAGAGGGTCTCGTCTTCCGCTCGCGGCCGCGAGCGCTCTGTCCGACGCGACGGCGGTTGCGGCTGTCGCTTTGCGCGCCACGGGAGTGGTGAGCGATCTCCGCCCCCCCACGCGCGCGCGCGCCCGCCACCGGAAGGCCCCATCGACCTTGACCCCGTCCACGAGCCAATCATCTCGCGCGCGCGCGAGCTGGACCTGGCACGCCAAACCCTAGCTACCGACGACGTCGTCGTTGATCTCTGACGACAGGCGGCGGCCATGAATTATTTTGGATTTTTGGGCCTGACGTCGATTAGATAAACTTGTAATCTTGTGATTATGTAACTTGTAAAACAGCTCATGATAATGACCGGCCTAGAAGAGTGCGTGTGGTTAGCTAAATATAGACACGTTGTATTTTGGTTGTTGCACTGTTTATGGCTGGACTTATCTGGTTGTTACGGATGTAACAGATTGGCGCGTTTAGTCGCCCCGTATTAACATGCAGGCAGAGCACGAACATGGTGCAACTGCTTCCACCAAATACTTCCGCACCTCTGATAGTTTTCATGGTACCAGAGCACTAGGCATAGATCCAACAATGGCTTGTTCCTTTGCCTCCAGCTTTGCCATGAGTTCATTGATCACCCACCCTACCTCCGAGAAGCTTGCCAAGAATAATCATGCGATGTGGAAAGTTCGTGGTGCACGTCTTGAGGGCTTTCTCACCGAGCCAAGGCGCCTGATTCTGAGATCGATGGCAAGGAAGGTGACAAGGCAGTCAAGATCGCCAATCCTACCTATGAAGAATGGATGGCATCAGACCAACAAGTTCTAAGCTTTCTCCTGGCCTCTCTATCAAGGGAGGTCCTGGCTCAGATCGCGGCAAAGAAGACCGCGGCGGAGGCCTGGCGCGCTGTCGAAGATATGTTCGAGTCACGGACGAGAGCTCGCGCTGTCAATACGCGTCTAGCTCTGTCCACCGCTCAGAAGGGAAATACGACGCTGACCGAATATGTGGGAAAGATGCGTTCCCTCGGTGATGGGATGGCTGCAGCAAGACGGCCTCTCGATGATGAAGAACTAGTGGAATACATCCTCACTGGGTTGGATTATGATTTTAATCCCCTGGTGTCTGCAGTGCTGGCAAGAACCGAACCAATTTCGGTTAGCGAGCTATACTCTCAGCTGCTTGCATTCGAGACTAGAATGGATCTGATCGGCCATAACCAGTCCTCTGGGTCCTCAGCCAATATGGCAAATCGACGAGGGCGCGGAGGAGATGGGCGCGCCGGGCGAGGTGGTCGCGGCGGACGGAGACCCAACGCTCCTGGTCGCAGTTGCGGCACCGGCTTCAGCGGCGGCAACAGCTTCAACAGCAACAATCCTCGTCAAGGAAATAATGGTGCGCGCCTGAATATCAACAGCAACAATAATTCCTGAGATCGCCCAACGTGTCAAGTCTGCCTCAAGACTGGCCACACTGCTGATCGGTGCTGGCACAGGTATGATGAGAATTACGTTCCTGATTACAGACATGTTGCTACCGCCGCTACAAACTCCTATACCGTGGACACAAATTAGTACACGGATACGGGGGCTACCGATCATATAACAAGCGAATTAGAGAAGCTATCATTCCGTGACAAGTACAATGGCGGTGACCAAATCCACACAGCGAGTGGAGCAGGTATGAATATTAGCCATGTTGGTAAATCTACTGTTCATAGCCAGAGCCGCAATCTTAATCTAAACAATATCTTACATGTTCCACAAGCCACAAAAAATCTTGTTTCTGTTCATCGCCTTGCTACAGATAATAATGCCTTTCTAGAATTTCATCCTAATTTAATTTCTTCTTGATAAAGGATCGGGACACGAGGAGCACACTTATTAAGGGGAGATGTCAGAAAGGCCTATATCCTCTTCCATCTACGCCATCATCCTCTACAAAGCATGCTTTTGGAGTTACTAAACCATCCTTTGTTAAGTGGCATAGTCGCCTCGGTCATCTTGCAGCTCCCATTGTTCAGAAAGTTATTAGTAATTTTAATCTTCCATATCTTGTTGAGTCCAATAAAGAATCTGTGTGTGATGCTTGCCAACAAGCAAAGAGTCACCAATTACCATATCCAAAGTCGTCTAGTGTCTCGAGTCATCCTTTAGAACTTGTTTTCTCAGATGTTTGGGGGCTTGCACATGATTCTATGGGCAGATATAAATACTATCTGAAATTCAAGTCTGAAGTTTTCCAAAAATTTCATGAGTTCCAAAAACTTGTTGAGCGGCTGTTTGATCGAAAAATTATTGCTATGCAAACTGATTGGGGGTGGTGAGTATGAAAAACTTCACTCCTTTTTTACTAAAATTGACATATCTCATCATGTCTCATGCCCCTATGCACATCAGCAAAACAGGTCTGCTGAACGAAAACACAGGCACATTGTTGAGGTTGGCCTGTCTCTTCTCGCTCATGCTTCCATGCCCCTTAAATTCTGGGATGAACCTTTTCTTGCTGCAACTTTCTTGATTAATCGTACACCTAGCAAGGTTATTTCATATTCTACACCCAACACTTATTCAATGCTACACCGGAGTACTCATCTTTGAGAATTTTTTGTTGTGCATGTTGGCCTAATTTGCGTCCCTACAATCATCGCAAGCTCCAATTCCGTTCCAAGGAGTGCGTCTTTCTGGGCTACAGCAACATGCACAAAGGGTTCAAGTGCCTTGATGTCGCGACAGGACGCATCTACATTTCTCATGATGTTGTGTTTGATGAAGGAGTCTTTCCTTTCTCTAAACTTCACCCTAATGCTGGTGCTAGACTCAAATCTAAAATCCTTTTCCTTTCACCAACGCCTTTTGCTTCCAGTTCGCTATCTCTTGGGCATGAAACTGTAGATGGTCTACAGGCTAATCACCCTGGTGCTACTAATTTTTCTCCATCAAATGCTAATTTCCAGGGCAACAATGGAGACACAGCAGTCCTGACGTAGGCTCCTCGGCTGGTTCTGCTCCTGAATCCGCACTGGCACCAGGTGATCAGCTACCCGTCGAACTTGCGTTTGCCACACCGCCTGCTGTTGCCGCGCCCTCCCCATCTACGGGTGCGCACAACAGGGGGGCTGACACGAGTTGCGCGACGACGACTGGGGGTGCCACACCGCCCGAGGGCGACACGCCTCCCGCCGTCGTGCAACCTGTATCAGCTGTACAGAGACCGAAAACACGCCTTCAAGATGGAATCAGAAATCCTAAGGTATTTCAGATGGTACTGTTCGCTATGGTTGTTTTACTTCATCTGGTGAGCCACAAAATCTAGAAGAAGCCCTAGGAGATAAAAATTGGAAACATGCAATGGATATTGAGTATGATGCCCTGATAAAGAATCAAACTTGGCATCTTGTTCCATCTCAGAAAGGTAGAAACATAATAGATTGCAAGCGGGTTTACAAAATTAAACGTAAAGCTAATGGGAGTTTGGACAGATATAAAGCTAGACTTGTTGCAAAGGGATTCAAATAAACATATGGTATAGATTATAAAGATACTTTTAGCCCTGTTGTCAAGTTAGCCACCATCAGGGTTGTTCTGTCTTTAGCTGTTTCAAGGGGTTGGAGCCTTCGTCAGCTACATGTTCAGAATGCTTTCCTTCATAGTTTTTTAGAAGAAGTTTATGTGAAACAACCTCCTGGGTATGAGGATTGTCGGGGATAAAATTACGGCCCATTGCTATGGCCCACTCCCTGGCGGCCCAGTTGAACAGCCTACCAGGGCCCAGCTCCCTGGAAGGTTCTATCAGGCCCATGTGCATCCTGCCGAACAGCTTCTTGGTCGGCACGGTGCGTAACGGCCTATGATTCGTGTTTGAGTCCGACTCAAACAAGAGTTCTGCACGGCTGCGTGAAGACCCGGACGTGGTTGCCCGGATTGGAGCGGACGTCGTGATCCCCAAGACTAGGAGTATGCCTTATCTGCCTCGGGATATATTTGGCATGTATGAGTTCGTTGCGTACTCGTAGTTAGCCCGGCCCGATATTCCCTCGGTAGGTTGGTTTGCTCAGCACTATATAAACAGGGGCCCTTTGGCGTTTAGGGGATCCCTGGCATCGAGTTTTACATCTTAGCATCTGGCTTAGAGCTTTGGCACTTGTACACGCATAATCTCGCCGAGACTTGTTCGTCTCGTCGAGCCATCTCTTGTAATCATCTCTGATATATAAGAAAGGTTGGACGTAGGGCTATTATCTCTCCCGAGAGGCCCGAACCAGGATAAAAGCCCCTGTCTCCTGTTCATTGTTGTTCGTTGTTGTTCGGCGTGTCTCCTATCTCACTCCTGAAGAACCTTAGTTGACTTGGGTCATTATCCCAACCGTCGATAGTTGGCGTCGTCCGTGGGGATACGCAGATCGAGCATGTCGAACTCTATCAGCGACCAGAAGATTATTCCTGAGGGATACGACTCAGAAGGACAGGACGCCTCATCCCCTGTCGGTTCAGATCGATCTGCTCGGTCTCGAACGCTTTCCGTATCTGAGGTAGAGGTCTCTGCCTACATGGCAGAGATAGCCTCAGATCGTACTCCCGTCATTGACGATGACTACGGAACTGATAATCTTTACGACGGTTTAGATCTGCCGACTCAAGGCTATGTCGGTAGATTCCACTGTGATTTACACGGTGATGACACCGTCAAGCATACCTTCTCATGGCCCCGCGGCATCAACATGGCCGATGCAGGAACCTCCGGAGATCCTGCACGGGATGCGGCGGCTGGCGAGATCGGGCAGATTAATTCTGCTCGGCAGCAAGATGAGGTCGCGCTGGCTGCTCACGAGCAAGACGTCATTCGCCGCAGCTTCGACACCTCCATCAATCAGACATTAGCACGGTTTCGCGACCGGTGTAAGCGACAGCGTCGCGACCCACCTCGCATGCCGGCGCTAAGTCTCCCGGCAGAAGCTTCCCCTGTTCGGGTCAATTCCCCGCGTGACCGGACTCCAGTCGGGCAGAACGCGGATGGTTCAGGGATCCCGGAACCCATAGATCAGAGTCGGGAACGGCTCGAAGCTATAGCAACGGTCCTCAGATCCACCAATCAGGCCGATCTCGCCCGTATGGGCGATGCTGTTGCTTCTAACCTAGAGCGATTGGCCGAAGGCCTAAAGTCCCTAGGCGAAGTCAACACCTCCTCCAGGCAGCACAGTCAACCTGCTCGGAATGACTCGGACAGCTCTGATCGATCGCGTGACCCTCGTCACCATCGAAGGAGCACTGTCCGCGATCATGCTACCCGTGGTCGCCGTCGCTCGCCAAGTCCCCGTAGTCGTCACGACCATAGGGGTAAGCGTGCACGTGATGATCACGGACGATCCCCTCGTGAGGAGCGCATAGTCGCGACCACGAGGAAGGAGCATGGCGGATTGTCCCGGAGAGAATTTCTCCAGGCTGAATCTTCCCGTTCAGCAGGAGTTCCTCCGCGCAACAGGGCCAATGTCTTCTCAAGACTAGGTTCTGCCGGGGAAGGTAGCCGGTCATACGCCTTGGGCTGCAGGGCTTTCTCTGACGAGCTTCGTGCCGTCCGATGGCCCTCAAAGTTCAAGCCCGGTCACATGGAGAGGTACAATGGGACACAGAATCCAGAGGAATTCCTTTCCATCTACGCTACAGCCATCATGGCGGCCGGGGGTGACGAGCTCGTCATGGCTAATTACCTCCCGACTGTCCTTGAGGGTGCTGCTCGGACGTGGCTGTTCAATCAGCAAGAGGGTTCAATCTGCTCTTGGAACCAACTTTGTGACGCTCTGATCGCCAACTTCCAGAGTTGTTACGTGCGTCTGGGCAAGGAGGATGATCTGCACCAGATGATCCAGATGAACGGGGAGACCCTCCGCAACTTCGTGAAGCGTTTCATTAAGATTCGCAACACGATCCCGAACATCTCGGACGAATCTGTTGTCCGCGCCTTTAAAAACGGAGTCCGCGACGAGCGGCTCACCCAGGATCTCAAGATCAACGAGACTGGACCGCCAACGACTTGTTCAAAGGCGGCCGATCATATGCCAACGCGCGAGCGCTGCTTCAAGACAAAAAGACGTTCGACAAGGCGAGCCGCCGCCCGACTGGTGTGGATGAGAAGAAGAAGATCAGCGACAACCCGGTGACAAGAAGTCCTGAAGAAGAAGAATAAAGGTGATCGAACAATACCGTCATGGTATAGATCGCGCACCCTCCCAAGGATGGGCGTAGAAGCCCAACAATAACTACAAGGGCAAAAAGCACGCTCGGGGCCGGACAAGGCAAGAAAGGTCCAGCGACCGATTTTACAAGTTCCACCAAAGACTACGGGCACGACATAGGCCATTGCGTAACTTGGGCGCAAAGCTCGAGGATTTCTACAACGGCAAGGGCCCAATGCCCACCCCGCCGAACAAGGTGATGCGGCAGAAAAGACAAGCGTCCCAAATTGACGGTGGTGACCGGACGATGATGACGAATATCAAGAGCCGTGAACCATATCGCCGTTATTTTCGGCTCCTCGGCTTATACCTCTCGGCGCACCTCAAGGAAGCCGCCGGAGGTCCACAACGTTGAAAAAGGCAAACCACGGCTGAATCGATGAAGTGGACCGAGGTCTCTATCTCCTTCTCTAAGGATGATTGCCCCATCGATGACCAAGCCTCGGCGTCTCCCTCGGTGGTCGCTCCACCATCGAGAACGCCAGAGTTGGCGGCGCTACCGTCGACGGCGGGGCGCTTTGGACCTGCTATCGGCATAGGTCTTGGACGAGATGCTGATTCCTCGCAAGCTTAAAGAAGTCGCAATGCCTTTCTCGGCATTGTCCCGGAAGCTGTTCACCATTGGGGCGATTGTTCTCGCCTGTTACCTTCGGCGATCAAGCAACTTCCGGATGGAGTTGATCACGTTTGACGTGATCGACTTCCCTTCCGCGTACAATGCGATCCTGGGCCGGCCATCTCTTGGCAAATTCATGGCCGTGTCCCATTATGGATACCATTGCGTGAAGATACCGGGCCCTAACGGCGTGATCACGGTCAAGGGCAACTACAAAGCTGCTCTGGATTGCGACGAGCAGTCCCTCGCCTGGTCGGCCAGCTTCCACCTTGTGGCCCCGATGCTCCGCAGACCAAGTATGCACGCCCTAGAGTCTCCCTTCAGCCAGGGGGTGAGACCAAGGAGGTTCCACTCTCCCTTGATGACACTGCCAAGACAGTTCACTTGGGGGCCAACCTGGACCCCAAATAGAAAAACGAGCTCATCGCCTTCCTCCGAGCTAACGCAGATGTGTTTGCTCGAGCCATCGACATGCCCGAGTCCCAAGGAGGTCATCGGGCACAAACCGCCGTCCGTGGGACAAAAGCCTGTTCGCGGAAGGTTCGGCGTTTTGGACTTCAGCGGGGATCATCAAAGATCGCCAGGCAAGTCGCTTCGTTCTGTCGGTTTCATCCGTGAGGTTGATCACACCGAGTGGTTAGCCAACCCTGTCATTGTAAAGAAGAAAGGCGGCAAGTGGAGGATGTGTGTCGATCACACAGATTTGAACGCTGCTTGTCCCAAGGACAATTTCCCGCTGCCTCGCATAGACCAGCTGGTCGATGCGACTGCGGATGCCCAGCTCTTGAGTTTTTTGGATGCTTACTCCGGTTATCACCAAATAAGCATCTCCCCCGAGGATGAAGAGAAGACTGCCTTCATCACCCCCTTCGGCACTTTCTGCTATACGACCATGTCTTTGGAGTCACAAGAACGCCGGTGCCACGCTCCGGCGCAATGGAGAAGACTTTCCGCGTAGCAATATAGCGGAAAAACTCGAAGGTCTATGTCGATGACATAGTTGTAAAGAGCAAGCATGCTCCAGATCATGTAAAAGACCTGGCCGAGACGTTTCGTAACATCGCCAGGCATAGAATAAAATTAAATCCAGAGAAGTGTACCTTTGGTGTTCGATCTGGAATGTTGCTCGGTTATGTAATTGGTTCGCAAGGAATCTCTGCCAACCCCGAAAAAATCGAGGCCATTGAAAACATGCAGGCTCCAACTACCGTCAAGGAAATTCAGAGCCTCATCGGACGGATGGCTGCCTTGAGCAGGTTTATCTCCCGTCAGGGCGAGCGCGGGCTGCCCTTCTTTAAGGCCCTGCGCAAGCACAATGGTTTTTAGTGGACGGAAGAAGCTGATCGATCTTTTCAAGACCTAAAGCAATACCTGTCCAACCCACCTGTCTTGACTACCTCGTGTCACGCCGAAAGACTTTTGCTCTATCTTGGTGCATGCATAAGCGGTGGCGGTCTTGACGGTGGAAAGGGAAGGCATCCAGCGGCCAATCTATTACGTGAGCGAGGTACTTCACGGATCTAAGGAGCTTTACCCTGAGGTCCAGAAGTTGCTCTACGCCTTGCTCATGTCCTCCAGAAAACTTCGCCATTATTTTCAAAGATCAAATCTGGTCCCACCAAGTTCCCTTGGAGAAATCCTAAGGAATAAGGAAGCGGTAGACGATAGCTAAGTGGGCAATGGAATTGGTAGAATTCGATATTCATTTCTTTGCCCGAATCTGCTGTTAAGTCACAGTCTGGCCGACTTTGTCGCCGAATGGACTCGCCTCGCCTAAATCCCGTGAAGCTCCCGAGCAACCCGATGACCCCCGACCATGTTTTTGACGGCTCGCAGACCGAAACTCGGGGAGCTGGTTTTGTTCTCATCTCCTCAAGGAGAGCAACTCCATATTCTATTTAACTACACTTTGCAATGACTAACAACGCCGCAGAGTACGAGGCCTCCTCGGGATTAAGCGTGCAAGTCGCTTGGTGTCCAACGGCCGATCGTGAAGGAGATTCACGGTGGTCATCAATCGTTAACAAGGAGTATCGGTGTTGCGATGACTCAATGGCGCGATACCGATTGAAGTGAGGAAGTTGGGCGGCATTTTCGATTTTTCGAGGTGCTCTTCGTGCCTGTGAAGGACAACTTTCGGCGACCAGCTATCAAGTTTGGATCCTCACGCGAACTCGCTCGGCAGGTGCTCGTCGAGCACCTTTACAAGCCCTCAATCACGTCTCCGAACGAGGCAACTGAGACATGTGGTGCTGTCGCCGTCATCGAGCAGGCTGCGAGCTGGACAACGCCATTTGTCCGGTACCTAGCAGATGGGACCCTGCCCGAAGACGAAGCCGAGCGTTCCCGGCTTACAAGGCGTGCTAGTTCATACCAGCTTATGAACGGCATCCTTTACCATCGAGGTGCTCTGGGAGTCCTCTCCAAGTGCATCTTGCAGCAGGAGGGTATGTTCCTTCTTAGGGACATACACGAGGGTGCCTGTGGCAACCACGCCTCTTTCCGAACTCTGGTCGGCAAAGCGTTTCGCATGGGCTATTACTGGCCTACAGCGTTACAAGATGCCCGGGACATCGTGACTAAGTGCAAAGCTTGCCAATTTCACGTCCGGAAGGCACATAAGCCCGTCCAAGAGCTCCAAACGATCCCCCCATCCTAGCCTTTCTCCACATGGGGTCTGGATCTGCTCGGTCCGTTCCCTAAGGGGTACAAGGGCTACACACACTTGCTCGTCGCCATCGACACTTTTACAAAGTGGATTGAGGCAGAATCTGTGTCGTCTCTTCACGCCAAAACGGCTGTGCGCTTTTTCAAAAGCAACGTGGTCACGCGCTTTGGGATTCCCCATAAGCTGATCACCGATAATCGCATTCCAGCCCGGGCGAGCTATTCGAAATACCGCGAGCACCGGGCACCAAGGTCTGCTTTGCCTCTGTGGCACATCTACAGAGCAATGGAGCAGTCGAGCGAGCTAACGGACAGATCGTCCAGGGTATCAAACGGCGTGTGTTCGCGGCACTCCTCGAGCACAACAAGGCCTAGGTTGACGAAGTTCCTTCCGTCCTTTGGGCAGTCCGCACTACGGCCAGCCGGGCAACTGGGGAAACTCCTTGCCAACTGGTCTACGGTGCAGAAGCCATCATGCCCGCCGAAATAGTACTCGGCTCGCCTCGCACGAGCTCGGTCAACTTGGTTGACGACGAGCAAGAGCGCTTACTCGATCTCGATCTCCTCGAAGGCACACGCGAACGGGCACAAGTCAGAATGGCGCGCTACCAGCAAGATCTTCGCCGGCATGCTGCCAAGTCAGTTCGACCAAGGGCTTTGAAGGCTGGCGACCTCGTTCTGCGCCGTGTCCAGAACTTGTCCAATGCCAATAAGTTAACTCCACGCTGGGAGGGCCCATTCACGGTCGTTTCTTCTGCTCGCCCAGGGGTTGTTCGCCTGGCAATGGAGGACGGGAGAGAGACCGACCAAAGAAACATCGACCACCGTAAGTTCTTTGTGTAGGTCTCTTTGTGTGTTTGCTTAGCCTTGCGCTTTTTGTCAAACTTGGCGCCTTAGTTCGCTCCAAGTCTCTGGGCACCATGTAAAGTTCAATCCAATTCTTAAGTGAATTCTAGCGGCCTCTGTGCCCTTTTCACTTCTTGTCTTCTGAAGACTACCTCTTTCTCTCTGGTAACACTTGATGGCTGCCCGATCCTTGCGAACTCTTGGCTCCGCAATCTTAAGAATTTTTCCTACCCGTATCTAGTCTCGATAAGTTCCTGAACTCAGGGTTGCGTAACACGGCTTCTCCACCTTGCGGCTAAGTCTGCTCTCGTAAGCCCTCCGCGGTAGAGGCACTTACTGCTTGGCGCGACCACTTGGCAAGGTCTGCTCTCGTAAGCCCCCGCGGCAGAGGCACTTTCCTTGTTCGGTTATCCTCGGAATTGCCTAACTTACGCCAACGAAAGCGATCTATGGAACAAGTCGAACAAAATACGGGTGTCGCTCTATCTCTCTACGTCGTGTCTGAATTCGCAATTTTAGGACTTGAGCAACGTTAAATGCATCGGGGCTAGGGTGTCGCTCTTTCTCTTGTGCACTGTTCGGGTTCGCAAACTCGTGTTTCGGCGATACTGTGGGCTGGAGTTAGGCTAAGCGCTCTACCGGTTTTCTCAAACTTCTTAGCGCTGTTACGCTTTTCTCTTAGTTTCGCTTCGTTCTGTCTTTTTCTTTGCTCTTTTTGCGGGAAGAAAGGCAAGTGCTTTATTGCATTAAATCAAAAGTTTCAGTACAAGGCCCTTTAAGATTCTGACCAATGGTGCTACTTAGGAGCAAGCGCTACTTTAGCTCCTCAACTTCTAACTTGAGGCGCATGACTTCACCTTGAGCCTTGATGCCTTCCCGGCTTCACTCGGGCGTTCTATCTCCTCCTTGCTCGCTTGCTTTGTGCCGCTTGCCTTACGCGGATGGCCTCGACCTCTTCGGTCTTGGCCAATGGTGGTGAGACAGAGCCTCACTCTGCTAACTTCGCCGCCGACGGTCTTGAGCTTCTCGACCAGCTCCTTGACCTTGTTCTCTGCGGTGATCGCCTCACCGCTATCCCGCATCTCCTCGATCTCTTCTGTGAAGCCCACAGGTCGAAATCTTTGCTCGAGTCTCGGAGGTCGGCTCCTCTTTGATGAGCTGGGCCTTGACTTCTCGGCGTCCGCCATGGCGCCTTCCGCCAATAGGACGCCTCGGCAAGCTGCTCTTCGAGCCACTTCGTGCGGCCCGGCTTCTCCTCCGCGGTGCTTTCGCCTTCACGGCTTCTTGGCTCTCCTCGGCTTCTTTAGAAGAGCCTCGAGAATGCCTCTCTCTGTCACTTCGGCTTTGAGCTTCTTCGCTTTCGCCTTTAGCCGGCTCCGGCTTCGGGCTAGCGCAGAGGGCTCCGCCCGGCTCCTCGTCTCGAGATGCTCCGGAGGACGCCAAGATCTGGCGCTCCGTTCGATGGTAACACCGTCCTCGAGCTCCGCCATGGTGTCCCTAAAGACCTGAGGGAGAAGATCAAGTTGATTACTTTATGCGATGATACAATTAAACCAACAAGGCTCGGTTTTGGAGTTTACCTTGCCCACCGATGCTTGATCCCCGGCGTAGCCGCCTTGAGACCGTCGTCCACGGCCCTTCGTCTTGAGATGAGACCGGCGCTGCTGCTCTTGCCGCCGCTCTGTGCTCCTTCTTCTGCGGGAGCTCTTACGCTTTCGGGCAGGGCGATCGGGCGAAGCGCTTTCGTCTCCCGCCTCTGTTTTCCTTCCTCTTCGCCTTGGTCACCCTCGGGCAAGGTCGGTCTTCGCTCCACCGGACGACACCGGCCTCATTGGCGGGGCAACTTGTGTTGCTCGCCAGGTGGGTCTCTTCTTGTACCTCGGCGGCGGGAACTTCGCCTGCTTTCGCCGATCACCTCCGCCGTTCGAGGATGGATCGCCCCTCGCGACGGAGTGCCCGTGAGACCGCTGCTCGGTCCCAACACAGCAGCTTCGGGCCATCGCCTTGGCCTCATGTCCGTGGCACCGTCGCGCGCCTCTTACGCCTCCGGCCGCTCCACCGCGCTTTTGGCGTGCCAAGTCGCTCATTGAGTCTCGACGGGAGCGAGCTCCACGCCGCCACTTGTCCTTGAGGTGGCCTACTCATTGCCGCGATCGCGTGCAGTGCTCGGGTAGCAACGAACGCTCGAGCGCCGCCTCGACGTCGTCCGTGGCGGCCTTCTCTGGCAAACATGAAAAGACTCGATCAAGCCCGGACGGTCGGAAATTCGTAAGGTCAAAGAGATTCATTGCTACATACCTGCCGTAGAAAGCTTCATCTTGATCTTTTTTGTCGGAACCTTCCGCCTCTTCCTCGGGGGCTCCTTGGCGGATTGTCCGCCTCGTCCTCGGTGCTCATGGCGATGAGCTCAGCCCTCTTTGGCCGAGCACTCTTCTCGCAACGCAAGAAGTTTTTCCTTACGCGCGACTTCTTCCTCAAGACTCCTCTGTTCGGCGACCTGTTGTAGCCGTGCCATATGGCCCGAATGAGCCTGCGTGTAACGCATAAGCCAAAGGGTCATGTTCTTTACCTCTTCGTCGCTCTGCTCGGTGAGGAGGGAGGGGCTTGGTCTCTACCCGCTAGGTTGACCGCGCGCCCGTTTGGTCTGTTCGGCGCGCTCCGTCATCGTGGGTGGTCTCTTCGACGGCTGGTGTCCGCCATGGCGGGGCGAGCTCCGTGTAGGCTCGGCCGCCACCTTGGGCTTCATGGCCGCCTTGGCCTTGCCCTTCTTCGCCTTCTCCTTCTCAGATCCGGAGGGCTCCTCCACGATCCCTCCAAGGATCAGCTGGTCCTCCTGCGTGTTTTGAGAAGCGGACATTAGCATTGAACAACGGTGCAAATCTAGCAACACAGGCTGAGCATAAGTGATTTACCTCGTCTGTGCGGACAAGCACGTTGCGCGGACAGGTGTAGGCCACCTCGCCGGTGACCTCCCCGTCCTTCCTCGCCGTCTTCAGCATGGCGTCGACCCGCTCGGTCACCCACGTGTCGGTTGGCTTCTCTGCCCGAACAGAGGGGATCGTTAATTCCTGTTCGGAGGAAATGATCAATGTAAAGGTTGAGTCTTAAAGGCACTTACCCGTGCTCTCCCTTGTGATGTCTTCCCATCCCTCTATCTTATAGAAGGGATAGGGCCTTCTCCGCAGCGGACAGATTCTGTTCGCTGTGTAGTCTCGGATGATCTCTCTGCCCGTGAGCCCGAGGCTCACGAGGGAGGCGATCTTCTTCGTCAAGTACCAATCCGCGGCGGACATCTCCGGCCGCGGCATTGGGGTACCCTTCGCCGGCGCCTTCCCGGTGAAGGAGAGCTTGCTGTCGTCGCTCCGCTTGCTGTAGAACCACCTCGACCACCATACGCCCATCGAATCGAGCAACGGTGGCCGAGGGTACGGCGCGTCGTCGGCGGTGGCCCGGAGCTTGAGGTAGTAGCACCCAAGCGCCGAAGCGGCGGAGCTGCTCCTCGTTACAGTGTAGTAATGGAGGAACAGCCCCACTGATGGATCGATGCCCAGATAGCCTTCGCACAAGTGTGCAAAAACAGCCATCTGGAGGATGGAGTTCGGATTGAGGTTTGTTACCTCCAATCCGCTGATGTTTAAGAATGCCTCGACGAAGTCGCTTTCGGGAGATCTCAACCCGAGCGGTCGAACTGCTCGTCGACGAACTCTCCTCCAAGAGCTCGAGTTTCCTCCTCCCGGACAACCCTCCACCGCCCGGCGTCGATGTGGCCCTCCTCCTCCCAAGTCGCCAAGTCCTCCTCGGTCAGGCTAGTGGCTAAGAATCTGGCCATAGCGTTCCCCAGGGGTGGCGAGCAAGTTCTTCGGGTGGAGTTTGGCTGGTTGATGTTGAGCGCGGTTGGAATTAGGGCTTAGGGAGGAAAGGCGCAGCAGTGGCTGGCAGCGAGGCTGTTGGGTGCTTTATAGGCTCAAACGAGCAGCTACTGCAACGGTTTGCCACAAAACGGCTAGTTTTCTTTATGTGGCTAGGTAAAACGGTCGCTGCTTTCATTCCTTCAATGGCAGAAGTTACCGTTGGTCTCATCACGGCTATTTTCTCCAATGGCCGACCAAGGTGAATGCTCGCCGGACAGACGCGGTTCCTGCTCGGCGCAATGAGTTGTTCGCACCTTTGGCGGGTTTGTTCGGTCCCGATCAGTCTGCTTTCGGTTGTACCTTAAGTCTGCTTGGTCGATCGTTACACGTCCTTGTAGCAACAAAGTTTTCCTCTTCGTGACTTGGAGTCTCAAGAGGAAGACCCCACTCTAGTGAGTCCTTCCACTTGAGTCTCGGGGCTAGGCTGTCGGGGATAAAATTACGGCCCATTGCCATGGCCCACTCCTGGCGCCCGGGCTTGAATGACCTACGGGGCCCACTCCTGGAAGGTTCTATCGAGCCCATGTGCATCCCGCCGAACAGCTTCTTGGTCGGCGCGGTGCGAACGACCTATGATTCGTGTTTGAGTCCGACTCAAACAAGAGTTCTCAGACGGCGTGAAGACCCGGACGTGGTTGCCCGGATTGGAGCGGACGTCGTGATCCCCAAGACTAGGAGTATGCCTTATCTGCCTCGGGATATATTTGGCATGTATGAGTTCTTTGCGTACTCGTAGTTAGCCCGACCCGATATTCCCTCGGTAGGTTGGTTTGCTCAGCACTATATAAACAGGGGCCCTTTGGCGTTTAGGGGATCCCTGGCATCGAGTTTTACATCTTAGCATCTGGCTTAGAGCTTTGGCACTTGTACACGCATAATCTCGCCGAGACTTGTTCGTCTCGTCGAGCCATCTCTTGTAATCATCTCTGATATATAAGAAAGGCTGGACGTAGGGCTATTATCTCTCCCGAGAGGCCCGAACCAGGATAAAAACCCTGTCTCCTGTTCGTTGTTGTTCATTGTTGTTCGGCGTGTCTCCTATCTCACTCCTGAAGAACCTTAGTTGACTTGGGTCGTTATCCCAACCGTCGACAAGGATAGAACCAAACCAAACTTCATATGTAAGTTGGATAAGGCCTTATATGGTTTGAAGCAAGCACCAAGGGCTTGGTACTCTCGGTTGAGTGTTAAAATAAAAAGCCTTGGGTTTAATTCTTCAAAGGCGGACACCTCTTTGTTCTTTTTTTAATAAAGATGGTGTTGTTATGTTTATGTTAGTCTATGTTGATGACATAATCGTGGCAAGTTCAAGTCAAGATGCTACTTCGGCTCTGTTGCACCAACTCAATCAAGAATTTGCTCTCAAGGATTTGGGAGAGCTCTATATTTCTTGGGCATAGAGGTAAATAGAGTTTGTGATAGTATATTGTTAACCCAAGATAAATATGCTTCGGATCTACTAAAAAAGGTGGGCATGAGTGATTGTAAACCAGTAACCACACCATTAGTAGTTTAGTGAGAAACTGTCGGCATCAGAGGGGACTTTATTGGGAGCAAACGATGCTACTCAGTACAGAAGCATAGTTGGTGCACTTCAGTATCTGACACTTACAAGACCTGATATTGCTTTCCCAGTTAATAAAGTGTGTCAATTTCTGCATTCTCCTACAGTGGTTCATTGGGTAGCTGTGAAAAGAATCATGAGATATCTGAAGCAGTCAACCAAAGTTGGACTCAAGATTAGCTAGTCTAACTCTCTTCTGATTAGTGGCTTCTCAGATGCAGATTGGACTGGATGTCTTGATGACAGAAGATCTACGGGAGGTTTTGCTATATTTTTGGGTTCTAATTTAATCTCTTGGAGTGCACGTAAGCAACCCACTGTGTCTAGGTCAAGCACTGAAGCTGAATATAAAACTATAGCTAATGCAACTGCAGAAATTATGTAGATTCAAACACTTTTACAAGAAATTGGAGTTGAGTGTCCTCGGGCTGCCAAACTATGGTGTGATAACATTGGAGCTAAGTATCATTCTGCAAATCCGGTGTTTCATGCTCGGACCAAGCATATTGAGGTTGACTATCATTTTTTACGAGAACGAGTGTCAAGGAAATTGTTAGAAATTGACTTTGTTCCCTGAGGAGATCAAATTGCAGATGGATTTACTAAGGCGCTTCCTACACAGCAGCTAGAAAATTTCAAGTACAATCTCAACCTAGCACGGTTGTGATTGAGGGGGACTATTAGATAAACTTGTAATCTTGTGATTATGTAACTTGTAACAGCTCATGATAATGACCGGCCTAGAAGAGTGCATGTAGTTAGCTAAAGATAGACACGTTGTATTTTTGGTTGTTGCACTGTTCATGGCTGGGCTTATCTGGTTGTTACGGATGTAACAGATTGGCTCGTTTAGTCGCCCCTTATTAACATGCAGACAGAGCACGAACACGGTGCAACTGCTTCCACCAAATACTTCCGCACCTCTGATAGTTTTCAGACAGGCGATCTTGGAGCCGATCGGCCGGCCTAGTCCGGCGATCACTGCAGGTAGCTTGTGTGGTTGGTTACGACTTAGGATGGGGAAGAAGCTCGCTGATCAACCGCCGATCGGCTGGTTCATTCGCAATCACAGCGACGACGCCATGAATGGTGGCGCGAAGGGAACCTCGCCGTGGAGGAACTCATCGTCGCGGGGCAGGGCAGCGCGATCGATGGAGACCGGCGCGGCGGAGGCGCCTCCACCACGCGCGGGGCACCTCGCTGCGGAAGTGCTCACGCAGAGGAGCTCGCGTCGAGGGGCTTATGCGAAGGAGGTCGGCGCGCGGAGGGGGTTATTTACGGAGGAGCTCGTGCGGGGCTCCGGCGACGTGAAGGACGCCGACGCGGAGGAGCCCGGGTCGGCGCGCCCAGGTAGACGATGGATGAGGGATTTGGTCTTTTTCTAGTCGAAACAATATGTTTTTGGAAGCTTTTGATTGCAGCTTGCTGGCCAAACAGGCCGTCCCGGTTGGGCTGGCCGGTTTGATCGCGGCATGCGGAAGAAAAGCTGCGAGCTTATTAATTTTTTGGGAAATTCTTCACAACGGTATCCCGTCGGCACTACCTCGTGGCCGTCGGATCGGGGGGGGGGGGCTGATTGGGATGAGAAAGAAGAGAGGAGGAGGAAGGAGGAGGAGAAAGGAGGAGCTGACCTCGCCGTCGAGCTCGCCGCCGCCATTTCGGGTTAGGGTTTGAAAAAATTTGGGTTCCTCGGGGTTTAGAGGGAGGTCGGGGAGGTGGCGGACTGGCGGTGGATGGGGTTCGTCGGGCGGCGGCGGAGGCGGGCAGTGCCTTGCCGCCGAGAGAGGAAAGGGTGATCGGCACGGCAATGGAGGGGACAGCTCCTCACCCCTCGGGTTAAAATGGCGGCGGCAGCAATGCCGGGTGGGAGCAGGAGGGCGAGCGGCGAGGCGAGGGGCCGAGGTGGAGGAAGGAGGCGGGCGGGCGGCGGGGTGTCTGAGCAAGAGGCGAGGTCGCGAATGAGGCGGGCCGAAGTGAGCGAGTGGAGGGGCGCGTGATGAGTGGGACACATGGCGGAGGGGGGAGCTATCCCGTCGAGGGGTGGGTGGGGGACGGGATCCCGTCCCCCAGTCACCCCCTAATTTTTTTATATAATCCTTATATTGCTTGATTGTCTCAAAATTATTTACAACTTTTGTGTATAATACAAAATTTTATGAGCACAGAAAGACCTCGAACAAATTCAAATTACCTAGAGATGTGGTGTCAGTCCAAAAACAAGCCGCACACAAAATATTTGTTATAAAATCATATGTTGATCAAACAAAAAGGTTGTTTATATGAAAAAGATATGTCTCAAAATTTAGTACAACTTTCATGTAAAATACAAATTTATACGATCATGGAAAGACCTTAAAACATACAAAATACACATTCGTGTTTTAGTTCGGGCTGGGTTAATCCGAGCACAGCTAGTATAGTCAGGTCGGGCTACAAATGTTGGCACCAAAAGTTATATCGGCTAACACATATTTGGGTTTAGGGTTTGAATCCCGTCAGCACAGGAACACTAGGTTCAGAACAAATACCTGATGCCATTGCTCGGTGATTGCTGAAAGATCAAAGCGAACAAAAATCTTCTAGGCTTGTTTAGTTTGTTCTAGCTAGTCTTATCTCTTGCTAGCTCTCTACGTGTAGCTGTTGATGTCAAATTTGCAACTCCTGGCTCGGGTATGGGCGGATGGCTACTGACCAACTGGATACTGTTCGTTCTCGTTTTCCCGGTGACTGATCACACCTCAAATCCATTGAGCTTCTTCCGACGAAATGATCAAAGCCCACGGTCGTCTTTCTCTTAGGTTAGGCCTTCCCAGTTTCCACTTCCCCTTCCGGCCCGCTTACCATGTCATTAGGGCTAACGGGCCCATTATGTGCCATATCCACGCATCAGGTGCAGCATAGAACAAAAGAACAGTTTTACTCCCGGTCTCCCTCCGTTCTTTTTTAATTGACGCTTTTGATTTTTGGACATGCCTTTGACCGTTCGTTTTATTTAAAAAATTTATGTAAATATCATTTATTTAGTCGTGATTTGTCTTATCAACAAAGTTACTTTAAACATGACTTATTTTTTTGCAAGTTTGTACTAAAATTTTGAATAAGACGAATGGTCAAAGTTGTGTCCAAAAGTCAAAAGCGTTAAATAAAAAAAAAACAGAGGGAGTACTATGTATTAAGACGTCTAAATTTTGGTTTGGGAAGTTTTTTTTTTTTTGAGATCTTCTGGGAAGAACACTTTTGGAGAGGCTCATCAAGCACAAGCCGGCAGCTAGCACTACACTAATCCGCATCTTAATTAAAAAAACTGGATTAGGACAGATCCTCCTGGACGACACCAACGGCTACGATCGTTATCTAGGAGCATCATTCTCTGTCCCTTCCCAAGAACAAGGGTCAAGTGCGACCCGTGGCCGCATTTGCAAGTTGCAGATCGACAAGATGTTTTCGTGGCAAGAGCAAGGGAGCAGGGGGAATGAGAGGGACAGAAACATGGAGATCTCAATCTCCAGATAAGCACGCACGCATTTGTCTAGCAGCTCATGTGAGCTCGTTTTCACGTCGCTCTCCTTGATGTGCGCCTCCAAAAATTTAAAATATTTGCATCCAATCCCGACGAAACATGTACTTACGTAAACACGTATGTCAGTAGTCAGTATTGATTTTTTTTTTCAACTTATTAAATTCAGGTCATTGTCATCAGCAACTGCGTTGGAAGTGACGATTTGGTCACTCAAAATCCAAGACGAACTGAAAATTTGGTCACTCAAAGCTACGTATCAAAGCTCTGGAAGTTTAGCTCAAGCATCAAACGAGCTAGCCGTTATATCAAAAGAGCTTGTTTGAAATAAGTTGTCGATGTTTGAAACAAGCATCCAATTTTTACTCTAAAATTAGAAGTCTGATTTGTAGTGCTACTCTTTCTTTTTAATCAGACCATCACAATAAGATCTAAATAGGGGAGGGGAGAACCAAGTTTTGGGGGCTTTCGAAACCACCTATTGCAACTCCTAAAGTTTCGGATAATTATCTACAACCACATTTTAAACATAGCAAAAGAGCTGGCCATGAGTTGTAAGCTATTTTAATTTCTTAGGTGAATTTTCTTAGGTCGAGTTATTGCGAGGTCCGAACTCTCCTTTTCAGTTAAAACCAGATTAAAATGTACAATGTCAAATTTTATTACTTCTATTTAAGTCATAAATTATCACACTTTGTATGCGTTTTATGATGCTTTTATTGATTCTTTTCGAAGATATCAAAAACTATTTTTTATATATTTTTAATCTTTTCAAACCACTTTTTTTAAACAATCAACTTTTTTCAGATTTCAGTAATACTAACTTTTCAGTACTATCCAATGAGGATCATGACGGGAGGACGAAAGAAAGATAGCACGGAGACCATGAAAGCTACAGTTGATGTTGTGGTTGGAATTTGAGTGCTTGTTTGCGTTCGACCATGACATGGGTCGATTGTGGTGCACTAATTTTTGCACCGGGTAAAGCACGTCGAAGATGTTTCGCGGAAAATGAAAATTAACCCCGTCCAATGGAGCTAAGCGTTTGACTACGATTTCCCCCCTTGAAATCAGCCTAACGCAATGGTAAACCCAAGCCACAGACCAAACTGCTTTGAAACTGGAACATCTCGACGACAGTGGCTTCGAACAGAGCATTTTTATGGTGTATATTACTAATAAATATACTATCGACCATTCAGAAAACCCCACACTCAAAACATATACTACCAGTGTACACAAATACCTCTATGATAGTATAAAAATATAACTCAATCTGAGCTGTTAGATCAAAAGAGATGAACGACTCGTATTTACTAATAGGGCGCGATTTAGGGTCGGACATCCGACCAAGAAAATCTGGATCGGACGCCGGCCCAGCTCACCCCACGCAGCACAAAATGCGCGCGCTCTCTCTCCCTCCAACCTGCATGCATGCATGATGACGTCAGCAAAGATTTCTCCTTTTCGTTTTTCTTTAAACAGCGATTACTTTTGACTGGTAGCTCCAATTGACAAACCGCTTTCACCAACGTGTTCATGACATTTTTACGAACAAAACAAGATCCATATTGCTATATAAAAATTTTTTGGAACAATTTGCATATACTATGAAACAATTATTTTGGCCTGTTGGAACAATACGTCTAATCTGATGGAACGTTTTGGTATTTGGTCTGTTGGAACAAATGTACTAAAGCCATTTGGAACAAAAATACGTCTAGTCTGATGGAACAAACTAGTATACTTAAAATTTTCTGTTCATATCAAAAAAAATTCTGAAATCAATTGACTACTAGAACATATGTATGAAACAATATGTTGACATGTTGGAACAAAAAATTTTGACTACTGAAACAGAAATGTTAGTTTACTGGAACAAATATGCTGACATGTTGGACCATGAAAATTAGGCTATTGAAACAAAAATGTTGGATTGTCGGAACAATTAAAATATCCTATTGGAACAGTACGTCTAATCTGATGAAACATTTGGGGACAAAAAACACACACTGCTGGAAAAAAAATAATGATGGAACAACAGGTTATACATGTGGAACAAGAAACACACACTGCTGGACAAAAAAATGATAGAACAACATGTTATATGTGTGGAGCAAAAAACACACACTGCTGGAACAAAAAAAAATTTGACTGAGTGCTCCAATCCACGAACCATTTGCGTCAACGTGTTCCTTGTATTTTGACGAACAAAACAAGACCCATGTTGTTATATAGATTTTATTGGAACAATTTAGTTATACTACTGGAACAATTAATTTAATCTATTGAAACAATAGTCTAATCTGGCGGAACAACTTGATATTTGGTCTACTGGAACAATAGGCTAAATCCGATTGAAACAATGTAATTGGTCTGATGAAACAACTAGCATACCTATTGGAACAATGTATTTGGCCTGCTGGAACAATAATAGAAATACCTACTGGAACAACAAGGTTTGTCTACTGAAACAATAATTTTTGCTTGATGGAACAACAACGTTTGTCTACTGGAATAATAAAAGTTGCCTACTGGAACGATAAAGTTTGCCCTACTGGAACAGTTGAACTTTACCTACTGGAACAATAACTTTTATCTTCTGGAAAAATAACTTTTGCCATCTGAAACAATAACTTTTGTCTTATGGAACAAATAAGGTTTTGCCTACTGGAACAATAAAGTTTGCCTACTGGAACAATAAAGTTTGTCTACTAAAACAATAAGGTTTGCTCTACTGGAACAGTTGAACTTTGTCTACTGGAACAACAACTTTTGCCTTCTGGAACATTTTGCCTGCTGGAACAATAAAGTTTGCCTCCTAGAACAATAAAGTTTGTCTACTGAAACAATAAAGTTTGTCTACTGAAACAATAAAGTTTACTCTACTGGAACAGTTGAACTTTGCCTACTGGAACAATAACTTTTGTCTTATGGAACAATAAATTTACCTTCTGAAACAATAAAGTTTGCCTTCTGGAACAAATAAAGGTTTTGACTAACGGAACAATAAAGTTTGCCTACTAGAACAATAAAAGTTACCTACTGGAATGATAAGGTTTGCTCTACTGGAACAGTTAAACTTTACCTACTGGAACAATAACTTTTGCCTTCTGAAACAATAACTTTTGCCTTGTGGAACAATAACTTTGTCTTCTGAAACAATAACTTTTGTCTTCTGGAATAATAACTTTTGCCTTATGGAACAAATAAGGTTTTGTCTACTGGAACAATAAAGTTTGTCTACTGGAATAATAAAGTTTGCCTACTGAAACAATAAGGTTTGCTCTACTGGAACAGTTGAACTTTGCCTACTGGAACAATAACTTTTGCCTTCTAGAACAATAACTTTTGCCTTTTGGAACAAATAAGGTTTTGCCTACTGGAACAATAAAGTTTGTCTATTGAAACAATGTATTTGGTCTACTGAAACAATGAGTCTAGCCTCTCGGAACAATCTATCTTGCCTGCTGGAACAATGATTCTAGCCTTTCGAAACAATCAATCTTGCCTACTGGAACAATTGTACTAATAACAATAAAAAATTCAAAAAAATAGAAAAAAGAAAAAGTATTTAAAATGACTTCATTAGGAATTTAGATGAATTATAAAATTTGTTCTGCGTAATTTGGAATCCAAATGAAAAAAATATAGAAATGAGAAATAAAAAAAAACATAATCACAACATTTGCATTGGGTGCTCGTAGGGATGGCAACGGGGAATTCCCCGTCGGGGAATGGCTCCCCATCCCCGTCCCCGCGTGGGGAAAAATTCCCCATCCCCGCGAACGCTCACGGGGGACATTTTCTCCCATCCCGTCCCCTGAGGAATAAATCCGACGGGATCCCGTCCCGCTTAAATTGTATCAAATATGTATGTATTTGCTATTAATATAAAACATTATCATATATATGTATTCTCATAGTTAATAAATCATCATATATACATCAAAATGATCACATATATATATTGGATGATCACTTGACAAGGTCATTATTTATTTTTGTCATTAACTATTACATGAAAACATCATCACATTAAAGATTAGCGGGGCCCCGCGGGGAACGGGGACGGGGGATGCTTCCCCATCCCCGTCCCCGTTTACCCGACGGGGAAAGAAATTTCCCCGTTTGCATCCCCGCGGGGGAAGAAAGCTTCCCGTCCCCGTCCCCTAATAGGGGAATTCCCCGCGGGGAATCGGGGATCGAGGCCCCATTGCCATCTCTAGGTGCTCGCGTACGAGCTAGCTAGCTGGCTTGCGCTGCTTTTGCATTGGGTGCTCGCGTACGAGCTAGCTAGCAAGCTAGTGCTGCTTTGGCCTCACGCGCAGACTGTCCAGGGCGTGCGTAGGTAGCTGGACTTCATGCACGCGCTTGGGTCGGGCCGTCCGGGCGTCCGACGGATCGGATGCCCGGGTTGAAGCATTTTCGTTACTAATATGTAATGTAAAATTTCTCTACAAAGATAACCACAACTGTAGCTCCCCACCTCTCCCGATATCCTTGCCCCTAGCAGCAAAGCTGGCCCGGCCTATTGCCGACATGCGGCTAAGGCGCCCCGCCATTTGCGCCTAACCGCCTTGGAGGAGGAGAGCGAGGTGAATGGTTACGCCTCTGTTTCATTCGTCTTTTTCTTCTTTGTCGCAAATTTGTCCTAGATCCAGGGTGGTCCTAGTGGTAGCTGCAGCTGCGGCATGGCCGTGGTGGTGGTGGCCAGCGATACGGTTGTAATGCGGCTGCAAGTGGCTGCAATGGTGATTGTGGCAGCAACAACCGGAGGTGGCGAAAGCTCTTGTTGTGGCCTGTTCTACGCCATTAGTTGATCTGTTGTTGGTTTGCTCGGGCAATCGGAGGCGGGGCTGGAACTGCCATCTAGGGCTTCTGGGATCAAGGGCGCAGTCGTAGTTGCGGCAACGGTGAAGGGATTTGTTCTCATCTTTTTCACCGACGTAGGTGTTTTGGTCCGGTTGGGTCCAGCCTCACCGTGCCAACGTGTTGGAGGGAGTGGGGGCTGGCTCGGGTAGGGCTTGTTTGGCAACGTAGTTTGGTGTCACTGAGGTGCCAAGGATCCAACGGCATCAAAATTATGGGTGATGTTGAGTGTTCCACGAGGTTGCGGATTTTCTTCTTTGTTTGGTAGTTAGTGGTTAGTGTTTACTCACATGCTTAGTGCTCAAATTTATCCGTTGTTCATCTCGCTGCGTTGTCATGGATATGTGCTTTAGAGGTTTCGTTACAATGGTCTCGAGAGCAGCGTTTACAAAATTGGCTAGGGGCTCCGAGCCGTCACCTGCTTGGAGACGGTTAACCGTGGTTTTGAGCCGGTTTGTGCCCCAAATTAAAAACTACGCCTTGTCGGTTTTTTTTTGCGGTTATCCTCGTTTTTAACGGTTAATCGGTGGTTTTTCACGGTTAATCGTGGTATCTGAAAAAAATCGATTAAAATTGGTGAAAATTGATAAAATCTTTTAAAATATGCATTAGTAATTTGATTTTTTTTATTTTATTTAAGCCAAAATGTTTAAATAAATAATAGTATTTTTAGAATTTTACGCATATTTTACGTTTAAAAGTTATTTGAACGAATTTTGGTCAAACCCCTAAACCCTAAGCTAGTGGTTTATCAAACCGGGCCCGCGGAGGCGCTGTTAGCCGACGGTTTTGGAAACCCCGCGCAAAAGTTACGAAATCAAACATTACGGTGTGTGAGTTGAGATCTGTTGTATTTTGACCCGGTTCGGAGCGAGAGTTTTTTAATTTAAAAATCAGCCTAACTTTTTTTTTCTTCAAATTGTTGCTCACAAATTCGATCGAAAGTCGTCAAATTTTACGACGAATTTCAAAAGTTGTTTTCCTATACTCACTCTTACAGTCGTACACCCACACATATAAGTTTGCCTGCCACGAGCCGGGACCTCGCCGCCGCCGCCGGCCACACGCGATCCCAGTCGGCGACGGCGACGAGAGATCGAGGAAGATTCCAGCCGCTTTCGTTCACAAACAAAACTGGAAGGAAATAAAAAAAAATAAAGGAAAGAAAATATGAGAGCCGCCACTCACCAACCGCCACACACCACACGTGCACCGCCATGAGCCACCGCACACGGCATCCCTCTCGCTGTCAGTGGGGCCGCGGAAACGATGGGCCCCGCCGTCATGCGGGGGTATCAGTTTTGCGAGTATATGTCTAGCGCGAGTAGGGATGATTAAGGGAACAACCGGAATTCCGGAAATGAAAAGGAGAAAAATGAAAATAAAAAGGTGACCTCAGATTGCATCCGAAAAGGCCTACACAAAGGTGTTCAGAAAAGGAAGGGAAGCAGGGGACGTTGGATTTTAGCATTCGGGTCCTCGGTAATGGGATGAATATGCGTTCTGGTCCAGGACGTTTGAGGGTTTTGGATGAAATATTCATGACCAAAAAATTCATTATCTTTTGTGCATGCAAACTCATGATAAGTTAAATGGAATTCTGGCGGTCTCTGGGGTCATCTAGTAGGAATAGGATAAAAGATATGCGTGATTAATTTGTGAAAGCTATGGAATGACCGTGACAATACATTGATCGATGACTCAGAGCTCAATGAAAGTAACGGGTAGAAGAGAGGAAAGGAAATAGAATAGGTCAATACGACTCGTGTTTCAATCAACGATAAGCAAGTCTATAAACTTGAATTTTAACTAGCATTACCTTCACGCTCTATTTAAAAACGATATGTTTTCATAGTTTCTAAACAATAACATGTTTTATGAGAATACCATGATATTTTATACCGTATGATTTTTTATTGCCCTTCAAAAAACTATGTATCGAACATCATTGTTTTGTCAGTACCATGTTTTTTATAATATTGAATATTTTAGTATGAGCTAAAGTTTTCACTTCTCTCTTTTTTTTGGCCATTATCAATACTTTGGTAAATAAATAATCCAAGAACCATATAACCAAACAGTTGGTACTATCAAAAAATATCATGGTTTTAGTAGAGTTTGGTAAAACCATAGTATTCATAATAAAAATAATTGGCAAACCATGATGCTAAACAGGGTTTTAGTTTGCATTTGTGTGTGCCGCATGGTACATAAATAAGCATGTATAAAGTTCATTATATTAGAGCATGTACAATGGTCCACGCCAACTGTCTCTAATATGTTGGTTTGATACGTAAGATGATGCAGAGGAGAGCATGCATAAAAATTTAGGTTGTCTCCAATACAAAAGTCGACTCTATACAAAGAAACAATAAGTTTTGTGTGAGAGTAAGTTGTCTATAAAAATTTGTAACTATCTTAATCGTTGTATATGTTGTTTTTGATGGTTGTCTATAGATAACATGGATTGCATTATAAACAATAGCCGTCCATCTCGATTACATACACACCCATGTCATTATCTATTTATTTATTAAGTCGGTTCATTTCAGTACTGGTATATGTATGCAATGAGTTTTAATTTTATTAAAAATGTGACCACTGCTCGTTACAGATATACACTCGCTACTCTTTCTTGTCTACTACTCGTAATTAAAAGTCAGCGTGTCTTATTGAGCATGGCAATCACGTACCCTTTTATTGGCTACTAAAAAGTCACTGTTGTCTTGGCATGGTTGATTGGTTGCCAAGTTTCCATGTTTTATTATAGCCATTCCATAATTTGAAAATTAATTTTTGTGTAATGTATGTCACTTTGAGCGGTATTTTTTACACATGCAACCTAATTTTGATACCGAAGATAAGCATATAGGTAATTAATCCTTTGTTTCCTTTATACTATGCTAAGTCAATAAAATGGCACGTACAACGCTAGCAAACGTATTTGACTATTTGGTACCAAATCATGTTGCCCTTGCATAATATAACTATACACTAAGCACACAACAATACAAACTTTTTTTAAAAAATACACGTTAGATTATAAAATCACAAACAACATGAATACGACGACAAGAAGCATCAAAAACGAAGAAGAAAACCGAAGGTGCTCAACATATGCCATGGGTATATGGGATGGGATACATCCATGCCATGCCATTGCTCTCATCCAAGTATCCAACTGCAAAGGAAAAATGATCATTTCATAAAAAATTAAGCCCTGCAGGGGTACAAATGTCATTCGCCGTTTCTTGTGGCGCAGGCATGCAATTCTCCCACCCTATAAATTGCGCCCCGCTCCCGGTCAAGGTCGCAATTCCAAATCGGCCCCTGCCGTGCCGCCTCCTCCTCCTTCCCCTCCTGGCCTCCAATTGTCTCCTCCCGCCTCCTCCTCCTCCTCGCCATTGCGCTCCGCTCCGCTCCGCTGCCCCCGAAGCTTCCTTCCCGCGCCGGCCGAGCGAGCCCTAGGGGAGCCCCGCGGAAGCTTCCCGCGGAGCGCAGGATGGCGGCGGCGGCGAGCGCCGGCGCCAACGGCTCCCCGGCGGCGTCGGCGGCAGTGGCGCGGGTGGGGGCGCCCACGAACCCCATGGCCACGGCGCTGCTCACCGATCAGTACCAGTTCTCCATGGCCTACGCCTACTGGAAGGCCGGCAAGCACGCCGACCGTGCCGTGTGAGCACCCCCTCTCGCCCCCTCATCCTCTCCTGCTAGCTTATTGTTTCGCGTAGGCTGTATGCGTGCCTGGTTTGGCTGGCGCCGGCTGGATTGGATCGGGAGGAGGTGGTGATCCGGCGCGAGCTGGTGGGTTGGTTGGTGCCGGGTTAGGTCTGGAGGGATGGATTGGCGAGAGGTTTGGTTTCGGGGAGGTGCGCGCTTGGACCGTTCGTGCGGATCCTCCCGTTGCTGTGGCGAATTTGATGGTTTATTTTTCGGTTCTAATCAATGCATATTGCCCTTTAATTATCCTAGGATTGGTTGTTTGGAGTTGTCGAAAAATCTGTCGCGCATTCTGTTTCTTTTTGGTTAAAACAGCGCATTTTTGGACACTGCTAGTTGATCAATTGGTATTTGTGTAGCTGCGCTGCTCTGGTTTTGCCTCTGGAGCAAACCAAGTGGGTTATACGTGTATTTCTTGCTGTAATATGTTGTTTTTGAGGTAACTTGCTGTAAATATGTTGAGGTTGCGTGTGTTGAGGTTGTTTTCATCACTCAACTATGTCAATGTTGGGACTTCACCATTTCAGCTGCCGTTAAATGCTTGGAGTCATTGCTGCTTTCTTGTGGCTCCCGATTCTCTGGTGGTAAACAATTTGGACTTGACTTTTCTGTATCTTATTTTAGCTTCAAAGTTGGAATATTTTGGTTTTTGTCCATCATTGTTTTCTTTTTTTAAAAAAAAAGGGGCAGGAGAACTGCCATCCTATTTCATTGCAGAAGAAAATAAAAATAAAAACGCCGTGCAAACGCAGCGCGGACACTGTCACCTCGGCCAAGACCGAGCTCCAGTGGCCAATGAAACGGTTGCCCCAAAACCGACACTAGGAAGGAAACAAAGGGACAGGGAGGGAGAAGGAAAGCCGGTCACCACCGACCACCGACGCACAACTTACAAGGAGGCACAAAACACACTGACAACACCAAACAACAATGAAATAGACTGCACGACGCCTCCATCATTGTTTTAAGTACACATTACTTTTAGTGGCGTATCGTAATTGCAGCTATCACGGATCTTCAAGAATTTTCAGTGTGTAGATGAAGTAGTATTTTCTAATTGGTTGTCTGGTACATTGGAAAGAAATGGACAGGGCGCTTGAATAATGCCAACTATTTGAATGAGCTTTGCTACTTGGGTAAACAAATGATACTATTAACTGGTTCTTGGATTTCATATTAATTACTCGCGTCGTTCATGTTTTGAACTGTACTGCCACACATGTAAGCAGGAAAGCGACTATTAAGAATATATTTTTGTAACATGATGTAGTTTTGGACTTTTAACTCAGAATCAGGGAAAGTTACAAGAAGAAAACAATGTGGTTTGTCGCTGGAGCAATATTCTGGGAGGTACATAGGGATTACTCTTGGCACTTTTGTATAGTGCTATGTACAACACGATAACGAAAAACTTAGGAGCTACAAAAAAACTATAAAATGAAAATTGAGCTGAATGAGGAATGTTGAGTGGAGCTATTTTCTCTATATTTGTATGTAATGTGATTATTCTGTATTAGAATTATTTATCCTAAATCAATGCCCATATATGCCTCTGGGCCGTTATGCTTCATTCAAACGATGTATATAGACACACTTTTTACGCATTTATTATATTAATAAATAGTTTGTTCATAGTTTTGGATACGGCTTCTGAAGATGAAATTCTTTTCTATTTCCCAACATCCCTAGATTAGGCTAGACAGGTGCTTTCATGTGCCCATAAATAAAATCCTCACCAATCTTAATAGCTTGTTTTATTTTGTATTTTGAGCAATGGTGAACTTGCAAATGGTGGGTTTATACTACGGATGGCGACCCCTAACCTGGCCAAAGTACAAGGACTCAAACCAGCTCTCTAAAGGAAATCTTTCCCCCAAAAAATCTGATTTTTTATTCTTTGGTCATTTCTCCTTGAATATCTTATAATGAACTATTGTCACATTTCAATCGTGAGGTTGAAAGTGTCTATCACCATAGAAATCATTCCCTGCATGTTGTTTGTATTGTTTCTGCATTCAAGTATTAATGAGAAGAGCAAAAACATAATTTTGAAGCTTCTTTAACAGCATAACCTGAATTTCTTTGCTACGGAAGAAGGATCGTGATGAACTCAAGAATTTATGATGTTTTCCTCTGGGGTTTGATATGTTTTGCACATCAACATAATGGGCACTTGACTTGGGGTATATTGCCATTGATTTTCATTTTTCAGAAAATTTACAAAACCGACCTTCCTGAAATTAATCGGCAATAATTCAGAATTATAATCTCAGCTATTTGTTTCTTTGGACCCACAATGTCATTCTGGCAGAGAATAAAAGCACTTCTTGTTATTGCGAAACAGGTTTTGTGGAAGTATTAGCCCCTTTGGAATATTGTGAACTTTGTATGCCCTCTGGGCACTGATTGCCTA